>CM056390.1:23946930-24546930 GCA_029718625.1 Synaphobranchus kaupii
GTACGTGTGTATGTCCTAAAGAAGGGACAGCATGGAATTAGCTGAAAATGGTTTCCATCAATCAACTACATCATGGGGAAGTCGTAATTGAGACATTATGTCCAAAATTCCGAACTATCCCTTTAACATGATGCTTAAAGAATGAAGCTTTGTTTTGCCAATGGATTAGATCGTTGGCACACTTGTTAATCAAGAAGAATGTATGAAAACAGGTTGAGACCAATGATCAATTTAAAAGGATGTTTGATGTCGGTAATACCACTATCAACGTTGTTTTTGTAGCACCGCCGCACCGGTGTCAAAATAGTGTCAAAAACACTGTGACAAGCCTAACAAAACCTTTATGCTGAGGAGTCAGATGGTGTTAGTCTCAAGACTGCTGTCATTATTATTGCTTTTGTCAATGTTTTGAATGGTATTATCCAGAGGTGTAAAGTCCAGGGGTCAGAAAGTAAAAGTCTTGCCATGTTTTTCTTCCACCCACAAACTCAGCCAGCTGATTTCACTAATTTGTTCTGTTTCCTGGCTGAAGAATTGTGCTAATTAGCAAACCCAGGTGATTGGGACAAAATACTGGGGAGGACTTTTACTTTCTGAACCTGGATTTTACACCTCTGGTATTATGATGCTTTCTCAAGGCCTGATTGTTGGCGGTGTTGTCATTTTATTGTTTACTTTCCTGTGTTTTGTGTAAATGTTTTTTTTTATGGGTTTTATGGCTTTATGTATACATCTGCCCCTAACACGACTTTCCCTGAGGGGATAATAAAGCTGAATATGATTGAACATTAAGCCTGCTGGCATGCTCACTAACGTTGCATCTAAAATTTTCTGGGCAAGCAAAATAACGTAACGTTACCTAAGTTTGTGAGTTCATGCTTTGATTTTTATACAGTACTGCTAACTTTAACTTGTGTGACTTGACATATCTGGCTGGCTGAAACTGAAGCTTCCTTCTTGCTTTTGGGGAATGTTGAAATGCAGAAGAAGGGCGTTCCAATTCAAACAGCTCTGACCCCTCCCCTCGACCATTCCTTTTGCTGGGGAAGGGCTCCCTCGTACGTCATACGATACGTCAACGGAGGGCCCAGTCCATTGGATGGAAGAAGTGAAGGGAGTGTTAATTTGGATTGGAATGGCGCCAAGGAGACCCTCATTACTGGTGTATCCTGTGGAGCTTGGATGTTAGATTCACAGAATTACTAATAGGACAACAAAATTGACTCAAAGTGGGCATATGTCAATCCACATAGGACAAGCACGCAGAGGGGCAATAGAACTGGTACCTAAAGGGGAATGCATACGTGTTAACGCTGTTGCCTACTTTCAGTGAAGCCCATTAAACTGACAACTGCGGCACGCTGCAAGTCTTAACAGCACAAATGGCCATTTGATCTCGATAATAACACACTGGAGGCCCTGCTTGTTATTATGCAATGGGCTGTTCCAAAATTGCATAGAGATTACAGGTTGTCCTCAGAAAAGGTTTTCAATTTCAATTACATAACGTATCCCCGAAGACCAGGAAGCCGGGCTGGTTCAAGACACAAAGGGGTAAGCGGCAGCCATGGATTTAGCTTTTACTGGATAATTCTGATCTCGTTAATTGAATCACCGAGGGGGACTCTCTGGACGATGAGGCTAAAATAAAGTACGAAGTGGACCATGTTCAGTCCCACGACTGTAATTAAAGGCACAGCTTTTCCTGACAAGGTAATCTGGGTGATTGATAGTAGGAAGTAAAAAAAAATAGAATAAATTGTGGTTTCAGGTGGATTTTACGAGCGCCGGCTATAATAGAAAACAAGAAACTGGCTAGCTTGCTTTGTATGCAGTTTCTCCCCAATAAAATCTAATCTGCTCACAATGAACCCATTCATTTTCCAATGGCATGTAGAAATTGGATGAGGAGAGCAGAGATTGGACTGAAATGTCTGTATTGGATACATACCATACAGTGTACCACTGTATAGAATTTACACATTAATACCCAACACATATACACAAACACGCCTCAACAGGTCTGGATATCCATACATAACCTCAACTACCGACTAATAAAAACACAGAACAACCTCAATGTTTATACTTCAACAAGGAGTATGCATTATTACCGTATAATTGACATTATTATTAAAATTGGTATACTACTTCTACTCTGTGTAAGTACACTGCCTGGCCAAAAAAAAAGGTCGCCGTTGCACCCGTCATGCATAGTGCCCACTGTACAAGCCTCTGGAGGTAATGTTATGATCTGGGGTTGTTTCAATTGGTCAGGTCTAGGCTCAGCAACGTTATGCAGCAATAAAATTAAGTCAGCTGAGTACCTGAATGTACTGAATGACCAGGTTATCCCATCAATGGGCATATTCCAGGACGACAATGCCAAGATTAATCGGGCTCAAATTGTGAAAGAGTGGTTCAGGGAGCATGAGGAATCATTTTCACACATGAATTGGCCATCAGAGTCCTGAGCTTAACCCCATTGAAAGTCTTTGGGATGTGCTGGAGAAGACCTTACGGAGTGGTTCGACTCTCCCGTCGTCAATACAAGATCTCGGCCAAAAATTGATGCAACTCTGGACGGAAATAAATGTTGTGACGTTGCATAAGGTTGTCAAAACAATGCCACGACGAATGCGTGCCATAATCAAAGCTAAAGGCGGTCCAACAAATTATTAGAGTGTGCAACTTTTTTTTTGGCCAGGCAGTGTAAATAACTATGGCAAAAAAAAAAAACCACAACTGTCCTGCTCTCAGAACTGGGTAAATCAGTTCACGGTGCGAGGTATAGATTTTGGGATGTGGTACTGGTGGTGGGAATCCTCTGTACCCAATACCAGAGCATTGGTACCCACGCCGTGCTGCGTAAACACACTGCTGCCAACCATTTCATTCCAAACCCTAGCAACAGCCAAGTAATTATTTCCCCAACAACAAAATTTCACAAAGCACCATCCCCTGCCTCCAGATAAGTGTAATTTCCACAAGGCATTGTACTAGTTCTGGAAAAAGCACCTTAATGATAATATTGGTTCACAGAGCAGGTTCCTCTCAAATGAGCTAGTTGCCTTCAGCCCACGCTCAGTGCAGGGCAAATTAGAGTTGTCCAACTACCCCCAATTACACTCAGCCTGAGACTACAGAGCTGTGACCACTTAAAGACAGCAAGTCTGTGATTGCAAACCTGGAGTAACTTCTTTGAGAAGCATAAAGCCTCACCTGCAC
This sequence comes from Synaphobranchus kaupii, assembly GCA_029718625.1. Classification (NCBI taxonomy): domain Eukaryota; kingdom Metazoa; phylum Chordata; class Actinopteri; order Anguilliformes; family Synaphobranchidae; genus Synaphobranchus; species Synaphobranchus kaupii. The sequence continues at coordinate 23,950,159 of CM056390.1, forward strand.
CATTAGCATTCATTGTTTTTATTTTTTGCTATGGGGTGTTTTAATTGGATGGGTGGTGGGTGGCGGCGTTGGCGGGGGGTTTGGGGGCTCTAAGAAGGCCTCTTTTAGGATAGGGTTACTTTTTATGCGATTCCAATTAGAATTTATAATTCTCTTAATCAGATTAGCCAAATTGCTGTAACCAGTGACAAAGTATATGCGATTACAACCTGCATTTTCTTGCTGTTTTTTTTAACAGGTCTGGACTGTTAGACCCATAAGCTTTTTAATAAGCATTGTACCCTCACTGGAATCTTGTGCACATATGACTGTAGTTCAAATTCATTACCATTATTACCAATTCACTGAAGACACTTTAATCGACCAAAAGCGATATTACCTTTTAGTTGTTCTGTGTAAAAGCTATCTGTTCTCAACAATGCTTTTATCAGTCTTCTTCGTAAAGATTGAAGTGTGAATAGTGCCATCGGCATCTTTATGAATGGCCAAATCAAGAAAATTTATTTCTGTATGAGAATATTGAATGGACAGTTTTATTTTTCTGTTTGTTTTGTTCGGATACTCATAAAATGACTCAATTCATCCTCAGAGCCGGACCAATACTATATTACATACTACTTTAAAATGCAAAGCTATTCCTAAAATAGGTTTGCAAGAGGTAAAACTAGCAAAAACAAGTATATTTCCATCTCTTGACTTAGAACCAGAGCAGAATTACCTACAAAAATTTAACCAAATTCAAACAAGGTAATAATCATAATCACAAGTGATATCAAATTCCAGTTGAATTTTAGAAGTTAAGCAATCTAATGTATACTGTAGCACTTGTGTCAACCAACACTACTATCTAAGTTACTGGACCAGTTCTAGGCTCAAAGGAGCGGGGAAGCAACACAAAAATAGACCAGAGACCACAGACTTTAAATGTAAAAGCCGGCAATTTACTAGAAGTAAATGAGAAAAACACATGAATTCAACAATATCAAAATAAATCCTGCAGGTTCCACAAGTAAGTGGAAAGGTATGGCACACTTTCCTTTTTTCTTCCTAGGTTAGAAATAATTTGTTTAATTAGACAAACTATGTTACTTTAAACTAGGTTAGACCGGTCTATTTTCTAGAGATAAATAAGTTGTACTTATTTTGGTTTTAAGATTGGTTTCTTTAAGTTAACTCTTTTTCTTTCTTTCACAGGTAAAAGAACATTAAACTGTTTCCAAATCACATCAAATAAAAATTAACACAATCATCTTGAATCACAGTGTCACAATGAAACAGAAAATATGGTGTCAAAAATAACACCAAGTTCAATTCCTGTTCAGGTAATACAAATAAGTTCAGTTCAAAACAAGGTCCGGATCCAGTTAAATCCAGCTCAGAGAAAATCTCCTTCAAGTTCAGTTCAGTTCAAAGAATAAATCCACACACTCCTACCGCTCTGGCAGCGAGTTATCACACCCACTCCTACCGCTCTGGCAGCGAGTTATCACAGTCTGACCATGCGCAGCAGATCCCCCTACTGGCACGACAATATTTGAGATCGTAGTCACCGGGTCTGGCTCGCCGTCTCCCGCCCGTGTATGTGCCGCATGCACACCACAGGATTCTCGCTCTGACCGAGCTTTCAATGGAAGCAAAAAAAACCTGACCTGTATAACAGGTCATAAACAAAAATAAATTACTGTTACTACACAATTTAATTCAACAAAGTTTTACAGCGACTGTGAATCATAATACTACTGCTACGTGTTGTTCGCCAGACCTAAAATGGCGGCGAGCGGCAGCTTTGAACTCACAGCATGTTGCTTACGTGAAATAAAACTCAAACCTTTTGCTACTAACACAATATACATTCACACAGGTTACATTCACAATTTAGTTCCCTTAATAAACTGAAAAATATGAACTAAAAACCGTCCGTGCTCAGGTTTTTTTTCACACGGTTAACTAGTAGCTAAACACATAAACAGCGCAGCAAGCAAATGTAATAAAATGAGTGTAAACTCACCAAAACCGCTGTGGCTCGTTTTTATATGTTCCTCATCAATTCCCGACCAGGTAGATGTTATTTTTCAGCTCCTAATCAACTTTTAAACAGTTTCTTTTACTCTGTTATCTCCGTTTGTTTTCTTCCACTACCTCGTCTGCGCTCTGCCTGCGTCTCTCCCTCCGCTACATCACCTCAGTGATGCAGCGTCTTTCTTAAAGGGGCAGCGACATGACTTTCTTACAGTAATTTTTTGACTGTCCACATTAAATTAGTTTTTTTTATCGTTTTAACTGACTTTTAAACAAATGAAATCAACATCCTAACTTAAGTACACATTTTAACCTATTTATTCATTTTAACTTATTTATTCTTGTGTCATATCATTGTGTGGGTTACATCCTCCCCTCTTTACCTAATGCACGTCCCTGTGCATAGTTTTAAGAGTTTATACCGTCATAACTCTATGGGGTTCTGGGAAGCTAGGTTCCGCTAGGGAGTCTGTAAACACCTCACTCAAACTCTGAAATAGAGACTGGACTATTGTAACTAATGGATTCCCTAATTCAGGGTAAGTCAGTCGTTTAGTAGCCCTTCTATCTCTGATGGGCCTTCTTAACCAGTCTCTTTTGGTCTGGGCTTCAGGTTGGTCCACAACTATTATGTTTTCATCCCTTTCTACAGTGGTCTGAGTAGGGAAATGGACGCTATCCATGTCTTCTCCAGGTAGGTTTCCAGGTTCCTGTCCAGCAGGTGAGCTGCTCTCTCCAGGATCAGGTAAGTTACTCTCTCCAAGATCAGGTAAGTTACTCTCTCCAAGATCAGGTAAGTTACTCTCTCCAAGATCAGGTAAGTTACTCTCTCCAAGATCAGGTAAGTTGAAATCACAAGTCTCTACTGGAGCATCTACATCTTTGGCTACATCTGAAGGATCTTGCTCAACAGCAGTTAACAGTTTGGAAGGTTTCGGCTCAATCTTTTCAGGTAAGTGTTCCATGGTTTCAGAGGTAAGGTCAAAACCTAGGGTTTCCACTCTCAGGTTTCTGTAACCATCATGGTGATATTCATCAGGGTCAGATTGGGATTCATCCCCATCAGCTTCATCTGAGCTGTCGTTTTTTGGATGTTGCCGAGTTCTTGGTCGCCTTGCTGCCTTTGTTGTGTCAGTGTCACTTTCCACTGAGGTTACAGGAAGGAACCCGCATGGCAGCAAGAGGTCACGATGAAGGGTTCTTTGTGGACCTTCTCTGGTCTCAGGTTTCACAACATATACTGGGATGTCTCCAGATTGTTTCAAGACAACATACACGTCGGACTCCCACCTGTCGGCTAACTTGTGCTTGCCTCTAAGGCGGACATTTCTGACCAAGACTCTGTCGCCTTCCTTCAAGGTGGAATCAACAACATGTTTGTCGAACCTTTCTTTGTTACGATTTGCTGTCTTTTTCGCATTTTCGGTTGCAACTCTATAACTCTCTTCGAGTTGGGATTTCAGGTTGCGAACATATTCTGAGTGTGATCCTGGCTGGTGATTGACTGGTAGGCCGAAGGCTAGGTCGACTGGCAGTCTCGGCTGTCGCCCGAACATTAACTCATAAGGGGTAAAGCCAGTCACCTCATTCTTAGTACAATTATAAGCGTGTACTAAGGGCTTGACGTAATCTCGCCAGTGACTCTTTTTCTGATTTTCAAGGGTTCCGAGCATGTTGAGCAGGGTCCTGTTGAAACGCTCAACAGGGTTCCCTCTCGGATGATAAGGGGTGGTCCTTATTTTCTGAGTGCCAATGAGTTCACATAGCTCTTTTATTGTTCGTGACTCAAAGTCAGGACCTTGGTCGCTATGGAGCCTTTCCGGGATGCCATAGTGTACAAAGAAGTGGTCCCATAAGCTCTTAGCCACTGTTCGGGCCTTTTGGTTCGGGGTGGGGACAGCCACGGCATACTTTGTAAAATGGTCAGTAATGACCAGGATGTCTTTGGTATTACTGGAGTCCGGCTCAACAGTAAGAAAATCCATGCACACAAGTTCAAGCGGTCTTGTAGCTACGATGTTAACAAGCGGTGCAGCTCTCTCAGGTAAGGACTTACGCCGTATGCAGCGGTTGCAGGTTCTGATCTTAGCTTCCACCTCAGCTGACATTTTGGGCCAATAGAACCGCTTCCGAACGAGGTCTAGAGTGCGCTCTACACCCATGTGGCCCATGTCATCGTGTAGGCTCTTCAAGGCCAAGGATCTCAGGCTTTCAGGCAACACAAGCTGGTAGTGAGTTTGTGCACCTTCTTGCCGCTTGCGATACAAGATGCCGTTTAAGACCTCAAGTCTGTTCCACTCCCTTAGCAACAGACAGAGTTCAGGGAGTTCTTTCCTCAAGGACGGTGGAGGCTTTTCTCCTGACTCAATTTGTCTGAGCACCTCACAAATACAGGTGTCAGCTCTTTGCATATCTCTCACTTCAGCTGGTGTAAGCAAGGGTATGATAGGTAACCCACCAACCTGATCCTCCTCTTCAAAGCTTTCTGGAAGGGCTTCCGGATGGTGGGCAAGTGACACAACCAAGGTGGTGCTGGGTGATGTCTCCCCAGAATGACTGTTAATCACTTGGTGAACTAAGTGCTTCTCACAGATGGCTTTGATTGTGTTTTCGTTCAGATGTGCATGCTCAGACTCCAACAAGTGTCTCTTTGTGAACTGCTGTATCCTCTCCAACTCTTTCTGTGATGATGTGTTATCAGGTAACCTGTCATGTGGACGCCTGGACAGTCCGTCTGCGTCCTGATTTTGTTTTCCGGCTCTGTACTGTAGCTGGAAGTCAAATGTCGACAGAGCGGCCAACCATCTGTAGCTCGTTGCGTCAAGCTTAGCAGAGGTAAGGATGTACGTTAATGGATTGCTATCAGTAACTGCAAGGAATGGGCTCCCATACAAATAGTCCTGGAATTTCTCTGTTACTGCCCATTTAAGGGCCAGGAATTCTAATTTATGGGCAGGATACCTGGTTTCACATTTTGATAGACCACGGCTTGCAAAAGCAACAACTCGCTTTTGTCCTTGTTGCTCCTGATAGAGGGCCGCACCGAGACCTGAGGTGCTCGCATCTGTGTGCAAGATATAGGGGAGCTTCGGGTCAGCGAAACCAAGGATGGGGGCGGTTGTCAGCTTTTCAACTATGGTGTCAAATGCCATCTGACAAGCAGACGTCCATCTGTCACCAAAGAGGTCTTTCGGGTTGAAGTATTTCACAATATTCACTGTGGTTTTGACGCGCTTTCTCAGCGGCGGATAGCCAGCAGTGAGTTCGTTAAGTGGCTTCACAATCTTTGAAAAATCCTTCACGAATCTGCGGTAGTAACCGCAGAATCCAAGGAAGGTTCTTAGCTCTTTGAGGTTGTTTGGTTTTGGCCAGGTTTTTAATGCTGCTATCTTCTCGGAATCTGTTTCAACGCCCTCTTCAGATACGATGTGGCCGAGGTACTTAACTGATGTCTGGAAGAACTTGCATTTTTTTGCAGATAGCTTCAAGCCAAACTCTTTCAGTTGGTTGAGCACCCGCACCAACCTTTCCTCGTGCTCTTCCAGCGTTGAGGAGAAGATGATGAGATCATCAAGGAAGACTAAGGCTTGTTTCAAGTTCAGCTCTCCTATACAGCGCTCCATAAGCCTCTGGAACGTGCTAGGGGCGTTAGTTATCCCTTGAGGCATCCTGTTGAACTCGAAGAATCCGAGTGGGCAGACAAATGCAGTTTTGTGCTTGTCTGTTTCTTCCATTTCTATCTGGTAGAAGCCAGATTTGAGATCAAGCACCGAGAACCATTTGGATCCAGTCAGCGCCGAGAAAGACTCTTCCAGGTTGGGTAAGGCATATGAATCCTTTACCGTTTGGAGGTTCAGTCTCCTGTAGTCTATGCATAGTCTGATATCGCCGTCCTTTTTCCTGACGACTACAATCGGCGAGGAGAAAGGTGACTCGGACTCGCGGATGACTTCTGCATCAAGAAGTTGCCGAAGATGGTTACGCACAGCCTCTATGTCTGTAGGATGTATAGGTCTCGGCCTATGTTTAAATGGCGTCTTGTCACTGAGGTTTATATGGTGTTTTATTTTGTCAGTGCGGCCAAAGTCGAGCTCATGCTGTGCAAACACCTCTGGCATGGAATTCAGTTTTTCAGTGATCCTCTCTTTCCACTCGCTGGGTACTGGAGAGTTTCCGAAGTCAAACTTGAGATTTGGTTCTTGATCAGGTTTTGTGGGAGTGTCTGAGTTGAGAGATTTGATGGGTTGAACACTCTTGACAGCGTGTATCTCAGCTATCACAGCTTTTGGAGACAAGGTGATATCATGGTCTGACTCATTTTTGAGAATGACTGGTATGCAGCGTGACAGCTTACATGGTAGACTTGCTAAGCCATCTGTCACTAGTATGCCACCCGGCAGGGAAACTGATTTTGGTGACTCGACCATCACCCACCTCCCAGCAGCTGGTGTTCTGCAGCTAACTGAGCCTTCAAGGACTTTGGTCTGACCAGCTGCAATAGTCTCAGAGTCTGTGCTGCGCAGCCTGACTTTTCCCAGACTTGAATCAACAGATTGTCGTTTCCTGATTTCAAGGGTCTTTAAGATGACTCTGTAGCCATAAGGAAGTGACTCACAGTTCTGAGGTGCGATGTCTGCGTACTGGTCATAAAGAACATCCAATGTGTTGGTGCCTATCAACACTGATGACATGGTGGAGCGCATATCAGGCACGATAAGAGCTAGTGTGGGCACCTCAATGTCTACACCAAGTAAGCTCTTTGGAAACTTGATGGTGACTTCAACATACCCAAGGTAAGGGACATTTTGACCATTGGCCCCTTCCACTTCAAGCAGGTCATTCAGGGAGTTGATAGGGAAGTGGGACAGGTTCTCTTGGTAGAAAGAGTTGGGGATTGTCGTTACTTGAGAGCCTGAATCCAACAAGCAACTACAGTCTTTGTTAGCTATTGTCACTTGTGCTGTGCATTTAGTTCCAACCAGACCTTTTGGCAGGGTTAATGACTGCTTTTTTGTGCGAGAGCACATGTAGGAAGCATGCTGCTTCTGGTTGGGAGGCTTTGTCTGTGTTCCAGTCCCCGTTTGCCCCTCAACAAGGACTGACTCTAGTTTAAATGATCAGACTTTGGAGCGCCGTTTTCAATATCCCATGCTAGCTGCTTTTCTCTTAGCTGCTTCCTTTTGGAGGCCACAAGAGAGGAATTTGGTTCACTTTCACACTGGGGCTTAATATGTCCGTCCTCTCCACATCTGAAGCAATACCAGGGCTTTGGTCTATTGCTTGCACTATTGTTTACATATCGGCTGTGAGACTGTGGTTTCTGAGATGTGGGAGTGTCATCTGAAAACTTTGTGATAGCTGGCTTGGGAACTACTGGTCTGGCAGCTGGTTTAGTAAGAGTCTTTCTGCCATCCTTCTGTGTGATGCCTGTGAGCTGGGACTGTAAATCAGCTATTTGTTTCTTTAAATCTTGGATTTCAGATCTGTGATCGGAAGTTGGTTGCAATGGATTGCACTCCTCTTCACACTGCACACAAATACCTTGATAATGGGATGACACTTTTGGCTTTGAGACATTAAAGTGCTGCTTCATGCGGGATTCTTTGGAAGTCCGCTTGTCTTCTGCTGTGCGGAGTAACAGGAGAAGTCCTGCGAAGGTAGGTGGGTTCTGTTTCTTTTGTTCTAGCTGCAGTTCAGATATCAGAGTGTTGTCCCAGCAGCCCCTCACAAACTGCCTCAGAAGATGCCGGTCAAGATCACTTGCAATTACACCTCCCCTCCTGAAGGTGGTGTTCAGAATCACTTGCAGCCGTTGGAGATAAGCTGAGGGTTTCTCACCGTTATCTTGCATTGTGTTAAGGTACTTTGCAAAGAGATCATCTCCATCTTCAACCGTGCCGAAAGCGGAGTCCAAGATCTCCAAGTACACATTCGGGGGAGATTCAGGTGTCAGGTGTTTCACTATGTCAATGGCAGGTGAGGAAAGGCTTTCAAGGAGTTTCCGTGACTTGTATAGCTCTGACTGTTTGGTGTCTTTAAGGAGAAGTTCAACATTAGAACGCCACGTCTCATAATCCACTTCGTTGTTGGGGCGAGGGCAACGCCCAGAGAAGGGTCTGAGTCTCAAGGACGTGTGCACCTGCATGGCAGAGTCTTAATTTCTTACTATGTGCTCTACTATTACCTTTTGTATGTCAGGTGGATTGACATCGGAGAGTTTCAGAGCAGGCTGTGCCTCTTCTTTGGAGGATACTGGCGATGGGAACCAATTGCTCTCAGGTTGAACATGCTGCTCTGGGGCTGTACTGGGTAGGGGGCTTGTCTGTGCAGCAGTTCCTGGGACATGTTGCTCTGAGGCATCAGGTGAGTTCCGTTCCTCATCTTCACTTGGGGTTTCTGAATTATGCAGATCGACAGCATCACTGATGATGGAGAGCTCTTCTCTAAGGACAGCTGCAAAGTCTTTTCCAGCCTGTTTTGCAATGTCCTTTAACTCTGAGAGGTAAGTCTGTGTAGCTGTTTTGCTAGCTACAGGTATGTAGACACTGGTTAATGCTCTGATGTGGTAACTGGTGTCAGTCTGAGTCTTAGGGGAAAGTCTGTGTGGCAACAAAGGTGAGAGTGACTGTACAGCTGTACCATATACATACTCTACAATAACCTGTTTGCCTTGTTCTGACTCCGAGGGATCTACTGGGATTACCCTTTGGATGGAGCCATATTGCTTAAGGAACTCATATAGTTCTTCATCAGCTTCTGTACCGGTTATACCACTAACTATGACTGAGTTAGGGATTTTTACGTTGCTAGTTTGAACAACTTCCATCATGGATTACCAAAAGTACCGTTGTCTGGTTTCTGGTTGCTAGTTTTATGTGCTTTAGCCACTCCTGGCTGGCTCGCCACGTTTGTAGCACTTGTGTCAACCAACACTACTATCTAAGTTACTGGACCAGTTCTAGGCTCAAAGGAGCGGGGAAGCAACACAAAAATAGACCAGAGACCACAGACTTTAAATGTAAAAGCCGGCAATTTACTAGAAGTAAATGAGAAAAACACATGAATTCAACAATATCAAAATAAATCCTGCAGGTTCCACAAGTAAGTGGAAAGGTATGGCACACTTTCCTTTTTTCTTCCTAGGTTAGAAATAATTTGTTTAATTAGACAAACTATGTTACTTTAAACTAGGTTAGACCGGTCTATTTTCTAGAGATAAATAAGTTGTACTTATTTTGGTTTTAAGATTGGTTTCTTTAAGTTAACTCTTTTTCTTTCTTTCACAGGTAAAAGAACATTAAACTGTTTCCAAATCACATCAAATAAAAATTAACACAATCATCTTGAATCACAGTGTCACAATGAAACAGAAAATATGGTGTCAAAAATAACACCAAGTTCAATTCCTGTTCAGGTAATACAAATAAGTTCAGTTCAAAACAAGGTCCGGATCCAGTTAAATCCAGCTCAGAGAAAATCTCCTTCAAGTTCAGTTCAGTTCAAAGAATAAATCCACACACTCCTACCGCTCTGGCAGCGAGTTATCACACCCACTCCTACCGCTCTGGCAGCGAGTTATCACAGTCTGACCATGCGCAGCAGATCCCCCTACTGGCACGACAATATTTGAGATCGTAGTCACCGGGTCTGGCTCGCCGTCTCCCGCCCGTGTATGTGCCGCATGCACACCACAGGATTCTCGCTCTGACCGAGCTTTCAATGGAAGCAAAAAAACCTGACCTGTATAACAGGTCATAAACAAAAATAAATTACTGTTACTACACAATTTAATTCAACAAAGTTTTACAGCGACTGTGAATCATAATACTACTGCTACGTGTTGTTCGCCAGACCTAAAATGGCGGCGAGCGGCAGCTTTGAACTCACAGCATGTTGCTTACGTGAAATAAAACTCAAACCTTTTGCTACTAACACAATATACATTCACACAGGTTACATTCACAATTTAGTTCCCTTAATAAACTGAAAAATATGAACTAAAAACCGTCCGTGCTCAGGTTTTTTTTCACACGGTTAACTAGTAGCTAAACACATAAACAGCGCAGCAAGCAAATGTAATAAAATGAGTGTAAACTCACCAAAACCGCTGTGGCTCGTTTTTATATGTTCCTCATCAATTCCCGACCAGGTAGATGTTATTTTTCAGCTCCTAATCAACTTTTAAACAGTTTCTTTTACTCTGTTATCTCCGTTTGTTTTCTTCCACTACCTCGTCTGCGCTCTGCCTGCGTCTCTCCCTCCGCTACATCACCTCAGTGATGCAGCGTCTTTCTTAAAGGGGCAGCGACATGACTTTCTTACAGTAATTTTTTGACTGTCCACATTAAATTAGTTTTTTTTATCGTTTTAACTGACTTTTAAACAAATGAAATCAACATCCTAACTTAAGTACACATTTTAACCTATTTATTCATTTTAACTTATTTATTCTTGTGTCATATCATTGTGTGGGTTACAATACCTATAAGCTTTAATAAACTATTTATATAAACAACACTATATCCACACAATGAATGTGTGATAAGTTGTGAATGAAACAGAGGGGGGCCTTTTGCCCTTCATGCCTCTGCCCAACAAACAGTTTCCTGGTGGGGTCAGTATACTGTAAGTATACTGTAAGTGTGTTCCAAAATTGAAGCATGCTTGCACTCTTGAATACTATCAAGTGCGTTCAAGCTAGTGTAATTGGAAGCTAGTGTAATTGGAAGTAATTGGAAGAATGCAAGTACGTAGAACGCAAGTATGCATAATGGAACACAGCCTATGTTCCTGTGTGTAGTGTTGGATGTGGAGAAGGTGTGGTAGGCATTGATACATGTCAAAGATCGTGTCAAACATTTAAAGATTCAGGGATTTTTTTTTTTCCTGAAAATGGTAGGAAAGCCTCTAATACTGCAATTTCAGCATCACAAATGTATTCTTAATACAACTGGCAGGTCATCAAACCCTTATTGTCAGGCAACGTTCAGCTGTGTTATTCAAGGGTGAACAGGGACCCATATCAGCAGACCATTAACTGATATCTTAATTGAATTTTGCTGATTTGTTGCATCACTGCTTTCCCAATTGCCAAAATGCCTAACAATGTTTTGGTCTCTCTGTTTCCAGTGGCTTTTTCACTTGATTAAACTATTCTATCATATCAAGGTAATAACAGTATAGCAAGAGCAACCTGGCACAATCAGCTCTCAAAGTGGCAGAAAAAAAACCTCAGGCATTATTTCACAATTTCACATCAGAAATGATCGGCCTGAGCGTGATCGTTTCTTAGCGTGAAATGGCGACATCGGTCAAATTTACAGATATGGAGAAGGTGTTTCATTTTTCGAAATATCTCATGCCATGTATAATTTTAACTAATATGATTATTTTATCATTAATTGGGACCAATCACAATTCATTGCTGTTAAACTCTGCCATTCACTGGATGCTTTTGTTGGTAGCAAACAACACAAAGTGATTATATCCCATTAATCAGAACAGATACAGTATGTCTATTTGTATGCAGAAAAAATTATAACTATAAATACAAAGCCTTTCTTTAAATGAGAAGCACATGGACACAAACAAGAAAAATGGCATAACAAATATTTATTCTAAAGCCCCTGTGAGGTAAAAGAAAATATGACGCACGCAAGCAGAGCTGAAGGTCACTGCGCTGAAATACGTTTGCAAAGATGAGCAGCCAGGGCGCTCTGCAGAAAGTAGTAAAGACACATGCTCGGTTAAAATGGAGTAAGGTGCGAGACAGCGAAGAAGCTGGATTTAGTTCAGATGGAGATGCTCTGCCAAGGCAAGCTCGTGGGCCTGTATTGACGTATGGGGGGGTGGAATGGTAATGAGTTTCCTCTGGGAGAGGAGAAAGACAGAGCAACTGAGAGTATACTAGTGACTGTTCACCTTTTCCACTGGGAGAAGGGAAAGACAGAGCAACTGAGAGTATACTAGTGACTGTTCACCTTTTCCACTGGGAGAAGGGAAAGAGCGGTTAACAACGTGGCACTGACCACTCTCTCTGCAAGCATCCATGCTTGCTTCGCTTGTATCCCATCGCAGAATAGTCAGAAGGAATTCTGTTGAGGCACTGCGATGAATGAGGGATCTGTCGGTATCACTGAGTGTTGCTAGCTTGTGTGTGCTTTTGCGGTATTGATGTATGTGGACATGTTTGTGAGTGTTTCCTGAGCTCTGAGGAGATTTGGGATAGCGTTGGGCTCAGAGGAAATGTGTTGGCAGATATTTTACACACTTTGGCTCCAGGACTCTGCCCCTGTAAATGTTCGAAATGTAATATAGTAATAGGGTAAAGATGTGAGAGTTTGGCAACATGAGTTATGGCACGAAGCACTAGTTTTAAAGCAAGGAAACTTCAGGATACTCTATTTACACAGCGATGACCAACTGTTTTTCCTGTGCTAGGTTTGGACTGGTTGAGAGTAAATGGTTAAAGTGCACAATGTTTTGGCTGTTCAATGGCTTCCTGGATCATTTACATGGATGCTATCATTGAGCAATGGTTTTGGTGACGATGGCTTTATTTAAAAAATTTTTGGTAGATGGCTTTATGATGTCAGAGGCGGATGGCTTTATGACAGATTTGTGACATTGCTCTTACCTTTTCTTCTGATGCTTACAACCATTTCTGGGGTTTTTTAGTGCTGTTTTCCCAATATATATCTTTTTCATCTTTTCTCTTTGCATTGACATTCATGTGTGACTACTCTCTGGACAGGAAGTTGACGCACTGCCCCTTAGTGCCCTCTTTCTGAGGAGATTATGTTTTCCCTGCGGAGCCAGAGAGTAGCTCTCTATCTGTGTTGATCCTGCCAACAGAGCAGAGAAACAGGGTTGTTGTCACACAGCAATCAGACTCCTTCATCACCTTTGCTGCAACATTTACCATTAACTTTACTTACCACTTTGAAAAGGGGTTTAAAATGTATATAGAGCATATCAAAAACTCACATGGTATTCCTCAATATACCATCGCAAACTGAACAACTAATCAAATCCCCATATGAATCGCGAGCTAACATGGCAACACAGATTAACATGCGGAGACCAACACATCCCAAGGCTCTTACTTTAGCATCGCATTTATTTTCATTGATTCCTAAGCCTGGGCTCACACAATGGCCTTACATTGTGAAAACTCTGATTCAGGTCCTGCTGAATATTCACCACAAACTTCAAATACGACCTTGAGGTATATTTACTTGGAAAATAAATCTTGTAGTTTGAACAATATGGATGAAAAAATAAATAGATAAAAAGTCCTCCTGTTTAAAACCCAAAACCCTTCATTTAAAACGCTTGCCACACCCAGCAGCGTCCCATGTTAATGACACTATTTTAACATCACATGGAAACAGCCATCGATAATCCAACACTTGTTGGAATACACTTGAGCACCAATAATGCAATTGGCCAAAGGCATGCAACTGGACAATTGTGAAATACAATAAATAGGTTTTTAATATAGTTTCTTTAATCTTTAATAAAGGAAACATATTTTGTAAATAAATGTAGACATCGTCAGACAGTGCTCATGTAGCACACTGAATAGCCTGATTGAGCAGGTCAATCAACTAAAGAAGGTGATGTCACCCCCATAGACTTGTCATTATTATTTATTATCACGTTTTATTTAACCGGTTAGCCTAAAAATGTATGTACCTGGCCTTGAAGGCAGTATTAACAGTATGCTTCAGAACAAGAATTATCAAAAAGACTTTCAAATGCAATGATCACACTAGAAAAAATTTAAATAAATAATGCACAATAAATGTTAATTTATATCGTTTTGAAGTGCGTGCATAGCATTTGGAACATACTTCATTCATTTTTTAAGCAAAGTGCTTGAAGAGGGAATTTATAAGAGAAGCTTTATGCTAAAGTGACGTCAGTTAGTAAATGTAATAAAACGAGCAGGGGAAAATGTTAAAAGGACAACGTTCCAAACATAGACTTAAAGCTTAAAAAATATACTTGTGACTCAGTCTATGTGTGCTTAGGGAAGTCTAGTGGTTAGAATGATGAGCGTGATTGGGCCGGGAACCTGGGTCTTTGGTTCAGTGAGTGAATCATATCTCTTGGTGTGCGACATTGATGACAAGTGCTTTGGCAGAAAAACGGCATTCAGCCTCCCCCTGTTGCATTTACATTACTATATAAATGTTTGACTGCTTACTTAAGGCCGCTCTCAGCTTTTTAATAACATGTTTGCATTGCTGTGCCGAGAGCATTTTCCTCTCCGCTCACAGATTCTCCCCATTTTAATATCAGAAATAAACCTGGTTATCAGCCCCTTCTGATTTGCACCTGTAAAAATCTGATGACGTGTAATAAGATCCACTTCACAGCACTGGACTGAGTTATAAAATGCCTTCTCCGAAGGATGGCTGCAGAGAGAATGTTTATTTTCCCCGTATGTAGAACCGATTCAGGCACAAACTGCTTAAAATGTTTACTCTGGAAACACGTGGAGGAGGACAGCTCATCTCCTGTGTGGCATTAAAGTTCTATGGCCAGACTCACGCATTGCATATTACACCATCCCCATAATTACAACCCAGATTAATATGTATTGCAAATGAAATGGCTCTGAGCTGCAATACGACCTATTGATATGCATAAATTCTGTGCAGCAGTTGGAGGGACTGGTCTCCACGTTTGAAGTGGGGATGAATCTTCCAGACCTTCATTATGCTGCTTGATCATGTCTCTGCATCTGTCCAGTCCCACATGGAGGGGAGAGGCTAGCCATCAAAGGCAACATTTAAAGCCTGCTTAGCATTACGGCAATGTTCACATCACGTATTTCACCCACTGCTCCATATACAAGATTATTGCTATAATATAATCATATAACACAATCATTACAATATATGATAATTAGGATAATTTTAAACGAGGCTCCAGTGACAGAGCGAAACACTAAATACTAGGAGCCGGATTCAGAGTTGAGATAATCACGCACAAATGGCACTTACTCGCCAAATTCCGCTTAGCTTAAGCTATTTGTTCAGATTCAAATATATGACTTATCTGCTGTTTGAAGCGTTTCCGCAGTATACATGCTCTCTGGCGGAAATTTGCTGAAAACAAGGCGTGTCTGCAAGTTACACGGATTCAGTTTTCACTTTTTTTGTTTCCTGTGCAACTTTGTTCAAAACAAAAAAGGTGGTTTATGTCTAGTGCCACCAATAGATGATTATGAAAAATACAGCATCTTTCGCATAAATGGATGTTAGAATGTGTTATTTGAACATAATATTGGACTTATTTTCCTTGGCCTAGCTTACTTACTCAATTATCACAGAGCTGTCATAAAAAGAAAAAGATGTAAACGTGTGATTGACATCATCATATCATGCAATTTAAAGCACATGATTTCAATTTCATTATCTCTGGAGTTACGTATATTAACCCCTCCAGATTTGCGGTGACCACAGTTGTCTAGCAATGTATCCAGCAGTAAACGTGTTCTTCTTTTTAAGGGAGAGGAGGTGCAAAGAAGGGAAAGGATATACAGACCAATATTAGATGTTTTAGGATGAATTGATTGACAGTGTCTGGACCATTTTTTGCTTTAACAGAGACATGATTTTGTACTTGTCTCAGCTCAGCTGCTACAACATGATTAGGAAGCACAAATGAACTACCTGCACAGTGTACCGGTGCTCCACAAGGTTACAATCTCTCTCTCCTTCCTGGCCACCGGGTCATTCCAGCATGTGATGCACTCACAAAAATAAATTGTTGGACAGTTGTTGCATGTAATATTATTACGTATATGTGACTTCAGCTGGTTAAGTTGAAGACGTCACATACACTTACTCATAGCACCATACATAATTTTATTAAGTAAATCATAAAAAACTATTATTAAATGTTATTTTTTAAACGATTTAAAAAACTTTTATGGACCACTGTCCAACGGTTATTTTCTGAGTGTGTGATCCCAGTCGTCACTATCTAAGAGTTATGATCAATTCATCAAGCCTATGTGACGTATCAATACGTGTATTGCCTTCCCCATCACCCAAGAGCAACTACGATGCACAAAGATAGGATTTTACAAAGGCAAATGTTATTAAAGGCACTGTCACTGACACGTTGAAAATGCATACCCCCACAAACATCTTTTAGTAGAAACCTGGCAACCCAGGGGAAGCAACAAGAAACAGGTAATTAGAATATCATGCCCTGTGCCACCCACATTTTGAGATAAGCACCCACGGGGCAAAAGTTAAAATACGGTGTAGATCACCCTGCGTAAAAGCCACGGACAAGAGGGACTTAAATTGGCCATCTCTGAATCCGGCCCTAGATGTGAGCCAACAAACAAGGGTGATTGCTCAGACAGCATCATGCCATGCAGAAATCCTGCATTTTGGGAACTGGGTAGTACCCCCTGCAGTCTTCCTCACAACTGGGCATGTCTAAGGCAGCACTGGGCGTGGCACATTTGCATCACTTCGGAAAGCAAAATCGGTAACACTTCCTTTGAAGGGTCCTTCATAAGAGCTACATAACACATTCATAAGCACTACATAAACATTCATAAGTGTTTATGTCACTGACCACAAATAGGCATATGGTATGTTATGTCAACATTGATGCAGCAAGTGACATTATCATGACATATGAAGTGAAACGACATGAGATCCTTATGTCAAGTACTATAAATAGGCATAGTCCCTTTTATGCCAATACAGATGCAGCAAGTGACATTAGCAGGACATACCATATCCTATTAGATAACAGCTGTCACTTGTGATGTAGCCTCGCGTGCCAGGCTCATGCCTCTCTGCTATAAGCCTGGTGAAAGCAGTGCAGTTCAGAATGCTAAACCTGCCCACTTTTTGTATGTAAAAGGTGAAAACGGAGCTTAAAACAGGAAAACACTTCCATGAACCACCCTCTGAGAATGACCAATGTCTCAGCCACCATGTCCCCGGGGTATTGCAGTGCTTTTCCCAGATGGTAAAGTGAGAGAGGCTCACCCTACTGTCTGGGTTCTGAAAGGTCCTGTGATCTACAGATAATGGACAAAAAAGTGGAATAAAAGAGAATGAATCTGTAGTGCCTACTTACTTGACATAAGGATCTCATGTAGTTTCACTTCGTATGTCATGGTAATGTCACTTGCTGCATCAATGTTGACATAACACATAGCATATGCCTATTTGCAGTCATTGACATAAACACTTATGAATGTTTATGTAGTGCTTATGAATGCATTATGTAGTCCTTATGAAGAAGTTATATAGCTCTTATGAAGGACCCTTCAAAGGAAGTGTTACCGCAAAATCTTCATCAAGACATAACTGCAGCTGATACTGGTAATCGACCAATCCCATTTTTGTCCACGCACACACACACACACACACACACACACATTAATTAGCCTCAATGTCATATAAAAATAGTACCCTTAACTAGAACAAGGCTGACATACATTAAAATGTAGGCCACACCAGATGAGATCTTGGCAAAAAAGGGCAGACAGCTGACACTTGTTATAAAGATAGAAAGCGAACACTAGAAGTTGCCTACATTGGCTAAGGGAGCAGCAGTGCATCTACCAGGAGGAAACTGTGGCAAGCCTAAGAGCATGACATGAAACATTTCCTAGTATCCAAGTTCACACGGACACATAATGACGTATTTATATACCGTAGTATTCATCTGTGATTAGTACGGTCGACAAGTGACACATACACTGTTGCACATCCACCAACTCACACACACAGCACACACATATACACACACTGAACACTCCTTCAACAACTCTTCATCCATCCATCCATCCATCCATTATCCATTCATCCATTTTCTAGCCGCTTGGTCCAAATCAGGGTCGCGGTGGCAAGAGGGCAAGCAGAGTGGGCCACACATCCCTCACCCCAGCAACTTCCTCCAACTCCTCCTGGGGGAACCCTAGGCGATCCCAGGCCAGCTCTGCCCTGGGGTCTCCTCCCATCTGGACGTGCCCGGTACACCTCCATAGGGAGACGCCCAGGGGACAACCTTACCAGATGTCCGAACCACCTCAACTGACTCCTCTCAACGCGGAGGAGCAGCGGTTCTACTCCGAGGTCCTTATCGAGCTGAGCTCCTCACTCTATCCCGGAGTGTAAGCTCTGGCACCCTACGGAGAAATCTCACCTTTTTGGTCACTACCCACAGCTTGCGACCATAGATGAGAATAGGAACGAAGATTGACTGGTAAATCGAGAGCTTTGCATTTTGGCTCAGCTCCTTCATCACCACCACCGTCCTGTACAACGGCCGCAATACTGCCGCAGCAGTACCTAAACGGCGGTCGATCTCCTGCTCCCTTTTACCTTCACCTGGGGCATTTCTTCTCCCCTCACCTGAAGAGGACAAACCACCGTTTCCCGGGAGAAATGGCATCTAACCCGCCATTATCTAACCCACCATCCATTATCTAACCCGCTTATTCCTGGTCAGGGTTGTGGAGGGTGCTGGAGCCTATCCCTGCATGCATTGGGCAGGAATACACCCTGGACAGGCCGCCAATCCATTACAGGTCACACATACCATTCACTCACACACTCATACCTATGGGCAATTTAGACTCTCCAATTAGCCTAACTTGCATGTCTTTGGACCAAAAACCCCTCATTCCCATTGAAATGAGTCACTTATGGATGTCAATCTCTCATTATGTCACAGACCACAGGGAATATTACTAGCATCTCAGCAGCTCTGTTCTGTGACTTAGACTATCGGAGTCACCACCTTTGTTAATTTTCCTCACAGAAGTGAGTGCATTTTAGTAAGTTGTGCAAGAAAATGCTTGCATGCATGCATGCCTCCATGCACTCGCACTCAGACACACACAAACACCGAAAGATCAATTTTCCGCCTGCCAGGGAACAAATCATCACCTACAGTAAGATAGCTTATCCTCTCTGCTGGTCTCTTGCCTTTGTGTCACTACTTGTGATCCTCGTCCCCATTTCAGTCATTCCGCTACCCTTTACAGGAAAGTCAATAGGAGTACACAAAAAACAATCACGCTGACATATGCGATCTGGTCCCATCCAGGGATGTGGGGTGGTGTGTCAGAACTGTCCAGGCTGCAGACCTAGGAACACATAGGGGGGACTGATATCTCAGGAATATACAGTGTACATATACATACAGTGCACTCTAAAAGTGTTAGGACAGTGACACATTTTTTGTTGTTTTGGCTCTGTGCTCTTGCACATTGTATTTGAAATGGAACAGTGACTATGAGGTAAAAACCTTTCAGCTTTAATTTGAGGGTTTTTACATATCGGGTGAACCATGTAGCACTTGTAGCCATTTTTACACATGGTCCCCCAATTTTAGGGCCCCAAAAGTAACATAAACATAAACTTTAAATAAAGTCATCATATTTAATATTGCATATCCTTTGAATGCCATGACTTCATGATGTCTGTGACCCAACAACTTCAAAATTTTCTGGTAAAACTTTAAAAAGTAAAATATAAATTGAAAAAATGCTACATTTTGTTTTTGTTCATAAGAAGTTCTAGGGGTGCCAATAATTGTGGCACACGTTGTTTTGTTAAAAATAATTATTTCTTGATGAGGGATTTTTTTTTCTCTGAATAAATTTACTTCAATTAAAGGTTGGATTTTTCTCATTTTTTCAGTGTGAGATTAAGCTAATTCACCAAAAGGTGAATTTTTTATAACCCTTTTAACTCATCTTTACCAGGGGTGCCAATAATTGTGGAGGGCACTGTACGTATATAGGTCAACTCAGCTACAGGCAGAAACGGACCACCCCTTCTCCTTGTCCCAACATGCCCTCCTGATCCTCAGTGCATGTCTCTGTACAGCTACGTATGTGAAGTGAAGTTCTATACATTTTTGGTCTGTCACACATAGACTAGTCTCGCAAAGGCCAGACTTTGTGATAAAACCATTTATGGTTGATTCAGAAACAGCGCTACAAGAAGAACAGACCCGCGTGAAACAAATGTGATTTACAGCCCATCAAAAACTTCAAAAACGTTCTTCAATCCAGCATTAAGCTTTTAGTTTTGGTCTGAAACACTCACTGTTCTTGATGGATTCGCAGAATTTGCTAGCTACTGATTTGTTAGACAACTTGTTTCCCGGCGGACTGATAAAACCCAATGCACCGCGTCGCACTGGAAATACGCACACACTCCTGTGATTGACAGTGCTGCTAGCCAATGAGTGCTGACTGTCAGTTTTCCACAGTCCTACCCAGCTTATGCAAGCCTATGCATCAGACAAAGTGCGTCAAAGCGGCTGAGGCTGAGACTACACATAGACAAAGACTACCATTTGTATGCTTGCTCTTGCTGTCACCAGAAGTCCTTTCGACATATCTGTTATCTGCATGCTCATTACTGAGCTACAGCTTCCATATTTCCTTCAAACAGACCTACTTTATAGTTGGCGACACACCAACATGACACAAATATGAATTTCCATGAAATGCCTCTATCCTCCTTATCGAGTCCTGCAGAGAGACAACGCTACTGTTTAATAGTGAAGTGATGACAAACCATGGCATGTTTGTTGCCCGCTTCTGCTCCGCAGACACAAACACCTATTATTTTTTAATCTCCTTTCAACACTGCACTGCAGAAAACAAAAGGCAGATAGCGGAGAGAAGAAACACGCTGAGAGCGTATGCCCATGGAGTCTTATCTGCCGGGAACAGAGGGAAGAGTTGGTGTGCGCTACTGGGATAGGGGCCCGAGGTAGGGGACCACCCTTCGGTTCTCCACGGCAACATGGCTATTGCTCGCGCCGCCCGCCCCGCCACCCCCCACCCCTCCGGTAGCTCAGTGGACTGAGGCTTGATGCGGTAACCAACGGAGGGAAAAAGAAAAATGAGTGAGTCTCGTTTCCCTTTATCTGAAGGGACGAATGGACTTTCCCCGGCTCTTTGTGGAGTGGATCCAGGAACGGGCACACGTGCACCGACTGCTCATTCATCTCTGACATTTAAAGGAGCAGAGTGTGCCTTGAGAAATGATAAAAGAGCCGTGACTCATTCCAGAACAGGAAAATGTACATTTAAATTCCTGTCCTTGAGTTCTTTCATAAAATATTCCCCCTTCGCTATGTTACTATATAGATTTACGCCTCTGCTCCTTTTCAAAGCCATTTCCTACCTCTGTGGTTAACACTGTACGGTGTGTCTGGATAAACACATTTATTAAACATAAAATATCAGTGGCATTTGGAATAGCCACTCTTGCATGGTCCTTATCAAGGCATGAATCACAGCCTTCTGAATTATAAATGGAGACTCTCACCTTTTTCTGCGCACATCCCATTCACATCCCGGTAATTACCGCGGTTCTCAGTTTAATTACAACTAAGCGTCCTTTATTTCTGCTAAACATGTGGTGAAAGGTCACAAGGATTTATTATCTTTCCTCTCTGAATCAGTCAGAGGAGGAGGATGTTGGCGGACGTACGTGAAAGCAATGCGGAGCCCATCAATAATGGCGCCGCGAGATATAACGACCCCAAACTTCTCTCGAGGATGCAGCTGTGAGTGACATAATGAGCCTTTCTGAAGTTTTAACAACCACGAGGCCATCATTCTTTACCGTGCATCAATATGCTGCCAAGCAACTCCTTTCAAGGGGGCTTGAGAATGCTGCCCACGATCAACAAATTGGTATTTCACAACCACCTCTGTGTGCTGTAGACAAGGCCTCGCCCAACTGTTTGCTGAGTAAGGTTTTAACTCTCAACACTCTTCAGGCACTTCACTAAAAAACTTGTGACATTTTCTCTGGCGCTGATGTAACATGTTCTTTGGTGAGATGAAAAAACCTTGCCAGGGCCGGGGACGCATTGGGGGTGAAGGTATTTAGTTGCTCATTGGCCAGTCAAACAATCCAGTGAAGCCTGTCCTCCCCGTAACTCATTACAAGCAACTGAAAGCAATTACCGGTGTAATAGATTTTTGTGCAGGGCAGATAAGGCTCAGAGAGGATAGTAATAAACAGGATATGAAACCTGGGAAGCATTAAGTAACAGGAGAAAACAGATGATGCCAAGTCTCTTCTCGGAGAAGACGTTGTTCAAAAGGGGATTGCAGCCACAGCTAGAGGCCTAGAGGCAAAAAACGAGTAGCTCCACTTCGCCTCGCAGAGCCAAACAACTCAGCAGGGACTCTGCTCTTCATTAGAACATAATTTCTTTATTAAAAGTTGATGCAGAACTGGCAATATAAAACACTTGTGCATCTCAGCGACGGTATGTAATTTGCTTATCAGGATGAGGAAACTAATGAGTGCACGCACGTACCATACGTGCACTGTGCACTAAAGCAAATGTGAGATTGTGTACAGGCAAAGGTTGTGTTAAAAATCCCCGGTGATTTAAAAATGGTGGCGCTACTGAAATATTTGTTTTGCCATTAAGTGACACCGTGGTACTAAAGTAATTTACTAGGCTGACAAAACAAGTATTTAAATTGTATTCTAAAAGACATAAAATGGCTCATTAGGCCATTTGTTTTAGGGATCAAAAGGAATTGCTGTATTATATAGTGCAGTTTAAGATTGGGGCGATACAAATAGGAGAATAGGTGTTTTTCCTCATTTTCTGGAATGAATGCTTGCAATTGCACACCCTCTGGGTATCCAGCAATAAGAATCCACCACATACGGCAGGAGGAAGTGTAACATCTTGTTAATATACAATTTTTGGCACAGATTCACAATGCAAGCAGGAGCACGCCAGCTCTGATTGGCTAAGTTCGGTATGTGTTTTCCTGGCGCTGCAGGGCTACCTGGTCCAGGAAATCCAGACAGATGGAGAAAGTGATTCATAATGTAGGCTGTTGGAGACAGAAACAAAGGCATCTTCCAAACAACACAACACAGTGTGGGAGTTTCTTCCGCAAAGTGTTCTACTTGTATACAGGTACGTGAACATTATCAGGTTAACCTTGAATTGGAGACTACTTCTTTTTACTTTTAATGAAAATGCCATCTGATAGTAGCTGTAATTATTTCATTCATATGTTTTATGACAGTTATATTTTAAGTAGTGGCTTGGAGAAGCATTTATTAGAACACATTTTTAGAAGTAAAAATTAGTTAAATTATTTTTGCAAACTTCATATGACATTCTGAATGAAACCGTGATACTACAGAGACAGACGCCATGGGAGGTAAGGAAGGACATATCCCTCATGTGTCCACGGCAGTGAAGGAACATGTCAGACAGAGTGAGTGGAAAGGGCTATGGCAGTGGAGAAAAACAGAAAAATTCAATCACTCGTTTTTTGGATTTTTGGAGTCCGAAATCTCATAGAAATGGATGTACCCCTGAGGGTTAATGGCGAGTCTGCCAGGAGCGAGTCCAGTGCTGCCCAGGGGAGCCCACTTCCAACTACTGTGGCAACGTCTGCACACTCGCTAATGGGGTGTCGTGTTTATCAGAAATGGACCACGCCGCATCACTGGTTGCCTGGGGTGATGACACCCTGCTGCCTCCTGGAACAGATCAGGGGGTCACTTGTTCCCACATGTGAGGGCTGAGGGGAAAGTTCTAGTTTTGTGAACGAAATGGGAAAAGTGTCTCTCAGCACATTTCTTTGCTCGGTGTCAGAAGTGGTCTACCCCCGAAGCTTCAGTGTGTTCAGAGGATTTAGCGAGATGCCTGGAGGCCCTGTTGTGACATACTTTGCATCTCTGCCACCAATGAGAGGCAGACTTTGGACTGAGTTGGGACTGTTGAAATTTCTAGGTTTTAAATGAAGCTCAACAGCTTACTGTATCTTTCAGATTCACTCTCACAGACTTAGCCCTGCCAAAGCAGCCAGTCCAGCTTAAACCCTCCAGTCCTGGGTGCATTGTGCATCTTAAAATTAATTTAGGATGCAACACATTGAACGGTATCTTCAATGTGCACAGATGTCAGCATAAATCTGCATAAATATGACAACACAATTTTTTTCAAATGATATTCTCATTTTTACTAGAAGGGTAGAGCAAAGAACCCTATGAATTACGGGCCACATGTTCCATGTCCATGTTATGTGGAAACTGAAACACATGAAAATTTTTATATTATCAGAAAACCAACACCTTCATGTGTTATAATATGATAGTAAACACTGATAATAAATACCACAATAGGAAAAGCACTTTGCTCCATCATAGCTGCCATAAGACAACAGGCCACAGTACATCCCATCCTCTGGGTTATATTCTGGGCAGTGAGACCTCATTGGTCACTCCGAGCCCTGGCGTTTCCCTCCATGGCCTCACTCTCCAACTGAAGCCATGTAGCTATCAGTTATGTAGCCATGCTCTGTTTATCACAGGTCCGCTTAGATGAAGACAGCATTTGGATGTAGCCTAGGAAGGAGTGGAGGTTGAACCCATGGCTGGGCCACAGTCTGTCAAGTCAGTCTGCCAGTCCTCCACCCAGGGACATGGGTCCCACGTGGGCCTATCAGCCTTATCGCTGGGGCTTGTATCCTTCTAACATTGTGCATTAGGACTATGAGAAACAGCAAACATACATACATGTATAGCCTATCTGATAGGGAATGAAGAGTCCATTCCATAGAGTCTCAATGGTAATGGGGGGGCAGCGGCTTGATTTCAGTGGTATGGAGGAGAGAGAGAGCTGAAGCCCAGAGAAAGAGAGAGCTGCCTGGACCGGAGCCAGTCAGACCATTAGCTTCGCTTCTCTCCTGCCCATCTATTATAAGAGAGGGGGATAATCTGTGGACAGTGGAATTCACAGTGCATTTCAAGATAGCACAGCTTGGCGAGTTTGTCAGATGTGATTTAAAAAAAAAAGTAAGGAGGCGAGGTAATGTCTGGGTAAAATGCGCGCACCGGGATTAACACAGAGCACGAAAGCACCCAGCTGAGACCTCGCGTCTGATTTCATACAAGGAACAGGGATGAGGTGAGCAGAAGCAAGACTGAAGGACTACACCTTCACCAGCTGCTAGCAGAGCACTGGAAAGGAATATATTAAGGGGTGTGGCAGTTCCGGATTGATACAGATTCACCGAATAATCCACAGTGTGCCACTGGGCGCTTGCTTTGTCATCATTAAAGACAATGGCAGCGTTGGAGGCACCATCTTCTCCAGTCACCCTCTCCTCATTTCCTCATCTTTCTATCCTGCTTCCTGCTGTTTGTGGGTGTTTCTACAATCTAGGGAACTTGATAAACCTTACAGTAAGGAATTCCCCTTGTTTCCATATGCAATGGTAGGGCCTCTGTTGTAAAAGTACTGCCAGGACGAGCATTAATAAGGCTTTGGATGGATAGAACTCATGAATTTCTCCTCCATCCAGTTCCATACGGCAGTGCACAACAGACCAGGTACCCAACTCAGGAGAACTTGTATGTTACTATTACTGACATACTGTATGTAACAGGACCCCAGGGACCAAATGGCCATTGCATTTTCCAAGCATGAATGCCCTGACATCATTATCATGGAAGCAAACACAGGGTGGTGAATTTCATCGTAATAAATTACCTCGTACCAAAATTTCTTCACGCCTCTATAGCGATCGATCGCTTCAGCTCGTTAACAACAATAAGCGTTGTAATGTGAGGGAAGGTACATACATAAGGTAGACCCCTGAAGCTCACATTAATCTTTTGGTCTGGCAATGCTCTGTGCACAGGTCTGACAGCATGGGAAGAAACCCAGGCAACCCTGGGAGTCTCTATTTGCAGAGGTAAAGGGAGCTGTGGTATTGTGTGTGTGCCTGTTTCTTCATGGTAAAACACACAGGAATCTCCTAAAGACGAGTGATAAGAGAATGGCCCATTTGATCTGTCACTACCCATTAACTTCCAATACACAGGCTTTATGAAAATATTTATGGAAAATTGAAACTCATGTTCCTCTTGATTTAATTATTTGACAAACATAGCAAAGACAAGTCTTGACCTATCCTTATGTGTGTGTGTGTGTGTGTGTGTGTGTGTGTGTGTGTGTGTGTGTGTGTGTGTGTGTGTGTGTGCGTGTGTTTGTGTGCTTGCGTGTGTGTGTGTGAGTGAGTGTCTGTACTGTGAGCTTGTGTCTGCAATTATGGAGTGAAGCTTTGCAGAGAAAACTATTCTGATATTGCATTGTTACTGATAGTTCACGGTCAATGGGGTCACTTTAAACGAGGTCATTTAGAAAGCCCTTACGTAACCCACCAATGAACTGAACAGAAATAACCAACCCCCTGCCAGCATCTCATTGATTTCTCCAAAGTCCTCTGCCTGATTGCTGTGGGGTGACCAGAGATTCCTGTCAGACGAGAGACCTGCAGAGTGAGACATCCCCTCTGAAAATACCCATGTGACTGTGTGGATGGCACTCCTGAGTCCCTTATTCAGAGTTGCTCTTAAGTGGTGTTGAGTTCAGTGCACAAATTTAGACGTAGCCCATGTTGTCTCCCTCTGTAGGTCTGATATTTGAATATCTGTGGAGATTCTCCCATTCCCTCACATGCGCTTACACTGCCTGGCCAAAAAAAAAGTCGCCGTTGCACTCGTCATGCATAGTGCCCACTGTACAAACCTCTGGAGGCAGTGTTATGATCCGGGGTTGCTTCAATTGGTCAGGTCTAGGCTCAGCAACGTTATGCAGCGATAAAGTGAAGTCAGCTGAGTACCTGAATGTACTGAATGACCAGGTTATCCCATCAACGGGCATATTCCAGGACGACAATGCGACAATGCCAAGATTCATCGGGCTCAAATTGTGAAAGAGTGGTCCAGGGAAACATGAGGAATCATTTTCGCACATGAATTGGCCATCAGAGTCCTGACCTTAACCCCATTGAAAGTCTTTGGGATGTGCTGGAGAAGACTTTATGGAGTGGTTTGACTCTCCCGTCGTCAATACAAGATCTCGGCCAAAAATGAATGCAACTCTGGACGGAAACAAATGTTGTGACGTTGCATAAGGTTGTGGAAACAATGCCACGACGAATGCGCGCCGTAATCAAAGCTAAAGGCGGTCCAACAAAATATTAGAGTGTGCAACCTTTTTTTTGGCCAGGCAGTGTAGATTAGATTCTGTAGCTCCCGAACGAGAGCTCTTGCCCCTTTCCCTGACCATCCACCAGAGTAATTGATAGTCCCATGTGCCTTTAATGTGATAACATTCAAATTAACAAAGGACACGATTAGAGCTCGAAAGGAATCAAGGCTACTCCTCAATGAGACATGCAACACTGCAGATGGAATCCATTAATGGGGAAATCCAGAGGGGATTCACTGCACGAAAAGCTGCGTTTACGGGGAGGACGCTACTGTGCACAAAGCCGAAAAGCGGACTGTATCTGGCCATTTGCGGACGCGTGTCTGCCATCGGAAACGGACATAATATTGTACACGAGGTGTTCTTGTCCAGAGATTTGCCATATAATACCAGACATGGCCGTCCACGTCTCCTAATCGGGAATATCCAACTCCAGAAATCGATCACAGACATGACATGGCCCGGGAGTGTGAAGAGGTTTTAGGAAATTGTCTTTTCATGAAGTAGTTCAATGTGAGCAATGAAGTAACTTTATCATGGTGGGCAAGCTTAAGGGTTAGTCATAATCAATGCAGATCGGGAGAGGGTTAAATATTAAAATGTTTGCCAATGGTGCCTGTTACATCCCTGCGGTTTTAGTGTTTTATTTTTAGTTTTTATTATTGGTTTTTGTTCATCTTCCGTGGCATTTATAATTTACTTGTCGTTTATTTTGGGTTTTCTTATTTTTGTTTTGGGCAATACATTCATAGAAGCTAAATATGTGGAAGATCACGGTTGGTCATCTGAGTAGACAAGCCCTGTTTTTCTGGAAGATTTGATATAGACTGTAGTATGCTGTTCTAGTATAGTCTTCTATGCCTGCTCTGTCCCCACATTTTTGTTGTGCATATTGTGCTGCCGGGTTGGATCTTTCAAGTTTTTGTTGCATTATTGTACCTCAGTGGGATTTTCGCTGTAACAGTGCCAGGACTGCAAAGTTCCTGTTTCTCAAGCTCCCCCTGTTTTTCCACTATGCGTGTAATTCGTTTCTCATCAGAGTCAGCCTGCATCATTGAAGTGCCCTTCCCAGTCAATCATCCAACTCTCATACTGTTCAGTCTGTCCCTCGCAGAGAGGTGCCAAGAACCAGTGGTCCATCATTGAGTCTGTGGCTATGTTTTCTCCTCATCACATATCCAGCACATATCTTAAGATATAGCGAGCATAGAAAACATAGTGGACTGAGTGGCTGTTCTCACAGGCCGTGGTTGTTCATTTCCAACTATTTGTCGGAGGAGGAGAGATGGTTGTTCAGTGGGTGTGTCCAAATCACTGACCTGTTTCTCGTCCATGTTTGGTTTGTTACATTAGCTAATGTTAGCTTGAAGGCTAGATTCAAGGCTAGAGTCTTTACCGTTGTTGCAGTTGCACCAAACCTGCCAAACCTAGTTTAGTTGTGGTTGTGTATTTCACCCAGTGGTTGAACAAATTCAGTGAGAGGTTACAGTTACAGAAGTTTCAAAATGGTCAGACACAAGAGTTCCATTGTTAACAATAAAAGGGTTTGCGATCACCACGGCCTGTGAGAATGGCCCCACCTGCAGTAAAAAATGCTTCTACTGTATCCTTTACTATCACAACAGTTGGGGAACCACAGCTATTGACCAAATTATTCAATGACAGCCTGTTAATGCTAATGCTTGGCCCTCTGAGAAACACACTCTGCTGTGTTTTTGCCCCCACCTTTTCCCATGACTCCACAGCTTCCTGCTCTTATAGTCTCGCATGACAAAAGCCCCATGCCAGCCTCAGAAATATCAGTATTATATAAAGTGCTCAAAAAATACGCAGGTCAGACAAGCCGAGCCAACAGAAACAATAAGCAGATCACGCAATTGCCAGGCCCCTGTGGCGCACTGTTGCAAGCTATTACTCAAACAGACAGGTAGTAATTAGAAAATACAACAACTGCAATCGAAAAAGAGGTACAGGGCTTGTCGCTGGAAAAACTGCCAGTGCAATCAAACCCATTGCTGGGCACACTAGGCCTCCTGTGAAGAGCACAACACTGCAAAAAATGTCTGTCTTAATAGGTGTTTTCGTCTTGTAATGAGAATTAAAATCATATTTTTTTCTCAAAAGTGGAAAATATAATCTTGTTTTAAGTTAATTTTTATTTGACAAGTGAAAATATCTTACCCCACTGGCAAATCTTGAAATGAGTACAAATATCTCACCCCACTGACAGATAGTTTGTTTTATTTTGCAAAAAATTTACAGAAATAAGATTCTAAAGTCTAAATATGAGATTAAAATGCTTGTTAAGATTAGTTTTTTTTGTAGTGAAGGCCTGAAGGCCTGAAAACGTGGGGATGTGGCCTCTTTTCTAAAAGCCAAAAGGTCTGTCCTCACATAAATACAAAAAGAAAATAGGCTTCCATGACCCTTATTTTTATATCCAGATGCTATCATTCACATAAAGTAACACAAATTAGAATTTAAACTGTTACAAAAATGATACGTTGCTTGCAAGCACAGAAAGTAAATTATGTCTAAATAAACACTTGCAAAAACATTTGAAATGTCAATTGACAGATAAATAAATTTGGGTCGCAGTACCTAACAGAAACTAAACAAGGACCAAATTCCAGTAAATAATGCAACTCAATGTTTCCTGCACAACTTGCTTGTATTTTGGCCCTGTGCTTTGTTATCATGCCATCTGAAAAGATTGTCGGCTTTCAAACCTATTCACATAAAACAGTCAAACACTTTTACAAATTTATATCCTATACTGTTTCAAGCCAATCTTTAGCATTCTCTTCCCTTATATTGTTCAGATTTGTTCATATTAAAAATAATTGCAAATATTGCAGTGTTGCAGTCTGCCCAAGTGGCAGCCTAACCACTCAGCTAAAGGTGAATTAATCTTTCGTGCAGTGGTTAGTGCAACCGCATCTCCCCCTGGAGACCTGAGTTCGACCCTCGCCAGATCCCTGCTGTTACAATATTATTTGTACCTGTAATGGATTTGTGTATTTTATCTGTGTTGTTGTTATATTTAATATGGTTTCTAATAATAGTAGAACATCCACTGCCATAAAATAATTACATTGATAACATAATAACAGTACAGTTACAGACTAAAACATACATGTAGTAAAATATGAAAAGTAAGAATGGAAAAGTTAGTTAGTTAGATTAGTTTCTATTAATAATCAATGACTGTGACTCTAATGACTCAAGAGATTCCTTCGAATCACAGGGTGTATTTTATCTTTTACTAATTTGCTAATTCATCATTGTAAAAATGTTAAAAAAAGAAAAAGTTCAACAACAATTCTAGTGACCCTTATCTTCACCAATCAAGTATTTTTACATATTTCACTGCAATCAGATTGTAAATGGCACAAAGTCAGTAAATATCTAGCTGTGAAATCAATAATATTTGCAATGTTGTATCCCACCAGTCAAGAAACACAGTTCCTTTCCGCCTGATAGTCCTGGGACTAGAAAGCAAATAAGAAGTTTTTCTATGATTTTGTTTTGTGTATGATTTTCCTGGCAGAGAGAGAGAGACTGTTATGGGGAGGGGTGATGAAATGGACACTACTGGCATTGACTATGGGCTCATGTCTGCAGAAATGCATTGGAGATACACATCTCCACATGCCTTTCTATGGGCTCATGTCTGCAGAAATGCATTGGAGATACACATCGCCACATGCCTTTCTATGGGCTCATGTCTACAGAAATGCATTGGAGATACACATCTCCACATGCCTTTCTATGGGCTCATGTCTACAGAAATGCATTGGAGATACACATCTCCACATGCCTTTCCCATCCAAGAAACTCAAGGGATGCTATGAAGAACAGGCCATTTCCATTCCATTATAATAATTCGATAAGCTAACATTATCGATCTCACAGACACATGTTAAAGTTAAAGAACTTTTCAAAATCGTATACTATTTAAGTCCAAATGTTTTAAGTCGGAATGATTCCAGGGTGATCCATTTTACATGAGTCCAAATGGACTTTTATTCTGTCAAAATGTTTAATAGCATTCACATACCTCCAAAATGCTCTCATTTACATGTGAAAACCCAAACAGGATCTCAGGTTAAGAGCCTCAACTTGGATCAGAAATAGATATTCACCTCCGTGGACATGCAACATCTGTAAACTCTGCCAACTGGTCCTCTTGGCTACGTCGATAATGGACATTAAACTCCCAAAACCTAAAATGCCATCCTAGCAGAAAAACCAGCAGGCCAGAGAGACTTTCGGGAGAAATCCATAACTGACTTTCCATGCATCATCATTTCCACACAGGACATGACCGCAGTGGTACTGCCTGATTGCTGCCTGTGCTCTCTGAGCTCCGCGTGTGCAAATTCTCTAAGTATGAATTAATGTTCAACCATAAAAGCAGATGGGACTTAATCCGCGTATAATTGAATGTGGATCAGGAGGCCAGTGGACAGCGCCGTTATTCTGAATTTAAACAGTGTGTTCTGGGGTTCCCCTCCCCACACACACACACACACACACACTCCACTGCATCCCATCCCACTTCTCTACTAGATATCCTCCAATGTGTCAATCTAACTCCCCTGCTTCGCAGTACTCTAGTGCTTTGTCACACTAAGCAACTCATTGCATTTTCTATTATCACTTGTGTCTCAGAGCTATCTATGGTGTAAGGTCCCTCACCCCCTCACATAGGCCCGAGTCTACGGTGAGGACAGATTGACTGTAAGACATCAGACCCTTCAACATCTATTTCAAAAACGCAGAGAGTTTTCCCAAACCCTGGGTGATGTCACAAGCAACATTTGAATAGAATAGAATAGAATAACTTTATTTTACCCAGGGGCAACTTCAGAACATTCATTCTAATTTAGTAACAGCCTGTGGGGATTATTTCACTATTGGAGTAGAAAGTCATAAAGGGGGTTAAAGAAATTAATTTGTGTTAATGTAATGGTAACAATAGAAATAAGCAAGAGGTATGCAAACATATGCAGATGACACCCCTGCCACAATTATGACTGTTATTAACGGCAATTACAATCACGCTAACTACATATTTTAACGTACAACATTATAGCAGGGAAATGTGGCCCATTCATGATAACCGAGGGTATTGCATATTAATTTTCAATCAGACAGCCTCCCTCATATCCACACTAAAGAGAACCTGCCAATAATTTCCCACAGCCTGTGTGATAGACTGTGTAACACTTGACTTCTTTGAAACTACTGGGATCTGCACAGTGACCACTCCTGTGCGGAACGGCTTGCTTGCTTGAAGTTCTTATGGCGTTCAGGGCTGCTTTTGAGTAAAATCTAACTGTGCTAATGTGCAAACAGAGAGCTGCATATAGTGAGCTCTGGATTAACCAGCTGTGTCTTAAAAACCCACTCTGTTCCTTATATATTCTAAACCACTCTTAGCCCTCAGTAACAATTGATCTATGAATGTAGAACGCAGTCATGATTTCACAGACACACACACACACACACACACACACACACACACACACACACACACACACACACACACACACACACACAAGCACACACGCACACATACATACACACACACACGCGCACACACACAATATATATAACTTTTGCATTTAATCTTTAGCACAGACGCAAATGGGAATCTAATTGAATAACTGTCTGTTTAGCACCCACATTGCTTTTAAAAGTGTGTGTGTGTGGGGGGAGGGGGGGGTTCATGTCAAAACATGAAACTGTGGTAAGGCACAACACTATTAGCAAAGCATTCCCACTTATTGTAAGAAGACAGAAGCAGATATATATGTTAGACACACAAATAAACATGCACACATACACACATGCTTTCTCTCTCTCTTCCTTACCGTTTACTAGCTTTACATTTCATTTTCAGTTGATCAGGTCACAAAATTCCAGTGTGCGTCCCTCTCAGCATGCATTGCAAAAAAAAAAAGGTTTCCTTGGATCCCAGCTAGATTAAATGGCTTTAATAGGCAGTCAGCATCTCACTAGTGAAGGAGGCAGGAGAAAGAGAGGGAGAGATAGGGGAGGGGTGAGAGAGAGAGAGAAAGAGAGAGAGAGTGATGGAGAGAGGTAGAGACAGAGAGACAGAGAGAAGGAGAGGGACAGAGAGGGGGAGCGTGGGGAATCAGCACGGAGGAAAAAGTAAAAAGAGAGTGTCTTACCTTATGTTATGCATTTCACCATCGGAGGCCTGGAAGGAATCAGCAGAGATTAGATGAATAAAGGAGGAAGCTCATTCTTGGAGGCGCCGGAGCATCTCAGCTGGTCTTAAACAAGTGCTCCCGGACAAGTGCCTCGCGCAGCGGCGGCAAACAAATCTACATCTGCATTAGCGGAGAGCAGGGGAAAAATTGACAGATTAACAGGGAGGAAAAATTGCAGCAGGCTGCAGAAGCGCAGTATACCCGAGGGCCAGGGGCAGCGACTGACTCAGAAGCTGTACACAGTAGAGGAGAACAAGGAAGGGGGAGGGTGTGTGTGTGTGTGCGTTGGAAAGTAACAGGTAATGGTATCTGTTGATTTTCACACATTGGGGTGGGGGGGGGGGGGGGGTTGCAGTTTACACAGACTACGTATGTATCCCCCCCCCCCCCCCTTCCTTTGGAACATGGAACTTGAGGTACATGTGAGGATGGGTACAAGAGCATATCTTTTTCCCCCTCTGTCCTCATGCTAGGATCATGCAGTAGGAATTCACATTTTCAAAAAGATTACGATTGCGGCACAGTGCTACTTAGAGAATGGATCACATTGATTCTTTGATGACTGTGCTGTTTTCCCTTGATCGTGGTTACTATGAATTGTGCCAAGGATGATGATGCTGATGATGATTATTACCACAATGATACTAATACTAGTAATAATTATTATTATCACGATTACTATAATGCATTGTTTCATGAAAATGAATAAGAGCAGTTCAACAAATTGGCAGTCTTGCAGCATTGTTGCAAGGGAACAGCACTTGGCCAAAAGGTGGTATAATCTAACCCTCCCATGGGGCAGGGCAGTTACACTATTCTAGAGTAATGTTAACCTGAATTGATTAAACAAACCATCAAACTGTTGAAATTTGACGTCACGTGGCGCTGTAATGGCGATGTAGTCCAGCTGTCTCTCGTGTTCGTGTTTGTTAATTTGAACGTGTTTTGTTGTGTCAGGCTTTTGTCTTACGTTTTTTCATGCGCTGTATGGGGAAGCGGGCTGGAGATTTCTCAGGGCACTCCTGTTGCTCGTTTTGATAATATTGCCGAATTATCCAGTCGTCACCATGGAGATGCAT
The DNA here is from genome assembly GCA_029718625.1 of Synaphobranchus kaupii. Classification (NCBI taxonomy): domain Eukaryota; kingdom Metazoa; phylum Chordata; class Actinopteri; order Anguilliformes; family Synaphobranchidae; genus Synaphobranchus; species Synaphobranchus kaupii. The sequence goes on from CM056390.1 coordinate 23,984,564, forward strand.
TCACGACATAATCGCGAATGTCCGTTAGATCTGCAGCTACAAAGTTACCATCATTCTTCACCGGAGTTGAAGATATCAAGACTGCAGGTAATCCTAAAAAGGCTGCCAGGGAAGGGAAGGAGAAGAGAATGTGGGGGAGGAGTGATCGACAAGTGGGGTGAAGCGGTTGAGGCAATTCGGTGCTCCGTTTCGACTGGACAGTGGACAGAGACTGCGTGTATGGAGGAAAGTCGCGGATGAATGCGGAGGCGGAGTTTGTGTACGTCGACAGCTTTGTTCCTACAGCTGTTGGACTGCTTGACAGCGGGGCGGATGGGGAGCTGTTGTTTTTCATGTTCAATTTTTAATCATGACTCATACCTTCACTTTATTTCACTTCTTAATCTGTTTGATTAATTCAATGATTCTATTGAATTTCTTTAGTTGATATGTTTGTTTGTGTGTTGTGGGTCTGCCCCACTGTCTATGTCTTTTTTTTTGTTGTTGCTGGTGGCTACAACTGAAGTTCCCTCACGGGAAATAAAAGTTATTCTATAACAGTTGATGCAACCATGACAAAAGGCATTTTATGACCATTTTATTAATGGGCTAAAACATTCCCCAGGAATGGGCCAACCCCATATGCAATAATGAAAATGTAGTTATTTATTTATTTATTGATGGATTGTGTTTCCTACCACTACAGGCATTCTCACTTTCTCTGCTGATGACCTTTCCCCTCTGCACCTCCATGAATGAATAAAGGTTACTGACCAAGACCTGCCCTCAAGGCTGTCTTCCTCCACCGTTCCGGTGACAGGTCATATTCTCAGTGTTCCTGCCCTCTAGGCTGTCTTCCTCCACAGTTCCGGTGACAGGTCATATTCTCAGTGTTCTTTTATGGGGTGCCGGTGGGGGTGGAGGGGGGAGGGTGGGAGGGAAGCCGGTGCATTACAAAGAATCTTGTTATAGTCAAGTCAATTGCTGTACTTATATATATCACAAACCACTGCATATCACACAAATGTTGCCCTCCATAACAGACATGGGGAAATGGGTTAATCTGTACAGCAACAAGGTTCCTGTGTAAATGTGTCAGTGGGATGATGTAGAGGCGGTGCACAATATATTTCAGCTTTGAGTCCCTCACTTGACTACCTGTGATATTGCGAACGCTGGCAGCTTCCACACGCAGCTTAAAACGAGAAAACACACAGGTCTGCAGTCTTGGCTGTGACGAACACGCTCCGCTACGGGCGGATGACTCACCGTTGTGATGAAAGTAATCCCCCTCTAAGCTGCAGAGTCTACCGTCAGATGCTACAGACCCTCTGCCGACTCCTCCCTGGGCCCCTCCCCCATGCAGACAGAGTGGTGGCATGATTACCTCCTGCTGCTGTTCTTATCCCCCCAGTCCTGCCAGACTAAGGAAACCACCCTTGCAGTGCAGACTTGGATGACTCACCCCAGGCAGGTGCAACTCACTGTACTTTGACCATAGTAATCAATCTGTGCAGTGGCAGAATACATTTGGCCACTGAAGGAGATCACCGGGGAGAGCTGGGCTTTCCCTGAATCTTCCTAAGGCTTCTTACAGGCACTCAGAGTGAACCTCTCACCAGAGCAGTGACTGCATTGCACTCTTCATCTCTAATGCGGTATACTTGGTAGATTGCCTGTCATTTGCTGTAAATATCAGGGCTGTCGAGCTGCAACCAGCCAAAGTGACTCTTGGAATTGCTATGCGATTCCGTAAAGATTTAGCTTGATAAAGCAGTATGTTGATCTGGGCCTTGACTGCTGTAGGACAGAGCAGACATAATGGCTTCTCTCTGGCCGCCAGCGCTTTGAGACCACCCTGGCTAAGAGCTGTCAGACCACCCTGCAGTGTGGGGAATCATGCGAACATGTAGGTCATGTAATTGGAACTAAGGCCGCATTTACACTGCAGGTCTTGATGCCCAGTTCCGATTTTTAGCCTATATCCGATTTTTTTGACCGCCTGTTTACATCTACTTTTGAAAGTGACCCATATCCGATACCTGTGTTTACACTTGCTTAACACTTGAAACAACCCGCATGCGTACAAGAGGGTTTGGTTACCGAAACGAAAAAACAAAAGTAAACAACCAGCCGGCACTTTCTCGCAATGGACGCAAACGAGACCGAAATAATAATTCAAGCAATTGCTTTCCGAAGCATCTTTAGAGGTCCGCAAAATATTGGTCAGATTTTAAGGTGGAGAAGAAAGAGGAGAGCCCTTATTGCAGCCTGGGCGTATGCGGCAATGATCGCTGCTACATCGGTTCAGAGGGATGTGTGGATGCGGGAAAGGACTCAAGATTGGTGGGATCGTGTTGTTGGAACCTTTGACCAGGAACAATGGGTCAACAACTTTCGAATGCGGAGAGAAACATTCGACATGTACGTCATTAAAATGCAAAAAAGTACAAGATCGTCGCATTTTCAATGACGTGCGAATCACAATGACAGGGAATATCCGATCTGTCCGTTTAGATGGCAGTCGCATTGGCAGATATCCGATTAATATCAGATTTATTTCCACATATGATTGAGGCCTGAAACGGATCTGAGAATATCCGATTCCATGTGCTTTTTTCCTGTTTACACGTTCATAATACATATCCGATCTGTGCCACATGTGAGCAAAAAATCGGAATTGGGTCACTTTTACCAGGTAGTGTAAAGGCAGCCTAAGTGAACTTTCTGACCTAAGGCAGCTACCCGGTTCTCCTACCACTTGGGACTGTCTCTATTTCAAATAAGATCAGTGGACCAATTTTTTAAAAGCTGGGGATGACGCTGCTTTATGAATTTATGAATATATATTTGAACATACTTCAATAGCAGATTCAGTAATACCTGTGTCTGTACATAAGTATGCATATTAGGGGTGTTATGACCTCACTACAGTCGTAATTATGTCATATCCATTATTTGTATTGTAGTCATTGTAGTCATAGTCATTCCCCAGTCTGACAAGCTTATGAACATACTATGAATTAATCTATTATGCAATGGTTTTGTAGCGTAACCATAAATTGCTGACGCAAGGACATCCTTTTTCATTGAAATGCCCAGCTATTTTTCTCCAAAAATAGTCAAAATTCAATAACACTGAAATTTTACTATTATTGCTCTTTCATAAAAGCTCTAAGGATAGTCATATACTCTAACTAGTCAGCCCACCCCATATGGATATATGGATGTACATCTACAAACTTAATCATAAATGAACAAATGAGCTTCTCATAACTTCATCTACTGAAAAAACTGCTGGGTGCTGTGTTGCTTTTATTGCTTCACTTTCCCTTGATAGGACAAAGAGAGATTCAGTTTATATTGTATAGATCTCAATGGATTACACACACACACACACGCGCGCGCGCACGCACACACGCAGGCACAATGACCACTCATTTGTCTGCCTACTCATCGCCCACACATGTCTTTGAGCATGGGTCCACATACATAAAGTGACCAGTGATGGCAGCATTCACTCGGTTAAATTACACATGTGGGATGCCTCTGTTCCCTCAACACTAATGTAAACTGCCCATGTGTTCTCATAGAAGGCACATATTTGCCATTCCACTTAAAATGGTGGAGGAACCGTACAATCACCCATACAAACCCCCCCCCCCCCCCCCGCTCCAACCCCCAAACACACAGTTGCTAAGGTGATGGAATGGGGTGATTTCATAGCAGAAAAACAACAGTCTATAATTTCTGCCTTTCATTATTTGACATCTCCACTGTTTATTTCACTGCTGTTACCACTCCTTTAGAAATAGAGTGGTACTATGTGGCATTTTGGAATCCGATTGCAGTCTGCAGCCAAAGACAAAAAAAGCCCACTGTAATAATAATAATAATAATACTACCTTGCATTTATATAGCGCCTTTCTCACCAGCCAGCGACTCAAAGCGCTTTACAATGATGAGGGGGAAGCTCACCTCTCCCACCACCAATGTGTAGCACCCACCTGGGTGATGCAATGGCAGCCATTTTGCGCCAGAATGCTCACCACACATCAGCTGAGGTGGAGAGGGAGAGAACAAATTTTTTTTGCCAATTAAACTGGGGGATAATTAGGTGGAAGATTGAAAGAGCCAGGTTGGGAATTTAGCCAGGACACCGGGGAAACCCCTACTCTTTACGATAAGTGTCATGGGATCTTTAATAACCACAGTAAGTCAGGACCTCGGTTTAACGTCTCATCCGAAAGACGGCATCTCCTACAGCACAGTGTCCCCATCACTGCACTGGGGCATTGGGGCTTATTTGACCAGAGGGAAAATTGCTCCCTACTGGACCACCATGAGATTGCTCAACTGACACATTCATTGCTCCTGCAAATGAAACCAAACTATGAGTGGAAACAACAAACTCTGTGCTCTAGCTTTATTAGTATACGATTTGTGACAACTATACCGAATACAGAGTTTCTAAGCAGTAGCGGCTGCAGGGGTGGGCCAAGATATTTGTGAGTGGGCCAAGTTAATTAAGATTGAAAGATCAAATTAATTTATTTTAATTTAGACAATACGCCGGTAAAGGAATAACATTATTTTATAACAACAGAGTGCTCAAACATCCTTTCCTCAATTTGTCAAATAAACCCAGTGAGCAAAAGCCGGAATCTAGACATCTAGAGGGGTGGAAATCTGAGATTGAGAGGTGATTTCACACGTCTTGAAATAAAAGTGTCAATTTATCTCAATTTAGCCCTTTTACCTGGATATAGCCTGGCTACATCCTAGCCGGTTAAAAAAACTTTTACTTTTCAACCAAATTTAGCCGGTTTTTCACCTAGAAACAAGATGGCGTTTCACCATCTTTTCACTGACTTTTAGACACAAAAATGTTCACTAGGAAGGCTATGAATGACAGAAAACACGAACTAGCCCATTTTTTGGTGAACATAACTGCGCAGACTAGCACAACGTCACAAATCAAAAACCCAAATGTACAGTAGTGTAGTGGAGGGTATATGCGGGTATACCCACTTCTTTCTTAGTGGGCCTAGAGTATACTCACTTCTTAATCCCCACGGGTGCATGTATCAATAAGTAGTCATCGATTTGCTAAATTAGGATATACCAACCTCTCTAGAGTACACCAACTTATCCAGGCACTACTACAGCACTGCAAATGTATTGTTGCTTTTATTGCAACATAAAATAACAATCAGTATAAATTGATACTGGCCTAATTTTTTAACCAAAACAGTTGCTGCTGTCAGTTTTCCCCGATAACTTCAAAAACATTCACGTCACTTCAGTGGACTTTTGTTTGTCATTTACTGCTTTCTAATTTACAGTGACTTAAATGTAATCAATTGTTTTTATTGGATGATAAAATAACAATCAATATATGTGACAGTCCTAATATTTTACTTAGAACTACAGCTTATTTAGTCTGTTTTTTCCACACTTAATTTCACATAGGCCTAACAGGTCAGAAATAGTTTTGAATAGCTTTTGCTGATATTCTTTCAAAGGCTGCGTTTGTCCGAGTTGACACACCTCTGCAACTATACTGTTAATTGCTTTTCCATTAGCAATAACGCTACCACTGTTTCATTTGCTCAGCTTCACACGTTACAAAATGCACGTCACACTTACAACTGCTTTTCCATATTTTTCCGTTGGTTACGGTGGCCCTATCATAATTATTTTGGGAAACTGGAAAAGGGAGGAGTGTTCTGATATTTTCGGATATGTTAAATTGGATAACATTACTCATAGCTAGCTACAGGTTTGATATTTACGTCATGCAGGTTTGCTGGACACACTGCGACTGTATCGGACTGTACTACTATAGTGAGTAGGCTAGTGCGTGCAGCAGGTGGTTCTTATATGCTGTGTTCAGCTGTGATTGGTTCAGTCAGTGGATGCTACAGTTTTTGATTGGTAGAAGTGTATTGTTTATATCTTAAAACGTGGCATGATGACAGGCATCGTAGGGTTTAATTGGTTATTATGGACAGAGATTTTCAACTGCTTCAGTTCAAAAATTATTGTGGGCCAATGAGAAACATGGGGGGGGGGGGGGGGGGGACCTAGATGCACAGTGCTACAGCATGCCAACGCTACAAAGTGTCACTATTGAAACAAATGAAATTCTTGTGTAATTATACCACGTTATTCTACTATCAATATCTGCTACTAAATAAATATACAATCCTACCATTGGTTTTATGCATAGAGATGTCCCTTTCAAGATTTTTGCTTTCTTAGTTTAGTTTTACACAAACAACTACAGAAAACGCAAGAATGTACAGATCCTTTCCAAAAAATTAGAATATCATGGAAAAGTTTTTTTTTTTCCATAATTCCATTCAAAAAGTGAAACTTTCATAGATTATAGATTCATTACACACAAAGTGAAATATTTCTAGCCTTTATTTGTTTCATTTTTCATAATTTTGGCTTACAGCTCCAGAAAACCCCCAAAACAGTATTTCAAGAAATTTGAATAGTGTCGAAAATCAGCATTTACTTCTGTTATTTCAGAGAATTAATGTTTTAGACTGAGTGTCACACTCTGTACGTGGTGGTTTTTGAAGCACTGACTCCAGCCTCAGTCCACTCCCTCTGCATCTCCGCCAAATTTTGAAATCGTCTTTGCTTGACAATCCGCTGAAGCCTACGGTCATCTCTTTTGCTTGTGCACCTTCTCCTGCCACATTTTTCCCTTCCACTAAACTTTCTATTGATATGCTTGGACACTGCACTCTGTGAACAGCCAGCCTCCTTAGCGATGACCTTTTGTGGCTTACCCATCTTCTGGAGGGTGTCAATGATGGTCTTCTGGCCAATTGTCAAGTCTGCAGTCTTCCCCATACTGAACCAAACTGAGATACCTGTCCAATTTAACGACACACCTGTAGAAAAACTTTGTAGGTGTTTTGAGTAAATTAGATGATTAGAGTGTGACACTCAGTCCAAAACATTCATTCTCTGAAATAACTGAAGTAAATGCTGATTTTCGACACACTATTCTAATTTTTTGAAATACTGTTTTGGGGGTTTTCGGGAGCTGTAAGCCAAAATTATGAAAAATGAAACAAATAAAGGCTAGAAACATTTCACTTTGTGTGTAATGAATCTATAATCTATGAAAGTTTCACTTTTTGAATGGAATTATGGAAAAAAAACAACTTTTCTATGATATTCTAATTTTTTGGAAAGGATCTGTACATTTGCTCGCCAAGGCAGCATTGTTGTTTTCCTGCTATTTTCGCAAGATTTTACTAATATGGCCAACTCGTCAGCATGGCTAGAGAAAATCCTGGCCTTGCTTACATGGATTTTAGGAGTGGGCCAGAAGATTATTACCATATAATATTCCAAATATGTATGTTAGTTTTTCCATTCCACCACTGTCTTGTGCCATATGTTTGATATAGTTATTTTAGAAATTTTGAGTCCTTTCACATTCTGTACTGGTTTAAGCGTTCATAGGTGGCTCAGTCATGTTTTACATGCACCGATTTGCCGATGGTAAATGATTGCCAGCATTTTCTTGATGGTGGAATATTATATTATTGTAATCCTATCGTTCATAATGTAGACTATGGCATATTAGTATCTCCCTGGGCTATAGTTAGGGCATGGAAATGACTCATTCCAATTTACTGTGCACTGATACATGTACTAGATCAGTGATGACCAATCATGTGCCATGAAGGGCCGAGAGTATGCAGGCTTTCATTCCAACCAATCACTACACCTCTCAGTAGCTCTCAGTATTTCATTGCAAACTAAAGAAAAACAACTTTTTTTTCCATTTTTTGCACTTTATTTTGAACTAAATTATGAAAATAAATGAATCTAAGTTAGTACTGTAAATGGTACAACTGTCTTTCTTCATTTAAGCCATTTTCCAAGTTTCTGGAATTATAAAGCCTTAAATAGATCACTCCCTAAATAGGTGAAAATTGACCAAATTTGGCATCTGTGCAAAGAGGTTTAGCCTCCCCTATTTCAATTGTCTTAGTTAGGACAAATAATAATATATTATAATAATAATAACTTTATTTGTACAGCACTTTTCATACAAAGCATGCAGCTCAAAGTGCTTTCACATTTCAGAACAGAAAAAAATTAAATAAATCAATTAAAATAAACAAAAATACATGATAATAAAATAGAGAAATAGAAACAACAGCAAAAAAAAGTATAGTAAAATAGAGAAAAAGAAACAAGAGAAATAAAAGAAAAACATAATACTGGTTGGGCCCACAAGACAAATACCTCAACAAACACTCCAACAACAATCAGCTTGCTACCTGCTATCCGCTGTGCACAGTCCCCTTATATAGAGTGCCACTAAGCAGTTATAGACGCTTTAGGCATTTTTTTCTTACTGTAGACCAGAGAGGCCAAATCTCTGATGTTAAACTGCTTCTGATCCCTATCTTAACTTTATCTGCTCTTATTCTGAACTCAGCAGAAAGGTTCTCAGCTTGAACCACATTGTGGTGCCCCAACCTGCAGTAAATCCAGGAGTGGTGATTTGTACATAGAACAATATTAATTTATTATTTTCTAATTACATGAAATTCTGTTGTGCTATAGTGTCAGGTAATCATCAGAAAATTCATCAGAATATCTGTACTCTATAATATCACAGAATTTTCAGTTTTGTATTTTTTTTATAATGAGAGGAAACTGTAAAGACCAGTGCTATCTTTGCTTCATAGTGAGCCAACAACTTAATTACAAAATCTATCCTGTCTGTCATGTCAAGCTGTGACCAACTACAGTGCAATCCACAAGTATTTGGACAGTGACACAATTCTTGCTGTGTACACAAGCACATTTGATTTGAAATTAAGCAATTAATATCTGGTGCAAACTGTCAGCTTTAATTAAAAATAAGGGTATGTACACCCATATCTAGTGATCCCTGTAGGAATTAAAGCCCTCTGTATATAATCCCCCCATTTTAGGAGACCAAAAATAATTGACCAAATTAACATAATCTTAAATAAAGTCATCATATTTATCATAGTCATCATACTCGATTGCAAATCCTTTGCATTTGATGACTGTCTGAAATATGCGACCCATAGACATCACCATACACTGGGTATGTTCCCTGTTGATGCTCTGCCAGGCCTGTACTGCAGCCATCTTCAGTTTCTGTTTGATTTTTGCCTTCAGTTTTGTCTTCAGCAAGTGAAACCCATGTTCAATTGGATTCAGATCAGGTGATTGCTAGCCAGTCAAGAACGTTCCACTTTTTGGCCCTGAAAAACTCCTTGGATGCTTTAGCAGTATATTTGGAGTCATTGTCCTGCTGCGAGGTGAAGCACTGAATGAGTTCTGAGGCATTTGGTTGGATCTGACAGATGTTTCTGTACACTTCAGAAATCATCCTGCTGCTGCCGTCAGCAGTCACATCATCAATACAGATAAGTGAGCCAGTTCCAGTGGCAGTCATACATTCCCAAGCCACAACACTACCCCCTCCATGTTTCAAAGATGAGAGGGGGAGGGGGGTGCTTGGATCATGAGCAGTGGTCTTGCAGGATGTTTGCTATTACTGAGCTTACCAGTGTGTTAATGCTTCTTAACAATGTACAAAACAGTTGATTTTGACACACCCAAAGGTAAAAAATCTTGGCTAAGATTTATTCTGATTTTTCTACCCCATGATGGCCTGCTTTACTGGCATTAACACTTCTTTTTTCGTCATGTTGAGAGACAGCAACTCTCTACCTTTTGTTAGCTTTCCTGTGTATGAACTAATAATGCAACAACACACAGCTTGGCCAATTAGTTTTGGTCAAAATGGGGGGACTATGTACAAAAACGGGTTGCAATTCCTACATGGTTCATCTGATATGGATGTATGTACCCGCAAATTAAAGTCTGCACTTTAATAGTCTGACAGTCTGCACTTTAACCTCATATTCATTGTTTCATTTAAAATCCAATGTGCTGGATACAGAGCCAAAACAACAAAAAAGGTGTCACTGTCCAAATACTTACAGACTGCACTGTATGTCTTAAAACAGTCCAGAGCAGACTATATAGAATCTTGATTGGCCTAATATTAGCAAGCAGCTTTTGACCACTGAGACAATACGGAAGCAGGGGATACAACTTCACAACCATCTGGGCTTTCATATGACGTATTTTTTATTTTTATTTTAACTTAACAGAGACAGTGCACATTATTATACATGTGCCAGATTTAGTCAAAAGACTCAGTAGAAAAGGTACAGACATTGCTTTGAGAAAAATGATGGTAAGCAACTATGAATTATTAATCTAATGAAATTATGTTTGCATTTATTTTACAGAGATTATCAAATGCAAAAATATGCATATGGTAATTGTTACATTTGCCATATGTTCATATGTTACATTTTACCTTTAAACTGACCTCTATTTAAAATGTCTTATCAAAATGACATCTGTTGTTTGCAGTGGGTGGAGGCGGTTTCACCAAAAATGGTTTATTTTCCCTCTGAAGAAAGCTGCTTCAATGCTTTACAGAATGTTTGCTTCATTCTTCCTATGCAGACTCTCACTCAAGGCCTTTTGTGCCCTGGGGTTGTCCAGCTGGTATATGGAGGGCTCTAAACTGGTGAACTACAGTACCACATATCATTACCACACACAAATGACAATATTGCATATTTTACTGGTATGCATTTATGGCACATTACATGCACTTGGTATATTTGTTGAAATTCTATTCAGTAATATCAATTTCTTGAACACTGGGGTGTGTAATATTTAACTTGCTGTGGACTGCATAATTTTGCCATAACCAATTCAAGGTAGATAAAATGAATGTACTGTGGCCTTGAACAAGGTAGCCAGATTGTATCATAAAGCCTCAGCTGAGTTATAGGATATGTGCAGATTTATGTACCCTGTTTAATATACCTGTTGCATGGTGCTGAAATAACCACTGTAAATATTCTCTGGATCATTTGTAGTCAAAATACCGTCTTCATTTGTCATACAGCTCTTGTAAAAAAAATAAAAAAATACAATTAGCTCAATTTTGCTGATGCAATAGCACATTTAAAGTGGCACTTCAGTTGTTCTTGCTATGCAGACATTACACTAAACAACTGAAATATAACTTTTAATCCTGATTATACCTGCCCGGTGTAGGAGGTGGGTGAGTGCTGATTTACCATTTTAATGTGTGATGTATACTTTGCATGCCACTGTCATGCAACAGGCAGGTGAAAGTTGGTCTATTCCTCACAGCAACGATGTTCCAATAATCCCTGATGAACTCACAATTTAATTTAAAATGTATAGTCAAGATAAACTGGTGTCACAAATTCCATTAACTGTTCTGAGGGAAAGATATACAGTCTAGATAAACAAGATATAGCCTAGGCTAGTAGATATGAAGCAAATAATTAATATAGATAGCCTACAGCTTTTGATCAAACTATGGTCTTAACTCATTTACCAATTTTTTTATTATTATTATTTATTTTTACATTTTTGAACAACCCCCCCATTTCCCCCAAATTGGAATTCAGATTTGATACCACTGTGTACCCCATGCAACAAGCTCTGCAGCTGAGGCATGTTCAGTCTCCGACATCTGAAAACCAATAACTATTTTCTACATAACAGGCTACACTGGACAAGAAGAGAAGAAGCACCGATTAGAGAAGAGGCATATCTCTTAACTGATCAAGCCCGCTAGCCTGTGGGTCTGGAGGGTCATTGGGAGGACTTAATGCAATGATGACCTAAGGTACCCAACTTAAACCCATGGTGGGACAACACCAAACTCCTGATGGCACAAAGGCAATTCTGTCAAACCACAACATATGGTGAGGGCCACTTGCCACAAGAACAAATTTAAATAGACACGTATGTGTTTCTCCTGGGAATTGTGTAAATATAACATACAGAGTATGTGATATACACTGCCTGGCCAAAAGAAAAGTCGCACACTCTAATATTTCGTTGGACTGCCTTTAGCTTTGATTATGGCGCGCATTCGTCGTGGCATTGTTTCGACAACCTTATGCAACGTCACAACATTTATTTCCGTCCAGAGTTGCATTCATTTTTGGCCGAGATCTTGTACTGACAACGGGAGAGTCGAACCACTCCGTGAAGTCTTCTCCAGCACATCCCAAAGACTTTCAATGGGGTTAAAGTCAGGACTCTGGTGGCCAATGCATGTGTGACAATGATTCCTCATGCTCCCTGAACCACTCTTTCACAATTTGAGCCCGATGAATCTTGGCATTGTCGTCCTGGAATATGCCCATTGATGGGATAACCTGGTCATTCAGTATATTCAGGTACTCAGCTGACTTCATTTTATTGCTGCATAACATTGTGGAACCTAGACCTGACCAATTGAAGCAACCCCATATCATAACAATGCCTCCAGAGGCTTGTACAGTGGACACTATGCATGACGGGTGCAACGGCGACTTTTTTTTTGGCCAGGCAGTGTATTAAGTTTTTGCCATGTTTAATGCAAAAATATCAAGGTGACATGGGAAAGACTGCACAAGCATTATAGAGAGGACAGAGGGTCTAAACGTTGGGTGTTTCTCAATACCAAGTCCGTACGGACTTGTGACGCACGTAGTGTCAAGTGTCCCGACAAAAGGGCCCTTGCAGAAACACGTTATTGTGAATAGGGTGACGTCATATAACTGGCCAAGTTCTGTTCCAAAGCCAAGAACGCAAAGAAGCGAGGACGCTCAAAGATCCCGGAAATGTACTTGATCCGCCCCAAATGTCGAGGATGCATCGGATGCAAACTCGCCAAACTCGAAATGGACTTGGATATCCCATCATTCATTGCGCTAACCGATGACATACGACACGGGGGAAGCTTATACACTGGACTGTCAGGAAAAGTTGCTGCCTGGTTTGCAGCATAGATCGGTTTGTAGCTATTGGTTTGTATAGCGAAACCACAGTCCAAACGTCAGAAGCACGCATTGCATCTCAAACAGGCTACACAGAGCTCTGATGCAACAGTGCACAAACTGATATGCGACCCAAACTGGGCTCTCCTGTACACGAATGTGTAGGCTACATTCCATTGCAATCAGGCTTATATAAAGTGGTAGTCGCCAGTGTTAATGCTATACTGCATTTGTAAAAATAAATGCTAAAAAATAATTGAAATTTTTTTTACTGTTCACATGTGACTTTCATATGATCGTGTAAAAGCCTACTTTATTTAATCTTGTTTTGGCGCGTCATTCCTACTGCACTCCAGGAGATGGCACCGATTCACCAAAAAGCTGATAACAGTAGCAGCTGTCTGTGTTACAAAGCTAGCTAGGTAGGCTACTTGTATATTGCTCTTACAACAACATAATATTAACAGCTAATCATCGCGATCCAGTCCTTTTGTGCTTTTGACATACGATCCATATTAAAATATTAACTACATGTGTTCTAAGTTTTCCACTGGAAAATGGATAAAGTAGGCTACATCCCAGCTAAACGAGATGCACTGACGATGAGTGTAACATTAATAAAAAATGTTTGGTTTCGTCCTACGGTTTTCTGTCTTGCAGCTTTGAGCACTTTCCCCCATTATGCTTCATTGATAAAGCTTTACATTCTGTTAATTTCACTAGGCTATATGCTTTTTGTGATTAATTGCCTGCTAATTTCAGCAACTTAGCCTATTAAAATTTATAAAATAAACATGGCTATTGTCAGCAGTTGAACAATGAGTTGTGAATTCATTTGGTCTAAAAGTATGGATCGATAGCCCTGACCCATCACTAAAAAAAACTTGTGAACCCCTGCTCTGAAAGACAGAACGCTGCTTAGTTATAGAAACATGTTTAAAATTAGGTCAAAATCCAGCTGTTGTAAGACACATTTCTCACCTAATTTTCATTCGTAGAAAGATTGCAGTCTCATTTATTGATTAAATGAGATAACTAAAAGTGTAGCCTAGCCTAGTTGTAAGCCATGTCCCTAAGTGCCGTCTTATCTGCCATCACGAAATGGGATATCCAAGTCCGTTCTCGTCAATGTTGCCAGAAGCCTGAATTAATTCCCCTTCCCAAAAGAATTCTGAAACCCCCCCATCTTCAATTGACTCCCATACAATTTTCTCACAATTCATCCCCCATTCCTCCTTTTAAAATCCACCGTGACTCCTTTTAAATGACACCATTTTTCTTTTTAAATCCCCTACATTTAGGGGTTAATCCCCCAGTCTGGCAACTCCGATGCTCCCTCGCGTTCTTAGAACATAACTTGGCCGTTAAATATTACGTCACACAAGTTCATAAGTCCGCAAGTACAGACATTGAGAAACACCCAAAGATTAAGGATTTGTTATCACCACGCCAGGAGACGCTGCCATTGTTCAATTGAAAGGAAGTTTTTCCTGTTGTATATTTTCAGTTCCGTAAAAAATCTCTTAAATCAGATCTGATTAACATTGATATCAGGTTAATTGCTCGAATGGCAGATGGATTTTTGCATGGCCATTTTGTATAGAACATATTCTGATGATAATGGAAGGCCCTCGGGTTATAGACTCAGGAAATCAGGAGTCTGTGTGGGCCAAACTGTCAACTGAAGTGCAAATGTACAAACTAATGAGATGGGCAATAGCCAAAATGCCTTCCAGCAACATTTATATGGCTTAGAAAAATACATGGTTCAAAAAATATATAAACTCGTAGATCAATACTGCCACATTTAGAAGCGCCCATGCTTGTTATTTCTATTGAACTGCATCGACACATTTTGTGGCACATGTATATGCTACATGGGCAGTAGCCTACAACTTGTTGAACTAAGAGCAACAGAATAGCATAAGAAACAATAGTTGCAGAATCAATAGGCCTACGTCTACTTTCAGTGACTTCAGGATTATAAGTGGAAATAAATATATCAAGTATGCCTTTAAAAAGGAGCAGGAATAAAATAGTAATTTTAGGAAAACCCCCTCTAAACAATTATGATATCCATCCCATTATATAACCTGCTAATTATGATATACAGTAGATTGTTATCTTTAAACTTGAGTCATACTGTCTAAAAATTTTACAATACAACATGGTTACAAATCATTGACAGTTTACAAATTTTAGTAACAATGTTTCAAAGAGTTTGTAGCAGTATATAAAAACCTGGACCAATAACATGAATTGCATATTCACTGTTTTTTAATAGTAGGAGTACATTTGCGGAGACATTTGACAAATCGAGTGTAGCATTAGTTCAGGCAGGTAACGTGAGTTAAGCTCCGGTCAAATCAGCTGTAGTGATGATTCACTTATCACAGTCCATTCACAGCACAGGGCGGTCTATTTAACGTCTATTTAACACAGCACAGGGCGGTCACTCCTGCTCGGCTCACCAACAGTTGTACTACCTACTGATTAAAGATTTTCCCCCACTTGTCCCACTTCGGGCAACTGCCCAGAGCGGTATCTATAGATCGACTGAGCACCCTCCTCCAGATGCAGCTGCTTCAGCTCCAGCTCCACGCCTGTCCCCTGCCTGATGGTACCAGCTGTTGGCCATCAAATCATCTCATCATCGGCTCAATTATTTCATTGACATTTGTGTCCGTTAGTCTTTTTACATGTATTCTGTGATCAGCTCCAGTAACCGGTGCTGGTCAGCGGTGGATGAGCTCCTCCTTCAGAGTCAGGTTCTGCCCAAGGTTTCTTCCTGCTAACAGCAGGGAGTTTTTCCTTGCCACCGTCACCCTAGGCATGCTCTACGGGGGTTCAGGCCCGGTCCTCTAAAGCTTCATATAATAGCGCTTTAAGGCGCTATACGTATATGTATATGTACTAAACTAAAATGGAATGGAATCCATAAAAAACCCCTATGGGGGTTTTGCTGTTGCCCCCCCTGCCTTATCCATGCATGCTTGCCTGAACAGATCCATACCGCCAATCCTAACTGGGTTGCTTTAATAATGTTAATAAAGCTTTAACTTTAATGACAGTGGTCCTGACTGAATTCTGGATATGACATTTTACAGCAAAACCATTGAGAGAAATTAAGTCATGGGAATGAAAAAGGCTGGCGGCTGGAAAAAAGCCTGGAGCGTCTCAGCTGGCTCTGACCTCTTATAATTTGTGGTACATGATATATTGCATACAGTATAGCACGGTACTCACCAAGCTGTTCATACTGCGGGGCAGAGATGTGGACCTGTAGGCATATTTGGGCAAGTCTTTGGCCCAGTTCAAGAGAGGGGTTGGGGATCTCATCCTCTCTGGGGTGATCCGCGTGGCTCGTCTCTCCATACCCCTTTCCCTCTCTGTGAGGCTCTCTTTCTTTGTATCCCGAAGGGAGTTTGATTTCAGTTCGTCCTCCATCCTCACGCTGTCGATGTCCGTCTCCAGGTAAGCGCCCCCTGCTGGCTTCTGAAAGCCTCGCTCCTCCTGTGATTTCCTCATGACGTTGCTGGCATCTAGAATCTTGCAGGTTGGCAGGGTCTTAGTCCACTGATAGACAGAGTCAACCACATTGCTCCGACTAGGCTCTCTGATGTAGCTGCTGGGACTTTCAACCCATAAGGAGGCAGGATCCTTCTGCCGGAGGACGCCAAAGGCGTCAAGGCTGCCTGGGGCCAGCACTCTGCAGGTCACCTCATCCAGGAACTGGGAGAACTTGAGCTTGTCTTTGATCTTTTGGTCCAACTGTGTTGATGTACCAGCTGTGCCCTGGCTGGAAGAGAGGCTCTGCAAGGAATCCCTCCTCCCCATCGCCCACTCGACCCCCTCCTGGCACTCGGGCTGAGTGCAGCTACCCCCAATGCCATCCCCATTCAAATAGCTGGCCTCATAACCAGCAACAATCTCTCCCCATCTGCCAGAGTCCAGGCAAGCCTGGAAGACCTCATCGCTATGCTTCTTTATGGAGCTTCGCAGCAAGCAGGTGGCCCCCGAGCTCCAGCTGTTAGTGTCCCAGCTGCTGTCATCTTCGCTGGAGCTGGCACTGTGAGGGCTGGGGCTGGAGCTTCGGAGGCTGTTTCTGGAGCTCCGCAGGCAGGGAAGGGACCTCTGCAGGCTAGGAGAGGAGAGGCTGGAGGGGGAGCGGGGCAGAGGGTCTTCCTCTGGGTCGCTCCGACCCTCAAAGAATAGAGGGCAGGATGAAGTGGAGGAGCAGGACCCACGCTCTTGCCGGCTGTTGGCTGCTTTGGGTCGCGGCTGTAGGGGAAGGGTTGAGGTGCTATTGGCTGTCACCGCTCTGCCTGCCATCTGTGATCCGTTTGGCATTTTAGGGTTGGGAGGTGGTGTGTGGTCAGCAATCATTCCAACTGTCAACTGAACCATGGTTCAGTGGGCGGCACAGATTTCAAAGGTCTTTCCTCCCCAATCCCACACTTGTCTGGATGATGGTTCCCAACCCAGCAGATCTGCAGTCCTGTCACTGCAGTTGAGTTTTAACCTCTCTGTTGTCCAGAAACACAGATGGACATATCGAGCTCCATAGCACTACAAAGACAAAGACCTACTTTTTAACTGTATGGACTCACTAATATTTCAAACAATCTATTCCCTCTAGAAAAGCCATTAGTGTTCCACAAGTACACTATGTGTGTTTTTCTACAAATTCTTCAATGTATCAATATGGTGTAATATTGCAGCAAGGCAAGCTTTCCAGGTCAGTGATTTCTTAGTACACAACATTGATTACAAATGCCACAAGCCATCTGTAGAACATGGGTGCTGGGGCAGAATGGAAGTGCCATAAATCAATGGTTAACAATGGGGCGTTGTGTTTTAGTGGCATGTCCTGAATGTCTTGCTTTGTGTGACAGCCTATTGGGACCGTGCTCTTCCCTCTTCAGGTGGGTTAAAATGGCACTTAAGATGTGAAATAATATCTTGTGGATTGTTGATGGAGATGTACTGACAGAACGCAGAGATATAATTGTACTTGGCTCAAAAGAGTGCACTAGCTTCATTTCCTGGCGCCACTGTGATTCAATCAATCTTTGACCCACCTCTCAATCTGCGGACTGCATTACAATGTTGATGCAGACAGACCCTCAGGGAAGAATAATCAAAACAGCCACCATCCAAACTGGGCCTCCCATTTGAAAAAACAAGTGTATGTGTTAATTTAATTCCCAACTATGCTGCCTTACACCTCAGTAAAAAATGTTTAGCTTAGCTGATGAAATTTGAAATGCTACAGTAGGATCACATTGGACCCCCACAGTTCCATCTACAGGGCCAATCCTAAATAATGGGGTTCCTGTAAAATAAATTAGATAATTACAGAGTACAAGGGGAAGAAGTAACTTCTCAGTGTCTTCCAACAAGGCCATTTTTGATTTCCTGAAACTTTATTATTATTATTTTTTACATATGCAATAGACTGCCCCTCCTTGTTTAAAACTGCAAGTATACTTCATCTTTAATATTCATAAAATGATCATCTTCCTTCCACTATGAATGAATGTCCGATTTTCAGTGAGGGCTGAAAGAAAAACAGAAAGCATTAGAAAATCTGAAATCTTATTCCTTATCCTATATTTTTTATTATATCATGAGCATAAAACAGACTTTCTTCAGTGTATTTACATTCTCCATATTAAAAACCCACAATTCATCTTCGTAGTGGAACTTATAATAAATTAAATGTATCCCAGAAGACCTATGGGTCAATTTACTAAGATCCCAAATAAGAGGTGCTATTTTGCGTGCACACCCAAAGTATTTGCACATGTTATCATTTCACTCTTTGCGGGTGATCAACAAAGAGCCATTATGCAAATGACTCCAGCCACAAACAGCCATATTTAAACGAGAGATATTGCATGTTTGAAATGGTTAGGTATAGACTAGCTACTGTTACACCGAACAAGCTGGTGGTTTACTACGGACTGTTTAATGTCTCTTGGTTTCTGGTAGGAGTAAGATGTTTGTCAGGACTGAAATGATCGTAACTATACTTACTAGCACTACTACTAGCACTACTCGAGCTGTTCGTGTAACATAAAATCACATTTCCATCTGATGATGGGTTTTATCTTGATTTTGAGTTTTTATTTGCTTTGTTATTCATTGTTTGGTATAATAGATATTGTCGTAGGCTGTTGCTAGTTTGATTCAAATACTAGTTACTCTTGTATTCTGTAAAACAATTTGCTTCATGATTTAAAATGTATTTATTCTTACTGTTCAATAAATACCTGCTCTCTACGTTGTGAGCTTTGATTCTTACAACAAATCCTTGCTACAATGACAGCTGTCTTCTTATTGATTGTGTGTCTTTTAATACCTGCCTCCAAATCGTACTAAAATGTACATGCAATTCTTTTTCCCAAAATTGCTTTTGGGCTTAGTAAATCACATGAAACGTGCTAAGGTAATCTATATGCATGACCTCCTCCCACTATTTTATACGAAATAACGTAGGGATGCCCAATTCTGCATATTCATTCAGGCTAACCCGCAAAAATGAAAAAATCCATGTATCTTTCAATTTTAACACACAGTCCTCTTTGCACCTTGTTAGTTGATCACCTTGGATGTTTTTTTGCGGGCGGTAACAGTTTTACACCTGATTTTATACACGCAAACCTTTAGTAAACTGACCTTCTAGTATAAGTTGGCAATCTTAGTAAACTAGCCTATCCTTTTTTTCCTTCAGAGCCTTGGACTGCAAGGAAACATTTTCATTGCTTATTGAATGGATGGCACCTGGCATTGAATGTTTGAATGTCTACATCCTTCCCAACTGTTCACATGTCACACCCCTCCTCATCTAACTTTACTGGCTACCTTTACAGCTTTAATCAAATTTAAAACCTTTGTGATAGAATTATTATTTAAGAGTGTTATAGCTTTGGTAGCAGTGTAGCATAATGGTTAGGTAACTGGGTTTGCAACTGAGGTTACAGGTTAAATACCCAACTGGGGCATTGCTGTAGTACGCTTGAGCAAAGTATTAAACCTGCATTGCTTCGGTAAAGATCCAGCTGGATAAATAGAGTGTATGTAAATATGTGAGCTGTGTAAGTCGCTCTGGAGTGTCTGGTAAATGCCTTAAATGTAAATGGATTTAATCAGTATGCATTGAGGATTTATTTTTTGGTTCTTGGTTAGCATAATGAACTTGCATTAGTGCTTTAGTGATGTTGCTTATACGCTTGCTGATCTGGGAATTTTGTTAGACAGGTCTGGTACTGTTGCTTATATAAATCAGTCGAAGGCACTTACATTCTCTTACATTGCGTGAGGGAGGGGAATGTGTCGGAGAACCAGACGCGACCGGAAGGGGATCTGAAAACTACCCACAAACGTGGATAACCACTAGAGGGGAAACGATAGGGATACCCTGACAGAACAGGGAAAAATAAACAAAGGGGAAATAACCCCTGGCGTATCAGCCAACCGAAAACAACCCAGAAAAGAGGGCAAAAACAGACTCGAAGACTCGAGTGGAAGTGGACAGAAAGAGAAGGAAAAACCTACAGCTCAATCAAATTCAAATGACCTCAAACAAGGAGGAAAAATAAAAAGATAGCGAAAACTTCCTGCTCCAAGCAAGGGAAATAGAGCAAATACGAAAGGAGGAAAATAGAAAGTAGCTAACTGAGGTTACAGTCTCAAAGAGGACTGGGGGAAACCGACGAAAGACTTTAGAAAAGAGAAAGAGAAAAGGATAACGAGGTCCTAAGGAACTAATACTAAAACTCAAATTTAACAAAGTTCCTGCGTATCTTTAGACAGAAAAGATATGCAGTCTTCGGAAGTCCGATACCAGTTACCTGGCCAGAGCATAAACAGAGTTGACACTAAAGCACGGAACACAGAAGGCGCTGGGCTTAAATAGCCCGCCCGCACCTGAACCCCATAACCATAATTGGTACGGAATGCGGGAAAAGAAACAACAAGAACGCCCTCTCGCGGCCCCGAGAGGCAACACCCTCGGAGAGGTATAAGCGGGCTGGAAAATCATGACACATTGTAAGTTACTCTGGCTAAGAGTGCCTGCTAAATTAATGTCATGTAATCTCACTGCCATGTCATACATTTGTGAACACACATGGGAAGAATGAAGAAAAGAGTGTAATGTTTTACTGATTTCCTGGCAAGAGGAAGATGAAACCATTGGAATATGAAGGCTGTGATCTGTCCTTATAGTGTACTTTTCAGCAAGATTAACAACAAGGTAATCATTTTAAAAATAATGTATAACATAATTAACAGTAGGCTACTCATTGTACATCTACCGAATGTAAAGAAAACTTACTATTAGACAGCCAATATTTATGTGATTCTGTGCTAGCAGATCTTGATAAACTCCCTTCACAGACCTACCTAACTTACAAAAAATGTGAGACAGGGCTAACCCTTCACTGTAAAATGTGATTTTGCCTGTTTGTTATTTTAACATATTATCCTATGTCAGTAGGACAAATGATTACTGAGGTTGTTATAATAACATGAAATTACTAGTTAAAAACGTCTCAACTACAAAATAAATGCTAAATTGAAAATCCATGTCCAACTGAATTAGTAATACATGTCAACTTGACTTTGGAGACAGTGCCGGGATTAAAACGCCTGTGTCATCATGTTTTTGTGACTTGAAATGCATTATGGGTATAGCTGCGGGTCCTTAAAATGTGCTCCGTCCCTCCCATCCCCCTTTCCGACGCAACCTGGAGGCTATCGTCCACGACACAACGGAGTTTTTACTTCTACATTTAACATCTACTTTACTCGTGAATTAAGGATTTATTGCAACGACACCACAGACGGTGATTGCCGGAGAAAATAACTATACAAATTCAAATAACTATCCTAAGCAGTTCAATCAATTAACAAATCCAAGTCAACTTAACTGAAACAAAAGGTTTACACAACTGACCATTTTAAGTGAGCTGAAATAGATTTGCAAGTTCAAACAACTACCCGAAGGAATTAAATCAATTATGAAATCTAAATCAACCAAACTAACGCAGATGTTTACACAACAAGGAATATTTAATCAAGATAACAAATTATTTTTTTTCACTTAACTTAGAATTTTAAGGCAGCCCTTTAACTCATATTTTTAAGTTGAAACAACATGTTAGATTTTACAGTGTTCCAATTTAAATCTCTTTGGTCAATAATGTCCTGCTCCATGGCACTGCCAGCCACAGTTGACACTGGCCCTGTCAGGACAGACCGGATCATAACCACATCACACAACTAGTGTTTTGGCAGGTCGAGCCACCTGGCTGTGGCACCCTGTATATTATATTTTTGAGCAAAATGCATGATTCACACACATGACTATAGTCATTTGCAAGCACGTGGATTTGATATGGAACATGGATGTCAGATTCCGAACATTTCAGTGATAGTATAATCCTAATGCAACAGATGTGCATGAGAAAACTCTCTCTCTCTTTCCCTCTCTGTATTTGTTTCTCTCTTTCTCTGACTCAGCCAAGTAGTTCAATTGTTAAGGGCACCAGCATGGCCTTGATGTGTTACTATGGTAACCAGAAACCCATACAGCCTGTTGGAGTTGGGCCAAATATATGGTATGCTAAGGCAGGAGAATGGCTTGTGGGAGTATTTTCCCCAAAGTCTTACCAATTTTTCATGAGCAAAAAGGATAACACCGCTGTCATTTTCAGAGCTTGTCAAACATGTTATGATTCATGGGGCCCTACAGAATGGGAAATCATCTTTTTCCCAATTTGCAGTCAGAAATACAGAATCACAAATAAATGTTTTAGCAACCTGTAATTTTACAATAAAAAATTCCATGGTTTTCGACATAGTAGAATATAGTGCTTTTTGAGATTAATTGCCAGTACTTCTGCACATTGGACAGCTGTAAAAAATTTTATGCACTGAGAGGACCAGAAGAAACATGTGTATGTGTGTGTCAGTGACTTTTGCAAAGTATATGTGTATGTATGCATTAGCTGAAATGGCATATCAGAAAGAAGGACAGCTACCTATTTTATTTATTTTTATTTCGTATTTATTTTACCAGGTGAGTCCCATTGAGATATCCATCTCTTTTTCAAGGGAGCCCTGGCCAAGAGAAGCAACAAGCAGTCAGATTACAACATAAAACACCATTACACAAAGCAGCGGCAATAAAACTACAAATTATACAGTACATATTTCAAATAAAACACAAATTATACAATATACATTTCAGATAAAACAATTACAAACCTCAGTTTTTAAAATCTCCAACTTCCTCTTAAAATCCTCTGAAGGGATTAAGTCTGCCATTCATAAGCTACCCATGAACACAATCTATAGCACAGTCCCCCAATACCTTGTATCCAGGGCTCGAATTGTCGCTGAACGTGGGGGAGTGCCGTCCCCCTTGTTAACGGAAATGGGAAAAGCCACCCCCCTTGTTAAGATAGGTAAAACGAGATGCATTGATTCACATAAAAGGGAACGTTCTTGACTGAACAAAGCACTGCGCTGCATGCACGCAACAGGCAATAGTGCTTTTGATTGATTGATTCAGTAGGAGGGGCTATGATAATGGGCGCAGAGCGAGGTAAATTGTTGCAAAGAGTAGCCAAGTTGAGTGCCCTGTTGTAAAGTTAGGGTGAAGCCACACAGAAAGCGATGAAATCAGTCACCCAGCAAACAGTGGACGTCCCATTTTAGTCCCCTCAAAGTTATGATGTGACGTTCCCTAGGGATGTCCTAAAAACATTACTAGGACGTTATTAAAGTCCTAGGAAGGTCACTGTTTGGTTACAATATGACATTTCATTAGAATTTTTCGGGGACGTTCAAGCAACGTCCCTATCCGGTTATGATATGACGTTGTGCTCATAACATTCATGTCACATTCAGGGACGTTCCTGCAACGTCTGTTACTGTCTACAATATAATGTCATGTAATGAATGTCTGGGGGAGGTTATTAGAACGTCCTGGGAACGTTCTCTGTGACGTCCACGTACAAAAAAGACGTCAAGGCGACGTCCTGATGACATTTCGAGACGTTCAGGGACGTCCCAAGGATCTAATTTTGTTAGCTGGGCACTTGTGTGCATGTCTTCTATTTTTAAAACACCGTGTTTGTTAAATTATATCGATCGTATTCCATGGGAAATCCCCACACAGCAACAAGTAACAGGTCCTCCATGACAGAACTCGGATTAGGGAAGTAAAATTTGAAATAGGGGACAATTTACAAGCCGGATCTTTGCAATCCCAACATGCCTTGCCGAAGCGAGGAATCACCTCTCATTGAAAATGAATGGAGCTGATGTAATGGTGTAATCGCCCAAGGAATTCTCGTTGCTTTTTGTGTGGCTTCAGCTTTACTGGGAGAAGATATGGTGGCATATTGTCGGTGTTAAAAGGCCTGCCCCAGTAAAACAAAGTGACAACAATCAAGAAGAGCAAGGTGGGGACATGACTAGGTGTGGAAGTTGCACGAATGTCTCGTAAACGAGTCTGTACTATATGCAATGTTCTGTACGAGAGCTGCGTCTAATCCAATCATGTGAGTATATGTAAATATCCTCAACAGTGGTTTAAGTAAGATAGATAATCCAATCGCATGTATACAATTCTCAACAATGCAAGAGGATCACGCAAATGATTGTCGTCTTTGTATTTTAATTAGGCTTAAAATAACATGAAGGTGCCATATCCACGTGTCATGTGCTGCTGGCAATCATTGAATATCATTCCCCAACAAGTGCCACGCTTTGTCTGTACATTTCATTTGAAAGTATACACTTAATATGTGCTGTAATTAATATTTAATATTTGTATCTCACTGTAATTGTTACTTGGTTTGCTCTAATTATTTTGTAAAGTAGTAAAATGTTTTCATGTTGATTGGAAGTGTTTCGATCATGGACAAAATGTATAAGCTTTGTGTTACATTTAGCTTTCACATTATAAGTATTGTATTATAAATGTGCACTAGCTTAATTTATGCTTAGTGTGAAATGTAAAAAAATATACCATACAAAATAGCTGACTCAGACACGACTAGACATGGAAAGCCTTATGGAGACAGGAGCAATAGTTATTTTCTTATAATTTGCTTAATGATTATTTTATGTCTATTGTTATATTAAGTACGCTGAAATTAGTTGGCTAACATTAACTAGCTAGCTATCTTAGTAGTACAATGGCTATTTTATGTTGTTAGTGTATAGCTCTTCAATTACTTTCATATTTTAGTTTAAGACTGGCAAAATGCACTCAGGACAGCCATGTATTTGTTGAATAAAGTAATTTCCTACTCTCAGAAGTCATCAGAGTTAACTATTTCCAAGCTATTATTGGAAAAACTTTCTCACGGGGGAGCATGCCCCCCGACCCCCTACATTCATGCTTGTTCAGTGAAATATTAATAAAGGCAGCAATGTTGCCAGTGAAAAACAATTTAATGGTCATCTCATAAAATAACAGAATGTATACAATTTTTCCCTTTCATTAATTGGTTTTTCACTGGCAATTGAAAAACCAATTAATGAAAGGGAAAAATTGTATACATTCTGTTATTTTATGAGATGACCATTAAATTGTTTTAATTGCTGCCAGTCTTTTCACTGTTTTTTTTTTTTGATTGTAAACCATTCCATCCATCCATCCATTATGTAACTGTAAGGGGAGTGGCTGGGTCGGAGGACCAAGTGCGACCGTCAGGGATTCTAAAAGTGTAGGTACTAACACCTACACCACTAAAGCAGACAGATCTGCACTGGAAAGGGTAAACATAAACAGTGGGAAACAAAACCTCCCGGCGTAAGCCAAAAATAAAGCAACCCCAAACGAGGGCGAACTCGAGAAACGCGAGTAATCAATAACAAAAGAATCTCACACTCTTTAACGAGTAAACAAATAACAAAAGAACCTAACGCTCCTTAACGAGGAGCGAATACAGGAGGACAGAAAAAACAAACAAAAGAAACACCCTGAAGAAATGGGCGAGAGAAGGGAGA
The DNA here is from genome assembly GCA_029718625.1 of Synaphobranchus kaupii. NCBI lineage: Eukaryota > Metazoa > Chordata > Actinopteri > Anguilliformes > Synaphobranchidae > Synaphobranchus > Synaphobranchus kaupii. The sequence goes on from CM056390.1 coordinate 24,010,486, forward strand.
GAAACTAAAGCCTGTTACCTACAGCTCTAAGTGAGAACGAGCTGAACAAAAGGCAACAGGTAGGAGAGTATAACGGATGAAGATAGAAAGAAAAGGAAAAACCAAAATAAATCTTTCTTCTAACTCTAATAGGACTTGCTGCGTTTCCTATTCGTGCGAACCAGAATAGCAGCGAACAAATCTAATACCTTTACCGACCTCCTTGTCAATATAACAACGACAACATGGAAGCGTCGAAAATGCGGAAGTCCTGGCTATTTATAACCGGCAGGAAATCCAAAACAGGTGAAAGAAATAATTGCCGGGCGAGATTCAAACAACGAAACGGAGGCGGAAAAAATCCGATAGAGCGTTCAAAAGACGCCAAAAGAAAAACCGAACGCAGAAACCTGCCAGAAACCATGACAGGACCCCCCTACTAAGGGACGACCCCAGGCGATCCCACAGCCTTGCTTCTGCGGAAGTCCCTAATAAGTGTTGGGTCCAAGATGTTCTTGGAGGAAACCCAACAACGCTCCTCCGGGCCATAACCCTCCCAATCCACCAAAAATTGGAACCCTCTTCCTCTCCGTCTCTCGGCCAGAATGCGCCGGACGGTATAAGCTGGACCTCCATCTATGATCAGGGGGGCCGGCGGAGGTTGGTCCGCCGGTGCCATAGGACTAATAAGTACCGGTTTAAGCCGAGAGACGTGAAAGGTGGGGTGGATGCGCATAGCGCGTGGAAGCTGTAGTCTCACGGTGACCGGATTAATACGCCGTATGATTTTAAACGGCCCAATGAAGCGGGGAGCGAGTTTACGAGACTCCACCCTGAGGGGGAGATCCCGCGTAGAGAGCCACACGCGTTGACCGACCCTGAATGACGGAGCCGGACGCCGGTGTCTATCTGCCACCCTCTTCTGAGTAGAAGATGCGCGCTGGAGAGCTGTGCGCACCCGTCTCCATACGGACCGACACCTCCGAATGAAAGATCCCGCGGAGGGGACCTCCACATCTTTCTCCAGTTCGGGGAATAACGGGGGTTGATACCCCAGCTGAGCTTCGAACGGTGAGAGCCCTGTGGAGGAATTGCGCAGAGTATTATGGGCGTACTCTGCCCAGGCTAGGTGTCGACTCCAGGACGTAGGGTTGGAGGAGGCCAGACACCGAAGAGTGTTCTCCAGGGTCTGGTTAGTACGCTCGGTCTGCCCATTAGTCTCCGGGTGGAAGCCCGAGGATAAGCTGACCGAGGCACCAATCAGAGAACAAAACTCGCGCCAGAACTTGGCAGCGAACTGGGGGCCGCGATCAGAGACCACGTCTGAAGGCAGTCCGTGTAGTCGGAACACATTATCTACTACCAGTTGCGCTGTCTCAGGTGCTGAAGGAAGCTTAGGCAAAGCAATAAAGTGAGCTGCCCTGGAGAAGCGGTCTACGACCACCAAGATCACCGATTTGCCCAGAGACATAGGTAAACCGGTGATGAAGTCGAGGGCAATGTGACTCCAAGGACGACTGGGGATGGGAAGAGGACGCAAAAGGCCAGAGGGTGGGAGACGTGAACCTTTACTCCGAGCACAAACCGGACAAGCAGCAACAAAACTGCGTACGTCCCTTTCGAGACTGGGCCACCAAAAATGCCGGGACAAGAAATCCTTTGTGCGGTGCACTCCAGGATGAGCGACCAGCTGAGAATTGTGTCCCCATTGCAATATTCGGGACCTAAGCCTCGGCGGAACGAACAAGCAGTGGGGTGGACCCCCCCCCGGGCCTGGGTCGGAGCGCAGCGCCTTCTGCACTGCTGCCTCAACGGCCCATATAACCGGAGCCACTATGTGGTCAGCGGGGATAATAGGTTCGGGAACAGGATCCCTGTCTGAACGGTCGAAGATGCGTGACAGAGCATCAGGCTTCACGTTCTTGGAGCCGGGACGGTAAGTGAGCAAAAAGTTGAAGCGCAAGAAGAATAACGCCCATCGGGCTTGGCGAGAATTACGCCTCTTGGCTTGCTGCACATATTGCAGGTTTTTATGATCCGTCCATACAGTGAATGGGTGCTCTGCCCCCTCCAGCCAGTGGCGCCACTCCTCCAGAGCCAATTTGACCGCCAAGAGCTCCCGGTCCCCCACATCGTAATTTCTCTCGGCCGGTGTTAGTGCACGAGAAAAATACGCACAGGGATGCATTTTGTGGTCCAACGGAGATAGCTGGGAGAGGATGGCTCCCACCCCCAACTCAGAAGCATCTACCTCTACCACGAAGGGGAGGGAGGGATTGGGCGTGATGAGAATGGGCTCGGAACTGAAACGCTTTTTTAATTCAGAAAACGCTGCCTCGGCCCTCGAATTCCATAAAAACCGGGAGGGAGAGGTCTTTTTAGTGAGCGCCGTAATAGGCGCGGCTACCGCACTGAAATTGCGTATAAACCGCCTATAAAAGTTGGCGAAGCCTAAAAAGCGTTGTACCTGCTTAAGGGAAGACGGGGTGGGCCAGTTCTTAACGGCCGAGACTTTCTCCGGGTCCATTTGAACCTTGCCATCTGCCACAATGAACCCCAGGAAAGAAACGGAGTTAGTGTGGAAAACACACTTCTCTGCCTTCACAAAAAGCTGGGCTTTGAGCAGCGCCTTAAGAACCTGCCTGACGTGGAGGATGTGAGTGGGAAGATCAGGAGAAAAAATTAAAATGTCGTCCAGGTAGACAAAGACTGATCTCTCCAGCATCTCCCTAAGGACATCGTTCACTAGCGCCTGAAAGACTGAGGGGGCGCTAATGAGCCCGAAAGGCATCACCTGGTATTCGTAGTGTCCAGAGTGGGTGTTAAACGCCGTTTTCCATTGGTCACCCTCGCGAATGCGAACGAGATTGTAGGCGCTGCGCAGATCAAGTTTAGAAAAAATAGACGCCCCCTGGAGGCATTCAAATGCCGAATTCATCAGGGGAAGGGGATAACGATTCTTGATCGTGATGTCATTGAGTCCCCTGTAATCAATGCACGGCCTGAGACTACCGTCTTTTTTCTTTACAAAGAAGAATCCTGCCCCTGCCGGCGAGGTCGAGGGTCTAATAAAACCATTAGCTAGGGACTCTTCAATGTATTGCCTCATCGCGGCACTCTCAGGACCCGACAAGGAGTACAGCGACCCCCTAGGAGGAACCGTGCCCGGATAAAGGTCGATGGCGCAGTCATACGGCCTATGAGGAGGCAGAGAGGTGGCGCGTTGCTTGCTAAAAACCTCAGCAAGATAGTTGAGAGCCCCGCCCACCTGAGTGCTCTCACAGTCTGAGAGGGAATCAAGTGAGTTGTCCCAGTCGATCTCAGAATGGGGAGTCTCCTCCCCCCACCCACTGAGACCGTCAGCAAATGAGTCCCAGGAAAGACTCTCCCTGGCGTCCAGAGAGGACACCACAGAATCGTGAGACCCAAGGGGAGACCTCCCCTCCTCTTGCTCGCTGTCTGAACTGGAATCAGGAGGAGGACGAAGTGAACCTCCGGATGTGAGCGGTCTACTCTTAGAGCAGTGAGGTCTACACTGAGGACCCCACTGGAGAATAACCGTCCCCTCTGCTCCCCAGTTAATATGAGGCTTGTGCTGAGCCAGCCATGAATGGCCCAGAACAAGAGGGTATGTGGGTGAGTCCACCAAAAAAAATTGAATCCGCTCTGTATGGCTAAAGAAAGAGACAGCCAGATTTAGAACGCTGGTGACCCGCCGAATGGTACCCGTGCCCAAAGGGCGACCGTCGAGTGCCGTTACTAGCCGTGGGGAGAGGAGGGGAAGTGAGGGAATGCCCTGCTCCCTAGCCCACTTCATGTCAATAAGAGACTCGACTGACCCGGAATCAATAAACGCGATGCAGCTGGTGGAGCGCCTCCTCCAACTCAACTGCACTACTAACTGGGTACGAGGAGAGGTGTTATTAGGTCTCACCAGGGGCCCCGATCCCCCTAGTGAGACTGTCCTTTTCCCATTAGCTTAGGACATTGGTCTCTGAAATGCCCTGTGCGTTTACAATATTGGCACCGGACGTCGCTCGACCTGGTGGTTCTGAAATCTCGTACTGCCGTCCCATCTACCTGCATGGGCTCATCTGAAAACGAGGAAAACGGAGTAGCCGCAGAAAGCGGTAAGTAACGCGACGACCGAACCCTGCGTTCCCCTGAGTGTCCCTCTCTCTCTCTCTCTCTAATGCGGTTATCCACCCGGATGGCTGTGGAAACCAGAGCACCAAAAGAAGCGGGTGGCTCGAGTACTGACAGCGCGTCCTTAACGGAATCGGAAAGTGCGTTAAGGAAAAGGGAGCTAAGTGGCCCATCGGCCCACCCAGTCTCCCCTGCCAGAGCTCGAAACGCAATGGAGAATGTCGCCACTGTCTCGTTACGCTGATGGAGACGGGTCAGTCGCATGGCCGCCTCCTGACCGGAGACGTCATGATCAAAGACTGACGCCATCTCCTCGATAAGTCTCTCTGTGGTGGACATAACAGGGGAATTAGCCCTTATTAAGGGGTCTGCCCAGGCGAGAGCAGTGCCTGTGAGTAGAGAGAGGATGAGTGCAACCCGAGCCTCCTGGGTGGAGAAGCGGGAGGGCTGTGCTTTAAAAAAAATCAAACATTGCGTCAGGAACGATCTACACTTCCCGGCCTCCCCTCCATAACGGAGTGGGAGCTGCAATTTAGGCTCCCTGAGATCTGTAGGAATGGGAATAGCGGCGGGATCAGGAGGTGCTTGTGCAACAGGGATGGGTGCTTGTGTGACTGGAGGAGGTGCGGTGGTGAGAGTCAGGGCGCGGATACCGTCTGCTAAGTCGCGCAGACATTCACTCTGATAGCGAAGCTGGCTAGAGAACTGCGTCTGCTGGGTATGGAGGGTCTGAACGGAAACCTGAAGGGCCCTAATGCCCTCCTCATGGGCGGAGATGGCTGCCCCCTGAGCCGTGAGGATTGTATTCAGATCTGGCGTTGTCGCTGGTACCTCCCTAGAGGCTTCCATGTTCTGTAAGGGGAGTGGCTGGGTCGGAGGACCAAGCGCGACCGTCAGGGATTCTAAAAGTGTAGGTACTAACACCTACACCACTAAAGCAGACAGATCTGCACTGGAAAGGGTAAACATAAACAGTGGGAAACAAAACCTCCCGGCGTAAGCCAAAAATAAAGCAACCCCAAATGAGGGCGAACTCGAGAAACGCGAGTAATCAATAACAAAAGAATCTCACACTCTTTAACGAGTAAACAAATAACAAAAGAACCTAACGCTCCTTAACGAGGAGCGAATACAGGAGGACAGAAAAAACAAACAAAAGAAACACCCTGAAGAAATGGGCGAGAGAAGGGAGAGAAACTAAAGCCTGTTACCTACAGCTCTAAGTGAGAACGAGCTGAACAAAAGGCAACAGGTAGGAGAGTATAACGGATGAAGATAGAAAGAAAAGGAAAAACCAAAATAAATCTTTCTTCTAACTCTAATAGGACTTGCTGCGTTTCCTATTCGTGCGAACCAGAATAGCAGCGAACGAATCTAATACCTTTACCGACCTCCTTGTCAATATAACAACGACAACATGGAAGCGTCGAAAATGCGGAAGTCCTGGCTATTTATAACCGGCAGGAAATCCAAAACAGGTGAAAGAAATAATTGCCGGGCGAGATTCAAACAACGAAACGGAGGCGGAAAAAATCCGATAGAGCGTTCAAAAGACGCCAAAAGAAAAACCGAACGCAGAAACAACAGCGGCTGCCAGAAACCATGACAGTAACCTGTTTATTCCTGGTCAGGGGGGTGCTGGAGCCTATCCCAGCAAGCATTGGGCGAGAGGCAGGAATACACCCTGGACAGGCCACCAATCCATCACAGGGCAAACACACCATTCACTCACACACTCATAACTATGGGCAATTTAGAGTCTCCAATTAGCCTAACCTGCATGTCTTTGGACTGTGGGAGGAAACCGGAGTACCCGGAGGAAACCCACGCGGACACGGGGAGAACATACAAACTCCACACAGAAAGGCCCTCGGCCGGGATTCAAACTCGGTACCTTCTTGCTGTGAGGCAACAGTGCTAACCATTTCAAACACGCAAAATCTCTCATTTAAATATTGCTGTTTGCAGCTGGAGTAATTTACATAATGACTCTTAGTTGATACCCCGCAAATTGTGAAATGATAACACGTGCAAATACTTTGGCTGTGCAGGCAAAATAACACCCCTTGATTGGGACAGCTAAATGCAACCCTAACCCAACTGCTGGGTCAAAACAGATCAACCGTTCTTTTCCATATAAGATTTGCTGAAGATAAAAAAAAAGCCACATAATCCATATTTCTACATGCTTTCTCAGTAAAGCACTGATAATGAAAAAGGATCACAGCTATAAATTATGCATTTCAGTGAAGTGTATCCATTACTGATTACAGTTTTATGGGCACTAATTGACACCAGTACTGAACAGAAATGAAAGTGCTGGCACCAATTCCACAAAGCAAAGAGAACATAGAATGAACACCAGGGAGGCAGCATTATATATCATATATTTATAGATAGATTCTTGGCTCAGTTAGGAAATTTCCCTTACATGTTACCCTTGTAAATGTCTTCCTATCTTGAAAAGTTCATCTTTGGTGTGAAAAGCTCAATACAGAATTGAGCTCCCAAATGTCTTCTGCCACATCACATGAAATGTCCAATTATACACTGCACAACATGAAAGTAATTTAAGCCTGATCCTTTTTTTTAAACCTTCAATGTACTGAAAATAAAGTTATGCTGCAAGCTACTCAGTTGTCACAGCCAATTATTTCAGAAATAACAATAACTGGCCCCTCTGGGAGTTTCCCAGAGAAGCATGCATGAGTGATTTGACCATACTCTTTAATTTGGGCCTTGAGTCAATACTATTCTAAAATGGACAACATCCATCAGAAGCAGATCCTTTTTACAGAATGATTACTAATTGTGCCCAATATTTATGACAGAAACCCTTGTAGGTAGAAATCTAAAGTCCCCTTTCTGTGACTTTGTTAGTGTTGTTACTTGCATAACTCTATATGCACAAATATAGAGCTTAATATAGCTTAACCCACAAGAGAGGGGTATTAAAATTACATGTGAAATGTGAGTAGGCCTATGCCAAAAGTGAATAGTCACAGCAGCACACATTAATAACAATACTGTATTAGTAGTAGTAGTTTATATGATATTGTACATAACTGCTGAAAGAAGTTCAAAGCCAGTATTTACATATACTCAGGTTTGTTGCACAGATTGTACTTCCCTGATATTTCATTAACATGGAGTAAGCAACCAGTCTAAAAGTCATTCTGATGGATTACAGAATTAATACGTATCAGTGTATAGGCTACAGTCACATAAAACCAGTGCTTAATTTGAGCCGGATCCTGCCGGAACAGGATCCGGGACCTCTCAGTTTTGTAGGCTACTGCCTGCATTCTGGGACCTATTTGCGTGGATCCGGCACCACTCGTGTCAAAATAAAACTATTTTTTAACAGACTGTAATGAAAAAAACTATACATGATGTTGCCAAATTGAATCCTCTTTTGTTGCCCCTCCCCCCGAAATCGGTCATTTGATAATTGCTGATAAAATACAGCGATTACGTCCAATCACGTCATGCATGAGTGACCTTAAAGTTCAAGTTAAACCATTCCGGCCCAAATGTAGGCTGCAAGTGGCCGTTGTGGTTAGCTACTAGCCTGTTTTTAGGAGGCAAAAAGCGGTAGGCTGCGTGAAAAATGTCTAAAAAACGACACTTAACTTTGACGGGATTTTTCAAAGTGAAAGAAGACGATCAAACAGATCCGAAACAACACAGAAGTGAATTTCAACATGTTGCGGGTTTTAGCACCAGTGAGGGTGCTATTTTGAGTAGCAGCTTAGTAGCAACACGATCACTACTCGCTAACGTTAGCGAAGTTGGAGTGGGTCGAGAGCATTGAGGTCGAGAGCAGCGACAGCTTGACCAGCAGGAGGAGTCGTTGGATTCGGGGGGAGAGAGCGATGGCGGCCGCGCGAGCAGTGTAAAAATGGCGCTACCTTGTCAACTCAAGTACCGGGAGAAATTTGGACGGAGGATCAATTCAAAATAAAAAGAACATTCTACCCCTGGTTTATCATGAATAAGTCATGTCTGGGCTGCACAACCTGCAAAAAGGTAGGGTCTTTGGGCCTAGAGAAGACTGGGGGGATGAAGTTTGTGAAAGAATGGGTGACATGCTCTGTAAACTCCTCTGCCACAGATATTAATAAAAAGCAGCAAAGGGCACTTCGGAAAAAAGTGTTTGAGCATGGCAAAACTAAGGCTCATTTAGCAGCAGCTCAGATTTTAGAGAAGGCAAAAGAGGACACTTTAACACAGACTATTGTCAATTCTCAATCCGAGCAGATAAATACCACATGTCGAGTTTTAAGAACAGCGTATAAGGAGGCTAAACGTCACAGACCAGCTCAAGGCTTTGAGCATGAAATTGACTGTCAGGAACTGAATGGAGTTGATATGAGCCGAATTTTGCATTCAAATGTTGCTTGCTCGAACATACAGCAACACATTGCACCCAAAATGAAGTGGAAACTATTTGAGTGCGCTCCTAAAATCAGCCTGATGTTGGACGAGGCGACCAGTTTAAATAAAAAGAATGCCTTAATTGTGTATTTGAGGCTTCAGTTGCCCGATATGGACTCACCTGAGAAGATTTATGTTGAACTTGTGGAGCTTGTGGATGACTTGACAGCAGATGGTATTGTCCGTCAACTTTTATGTGCCATAGGGCGTGTTAGATTTACCGAGGAGTTTCTCTCCAAAACGCTCGTTGGAATTACATGCGATGGTGCGTCTGTAATGCTTGGGCGCAAGAGCAGACTGGCAACCAGGCTCCATTATGGAAGGCCATTTTCCCCGATATCATAATTTGGCACTGCTCGGCACATAGGCTTGAACTCGCAGTCAGTGATGTAGTAAAAGAGATGGGGGCAATCAATCACTTAAAAATCCTCATGGACAAGTTATATACAATTTACAGTGTGTCTAACAAAAATAGAATGGGGCTAAAAGAGTGCGCGGATAGATTAGGTATTCAACTTTGCAAAATTGGACGGGTTTTGGATACTAGATGGGTAGCGTCCAGTTTCAGAACAGTCGAAGCTGTATGGAAAAATTTCCTATTCAAACATGTCAGTGCAGCAGCAGACGATACCTCTCCCGCGAGAGCGTCACCCGTCAAAGCTACAGGGGGCTCGCCATGCGTCTCTCCTCGCATGCCTTTGTCAATAATATTGGCCTAATGTACGATGCGCTACAGGAATTATCGGAGTTGCTTATCCCTTGAGTTGCAAATGCGAGACTGTACCATCATTGAGGCGCGCAGGGCTATCTGTCTGCTGGTTTTTGTGTTTGAAGCTTTGTCAGAGCGACCGGGGCATCACAGCCAGCTGAGCCAGAGGGGAATTAAAGAGGGCTCTTTCCAAGGTGTCCCACTAAACCCAGGAACATCCAGTGGTAGAAACCTAGACCAGAGTTTTTCATGAGTATGGCAAGAAACCTGGAGGGTCGCATGCTGTCACAAGGAGGACGAGGGTCTGATAGGACTGGATACAGTAGGCTTATTGATCATTTAAAAGTGCTTTATGCACAATACTGGCCCGAGTATGCGGGGTCAATGTTTGGGGAAGAAGAAGTGGAGTCTCTCTGCCGACAGTTTGGGATTGACAGCCCGCTCACTGTTATTCGGGAAAAGTGATCCCAGATGGATTAACCTCTTTGTTACTGTCTCCACCATCCCAATCTCGAGTGCAGAGTGTGAGAGGGGCTTTTCTCAGATGAACTTAATCTACACTGCAAACCGGGCCGCCATACACACGTCCACACTTCCTTCGCTACTGTTCATTAATCTTGTTGGACTACCACTGATTTTCAAATTAAGCACTGCATAAAACCACCCACTTTGCTGGATGTGGGTCTTCTAAATCAACTTATTTAAGAGCTGGTAGAACATGCCAATCATCTCTTTAGGTCAGATGAGCTTCTTGCAGTCTCAAAGGTAGTCATTAGTGCTGCCGGGTCTTTGAGCTGCCCCTATGCCAATTTCTCAGAAAGGTTCCAAGGGTGCAACCACATGCTGTGGTGCTGGGCACAGTGATACTCCAGCTGCCGGCTGGCTGACACTTGTTAATCCATAACCTGACCTTGTCCCGTCTCCTTAGAGGCAATGTAAGTACCCTGGTGATGTTTATAATTCCTTCAGAATTATGTTGCATTGCTACTTTTCACAGGTTTTTAGATACTTCAGTATTCTGTACTGCTTTATTCAGTGAATTACCCTGTATGGCAGAGGGAAAGAAAAGGGAAAAAAAGGGGGGGGGGGTGGGGTTGGGGGAACTATTGTACAATGAATGAACAGATAATGGTTGAAAATGGCAAATTAATCTGAAAGGATGTCCTATGTATTACGAACATTTTGAGGTAAGATTACTTCTTTGTTGAAAGTCATATTTGGGCCTCATAAGTCTGTAGCTCCGTGTCAGATGGTATGTCATTAAATTCATCTGACTGAAACTGAAATCGCAGGGTTTTATTAAGATCCAGATCAAATCTACTCCCTGCTCGTATTACAGCAGGCATTAGTCTTTCATTGGTATCCATGTTCTCTCCACTCTCTGAATGCTGGCATGCATTGACGTGTTGCTTGTGCAATTAGATTACTTTCCTAACTGCCATCTTTAGTCTTATGCAGTCATTTAATTAAAACGCTGCTTTCCACTGTTACTGCTTTCCATTGATTGTCATATGATGCTTCACTGTTTATTTGGGTTAAGCAATGTTCTCTTTGCACTCTGAAATGCACATTGCACATTGGATCTTATCCTGACTTGAGGACCTTAAATATGTATTTAAAAATGTAAACCATATTGACTTGTCTTCATATTCTAAATTTGAACACAATAAAACTGTATATTCCCATAAAATGGCAATGATTGAACCAATTTCATCAGCACTGCATGTAAAACCATTGTTTTCCATTTAGAAAACATCCATTTAGCTGTAATTCCATACGCTGGCTGATGAGTTTACCGTATTTCTTCCATCTTTTGGTGTGAGCAAAGGCTGCATAGATAAAAAGCGTATCTCAAGCCAAGATTCACATATCAGAATTCAATGGATCACGCCTTCTTTTCATTGAGACTGCATGTTATGCATTTACTTTTATTTCCTGCCAGAAAACTTGCCACCCTAATACCTGTAAAGCAGATGCTGCGTCATTTGCGACGTTCAACAATCACTAACAATATCAAACATGGGTAATGCTTAGCATGTTAGATTATTTAATTTTGAATAATGAAATGATATAACTGAACCAAGTATCTTACAAACTTATACAACACCCCTCCACCCCCCCCCCCCCCCCTCTCTAAACTAAGTGTGAAAGGTGGTGAGGAAGTTCTGTAAGTGGGCAGGGCAAGAGCGCATTCTCACAGGTCTCGGGGCTGGTGCTGCAATGGGAGGAAGCAGCTGCAGGGTCAGACCAACTGTGGGAGGAGGGGCCTCTGGGACCACACCCTGCACCCGTGGAGGCGTGCGAGGTACATGAGGCATCATGCCGACAGTTCAAAATGTCCATGCCAGAGCGGGTATCCGCGGAACACGGTACCTTCCTCAGTCGAATGGCATGTCAGCGGGAGCCATATGTGAGCTGAGACGTGGCTGGGCCCAGCTGGCGTTGGACCTAACATGGCTGTGACCAGAAGGTGCGGTGTTCGTTCTCCCTATGGGGTCGGTGTACTCTGACCCAATTAAACACCTTAATGCTAGCAGGCTGGGTCCTCCTCCTCTCTTGTGTTTTGTGCTGGAGGCTGTCTATGGCTGTTTTGACCGATAGGGTGAAAGTGTTGCACAAAGGGACGGAGTCTGTGCAGGGGCAGCTCCAGCTCTTGTCCAAAAATGAGCTTGGCAGGAGAGACTCTAGTGCAGGGGTGTCAAGATCCGGTCCTGGAGGGCCGCAGTGTCTGCTGGTTTTTGGTGCGTTTAAGCACAAGTGATTAATTTAAGTCACTAATTGGCTAAGAAGTCCACACACCTTGTTCTCAATGCTTTAACTGGGTGCTGATTGAAAGGAAACCACAAATACCTGTAGACCTGCGGCCCTCCAGGACTGGAGTTTGACACCCCTGCTCTAGTGGTTGCGTGGTGGCACTTGTTGTTCCAATACGACAGCATGTTTGACCCTGACGTAATGGTTGTTTGTCTGCTGGCACCCGTGCTGGCCAGCAACTGCCAACGTAATCCCATATGCCCGTGAATAAGGAGTCTTTGGCTGATGGAGAGCTCATGGAGTGACACAGTGTCTTGAAGCGGAGAGTGCTGGAGCTGGAAGAGGTCCTTTTCCACGTCAACCTGGCAGCGGGTGGGGTCTGCGAGCACAGAGCGAGATAATGGATCAGCCGCTATGTTGTCTTAAACTGGCATGAGCTGCAGTGTGAAATTATACTGCTGGTGGTGGTCAAGATGAGACCGAATGGCATCCTTGTGTTAAAAAAGACCCCTACGTGTGTCACAAATGCAGTCATGTCGCTGCTGTCAGGGTGGAGGGGAACCTGAAGGTAGCCCTGACAGAGGTCGGGTTTGGAGCACACAGTTGATCTGTGGAAGTGCATCATCAGCTCTAGGTTGGCAAGGGGTAGCGCCAGTCTGTTGATGACCAGCCTTAGGGCCAGGCATACTCTCAGGACCCCTGATTTATTCTTAGCAATGGCCAGGTGGCCAGAATTCCCCATCCATGCTCTGATGATTGTGTCAGCTTGCAGGATTTCCAATTCCATTGTAACAAAATGAGTGGGATCCAACAGAGTGGTTGGGAGACTGGGGTCACTGTTGGAACCAGAAGGGGCTGGAGGGTGAAGGTCATCAAACATCCAAGGCCGCAGAAAAAGGCTGGCCACTGCTGGTGCCATGGGGTGTGAACATTCAGGATTGCAGAACCACTATTGTCCATCTGGGAGAAGCTGAGGCTTGTAAACAAATCCAGCTAAAGGATATTGCTGCCCTGTAGTGTTATATGGAAGGGAAAGTGTATAGATGAGTGTATTAGGTTGAGGATGTTGATTGTTGAGCTCCTATACTCATACAGGTTCAAAGTAGTAGGCTGGAAGGGCAGGTGAGACAGAAATTGTAGGTATCATAGGTAGCCTTGTTGAGGAGCGACACCTTCACCCCTGTGTCAAGGACGAGGGGAAAGCAGGGTTCACCAAATCTAATAGCTCAGGTGGAAAACCCTGGAGGGTTAGTACCAAGCGGTTGGATGATAGCAGGGGAGTTGTGTAGGGGAGGGACGTGAATTTCGCACAGGAGCTTTTAATGAGCTTTTTATTTCATTTAACATTTCAGCTACCACTAGAGCCAAGAATTCTGTGTGACAGTGTTGGTCGAAAAGATAGTAAGTAAGCGCACACCCAAAAAAGATGCTGATTACCGACCGGTTCATTGAATCAGAAACATTATGAGAATCGCACACTTATCTCCATGCAATATAAAAAAATAAAATTTAAATGACCAACATGTTTTGGCAGTGTTGGTGTCAGTTTTATCAAAGCGCTAGCATAATTTTTTAAGAGTACAGATGTGTTCATCATGTAAGTGTTATGCATGTGTCTTTCGTAGGGCTCAGTATTCTGCAGTTCGCTCAGATTGCTCACAGACATGTCTGTGTGCATGCTGCAGGTTTCCTTTGATGTGGCCTTCATTTTTCCATACATACATATGTGCAATACTGTTTATTATCCACAGTGCAGCTCATCACTTCCAAATAATGATAGGCCTTTGTTGTTCAACCTTCCTGTTCCTCTCTGAAGGGATAAAGGTGGTCATGCATGTAGACATCAGCAATAGATAAAAAAAAGAAAAGAAATCCACAGAAACCTGCCTGTTGAAATTGCTTTCTAATCTCTGTGTGATGCACTCATGGTGCGAGTGTTGGCAGATTATGAAAGCCCAATTCATCACACTCTCTTCCTCATCCGTTACACATGTTTAATCAACCAAATAGTGCTTTTTTTCCTTTTTAAGTTCTCCTTTCAGTGGCTGCCATGCCACGTGCAGGCGCAAGATATACTGCGGAACGTTCTTGCAGAGTTTTCGCTTCAGAACGCCCGAGGTCTTCCTGTTAAAGCGTGTTAAGAAACTATCTTGAGTGAGCCTTCACCCATTCGATTCTTAGAGGGCCCATCTGCGTGAACAGCTCTTTGTTCCCCCAACATGGAGATTTGCAAATGGATTCAACAGATTCAATGTCTTCCGTTGGATGAATGACATTTAATATCAGGGCTGTGTCACCGTCTAAGAGCTGCTGAAAGGTGTGTGAGCAGAATGTCAATTTGCCTTGCCTAATTTATGAATAAGAAAAGACTGGGCAAGATGTTATTGCTTTTAATTCTGTATGATGGCTGACCTTTAATGAGTCACTTATAATATTCATAAGACATCTGCCAGTGGACTACAGCATGCATACCTTCTGCACATCAGTAATGCCCCCAAGCCCTCAGCAAACAGGCATCCTAAACATAATTACCTGCTAACACTACTACTATACAGAAGGAATGAATAAAAAAACCTGTTATTCATTCTTATTTGAAAAAAGTCTTTTAAATGATATTTGTTTTTATGGAGCTACATCACTTTGTTCGGTTTCATTTTTTAATTCCCTTCATGAATCCTTGCCAATATTAATAATTCAGTTGTTAAAACAGTATGCAATACATAATCCGTTTAACCCAAGCCAAAGGTTTGTAATAGATTAATTCATTCTTATTATCAAACCTGAATCAGAAGCACTATTTATTTTATGCTGTAATAGGGTTGTTAGTATTAATAGCCTCTTTCACACATGCAATACGGAACATTACCGGAAAAGTTGATCCAGCAATATTCCGGAATGTTCCGTATTGGTAGCGTTCATACAACCAACGCTCTACCCTATGTTGCTAGGATACGTTTGTTTACTTAGCCTACTACTGAAAAAATGACGGGTGATGGAGTGACAGTGTGTGCAGTTGTACTACAGTTACTCTTGTTTATTTAAACATTTTCGAGGCAAACGCTGGCAATAATACATCTGTTCCAATCACGAAACACCATTCGTAAACAAAAACTTAACGAAAAAAATCAGGATAAGTCGGGAACAACTCCGCTTTTGCTTGGCTCAAAGCTGGAGACGTCGCCTGTGGCGGCTGGAGGCTGTATGAGTCTTTCATGTGGCTTGGGGCTCGGCGAGACGAATGTGGTTACGGGAGCGACCCCATGGCATGCGTGATTGATCCGGTAATGTTCTGGCTTTGTTCACACGTCACATCGATACGGAACTTTTACGGAAACCTCACTAAGTCTTTTGCCGGCAAATTGCCGGCGCGGATTTTCCCGGAATTTCGACTTCGGCTCTTATTCACACATGACCCCTATCTGGCAATGTTCCGGAAAATTTACGGATAAGGCTGCATGTGTGAAAGAGGTTAAAGGCTGCAAATAACCATGACAAAAGCATTAACCCCTTTCACACATGCAGCCTTATCCGTAAATTTTCCGGAACATTGCCAGATAGGGGTCATGTGTGAATAAGAGCCGAAGTCGAAATTCCGGAATATCCGCGCCGGCAATTTGCCGGCAAAAGACTTAGTGAGGTTTCCGTAAAAGTTCCGTATCGATGTGACGTGTGAACAAAGCCAGAACATTACCGGATCAATCACGCATGCCATGGGGTCGCTCCCGTACCCACATTCGTCTCGCCGAGCCCCGAGCCACATGAAAGACTCGTACAGCCTCCAGCCGCCACAGGCGACGTCTCCGGCTTTGAGCCAAGCTAAAGCGGAGTTGTTCCCGACTTATCCTGATTTTTTCGTTAAGTTTTTGTTTACGAATGGTGTTTCGTGATTGGAACAGATGTATTATTGCCAGCGTTTGCCTCGAAAATGTATAAATAAACAAGAGTAACTGTAGTACAACTGCACACTCTCTCACTTCATCACCCGCAATTTTTTCAGTAGTAAGTAAACAAACGTATCCTAGCAACATAGGGTAGAGCGTTGGTTGTATAAACGCTACCAATATGGAACATTCCGGAATATTGCTGTATCAACTTTTCTGGTAATGCTCCGTATTGCATGTGTGAAAGAGGCTTTTGCTTTTCGACGTTTTTGGTTTCCTTTTTGGCGTCGTCAAGACTCTATCGGATTTTTTCCAGCTCCATTCCGGTTTTCGCGTCTTGCCCGACAATTATTCCTTTCACCTGTTTCGCGTTTCCTGCGGGTTATAAATACCTCAGAACTTCCGCATTTCCGCACTTCAAGATTGTCTTTGCCATGTTGGAGCCTGATCTCATGGAATTCGGCAATATGTACCGATTATTAGTGTCTCAAAAAACGGTACCTGTTTCCGAATTTTGCACAAGCGCCCCCATGAGCCTGTACTGGGAACTACTGACTAAAGGCTGTGATAGGCCGAAAACATCACGTGTGAGGGTATGACGTCACGCGTCCCACTGCTTTTCTTGGCAAGACACGCCCTGCGTGAGTTCGTGATTCCCGTACCCCACCCACAACCCCTAAACATAACCTCACAGGAGTTCACGTAACTCGGGCTCATGCCCGAACTGTTAAGATAGTGTCCCTTTTTGCTACCATATTGTTACCAACAATTTTGAAATAAAATAAATTATAAAAAATAAAAAATATATAAAAAATAAAATTAAAATAAAAAAATGTCCCAGGGTCCCGCCCAACCCCTAAACATAACCTCATAGGAGTTCACGTAACTAGGGCTCATGCCCGAACTGTTAAGATTTAAAGAATCTATATTTGCACAACTATATTTTTCTATCACAAGCTTCTCTCGCATTATGTATCTTTCACGAAATCTCCTTACACTCTACAACTGAGCATTAGTCAGTAGTTCCCAGTACAGGCTCATGGGGGCGCTTGTGCAAAATTCAGGTAGCGTTTTTTGAGACACTAACAATCGGTACATATTATCGAATTCACATGAGATCAGGTTGCATGTTGACATACGAAGTCGGTAAAGGTATAGGAATTTCGGTCGCTGCATTTCTGGTTCTTACTAATAGGAAATGCAACAAGTCCGGTTATAAAGATTTAGGATTAGATTGCTTTTGTCTTTCCTTTCCTATCTTTATCTCTTATTCTTTTTACCTGTTGCCAGTTGTGTTCAGCTCTTTTTCCACAAGAGCTTTGGCTAACAGGGTTTCTTTTCTATTCCTTCCCTTCACTCGTTTTTTTTAAAGTTTTGTTTCATTACCTCTTGTTACGCCTAATTATTTTAGTGCGTGAGGTTCTTATGTTAGTTATTCTCGCTGTTTATCGAGATCGCCTCAGTTTTTGGAGGTTGTTTTGTTTTGCTTTGTGCAAGGGAAGTTTTGCTCCCTATCCTGTGTTATCCCAGTCCTGGTGCGGATTATTCCGCGTTTTGTGGCGTATCTTTCTAGATACGCTTTTAGAAATCCTTATTGGTCGCATTTGATTCTCCGAACCTTACACTTCCCCTCACAGCTTTAACTCACACGATTTATTTAAAAAATAAATAAGGCCTTGACTTTTACACACAACAGATTTTAATTATTTGCGCTACATTTTCTCCTAAATGTAAACACATTTTCTACTTTTCTCCTAGAAAATAATCAATCATTTTTATCTCTCCTCTGTTGCTTTCAGTGGGCTTTCACATGCATTACCAAATACAAAACATGTGTGAAAATCTGTGGCTATATGAAGTTTAAAGCCAGATTTAAATGTGTGTGGCTCATGCTCTTCATGAGTACAAAATAAACTGTTATTTGAGTTAAATGCATTCAAGGTTACACATATGTTGCAGTTTTTTACATGTATCTTTCATGACAGGAAAAATTCAAGGATCCTTTGCTAATCGTCTAAAGATCTCTTGTCTTGTGATACTAGCTCCTTGCTTAGTGATACATTCACATGGGGTTTTTTATGACCTCAGTGAGGCATTGAAAGTCAAGGTTGCACAGTTTATTTAATTAGTTTCTGGCACCTTGTAATATTCTTGCTAGTTTTTGGAAATGTGCAGCCTAAAGCTTTAAAAGGAAATGTCAGTTGAAATGTGTGGATGTCTCATAATACAGATTACTGTGAAAGCAACTTACAGTGCATCCGGAAAGTATTCACAGCCCTTCACTTTTTCCACATTTTGTTCTGTTACAGCCTTATTCCAAAATTGATTAAATTCATTTTTTCCCTCAAAATTCTACACACAACACCCCATAATGACAATGTGAAAAAAGTTTTTTTGAGATTTTTGCAAATTTATTAAAAATAAAAAAATAAAATTTGAATGGGTTGTTTCTTCTGACTTTTTTCCCCATAGAGTTCTATAGGAAAATGAGTCCGGAAAAATAACCCTTGCAGTGATCCATCCACATCTACTCCATATCTGGCAACAGAGTGATGGTTTGGGGCTCGTTTGATAGCTCAGACCCTTGATAACTTACAGCCATTTAGCCAGCCATGTGTTCCATACTGTACAAGTGTAATTTACAGCTGAATCTAGTCTCACCCCCCAATTTCCATAGAGATCCATTCAAATGCAGAGAGGTTATAGTATCGCTTGTAACAGTACCTGAAAATAAGATAGACAGTTTTTTGATGTTGATGGTCACAGACTTCAGGAAGTAACAGCATGTAAAGGATATGCGACCAAATATGAAATATGATACTTTAAAAATACGTTAAAGCAAAGGGTATGAATACTTATGTAAATGAGAAATTTTATTTTTTTATTTTTAATAAATTTGCAAAAATCTCAAAAAAACTTTTTTCACATTGTCATTATGGGGTGTTGTGTGTAGAATTTTGAGGGAAAAAATGAATTTAATCAATTTTGGAATAAGGCTGTAACAGAACAAAATGTGGAAAAAGTGAAGCGCTGTGAATACTTTCCGGATGCACTGTAAATTCAATGAATACTGCCAGAAATCAACATTTTATTCAGAATTATGTATCAATAATACGTTAATATTTGATTCTAATTTGAAACATATGATTTTTAAACTGGTGATTTGTGGCTTTTTACTTAATACTTAATATTTGCAGGAATTTCTGCAAGACCTACTTTAGTGTGAAATAAAGAGTAATTACATATATTTTATTTGGCCAATAAACTTAAACACTATATGCCTGGTCTTCTGTCAATAATGGATGTTTTGTTTTGAAAACATGCTCATATGTTGTCTCAGCATCGACTGAATTTGTGATAATTGACAAACGTGTTTCAGTGTTTCATGTTAACGTGAGAGGCACATCTACTTTATTTATACTTAAATCCTCGTCAGGTCATTTGAAAAGGTAGTTCCAGTCAGCATCAAACCCTTACACCGAATCTAATTGGATACCATCCATAGCCAAACTATGCATTTGTGGTTTGGATATTTGCAGTTCTTTTAGAAAATTGTGAGCTTCTTGATCAATTCCAAAAAAGTTGGGACAGTATGTAAAATGCACATAAAAGCAGAAAGCAGTGATTTGTAAATTCTCTTTTACATACATTTAATTGAAAACAGTACAAAGAAAAGATATTTCATATTTTACCTTATCAACTTTAATCATCAAGGGTCTGAGGTATCAAACGAGCCTCAATCCATCACTCTGCTGCCAGATATGCAGTAGATATGGATGGATCGCTTTAAGGGTTGTTTTTCTTGACTCATTTTCCTATTGAACTCTATGGAAAAATAAGTCAGGAGAAACAACCCTTAAAGTGATCCATCCATATCTACTGCATATCTGGCAGCAGAGTGATGCTTTGAGGCTTGTTTGATACCGCAGACCCTTGATGACTTAGAGCCATTTAGCCAACCATGGATTCCACACTATTCACGTGTAATTTACAGGTTAATCTAGTCCCACCCCCCCCATTCCCAATGAGATCCATTCAAATGCAGAAAGATTATAGTATCGCTTGTAAGAGTACCTGAAAATAAGATATCAAGAGTCTTTTGATATCCTTTTATACCCAGTCATGACGGAATTGTCTTGATCAATCGATACAGTTAATATAATAATTTACACCTTTTGTTCCATCTCCCTAACAAACTAATCACAGATAAATTATTAATTGTGTGTTTAACTGGAGTGATTGTTCATACATGGAGCAGATTGTATTTAAATTACCTGTTAAAATGCAAGGCCCTATTTGTACAACCAAAGCCTTAAATGGTTATGTTGTTTATCTATACATGCCATTGTATAAAGGCAAGATTTTACGATTTTAAGATTTTTAAAACATTTGTTAACAGACACATTAACGCTCCATGGTAAACAAAGTAGGTTTCAAGACTTAAATTAACCAAACAATAATGCATATAATAACATTGCATAATAACATAACATCAGTGATACTGAGCCCATTATGTTTATTGGAGACAAGTATACTTCTTTACCTATAGGTAAAGATCAAACTTGAAGAAAAAAAGCATAAAAGTAAAAAACTAGAAAATGCATATAAAAATATCCCCTCGCCTGAATGTGCACGCCATATTTTGTATCTGTACAATAACAGGTCAGGAGATGAGGTCATTTGAAAATTCTAAATTTGACCTGATTGTGGTGCTAGAAGGGGCATGGGGGTCACAAAAATCAATAAGTTTCTTCCTCTTGGGGACATGAATGTGCACAGCAAATTTTAATAGCAATCTGTCCATTACTTTTCGAGATATGTCGATCACAAATTGAAAGTTTGGCCTGAAGGTGGTGCTAGAAGAAAGGTCATGAGGTCACCACAATCAATTATTTCTTCCCCTTAGGAGCATGAATGTGCACAGTAAATTTCATTGCAATCCAGCCATTACTTTTTAAGATATGTTGATCACAAATGGAAAATTTAGCCTGATGGTGGCACTAGAGGAAAGGTCATAGGGTCACGAAAATCAAACGGTTTCTTCCTCTTTGGAACATAAATGTGCAGAACAAACTTCATGGCAATCTGGCCATTACATTTCCCCATATGTCTGTCATGGACAGATGGAAAGACGGACGTCATTACATGACCTCCTTGGCAGAGTAAAAATAAAGATTTTCACCCTAACTTAATGTAACCTAACTCAAACTATGTACACAGACACGCATGGCCACACACACACACACACACACACACACACACACACACACACACACACACACACACACACACACACACACACACACACACACACACACACACACACACACACACACACACACACACACACACACACAGTAAACAGTACAGCAAACCCATGAGTGAGAAAATACATAACATGCATTTGATATAATAAGTGAAAGAATATCAGTTTTTATTTTTATTTGAGACATTATGAACGAAAGGGGTGAATACTCCTTCCTTGCACAGACACACACATTTCCTTTATCTTCTTTCCAGTAAATACTGGGTTATTTTCTGATGTTTTTGTGTGCAATCTAGCATGAAGATTGTTTTTAATGAATGGCAACAGTTCAAATGTACCTCCATTTCCACCTGAACTAGGTCAAACATACAGTATTCATCTTACTCTGATATTTGATTACAGTAGTCTGATTGAAAATACAAAGGCGTAGCATATCATGTTGTTGCATTTGTTTCAGCATCCATTCATATTAAAGTGATTAGGCATATTGGTGGGGAGAGGCTGGTCTTTTCTGGAAGCTATTGAAATGTGAATGGGGCTAAAGGTCGTCTGGTTTGTGATCAATCAAATGAATAAGGCATAAATGACCATATTAATCTTGCATGAACTGCTTCTTTCGTGGAAATTGAATTAGATGTATTCCATATTTTTCAGAGAAGAAAAGAAAATCTATTATCTATTCCGATCATTCCTTTGAAGCACACAAATACAGAGGAGCCACAAGGTCAGGTCTGTGTTCTGCTTCTAGGATTGTAGTGGATTGATATTTATTTCATAGTGTTTTTATTGTATTCCCTGCCATGCTGAAGCATTTATTTTCACTACAATACAGGTATAATTCCTGATATCTGGCCTTGTTTTAAAGATTGTTATTTTTTGTCTTCTTTAAGTCTACTGCCTGGGTCCAGGTCTGGCAGTGTCCCTCCCAGAAAAGAACAATCTGGGAGGGTCTCTGTTCTGTGGGAGAAAGCAGAAGTTGTGAAGTATGATGCTATGGGCCACAGGCTATCCCAACTACACTGCTAATTCGTTTATGTACATTATAGAATAGGTTCAGGCGGAAGTGAGTTTGACTCGGATATTTAAGTTTGGAGCTAGGTATTTCCATAACATATGTAGATTGAGATTTATTGATGAGATAACTCTCCAACCAAATCAGGATTTTAATCAGGACTGATTAAATTCCTGATTAAGGAACAAAATGAAAACAAGATACATTTCAGGCCTCCCCTGATGAACAGCATTTTCCCTTTAGACCTTTTCTAGTCACATTATATTTTCTAACTCCAGTATCAGCATTAGCCTTGGCTCTTATCACAGTAAGCCTACCCAAAGATTATTTCCACAGCCATTTTGAGGTCTATGTCCCTGGTGGCCTTCTGTGGGAAAATTGCAGTGAGCAGGTCCCATTAATAAATGTCTGGCATTCTATGGCGTGCGGTGCCCTGATAAACAACAAGCCACCTCCGGCTGCTTCCTGTGAGTGCCTTGGCTCTGATGTTGCTCAGTGAGCACTGTCTATGCCTCACCGGGTACACCAGACACAAAGCCCACCAGGAGAGCAATGACATGCACGCACACACACACACACACACACGCACGCACGCACACACGCACGCACGCACACACGCACGCACGCACACACACACACACACACACACACACACACACACAGGGAAGTTACTGGAATTCGAAAATGTCAACATTCATCAAATCATCACACAACAAATTACTTGCTCACCAGTTATAGTTTTGAGCATAGGACTGTGTAATTTGATTGTAATGAACTGATTGCATGAAATGCAAATGAAATCATGATTTCCCCTAGGAAGTCACTCTATTCAGATTAGAATAGTGAAATATTTGTTCTTAACTAAATGGTCTTCCTCTAAATAAACAAATTAATAAATAATGCTGCTCTGTACAAATGTTGACAGTTGAGATTGTTTCCCAATTGTTTAGATGATATTGTTGAAAATCCACTCTTTCAGATAAAATTTTTTGAGCCTTTTATTTCATTGTCCTATCCTCCACAAAACACAATGACAAAACATAAATCTCCTGAACCTTTCTACTTTTAAGCTCTAATGCTGAATGCCATTCCAACACATTCTGAAGAAAAATCAAGATGTACAAGTGAGAAACAAAAAATATCATATTTTCCTCCCTTTCAGTTAGGATGCAGATTCTTCAGATTTAAAGGGCTGTTATGTCTTAGCTGGAGAAAGCTTCGAACTGAGTCATATCTGTGTGTATGTATGTGGGGACTCACTTAACTATGGTACTTCTGGACACAGATTTTTCTCATACAGTAATCTCACAGTGAAAGCATAATCACTGTAAAGCGACAATAAAGGGGAAACAAAAATAGCAACGTGGTTAATAAGCGCAGATATGATGCAGGAAATGCTTTGGGAAATTCAGATACACATCTGCAATCCATGTATGTGGCCTGCAGGGACATGTTCACATTGGGCCTCGTTCATGAAGCGTTCCTAAATATGCGCGTACATTTATGTACGAAACGAGTTGGCACAAAAAATTTACACCGGATTCATCAAACCATGTGGGAAAGGCTGATTTTACTGTATTCACGTACGAAGCGCGTCCACGTTATTTTGTGATTAGCATAAATCAAGGCCCATGAATTGCCTTATATGGAGGCTGTCACTTCCATTTAAAGGTCCATACCTAGTCAAAATGGCCCAGAAAAAGCAAAGGAAAGAATTACTCCGACACTGGAATCAAAGTTTTATTAGCAGATGTTCAATCAAGGGAAAGAAAATTGTTTAGTAATCATAATTTATTACGTTTGCAATGTGTATTTCAAAGGCTACATTTAGTCTTGTGAATTTAACGGAAAATAAAAAAATAAATTAACATTCTAATTCACTCAGAAGCTACATTTGGCAGCATTCAGAATTTATGAACGCGGTACATATGGCCCCAAGCAGGTGTAAAATGTGTCAGCATATGCAAAGAAATCTCAGAAACTAAAACGTTGATGAATGCCAAAATACGGCCAAATTTGCTAATACGAACGATTCGCGTACAAATTCTTTCTGCTCACGTTTCATGAATGAGGCCCAATTGAGTGCAATGTGTGTGTATTGCCAATATATGTAGATGGAGACTCTCTCGACAGGCTCGGATGACTGGATCCTGTTGAATTTGATTTTAGGCACTTGTTGTGTCCCCATGTCTCTTGAGGCATGTTACAGTCCCACAAACAGTGCACAATCTCTCACACCACCACGTGGGGATGGGGAGGCCTGTTCCATAGCCGGCACAAATCACCTACTGTCGCTCATTTCCCTAGTACACGGTCATCAATCCTCTTTGCTGGACGACGGGCCGTTTATTTTAATTTTCCTCCCTAGTTTAATTATCTCTCAAATGGTGCCTCCACTATTCCCCAGCGAAGGCATTGACATCGCCATGGCAACAGGAGGACATGCCCGGTTATCTGACTGAAAGACAGAGCTTGCCGCTGTGAGAAAAAAACCGATCTGCAACGGAAATGCAGAACGACTGCCCGGGGACCTGTCTTTTGGCAGCCCTCCAAAGGCTGCATGAGCCGACTATACATTTCTCAGGTTTACAGACCTCCTTGATTTGTCTGAGGATTCCTTAAGGGGAATAGTCACGGAAAGAGGTGTGGAATTTTACCGAGCCATCTTCAAGTGGGGATTTAAAACAATTATTTAACAGAGGGATGTGGTTTTGTTGACAAATACTTTGCAGCTTAGACGGCCCTAAAGAAAGATCAAATGTGTGTGGATAAACGCTGCGTGTTGATCATGGAAACTGTAATGCTTTTCTCCTCATCTTCCCACTCCTTCTGCCGAGAGAGGTGTGTCCATCGGGCACCCAGTGCTGCGTGAGCCAGGCTTGACCACTCAATTAGACGTTCTTGGCATAAGCATGAATTTCAAATACAGTATATTATGCCTTACCTTAAGTTTCATTTGTATACACAAGAGTGCCCTCTTGTGGTCAGATGTGCTTTGAAACCCACACCACACCATCCACATCACCCACATTTTGGAAGGAGCTCTGCCAGTAAATCTTTTTTCTGCCACGCCCTCTTTTTAGGTGAAACATGTAATGTCCACTCAGTCAAAATTTTAAATTGATATATACTGCTGAATGACTTCAGCTGTAGGAGAAATACTACATAGAATGTTTTTACTGCCATTATTTTCACTGTTAAACATAAATAGAGATGAAATAAATATAATATGTGTAGGCCTTTATAAATATGTATTGTTATTTTCACAGAACAAATCAGCCAGTTCTGTGCATTAAACATTTGTGTATTTTAAGGATGTTACCTAAAGACATTTTAAGTATACTGCAGTTCAGAAAACAAAGGGTTTAGTAAGACCAATTAGTACTAACCTGTGTTTCCTTGCTCATGTAAAGATTCACAGCTGCTTGCTTAATTGGTCTGAGAGCAGAAACGGCTTGAAGGGTAATTTCAATTCAATTCAATTCAATTCAATTTTATTTGTATAGCGCTTTTTACAGAGAACTGTCACAAAGACGCTGCACAGAGAAACAGAAGGAAAATTGAGCAAAAAACCAGGCCTTAGCCCCCAACCAGCAAAATGAGGTAAAAAAATCCCCAGTAGGGGAGAAAAAACATTGAACAGTGGCAAGAAAAAACTCCCCAGTGGGAAGAAATCTCGGAAGGAACCTGGCTAGAAAGGGGGTGCCCATCCTTCGCTGGCCGGCCCGGTTTAGACTAAAGGTGGACTGAATGGTAATAGTCAATTCAATAATCAGTTCAATCATCAGTTCAAAGGGGGCGGGGTGATGCATCTGGGACTCCGGTTGCGTGAAGTCGGGAGGATAAACCAAAGGAGGGACGGTTCCGAAGCAGTCTGCAAACTCAGGGTGAGGGGCATAACTGGAGCAGTCTGCAAACTCAGGGTGAGAGGGGGACGGGCCGGAGTAATCTGCAGCTCAGGGTGAGAGAGGAAATTTGGCATTCAATAAAAATCTCAACAAACCTGATGCAATTTCTAAATGACCATGGCAATCTTAAGAAACTGGTTTTTACCATGTTTAAACATTTATTGAATAAAAACAGTCAATTATCCAGCTAGCTACTGTGCTTAGCCAACTTGAGTTAATGGCTGCAAACAGTGATCATTAATATTTGGCTCTGTTAGGTCTAAGTATACTCATGTTGTGTTACCATGTTAGTTTCAGCAAGATTGCTTTGTGCCTGCTTTGTTTAATACCTCCAGTGAAAGTTGCCTGTACATCTCTATTATTTCAAGTATAAAGTTAGAAGCTATTAGTATTCTTCCTAATACAATATCTACAGGAACATTTTGCTCTTCTTAAAAGGTCCAGGGGGTACGCATGTATACTGTGTGCAATACATTTGAGCAATTAAAATGTAAATAACTGGACATTTTCAGCATTGGAATGTCAATTTTCTACTCTGTCCTAGCCTGCTTCATGCCCCTAAGTTAAGTTCCATTACAGAGGGATAGCAACTTGGATAGATGGTAACATAAAAAATGTATCACTGTCCTAACACTGGAGTGCACTGTATCTCTGTATTCATGCAAGAAAATGTCACCTGCTGGGCTATTAATGGAAAGAATCCCAGATATGGATTCAAACAGACAGGAAGGGCAGAGTGGTGGAATGAAGATTCCTAAATTAGTCGAGAGGTAAAGTCTGGCAGTTAAAGTGACCGTGGAATGATAATGACGTATTGATGTTAGTGGAGAAGACACATTGGACCCCATATTGTTTGAGTGCCTCTGTTGAATAACTGTTGTGAAAGAAAAGGGAATGGCCTGTGATGGGATTTTTACTGTTATTTGAGGATGTCGCATTCCAAAGTACTGAGGTGACACTAACTGTCTGAGAGATATTGAACAGGAGACAGAGGAAACCACTGTGATGATATTACAGGGAGAAGAACATTACTCAGAACATTACAACCTGGTAGATCTTTCTTAAAAGAGATACAAGAAAATAAGCAAACCATTATTGAGCATACATGTTTTACAGAAAGACCTGGAGCACCCTTAAAAATGTAATACTATAGAATAACATTAGTTAGGAGGTCTTTTTTATTTCAATGTATTTTTAAGGTAAATACAGGTATGCCATTCACATCCACATGCATAATGATAATAATAGAAACAGCTGGAATAATTTATGAATAACATTTCCCTGATTCACTGTATTGTATTAAAAGCCAATTGGTCAGAGACTTCTCACAGCAATATATTTGAAGCCCTGATGTGACTACCTGTGTTAGATTCAAATCTGACTTTCATGCAGCCTCTGTGCACTAATTAACCAAAGCCTACCCGACCGAGTGGAGTGACCCTGGAACAGATTGTCAATCATGCCCACAAAATGGTACCCATTTAAACATGAATAACTTTCACATATTTTTTTTTTTTAATTGAACAAAGTATGAAAAGCAGAACAACAATTCATTTCAATTTAATGCACTGGCAGTGTGCATTGTGCACTGTGTTTTTTTTCTTCTTCGTTTGCTGCTCAACAACCATAAAACTACAAAACAAGAGCAATGGGGCCCCCTCTGGTCATTTTGGAGAACTATAGCAGATTAATGGAGTTTTTAAACACTGGTTTCTGGAAGTGATGTGAACCAGTTCCCCACAGACACATTTTGAATCAAATTTTTTGTTTATCCACACATCTGCCCAAGCTGTCGATTCTTCCAGAAGAGAAAGCTGCCAAAAGAAAGTCATAAAAACAAACAGCAAACACCCTCACATGCACATACAACAGATTGGTTTGTTTTTTTATTTATACTGAAATGACTCACTGTTATCTGTGCCTGTTTGGCTCATCTCCCTTGGAGATAGTGTGAGGAAATGACTCTAAGTGCTGATTATTTGTTGGGCCAAACTGAAGCCAATGTAATTACTGACTAAAATGTATGTATGTGCATGTTTGTGATTTCTACATTATCAAAAATTACAATTAGGAATTTGCGTTATAATGAACGGTGTTTGACTGAGGATGATGGGGTGATGGAGTGCTCATGCTAATAGATACACACATGCACTGCCAGAGAATGCTTGCATAGCAACAACAGCACTGTAACAGCAACAACAACAACAAAAGTAGCTCATTATTCTAACAAGCCAAACTGCAGAATGAAGATCCACTCAATGAACATGCTTTGGTATCCTTAGACGGATTTCTCTGGTATCTCTTATTCAAGTGAAGAAATGGTGTAATCAGGGCTCAATGCTTCCAGATGGCTGAGGACAGCTCATTACATTCCCTGCAGTTCACACCATTTCACTCCGGTCATTACATAAAAAAATGTGCACACACAGTTCAAATGTGAGGATTAATTTCTATTGACATTTTGGCCTCAGAAACCCATTCATTTGCAATCAGAATCAATTTGCTACTGCCTACCCTGACAAAATCTTCACAAATCTCAAACCAGTACTTCCCAGAGAGGCACTGGTATTCATGCATGAATCCTATAGGTTAGATGCAAGACAATCTTTAGAAGGGGAAACTACCAAAAGCCAATGAACAAATTTAGTAAAACGGTAATTGAACATGATCATTATCTGAAAAATAACCTTTAAAACAATTGCAATGTAATTTTCAGGAGCTAGTCCCAGCTTGGGCAAGGATCTCCTCTGAGACCCGTTTGCTAGACATCAATAAATCTGGAAAGAGCCGTAACCTGTGGAGAACTCAATGCTGTCTACTGGTCCATGGCAGTTTGCAGACAGCAATTATATCCACCCAAAATCAGTTGTAGCAATAACCCCCTCGTGTCTACACAGATGGGAAAACAGCACGTCTCCTGTCTAAGATGATGCATGGCTATGTGTCAAAATTTGGACATCAGGGACAATTTAAGGCAAAAAGACAACACGAGCTGCACCATTGTCGTAGATACTGTCGGTAGGATATGGGCACTTATATATATATTTTTTTCCAAATGTACTGTATGTCCCTCTGGTCTTAGGAACAACAAAACATCTGATTTAATTCAACATCTCAGAAATGTCTGTGATAAAACACTGGTAAAACACACGTGAGGCTTTTTTGGAGGGATTTTTGTTCGATATGGAATGTTCGTAGTATTGCAAATTTACACCAGAGAAATTCCTTCAAAGTAAATTAAATGCTTGAAAGTACAGTTCAGACATTTCAAACATGTGACAATGTGATGAAATGTTCAACAAATTCAGAATGAGGAAACTGAAATATCATTGTTTTGATATTAATTTGCTCAACAGATTCACAGATTCAGGACACTTAAAGCAATGCACAATTTCTCATATTGTTGTACTGATGTAATCCAGGCTATGCAACTTATTTACTTTGGCCCTCCAGAGGCAATTTCCACCTAGTTTCTGCTAGTTATTTAAATATCAATATCTCAGAAAATATTCCCTGTACATCCATGGTTTAAAGTTTGAATTGAAGAAGAAGCTGTATCATTCAGAAATTTGCAACAGAATACATTTATTTCAGAATAGTCACATACAGTATACACAGTACATAATAACCATAACATACATAGCCTAATGTATTTTTTATTTATTTACAAAAGAGCGTGTGTTTTTACACAACAACAGCAACGTATTTCAGCCCTAAGTGCGATAGGTGATCGCTGTGGAAATGTCAACTGTACGGGACTTTGGCGAAATGTAACAAGAACATTTCAGGGTTAATCAGAAAACAGTTGTAGCTGAATATATTGTTAAGTACTTGGTTTCCTAAACATATTTATACAAGAAGTTTTGGAGAAAAAATTTAGGTGTCTTCTAAACCGAAAGTGCATCAGGTACTGTATATAGTACAGTAAGCAAGGGAAAACAGCAAATGGTCATTTGTACAACATTTAAAAAAAATATTGTTTCTGTACGTGAACATGATTTTCTTAGCGTGTATAAACGGTGCATTTTATGCATTTCACAGTCTGTGGCTGTGGCGAGAAGAGGGTCGTAAGTGCTTTGGGCTATTAATAGCATACTTCTATTTTATTGCCCTGCAGTGTAACTGGAGAAGCTGAGGTTTTCGCAAGTGGCTACCCTTTTAAATAATCCTGCATCAAAATTTATGGGGTTTTCTTAAAGGTGTAGTTTATAATTTCAGACAAACATGAATACTGTAATTGAGACAGATACTTCTCAACCACTAGGGGTGAACTTTATAGATTTAAGGCCATATCTCAGTTCCCACAGAGGGTTTTACATTTTTCCTCCATTTGGAATCTGTGACTCCACCTCTCAAATCACAACTGTGATACCCACACCAGTGCAGAGAATGCGCCAGCTGACTGATCACACCTCTGATGCACTGATCTACAAGATTTTTCACACTATAGGCCAGCTGGGGGACACAAATCCAGTTCTCTCCCGCTGCCGTGGGATCCTGGTCATGACTACTGACGTAGCCTGAGCAGTAAACTGCAATGTCTAAGGTACAGGCTACAGTCCGAGTTAATGGCACGTGCCTTTATTGACTGACTCACTTGGGAGAGCCCACACAAAGTTTGAACCTGCAATCTGGAAAACACATTTAGTTCCATAGCCAATATGGAACACCGCCGGCAGGACCCTGGCAATCTACTAGCCTCATTTAGCCATGCTTTCTCCATTGTTCATTAATCCTGTTTTTGGTGGTGATAATGCATATGCTGGTTGTAGCCTCAGCTGGACTGAATTAGGAATGATTGAGCTGTTACTTGACTGCTGTCCTGTCATCTCTTCACAACTGCTATATATTATTTGGGAAGAAATGCGTACAATAGATACGCTCATCCTGCTAAAAATATATATCTATTGATATTTCTCAACGCTTGTTTTGGTTCTTAAATTAGGAATAGAAATACTTTGTATGTTCCTGAAATATTAGTCTATACACCATTATTATACAATTAGCCAGTTAACAGAGCTGCCTGCAACAAAGACTACAGCCCTAAATTTAATAGAGCAGTAGACAAATAAGAAATAAATGTCTTACTTTCAGTATGTCTACTAGCACAAAAACACTTCTGACTACATGTGTATTTCACAGTGAACCTTTAACTGATGACTATCAAGTATTGCTATATCGGTTTTTAATTAAAGACGATGAAATGACTCCATCTTTAAATGAAATCAAAGCTCCACTGGAAATGATATGAAATCACAAAGCATATCAGGAGTACACGATCAGGAATGATAAGCACAGTAAGAAATGGAGGCGGAGCCCAATGATAAAGGGATTGGACAAGTGAGAAATTTTACAATCAAAGCCTACAGTAATTAAAAACAATCGTCTTATTATCGTTGACTGGAGATTAGCGGAAGTTCTCTTTTCTAAATAAATTCTGCCAACATTTCAAAGTGCTGTTTTTCCTCGAGCGAACGGCCTCCCTGCATGAGATTTTTCAACACCATCTGTGTCCGTGAAGACCCATGGGATGTGCAGAATAGCGTCAGAGTCAAAGGGAATACATTTCTCGGCATTGTGAGAAGGCTTGGTTAAAGGTTAATGTGAATAAGATTCTTTCCTTTCTGAATGCAGTCAAATCACATTGGAGGTTTAAAAAATGGATCAGGAGTATTATTTTTTTTAAAAGGCACCTCTCTTTTTGTAAGAAAGCATACTTTTTCTTTGAAAGGAAAATAAAATTCTCTTGAGGGGTCGATACTTTTTTCAGAGCTCAGTCAATAGCATTTTGCCGAGGGAGTGGGTAAGCCACACTTTTGACAATAAAATGGAGGCTTGAATTAAGCAATCAATGCTTTTTGGCCTTGATATATTTTGGTCACATGGTGGGAATCTGCAGCTACTTCGGCTACCATCCTGAGGCAGAGCCAGCTATCAACACGCTCATGCTTCACATGCTGCCAATTTAGCAGCGAAGAATATTAAACGTCACTATGAGTTGGCATATATCTAGAAATACATTGGAGCCAAACAATCCATGGTTACCATGTAACTGGTGTTTGGATTGCAGACTTTAAGAAAAAAAAAAAAAAGGTGTTGGTTGGCCAGCTACAGCTTGGGTGAGGGACGCTGTGCTGTTGGAGACTTTTGCAAAGTTAAATGCAAAGTTAAACCAAGGTTTCTGATGCATTGAAGTATAACGTGGCAGAGGGCTTGTGCTTGTCTGCGCTCTCCTGGATGAATGGCGGAGGTTGCAGGGATGAGTGTTGATATATACACAAGTGGGCATTCCAAATCGGGGATAAGGAGGAAAAACCTCAAAAAGTAGACTATATTGTCACAAAGAGAAGAGGGTGGTCATTGATGTCCAAGCCATGTAATCTTTCCTCAATTTCATTAGCTAAATAAATCCTTCCCTCTCAAATCTCACATTGGGAATGTTCTCACACATGCTTCCATGCCAACCCCAGGTGGGGGTATTATAAGAGAGGCAATCCCAAAACATGTGTGGGTGTCATTATTGTTCCCCTTTTTCCCTTTTCTATTGAATTTAAGCAATGGTTAAATAATAGACAGTTTATCGACAACTCACAAAATGTAGCAGGCGTGCAGAGGTCAATAGATGTAGCCTGCAAATCCATTATGGCATTGATTTGCCTTCACAATGGTGCGATAACTGGAATAGGATTTTCTAAAAAGTTGTATTGCTTAAAAACACATTTTTCCTCTAAGTGTTCATTGTGTCAACAAGCAACTTGCACTAACCTTTAAAAAAATGTAATGTATTAAGCATGGTTGTATTCAATACGACACATTAAATTGATGTTTAATGTATTAAAATACGCACACTGTTCATATTTAATTTTCTGTGTGTTTAATCTCATCAGTGTCTTATGAGCTCACTGTGTGAACAAGCTTTGTAACCAACTATGAATCAAACAGCCATTTATCAGCACCTTAATGTTGTCTCCATGGTCACCGTAATCAAATAATCTGCTGCCATCTCACTGCTGGCTTCTCGGTGATCCAAGGGTAGACGAGAGTGATTGCGCTCCACCTCAAATGCTTTGGTCCTTCCCTCATCCATTCAACTTATTCTTTTTCATTCCAGGAACATCCATGTTATATCACATGAAGTTTGATTCACAGAGTTAATTGACATATATGGTATACAGTCTTTTGAATATATGACATATATGGTATACAGTCAATTCCAGTTTTGTTCAACAGATGTGATTTATTTTCTTTATGATCATGCCATTCTTTCTGCAGTATTTAGTAACGCTCTATTTTCTATGGTTTCAACACAATTACCTCTTAAGGATTTGGGGGATAATTTTCCAGCTTTTCCAACAATGACCTTTCTATTTTATCTGCGGGCTCTGCATTAAAGCTGAGGGAACTCCCAGGAGAGGTCACCTGGTCACCATAACCACTGTAATTAATGTTATTAATAAAGAAGAATAATCGTATCTAGTGAATGTACAGAATGAAGAACCTACTTAAAATTATGATTGGGATATTTACAAAAATCATGAGCAGCCATCTATCAGCTGATTTATAGCCTGACTATGTCCTTAGTAATACAGAAAACAAAGAATTAGGGCAGTTTCTCATTAAGGTTTTCATGAGGATGCAGTTTCACTCTGGCCTGTCCCAATAGAAATCCCACTCATGCATCCATTACCAGACTGTTAATGGAGTCCATATTTCAATAAAAATCACTCGTTATGAAATTGGAACCGATCCCAGTTTTCGTTGGGACATTCACCACCTTTCAATTCATAACACGTGGCCTCATTTTTCAGCTGCATGGGGAAATCTTTTTACATAGTATGAAATTTATGGAAAATATATGGGACCAGTTAATCATGGTAAAAGTCAAAGGCTAAGTAAAGGATAAATAAATCACTATAAGAACATAGTCTGTCAACTAAATTGCTATGGGAGCTTATTTATGGTTTAATTTCATGGGGCAAAAATGGGCTCTTTTCGACTAATTGAAATAAACCCTGGGGTAAACTGCCGTTGGTTACCACATTGTTGGTATTGTAGATCAGCACAAACATTAAAAATCAAACTTGCAGCAACTTCTACATTTCCATCATTGCTTTTTAAACACTGGTCCATGTGGTTTGTGATGGAAAATGCCTCATTACACACATCTGCCAATTATCCTGCCATAATGCCTTCATTGTGGCTAACTCTGTGCTCTCTACAGGAGAGAATTACTCATTAAATTTGTGATATATTGTACCCATGTGGTTGATGTGACACCCGCAGCTTCTTCAATTTTTCAGTCATCCCCCAATAGTGACATTGATTTCACATTTTAAATCCTCAGTATGAATTTTTGTCATTTGAACAATATGGATGGTACACTGCAATACAGGCCATTATAAGAACTACATTTGCTGGTGGTGAATGAATTTCTTTACTTGAGCAGACATAACATTGCAACATTGCATCATTAACTGAACCAACCAGCATTCTGAACCATTTTTTTAAAAGGAAAGTGGGTACAGTCCGTCCTCTCTTTTTTTGGGCTCTATTCAGGCAGGTAGAAAGCAGAGAGGGTACCACAAATCTAAGGGACCACAGCTAAGAAAGTGGCATCGCAGGGATCAGTCCCCCCGGATCGCATATAGCCAAGAGTCGTCTGCCCGACAGACTCCACCACACATCTCCTGCCGACAATTAACTACCTTTATCTGTAATTAGGAATTCATTATTAAAACATACGTACAATATCATTTAACATCATGCGTAATAGTCGTACTTGAGAACTAGGCGCAGGGAAGAAGTGACGACACTGAAAAATAGTGGTGTCAGCGCAGCTGCTCTAATATAGGGGATGTGGCAGGTGTCCCAGTTGGCCGGTGCACAGTCACATCTTTCTCACACCTTCTGCTCATTACAGAGCTATTACCAGCTGACTGCCCACATGCGCCCAAGCCAATAAATCACCTAAATGGATGTGGACATTCTTGTTTTGATCAGCACCTTGTCAGTAACACAGTCCCACCTCGCATTTACCACCTGCATGTGCGTTACCAAAACAGGGCCCAAGAAATTAATGTAAAAGGTATTAGGAACGCATAATCATTGTTTGGGTCTATACATTTCAGCTTATATCTATCAGATCATATATAATATTTCCTGGTAAGAGGAAGAGTACAAGTAGAGCATGTATAGTCAAATGGTTGAATTATTCAATTTCAAAGTGAAATCTTATTAAATCAACATGGAATATCCGAACTTGAAATTCAGATCTGTGATAATAGCTACAAAATGGAGGATGACTAATCACTATTAATAGAATTTCAGTTGCATTAACCAGTGCACAAGATACAGGCTGGTGTGTGTCTGCCTGAAATATGCATTGATAGTCACTGTTTCCATGGTGATGAGTGCCCCCATATGTCTGAGCACTGGCATGTTTGTAACCACAGAGGCCCCAATTATCTCTCCGCTTGGGACAGACAAGCAGGCACAGTACATAATGATGTATTCATTAATTCAAACTGAACACTGTGGAATTGTTGTGATGACTGAAATTAGTACTGCATTATCGGTATTGTGTGTTGTGTTTTCTCATTTTCATGTCAGAGAGAATTGTCCATTTCTGTGTTTTTTTTTTCAACTCAAGCAGTTGCCATTTAATTTAAAGAGAGAACAGAGCCAGCTGTAGCAAACCCACTTTTTAGGTCTATTTAATATTAAAGTATTGCAAGTTGTCCTTAATTTTGATTAATAAGTCTGTGTGACTTACAGTATAATCACTCAACTTTTCCCCCATTAATCTCTGCCACTGCCTAACTTTTTATAATATTGTAAGTAATGAAAAATAATTTCTTGATTAAATGTGTTCATCAAAGTTAAAGGGCAACACTGAAAATGCACAGTGTGTGAGCGTTATGCATAA
The DNA here is from genome assembly GCA_029718625.1 of Synaphobranchus kaupii. Classification (NCBI taxonomy): domain Eukaryota; kingdom Metazoa; phylum Chordata; class Actinopteri; order Anguilliformes; family Synaphobranchidae; genus Synaphobranchus; species Synaphobranchus kaupii. The sequence goes on from CM056390.1 coordinate 24,046,503, forward strand.
CTGCAGTTAAGCCATTTCTTTGATTAAAAAATATGTATAAAAGTTTATAACAAAACTTTTTTCAAAAATGTGTACTAATACCACATTCTAAATGATAAAACTTCCTGGATCATCTCTGGGAATGATATTTAATAATATTTAGAATAAATTTTAAAAAAACAGTCGCTGTTATACTGTAGCTTCGGATTTAATTTATGCTGCTGGGATTTTTTCCCTGTTATTGTTATGAACCTTCTACCAGGGTTCTCTCTTAGTTCCTGAGTAGCAATCACAACAGTACACCCTGTCACCCTATTACATTAATTTAAGCAGAGGGGTCAGTATCACTGACCACGTTTACATGCACACCATATTCCGAATAAGGTCAATATTCTCTTTAAGGCAATATTCCAAATAAAGTGTTTACATGCTCCGTAGAGTGTTGAGCTCCGCGAATATTCCTGTATACATGTTAATCGGCATACTCAGAATAAACTAGGACATGCGCATTCTTTTCCCACTATAATTCCCTTTTCGGCAAAGGGTTTGGAAGATGGTTGCTTTTGCGTTATATTGTGTTGTCGTCTTAGCACTTCTACAACATAATTTAACAAGAACACTCATTTTCATTCACATCCTTAATGGCGGACGAGAGCGTGAGGAAATAGCAAATGGAGCTATAGATAACATCTGCCGGGAATTTGCCATTTGTGACACATAGAAACTCCCAGAGACAATGGAAAAAAGTTTGCAGCGAGGACTGGCAGGAAACAGTAGTGATGGTACAATTTACGGATGCAGAGTGGGGGGAAAAAATTCTGCACGTCAAGAGGCTCATTCAACAAAGTGTGCGTAATGGAAAGGGTTATGAAACCTTGCAATGAAACAGTATGCGCCCCTGTGCCACTTGCTATACGTGTTGCTGTCGTCCTATACAAATTGGGAAGCCGTGCTGAGTAGGCTATCGTATGTTTGCGAGTCAGTTCGGGGTGCACAAGTGTACGGTAAAAAGATTTGTGTAGCTTACATGTTCTGTCAAGGCATGGTAGGCTCCGTGATTAATCATTTATTTAAAGTGCCCACTGATGAAGGAGCATGCGTTTTTTTTGTTTTTTTGTTTTTTGGCTTTAGAGTGGGCTGCCTTGATTGTTTTCCAGCGATGTTTGACCTGGTCACTGGTGCGCTCAAAGCCTGCTTCCTTAATTAGTTTGTCACACACCATTTTAAAATGTTACTATTACAGTGCTTTCTCTTGTGTAAATGCATTCCATTATATTCATGTCTTACATTATTTGTAGACACAAGTCTGTTTTGTCTTCGCTCCAGAAATGCGAGCTTTTCGCCATTATATTATTCCATGCAGACTTGCGCAGACTAAATCAATATTCCGTTCAGGGGCATATTCTGAATAACGTATTTACATGACCAAATATTCTGGTTAATACAAGGGTCTGTGGTATGAAACGACTGCCAGTAGATATGGATGGATCACTTGGAAGGGTTTTTTCTCCTGACTTATTTTCCCATAGAGTTCAATAAGAAAATGAGTCAGGAGAAACAACCCTTAAAGTGATCCCTCCATATCTACTGCATATCTGGCAGCAGAGTGATGGATTGAGGCTAATTTGATACCTCAGACCCTTGATGTCTTACAGCCATTTAGCCAACCATGGGTTCCATACTATTCCTATGTAATTTACAGCTTAATCTAGTCCCACCCCCCAATTCCCATAGAGATCCATTTAAATGCAGAAGTGTTATAGTATCGCTGTACCCGAGTACCTGAAAATAAGATATCAAGAGTCTTTTGATATCCTTTTATACCCAGTCATGATAGCATCACCTGTTTATCTGTGGAATGTTCCAAACAGGTGTTTTTTTAACTTCCCAGTCTTTTTTTTGCCCCTGTCCCAACTTTTTTGTAACGTGTTGCAGGCATCAAATTTGGAATTAGCGTATATATACAAAAATCAATAAAGTTGATAAGGTAAAACATTAAATATATTTTATTTGTTCTGTTTTCAATTAAATATATGTAAAAGAGAATTTACAAATCACTGCTTTCTGCTTTTATGTGCATTTTACATACTGTCCCAACTTTTTTGGAATTGGGGTTTGTAAACAATGATCCTTTTTTGTGTGTTTAAATTTATTTATAGTGATTAGAATGAGAAGTGATTCATAGTTTGGACTCATTCTTGAGGTCTCTATATACTGTATCTGTCAATAACAGGAAAAGAGTTTCCAGTTCATGTACAACCAAGGCACTGAGATGAGATGTCACATTCACGTGATAAAATGAATGTGTCATGATAAAGAAAATGTGTCTGTCAATGGGATTTTGACAGTGACAGGTCTTTTCATGCTGCTTGTTTTGAAAAGGCCCCAAATGGAAATGTCAAGGGTGTGGAGGGAGGAGGGCCCTGTGAGACTGTGACAGAGATTAATGTTAATGCCACACAGACAGACACTCTCTCTCTCTCTCTCTCTCTCTCTCTCTCTCTCTGTCTCTCTCTCTCTAATGTTGTCCTTCGGCTGAGTCAAGGAGAGATAGGTCACTGTGCTCCATTATTAGAACAGGGAGCATGCACTGTGACATGTGAGGGAAACTGAATTCACTGGACATGTGCTGTGTGTTGGGTGTCTTGTAAAAATATGTGCGGTAACACCGGCATTTCGGTGATAAACATTACAATAATGTAATCACAGCACTGTAGCGCCCTACTAACTGCGTGTTTCACTGAAACTAAAGAACCTATGCTATCGAAAATACTTTTAAAAGCTGGTTCTCAGGAAGAATTGGCTGAATGTACTGTCTCATCAGACAATGTCCTCTGCATATCCATGACAGATGGTTTGTTGGGATCAAAGGGATAATGAATACTTTATGAAATGGATAACTAAATATTTCGGTTATTTTTAGGGGAGGGGATATATCACATCACAAAATGCATCAGAACGTTCTCCTCACATCTAAACCACTCTTCACACCCTAAGAGTACCTGTTTTGACTCTAATAGAAACCCCACCCCCCACTCAATAAATTAAATTTAGTGAATTTGTAATAATTTGGACCCTTGATGGTCAGAATACTTCAGCTAATGCTGCAAAACTAAGAGCATCGACTCATCTCTGGACACTGGGTCAATAGCATCAGCAGACCTCAATGGAAAGATGTTGCCTGGAAACCAAAAATTATAACAAAAGGTGTCCCAGCTTCCAAATTCTGCATTCAGTTCATGTTGTGCAAGGGTCAGTAATCACATTATCCTGTTTAGCTCTCATGTTCGAAATACAACACTCGGCAGTGGGGAAACATGCGCATTGAATCTCCCTGGTTTTGAATCTCCCTAATCTTGTGCATTTTATCCTGGGGTAAATGTCACTTAGGACTCAAACCTTAGGAATAGATGACATTTAATCAGCACAGCTATTCTGTTATGATCACATTAAATTCTACCCCTGCAACAAAAAGAATCCTTATGGATTTGGAGAATACGATGCACTTGAAGTCTACAGCTACAAATGAAGTCAACGCTACAGTATGAATAGACATTTTTTCTCTGGAGAGCTTGATAATAAGTTGTCAGACTGAAGAGGTGCATTCATCTGTCTTTTTTCATCATGGTCAATACTTTTTTATTTTCTTATGACTACAAATCTTCATTCATTCAGAAGCTATTCCTGTGCTGTGGGTATTATAATTGTGTGCACTGGTTTAATTCAGAAGTGATACTCAGTAGGACCATAATTCAGCTGCTGATATTAAACACTAAATAGTATCCTGGCCCACACATTTATCTTAGCTGAATGGCCAAACCCAATGGTGAATGCCCACCTAGGTAGTTATGGCCCACCTAGTTCTATGCAGGTCCAACGATGAATTCCTGGCTACGCTGCTGATTACACAACGAGAAATATTTATTAACTATTAAATTTGGCCCCTCTAAAAACAAAGTATGAATTTAACATGGAGCTGTTCCTCTGTAGAACCAGATAAAGAGGCAGGCATGCATGGACCTATGCCAGCAATATCAATTGTTTTCGCAGGTACAATATATGAGCAATGTTACAATAATATTTTTTATCTGGCCATGACTTTACCTCCGTAAAATGTGTTCTATTTCATTCCTCCGACCATTAGGGTCGTCAATATGGATGGGCCTTCTGGGGCCAGATGCATCGAGACTTTTATACCAGAATTTGTCATGGTACATGACCGCCACGTAGTGACGTAATTCCTCCCATAAAGGGGGGGTGGAGTGTCACTGCGGAAATCCTCTCGCCAATGCATATTGAGACGTGAGACTATTTGTATCCTGCGTGAATCCCACAGCGTCTTGTGACTTCGGTCGGGGCTACGAGTCTTATCGTTCAATATGATTCTTATCGTCCTCCAAAGGCGGTGATAAGCACTTACGAGCGACATCCGCGGATAGCCTTGCTATCTTGCATGGATATAATTTTCTTGGATACTGTGGCGGTAGGCACATTTACTGCATTCACTCTAGGGAAACAAATCACGCAGTGAACAGGTTTGTATGCAGTAAAGTACAGGTTTGTATCTTTCTGTGTTCATTGATCGAACCTGGATGTAGAAAGTATATCCCAGTGAGATCTCCTACCATACAATCGGCGAGCTACAGCTGTATGGCTGCGGCGAGCACACCAGTATGGCTTCCCAATCGGTTAGCGTGGTGCTACATCGATTGGTTTATAAGGCAGAATATGGGTGCTTCGCTACATTATCTGCCTCGTTTTTCCCTACTAAAAGACCACCGCCACGTTTCTTCGTCTGCGAATGCTCTTTATTTTGCTAAAGCATGAGATTCCAGTGATCGAACCTGGGCATGGAAAGTGTACCCCAGTGAGATCTGCTACCATACAATAGGTGAGCTATGGCTCCGCTGATTGATTCTAAGTCTGTACTGGCTGCGGCGGCACACCAGTAAGGCTTCCCAATCGGTTAGCATGATGCTAACCGATAAAAACAGAGTTTATAAAACCGAGTGCGCGTGCTTCGCTACACTATCTGCCTCGGCTTCCCCTACTAAAACAAAAAACATCACCACGTTTTATCGTCTGCAAGTGCTCTTTACTTTGCTAAGGCAGGAACACCTTGTGCACTGAATGTGGGGGAGCCATAGATTGGTTTTGTACAATCTACGAGCTACAGCTCCGTTGATTGAATTTAAGTCTGTACTGGCTGCGGCGGCACCCCAGTAAGACATTTGGTTGTCCAGATCGAACCTGGGCCTGCGTGTACCCCAGTGAGATCTGATTTCTTACAATCTACGAGCTTCAGCTAGGGTGACTGATTTTAAGTCCGTACTGGCCACAGTTGCACCCCAGTGAAACTTTTCCAATCAGTGAGCGCGGTGCTACATCGTTTGGTTTATATGGCAGAAGTATGTGTGATTCGCTACGTTATCTGCCTCGGCCTCCCCTACTAAGGACAACTACCACGTTTTATCGTCTGCAAGTGCTCGTTATTTTGCTAAGGCATGAGCGCCTTGTGCACTGAATATGGGGGAGCCATGGATATGGCCGATGGACACACCCGGTGTTATCTGTGCCTCGGCCTAGCTAGGGCATCTGCAGGAAGCTTTCTCAGACCCCTGCCCCTGCTGTATGGGCATGTCGCTGGAGAATAAGCAGGCCCGATTGGATGCGTCCATGGCCCACATGCCTCCCTCGGGCAGAACCCCAGCGGCAGTAGAGGTTGCGCCCAAACGTAAGGCTACTCCCGCCACCGAGGCTCCTGTACGAAAGAAGGGCAAGGCTGGCAAGGGCGGCAACCTGTCCTCGGAAGTTACGCAGCTACGCGCGGCAGCACAACAGCTGACTGTGACGGTTTTGACGCCCTTTCTACAGCAGCGTCAAACACCTACTTTAGTCAGAGGCGGTCCGAGACAGCAGACCAACCTGACAGAGGGTCGATAGGAGGCTCGGGTTCCACCAACAGTTAAAGCAGTGGGTTACTCGGCCTCTCTAGAAACCATTCTCCGTGTGGCCTTGACACGCATGGGTTGCGATATGCCTCAGGCTAGCACTTCTGGGACGTATAAGGACGGACGGGCCCCTCAAGGGGCACAATTGGCTATGCCAGCATCAAATGATTTTCTGGCAGAGCTAAATAAAGGCTGGCCACGCCCTGGTATGTATCGGATGGCCAGAGATTGTAGAACATTTGCGTCCGTGTCATGGGCTGGACCAAATGCCTTCTGTGGAACCAACCATTGCGGCATTGATAGTGTTCCCAGAACAGGCACTCCGGGTAGACGCCCATTGCCTTAGGCCTCAATGCAGAGCAACAGACAATCTACTCTGTAAGGCTTATAGAGCGGCTTTAATTCTCCCAGCAGTTACCGTGGTAAAGGACGCTTGTTTGTTTAACTGCCGGACTGGTATCCTGCTGTACACCAATAATAATAATAATAATAATAATAAGACAATACAAATTGAAAGAAGTAAATGCACAACACGTGAAACTGTGAAACGCATGGGCTTCAGCTGCAGAAGACCATGCCGGGTTCCACTCCTGTCAGCTAAGAACAGGACGAACCAAAACTGGATGACTGAAGATTAGAAAGATGTCGCCTAGTCTGATGAATCTGAAGTTCTGCTGAGACATGCAGATGGTAGGGTCAGAATTTGGCATAAACAGCATGAATCCATGGATCCATCCTGCCTTTCGTCTATGATGCAGGCTGGTGGTGATGGTGTAATGCTGTGGGGAATGTTTTCTTAGCACGCATTAGGCCCCTTAATACCAATTTAGCATAATTTGAATGCCACAGCATACCTACATGCATGTATTAATGCTGACCATGTCTACCCTTTTTCAAATGGATATTTCCAGCAGGATAGTGCGCCATGTCACAAAGCATGCATCATCTCAAGCTGGTTCCACGAACATGACAGTGACTTCAGTTTACTCCAATGGCCTGCACAGTCCCCAGATCTCGGCAGTGTAGGGCGGCAGTGTAGTATAATGGTTAAGGAACTGGACTTGTAACCTAAAGGTTGCAGGTTTGATTCCCAGGTAGGACACTGCCATACCCTTGAGTAAGGTACTTAACCTGAATCACTTCAGTATATATCCAGCTGTATGAATGGATAAATGGAATAAGATGTAATAAGAAGTTGTCTACGTCGCTCTGGATAAGAGCATCTGCTAAATGCCTGTAATGTAATGTAAATCTCAATCCAATAGAACACCTTTGGGATGAGGTGGAATGGGAGGTTGAATGTGTGGCTGAAAAATCAGCAGGATCTGTGTCATGCTATTGAGAGCAATAGCACCAAAATCCCTAAAGAATGTTTAGAGGACCTTGTTGAATCCAAAATCTCTAAGGAATGTTTAGAGGACCTTGTTGAATCATGGCACAAAGAATTCGCATTCACTACCCGATACTAGATAGCACCTAATAAAGTCACCGGTATATATGGTATGGCCAGAGGCCTTTCTGTCTGGAATTTGCATGTTCTCCCTGTGCCCATGGGGGTTACCTGTGGGTACTCCAGTTTCCTCCCACAGTTCAAAGACATGCAGGTTAGGTTAATTGGAAACTTTAAATTGTCTGTAGGTGTGAGTGTGTGACTGAATGGAGTATGTGCCCTGCGATGGATTGGCAACCTGTCCAGGGGGTATTCTTGCCTCTCGCCCAATGCATGCTGAGGCTCGAACCTCCTGTGACCCTGACCAGGAATAAGCGGGTTAGATAATGGATAGATGGATATATGCTGATAAATTATAGAACATGTTATCTTACGCAATGTACGATTTGTGTATTAGTATACTGTGCTTACATGTAATTTAATCTAATTGGCAAGTTTTATGAATCCCAAGAGTGGCTTTGATATATGATAAACAATTACAAAAGAAAATCTACCATGTGATAAGTATGGTTATATCTTCGTTGACAAATAAGTAACTTAGTAAGTTAAGTTAAATTCTTCAGTGACCTTGCCATTTACCTTGGTGATCAATGGGGTTCTGTGGAACCAAAACATTTCTGCAACATTTTCAATAAAATCCATGCTTAATTGGCTGAGTTATACATTGGAAAGCAGAACATGACTATGTGACTATGACCTGGATCTTTGACCTTGTGACATGACAATCGATATGGTTCTGTGAAACAGCGTGGACAACATTTGAGACCTTTTATCAAAATCCATGAGCCACTTTTGTTATGGAACTACTGAAGGACAAAAGGTGAAATGTCCCTTTTGATGATCTGGTTGGTGGGACATAAAAATAAAATAGGCAGGCAAATATCTGAACTGTCAATTGCACATCAAACTGCCATTTGGTATTTCAAAGCAGAGGGAAACATATCCAAAAGCTCATTGCTATGAACTAGTGATGTTACTGTCATGCCGTTTTAGTTCTAAAGGAAGCTTAAAACTCACAGTAAACTGAAATATTGATGGAATTGATCAATACTGAATATAATTTCTGGGAAATTAACAAAGTGCAGATTAGATTAGTTCATGGAAAGTAAAGCCCTTCTGATATAAATATATGTGGCAAATAGAGCAAACTGCAATTTGATAGTCTAATTTACATAACTGAATGTCAAACATAATTTATTTTCAGATTTTTAAGAATGTCAGTTTGTCTTATAAATGGCCTGAATTAATATCTGAAAATATCATTCAAGTCTGTGCACCTTATGTTTCTGTTATTAGGGGACACAGTTGATACTGATATGAATACTTAAGTCATAGTTTGTTTTTGGAAGCTTGAGACGTGTGCCTATTTTTTATGTGCAGCTATACCGAGCTCATCAACCAGGAGGCTGTGCGTTTGTTCTGATCGATAAGTATATTCTTCACTGCATAAGGTCAGTGTGAGATTCCTCTTTAGATGTAGCCTGTTAACCTTTCATTCCTTTGACAGGAAGGCTGATTTTAATTAAAATTGGTTGTGGAGCGCTGCATTCGGGACACAAAGTAATTGCCTACCCGGTGTAGATAAGAACAAGTTGTCTGTCAATCCTCATTACTTCTTCCATACCCCCCAGGGCCCAGTTAGTGGGCGGATTAGTTGTGTAGGCCATTTCCCACTTAGAAGGAATTAATTTAAACTGAAATGAATAAACACCATTACAGAAAAGGGAAATGAGACTCAATCTGCAACAGGCTTTTATTTTTTATTTTTTACTTTTGTGTTGTGCACCTGCATTTTTCTCCCTACAAATTTGCAAATGTCATTTTCTAGTGTTGTTCTAGAAAGCTAGGACACCTGTACCTACCCCGCCGTATGCGACTGATTTTTAGATACCATCAAACAATGATTCATTCATTTTCCTAATTACTAAATCCAAATGTACCTGTTTTCAAACAGTGCACTAAATCACCTCATATACTGTAGCATATATTGTACTGTGACAGCCTACAATCTGTTGCCTATTCATGGCAATATTCTGATTCTGAAACATTTTCATTAATTGATTTATTGTTTATTATTATGGCAGTATTATTGCAAAATAATATTTCATACTGTAACCAGTAAAAACATCAACACACCTTTTCCAAACTCTTTGTTGAGCCTATTCACTTTCACATATTCAAAATTTTGAAACTGTGTCAACTGCCATCCTTATTTAAATTTTTACTGGTGTATCTGGCCTTTTGTTTATACCCCTCCCTTCTGGTACCATTGATGTTGGTTATACAGGAGTTGACTGTATTCATTTAATAGCTCACTATTGCAAACAGGCAGAGGGAGAGCCTGTGTGGATTTTTAAACCGCCCTTATTATCAGGAACACAAGCAAAGCGAGCATTGCTAATTTGGTCACACTTGAAAGAAGAGCTAAAACCTCTCAGCACAAGATTCTTAATTCAAGAGAAAAAACAGGCCTCACTTTTAGGTTTTCTTGAGCTGATACAGGGATGTAACACACACAGTGGAACTGCAATCCCTTTTATGTCATTTGATAAATAAATGTTTAATTACTCAAGAGAAGTATTTCACATCTCAGCTCCAAAAATATACAGACCATCCATGGAGAGAACGAGGCACTTCAAAGAGTCCACTACTGCCAGTGACTGCCAATCAATACATGCTGGCTGGCTGCATGTATGAACACACACACACACACACACACACACACACACACACACACACACACACACACACACACACACACACACACACACACACACACACACACAATCATAGCATCAGTCACAACATGTTTTTTAAAGAATTCTAGTATTAAATAAAATAAATAAAACAAAAAAAGTCAAAGAAGGGAAGAAGGCAGCCTACGTAATATAAGTGATTTTGGCAACTTGTCAATGAAAACATCCTAGTAAATAGAAGTTTCATCAATAAAAAAAAAACTGTGGAAAGCTTCTGAATGCATCAGTTTTTTTTTTTGTGTTTTTTCCAAATTCTTTGCATCTCCCAAATGTATCCACTTCCTGTCTGACTGCTCACAGTTAGACAGCAGTGACAAATTGTCATGTACTGCCCTAATATTTCCAGACAGATGCTGTCTGTGTCTCCAGACAGATGTTGTCGGTGTCTGGCTACGTCTGAGGCCAGGCAATGTACATCTGCTCATCTAACAGCAAGAAAGGTGGGCTGATGAGAGAGCCAGTGTAATTGTTCATTTGCTGAAGCAACTGGCTGTTTGTCATAAGAGCTGCAAGCTCATTAAGCAAATAAGATGGCCATGCTTTACTCGAAAGGCAGTCTAAAAAATGGTTGGGATGAAAGGATGAAAAAGTGCTCTGAAAGGAACACTAGTTTGGTTTTAGTCGCAACATACAAATTAAAACCAAAGTTTTGACCGTCAATATATTTGCCATTTTAACACCAATTGCCAACACCAATCTGCCACTTGGCAGATCAACTCATCTCAGCAATATCTCTACATAAAACAAATATGGGAAACATTTGTTCGGCCATTTTCATATAGTGAAGTACATTTTAAAAAATTTGCATTAAGATTAAGACTTTTTTTCCACAAACCTAGATCAAATTCTACAACTCTAATAGTTAACGTAGACATAGGGCCCTATCTTACACCAGGCACTAAGTGGCGGTAACTCAGACGCAAGTGTCTTTGCTAGACTGGCGCAAGGGTCCTTTTAACGTCCATCATTCTTTTTGTTTAAATCGCAAATGAACTTGTGCCCATAGCAAGTGAACTGGGTGGGTTGGTCTTAAGATGAGGTGTGGCCAGGATAAGTTTTGGTGTATTGCCATCTTGAGCCAGCAGAACGCATGTGCGCTAAAACCACCACAAACCAGGTCTAAAGTTATGTCGCAGTTGTTTCAATGTTATTTTAACTGCGCAATATTAAGATAGTAATATGCGTATAGGCGTGTACACAATGTACATATACCCAAACTATCAAGATTACATTGTGAAATGGATATTAATATGTTTCCCCAAAATAAAATATTTGATCTCCCGGAATAGATGCAAGTTGTCCCTGGAATCGCAGGAAATTGGGCTTGTTTTAAAGCATTAAGCTACCAGTAAAAACGCATTGATCATATTTCCATATGCAGGACAATATAAAACAAGGGAAAATATGTGCACATATGAACTTCAGATGAAGCTTGAACTTTGCTAGCCAAAATTCATTGCCTGCTGTCTGCTGTACAAACAGCCTCATGGAATTGATGCCTTGGCGACCGCACAGTGCTCACAGCCTTGGAACCACCCGCGGACGTTCGCTCCCATCCCGGGGGCTGCTTTGATTTTCCCCGCTCCTTGGTTGTACCACTGCCACAGATCTTCCCGCCTCTCAGGGGACACCCAAGACCTGCCACACCTCTTCACCCCTGTCCGGCGTGCGGGTTCTTCAGTACAAGACCCACCCTTCATTTGGAGCCACTCCCACTCCTTCTACCACTTCCATTTTTCTGGTAGGGCCCGTCTTTGCTCCTCTCGTCGGGGGGGCTCCCCCAACCGCACTTGCTCAGCCAAGGCCCACAGCTGGTCATCCCCCCGCTGCAGCTCCTTTCAGTCCGGGTCGCCCGCAGGGCCTTCTCCCTGCACCAGGCACACCAGCTACATTCTGCTGTTCCACCGTCCCCCGGCAATCTGGAAAGAACTGGTGTCACTGAGGGAGACCGTGAACATGTTACACTTCTACCAAAATTAATCATGGACGGCGCTGCACCGGGGCAAGGGTGGGCTATAGCTCCGTCACAAATCTGCTTAGCCCTGGTTTAGCCCCCCCAGTCATTTTAATACAATTGTTATAATTATACTAAAGAAATATATAAAAGTAAATCAACAATTCTAATCCATTTCTGATATTCACCCTGGCTACACAGCGTGTGTACGCTATGACGTATGGGTGTGTGTGCGTGTGTGCGTAGGGAGCTCACACAAATGACAAAATAACGTAAACTGATTTCTAACGTTAGCTAACCAGTCTTTCCCCTACAATACATCAGGCGGGGTGGCTCGACCCGCCTACAGAGATTGCCGCCCCGTCTAAAATTAGAAAATGGAAACATCATTGTTTGAAAAGTAATTTAAGATCATTTAAAAATCAATAGAAAATGTGTTCGCGTAAGCTCTCCATTTTGTGATTCGGCTTCAAAAATGATCAACTATTCAACAGGTTTGTGGAAGGTGTGGACTTCCCTCGGTAGCCTATAACCAACTCCAAGTGTAGGCCTCAAACTAGTACTACCTTTTGTAATTATTTTCCGGTGTCTTATTTTCGTGATGTCTGACATTTTTAAGCGAAATGACATTTATACTGCCATTTCAATTTACAGAATTCTACAATTTTGACAGTTGTATGGATGCTCTGCCACTTGTGCAGGCAGGCAGTGAAGAGAGGCAGGGCAGAAGGGAGTTTTATTCAGTCGAAACTGAAAAATGAAACAAAGGGAAATGGGAGCAACATGACAGAGGTTGTGTGTGTCAGTGTCAGTGCTAGCTAAATCCAACTCGGGGGGAAATAAAAAATGCAAATGATCCCCCCCTCCATCCCACACCACACCACAAACCCCCCCCCCCCACCCCGGTGGCACACAATCACCCCCACCCCCCTCCCCCCACCATCTGACCACCCTGCCTAGAAAAACAGCCTGGGGGAAACACCGCTAACCTTAGTACCCCCATGTATTGACCTAGCCCACCCTTAGCCCAGGGAGAGAAAAGTTCCCGGCGCTGTCACTGAGTGGAATGTAAATAACATGAGCCTAAAATGCTCATTAATTGTTCAAAAAAGCTTCAACTTCTCTAGCAACCCTGTCCAACTTTTTATTGAACCTGCAGGTTGATTGTGATGTCGGTGACAGCTGTAAACACAATATGCAAATTGATCCACCCGCAAGCAAGATTTCAATGATTTATACTCAGAATCTTGCTTTTTGTATGATAAAAATATTTCTCCTTTCATTTATCCTCACTGTCCAGAGAGATAGTTATCACGGTTGAAAAAAGAGTAAAATTATTTGCCAAAGACTGAAAAACCCAAATGTTAATGTTAAAGGTGCAGTAGGCAAGATTCGTTTGATATAATTTTGGCAAAATTATTCCAGCAGCTATCAAGAAATCAAGTGTTCTGCAAAATAAATCCGGTTTCTGTGAGTGTCCTGGGCTCTGTATTAGGCTGTCAAAAAATCTCAACCGGGTCTTCTAAAAACCAACCAATCAGGGCTAGCTATGTAGCTACCAATCAGGGCAACTATCTACAAGCAAAATCCCTGCCTGTAGAATAAACCCCTCCCTGTCTGCCTGTCTCCGTGCATGCACTGGAGCATCATTTGGTGGGAGGGGCTTAGGAGAGAGATAGGAGGGAGAAGAGCAAAAGGGGGAAGTCTTTTTGCCTTGTATATTTTCAAACTTGCCTATACTGCAGCTTTAATGTTGTTCATTATCTGGTAGCTTTGACTTCATCCCAGTTTTACTCACTGCCAGTTTAAATTTTTTCTTGGCCTTTATGATACATAATGTGGCTGCAAACGCATTGCTTGGGCTTATGTATGCTTTTGATCCAAAGTAAAATATTTTTGTGTGACAAAATGTGCATCTGATTATGTTTATCCACAGAGCTTTAACGTCAATATAAACAACAATGATGTGAAAAGATTTTTAATTGCTGTCATTGTTCCCTTGACCAACACAAATCCTAAATGTGAAGCCCTCATGGTGAAATGTTAAAATATCTGACTTTAGATACAGGTTGATTAGATACATTGTCCATGCATAAAGTGATGCTATAGCATCCGAGGATGGTGATTATGATTAGGGAACTTGGCCTGTAAGCAGGTGGGGCTCTGCCGTTGTACCCTTGAGCAAGATACTTAACCGAAATTGCTTCAGTCAAATATCCAACTGTATAAATGGATTGTATGTAAAGAATGTAGATCTAGGTAGGTGTCTAGACTAACTAAAACTAAATTCGCAACCTTTAATTACCTGTATGTCATAAATATTGTGGTTGTGACTTCACTTCAAAAATAGATTTGAAAGCAATAGATTTATTTTTTAAAATCTTTACACAGTACATGACACCTCTGTTCATTTAAAGGCCAGGGCTTCCTGGAAGAATAGATTTTAATCTCGGTGTGACTCACTTTAATAAAACTCAAAAATAATTAATGCTGGTAGGCAGTAATATATTCACTATTTGAGGGAGTCCCTTAAAATAAAACTGTTGTAAGGCCAGGAATCAGGGCCCAACCTTCCTCTGGTGGAATCAAAATGGTTAATGGCAGCATCAATCCAAACGGAGCAACCAAACTGAAAGTGAATCCACAGGTTACATCAAACATATTGGTAGATCTCTGAAGCGTTCAGAGATGCGTATTCCGCTAGAATCCCAATGCATGGCATCACTGACTTGCGATTGCACCTGCTTTTATTTTGTACCATCTGAAGTCAAGCATTTGAGTTAAAAAAACAAACAAAGAAATTGTGTGTTATCTTTTTTCATTATTATTTCTACCCTCTATATTGAAGGCTGAAATTGTGCTGGGTTCCTGTCACAGTCGAATGCACCTGTGAGTATTCTTGGCCCCTCTTTTGTGTGAAAAAAGGCTAATTAAACATCTTCTAAACCTGGCGTTCATAGCGGCTTTTTTCTCACCAGTTGCTAAGTGACATTAAGAATGTTTCAAATTTTCTCTTCTCCAGGCAATGAAAGGCACGACACTATCATGGAAATTAAAAATTAATGTCGTCTCGTACCCGCCACTTAATATAGTCTCAAGAAAAGAGTTTCTAGTGAAGGAAGGTTCATATTTTCTAAATCCTTACACTGACTGAAAATAGCTGAGCTTAATGCAAGCGGATGTTTTTTAAGGAGCACAACCCTACGCAGCTATAAATAAAGATATGTTTATTAAATTCAACGTTATCTGCTACTATGTCCTTGCTGTCAACACTGTGATATAATATATAAACAGGACACATGTAGGAAAATCCTTTACATTTATGTATTGGTATTGTCAACGTCAAACGAGTCTTTTCTGCTCAACAAACTTCAACTTCAGTGAAAACCAGTTTTAGGATGTAAGAGGGTGGTACAATGCCCTCCAGTTTAATGCAAATGAAGGTGGTGATGACCAGGCAAAAATGCTATTTTGGACCATCAGCCAGCCAATCATGCAGTTATAAAAAAAAAATGTCTGTGATTGAATCCAGGCCAAATATATTAAACACCTGGCACATTTTCCTGCTGAGACATGCATCTAAAAGCACTAGTTTTGTGATGCAGTGAAGCGCCACATGTTTCCGAATTTAATCCTAACTGTGCCTGCACCAACTGTGGCTGGGAGTTCTCAGGGTGAGGCATAATTGGCCATGCATTGGAGGATATTGCAAGTGTATACTCTCCTAAACGGAAGGAAGAATTGATGAAGCAACGAAACTGGTGTCCATGTAAAGCAAAGAACTTTCTCTCAGGGTGACTTGGCAGTGACTTTGATGACTTTTTATGATTGCATTTTTAATTGAATTCTACGGGCAAAGCGTAAATTGTTTTGTGAGAGAAAACAAATGAGATCAGTTTGTCTCACGGTCATTCCACCTCTCTGAAAACTAACACGGATAGAGATACTGTACTTCACAATATAATGGTTGATGTACACTGTTTACAATTGCACAGATTGCCGAAGCAAAGTGTTTTCTCTGTATCAGCCTGATTTTCAGCAGCCTCTTAGCCATTCTGTGCCACGTGGTCTGGCATGCCAAGCTATCTCTGTATAGCATGAGTGAAATGTTGTAAAATTAACTGAGGAAGGGGTATATTTTAAACTGTACAGTTTAGACATGATATTTATGTAATTTAAAATAATATTAATAATATCTAACACAAGGGTCAATTTATGAATGCTGTCACATTACAATTTATTAAAACCCAACTACCTGTGCAACTGCTAACCCAAATGTAAGAAATGCAGACCATACAGTTCAGATATTCAGAAAATGTTCTTGTATTGGGGACATGTTTTTGAAATAACGATGAGATGCCATAAGATTATCTGCGATAACCCACTCGACCTTCTATTTCAATTACTGTCTATAATTGTGCAGGTGTTGCTCTCAAGTGACAAACAAATAAAATAACTGTAAATTACTGTAAAGCTCAACATCCCTTTTTATTGCATTTCTTTTGCACATTGCCTTAAATTTTGAAAATATACATTGTATAATCGAATGAAATACAAACTTAATCTATATTAATATGCATTCTATGTTTTACTTAACAACATTAACAGTAAAGTAATATTTGTGAGATGTGCTCATGACGATTAATGAAGGAATAAGCATTGAAAAATTCCCACATGCTTATGAAGGAAACATTTCATTAATATGTTGACCAACGGTTGCATTTTGGAACAATAACTACAGTTTTGGAACAAACACTAAAGGTCCTTTGCTATCAAGTAAGAGAGGGCGAGAGCACAGTTTACATTGTGTGATGTTTTATGGGCAGAATAAAAGATTTGCTGTGAGCTAACATGAACAAGTTTGATAAAGTGGAAGAAGTTGCACCAAAAAAAAGTTTTAAAAAATCTACCTCAGTAACGTCCCATTTAAAGTCAAGCCTGGAAGATATATCTGGTACACTACCATGGTTCCAAAAAAGCCTCCAGAACTGGGGCCTTTTTAAATAAATGCCACGCTCAAACCAAAGACAGTTTCAAGCTCTAAGGACAGGTTTAAAACACAAAGGAGAGAATATTTATGTGGGCTGTATGAAGTAGACAGATTTAGTGAATCAGTGCTGTGTGTGGGTTTACAGCAACGTAAAGGATAATCCGCCAAAGCGGCGCCAAGCTTCACCAAAGACTGATCTCATCAGCTGAATAAAGTAGAGATGTGGAATTCATTACGATTCCTCCATTCCTACAAATAAACAGCCGTGCTGCACCAGTTCCCCGTTTTTCTTTATGTTCCCCCAGCTTTCATATCTGTTTGCAGTTTGTCAAGGGCCGCTGCATATTTCTCCGCAGACACTAAGCCCTTAATTGTACATGAAGACCAATGAGTGAAACACTGACAACTCATATAGATTACAGTGATCCACTGGGTCTTCAAAGCCAACAAAACCGCTGTCTAAACTTTCACTACATGATGGTGATATACGACACCTCATTTTAAGGGTCCTGCTTCATCGCTTTGTTTTTAGCTTAAATGCCTTAACTTTGGCGCACGTGAAGATGCAATGCATTTTAATACCTTGAAAGTTTATTCAGCTGTAAAATATTTATGGCATTGGTCAGTCTATTAACAAGACAGCTTTATTATTTATAAAGGTTGAACTACACTCAATCCCATTTTCTTCACAGACTGGAATGAGAGTTCATCAGTTGCGATCAATTTAGTGCATAAAACATTAGTTCTAGAATATAATGTAAGAAGTGTAATCCCAAACGTGCTACAGGCCGGCTATATAAAAGAGGACTAATTAGGTGCTCAACAAACAGGACCAGCGAACTAGAAAAACATCCCTTACCTGGACCACTTCACTAGGACTAAGCTCAGAGCAAAAATGCCTTTATAGGACTGACGTTTTGACATCTACAACGTCTTCTTCAGAGTCAAAAAAAGTTTGACTTTGTTATGCAGATTCTATAACTGTTCTTTTTTTTAATGACATCAGAAGCCTCCCTGAGAATGTAAAGACATTACATGGACTTTGTACTGAATCAGTGGGTCAGAATGCATGATATTAAGCTGTGTAAATTTGGGCTCCAAACACCATAAAGTCTCCATCTCTGACAAAAGATGAAAAGTTTGTGACTAACCATCTGTGACATAATAAAAAAACATAACATTAACATTTGTATTTGTCCAAATGCATCTGCAACAACGGCACAAAGACATTGTTGGATCCCTGTGCGGGGAAACTCTCATTGTTGATTCACTGAGGTTTTGTTAATGCAGTGTTGGTTTCCACTGAAAAAACCCTCTAGGGTAATTATTATGGTAGAACTCCTTCCTCAAACTGCTCGGCAAAAAAAACAAGTCTTTAATCTCAGAAAATTCATACACCAAATCATGTAGCATACACTGCTGTTCAGAGGCCAATTAATGTGTGGGAGAGGGTTTACTAACTGTCAGCTGTCAGGCCAAAATCCATGGGAAGGGAAGATAGTGCTCATAAACCCTAAGCACGTTCAGTCGACTGTCTGTGTACCAGACTTCCAAGATATTGCAGTATCTAATAACCTTAGGCAGTTACAGTTCCCTATCCAGAAGAACAAAGATGGCCCCCTGGCACAAAGAGATCACTTCTTCAAAGACTTAGTAGAGAGGCTTTATTTTCTAAGTTTCACACATTTTCTATTGTGTAAATCTATTATTATCCCCAAAATATATAAAGTTTATTACTTATTTAGTAATTATGATGATTATGATAATGATAATGATAATTATTATTATTATTATTATTATTATTATTATTATTAACACTAATAGCATGTCTTACACTCACCATAACTGTTTTGGGTCTGCATTCATTTCCTTTGGCACAATGACTGATATGTATAGGCTTACCTTCTTCCAACAGAATAAATAAATAAACCGATGCTGGTTTAGAAAACTTAATTAAATGGTGCTGCTGCCTGTATAATTTATAGCCAGTAACACACTAACAGGATGGGCATGAATAAGTCTTGAAAATCCATATGGGCTTACTTGGATAAAGCACAATTAACATTATGGAAATTCATACTCAGCTATGCCCTTTTATCAAAGCACTGCGAGCTGAACCCAGTGCAATGGAAATAGTTGAGACCTTGATTATACGGAGTGGGGCCAGGGGTACCGCAGTAATTCAGAAATTGACATGACATTTGTTTCTACCTGCCCCACCAGCTGACATCCATATTAAGATTCACGTTGCAGGGCTGATTCACACTTGAAATATGAACACCATAAACACAGATAAATGTTTTGTTCATGCAGACTACCGGTTAATATACTGCATCTGGTCTCATCTGTTATAAATACATATCTTCAGAGTCATTTATTTCACTGTGACAGCTCACTAAATTATCTCATGGAAAAACATTGTGATGACAGTTTTCTCTCTTTAAGACAGTTTAAGATTGTTCTCTCTTTAAGACAGTTAACCTCTGATATCTGCACACGCTGTACATTGTTGTACAATTACTGGAATGGTAGACATGCCATACACCGAATTAGAGGTTGGTAGGGCACACCCTAGACCAGGGATGTCAAACTCCAGTTCTGGGGGGGAGCTGCAGTGTCTACAGGTGCTTGAGGTTTGTGTTCAATCAGCAGACAATTAAGGCCTTGAGAACAAGGTGTGTGGACTAAGGCATGGCTCTAGCCTTTCTGCCACCATAGTCAAGGTGGGGTCGGGAGGGTGGGGTGTGTGTGTCCTAGGCGATTATGGGCCTGATTTACTAAGACCTTGAGCGGGTGCAAAAACTTTTAGCACACACAAAATCAATAACACAACCAATGATTGGTGCAAAAAAAATACCATCACCAATCATTTGTCATGTTATTGGTTTTCTTAGTAAATGTCTTAGTAAATCAGGCCCTAACATCATGTGTATTTACTATTGTACTTGTGTCATTGCTCTTTTTCCTGCTACAAAATACCTTCCAGAGCTCTATAATATCTGCAGACAGCACAACCACATTCCTAAAATGCATTTCCTATCATTGCACATGTACAATAATAATTCATGGGGGGGGGGAAATGGTGTAGAACTGATTTGGAATGGTGCTTGTTTGTGTCTGTGTGAAGCATGTGGGCCATGTGTTCATTGTAATCTTTTTGCATCCTTTTTTATATCCTTTCATAGTTTGCCTTTCCTTGCCATTGGCATGATGCACATGCTATTTTGTGGTTATTTCTGAAATGCTGTTTTTGTGGTTTAAAAATAAACATGTGCAAACTGGTCATATTTTGGTCACATTTCTTTGGCAAACATAAGCCTTGCTAAGATGATTAATGTGAATTCAGCCCTCAAAGTGTTGATAAAGGTGCGAGAAAGCAATGTGTTTACGGGTCTGTGGAGGGTTGAGAGAGTGAGTGTTTTCATCATGAAGAGGCATCATTTCCACATTCATTTAATTCCAATCATTACCAGTAGTGTAGCAAAGCATACATATTGGACACGTCAATTTAAAAATAGTGCAAATTAAAATGATGAAGATGTTATGGGGAGAATAGAAACAAAATTCCCTGTCACTGCCACAGCTTGCAGAGAAGTGACCATTATATACAAGTAATACAATATATCTTACGTGTTTAATGTAGAGGACCTTATCTTGGGGACATAAATGCAGTTGGTAAATGCTAGTGCAAGCAAAAGCACAGAGCCACAGAATCTGTTTTGGTATTTTAAAGATACAAACATCTGGAGACTCAGTCCATTTATTCAGAAATGTGATACTTACTGTCAATCCTGAATTTATACCTGGTCCCTAGAGGTAATCTGTGACATATTTTGTTAATTCAATAACAGCCAGCATGTATTGTAGAACTGTTGGGTATGCACCCAAAAGAGTGTAGGGTATTGTCACCATATACAGAACATCTTGAAGATTCACTTGACCTGGGTGTAGCTTTCCACAATGTTGGGATACTGTTGTTTATCGTATGCTTTGTCTATTTTGTGAACAATATAGGTGTAGTGTTGTTAGGAATTTAGCAATGAAGACAGATAGTTAAAACATCTTAACAGTCATCACATGGAGGCACCAATGAATGTGCAGAAGATATAGATTTATATATGGCTTCACACTAGGTATAATTAATCAGTCTCATAAAATTAATTATTAAATCATGATTATGAATTTCAATGTTAACTATTAAAATAATAATCCATAACTTAATCTGAAGGCGTAAGTTCACGTCAAAAACTAACATCCTAAAAGCAGCGAATGATATGGAAAGGAAAACGAAGTGTAGACAAAGAATGAGGCATATTAGAATTCACAGTTCCATTTCTGTATGTGCGCCAGAACACGTGGTGTTCAGAGATCACAATACATAACTCGAGGGGGAAATACAAATCTAGCTTTAGCATGAAGCTAACGTGGCCTGAAACATGGCGTGTATTGAGGCTATAGCAATTTAGCTACGTCTAGCTAAATTCCAGGCCCCTATCCGTTTACAGGCACAGGATCCTATATCTAGTGGGTTAGGTATTAGTACAAAGGGAGATTGCATGCACAGATCTCGATTTAAAAGGGAGGTGGATTGTAAATTAGTGTTAGAGTCGGCTCAAGTTTTTGAGTCTTCCCTAAATATCTAAATATTTGAATATTCATTCTTAACATGCATGAACTGTTTGACTAAGAGTTTATCCTGTCATGCTTATCCCTCCTGTTTGCCATTTGCTTTGTCCTTGAATTCTTTATTTCCAACAGATGGTTTGTTTAAATGATCAGGTGTCTTCTTTTGAAAGTGACCAATTTCCCCAGAATGTCACAGTTGTCTGTGAAGTAATATTCCTAATCAAAAGTCTGTAAATGAATATGGAATTTGCATTTTTTGTACATGAATATCGACACTATATCTGACATAATGTTGTATCAAAATGGTCCGTCGTCCCTCATTAAACATAAAAACGTCAATAAAAAAAATGAACAGCTCTAAAATCCAGAAATCATTCGACCAGCAAAGTGAAAATGAAGAGGGGTGTAAGTGAGCATGTTTGAGAAGGTTGTAGACTGTCATGTAGTTGTATACTGGATAAGATTCAGGGATTTAGTACATTTACTAGACCAGCGAGGATGCTGATCTTAATAGTTTAAACAGTTTTGTATATATGTAGAGGAATATTAAAGACATGTTATAAAATATGCATTATAAAATATGATTAAAGTATGACAAACTATATGAGGAAGACACATTTATGTTATGATTCCACATGTAGTCAGGTCATTTTTGGAATATTCGCTTTTTTAATTAAGATACATTTATGACAATTAAGCACAGCAACATTGTGAAAAGCTGCCCTTTGAATGTGAGAATTTCCAAAAAATATATCAATAATAAAATAAAATAATAATTAATTGTTTTTGTTGCCTGCTCTGTTTATAATGAAATACTGTACATTTTTTATGTTATACTTTTTTTCCTCCCCAATACCGGTCATCCTTTAATAACTGTTTTTCTTCTTTGCAAACACCCCTGTACATTTTTACCAAGTATCATACTCACAAATTTGACACAGTGTTAATAGGAATCTAGTGCATTATTCAAAATCTAACATAACAGCTTGCAATTATGTGCCAGTGCTTACTAAGCTGAATGTAAATATTACACATCAGTATTTTTATAACTCGCTCACAGAAATACTTCAGAAGTTATTGAATTAGGGAGCAACAAATTCAGTAGTTCAAAATTCAATGTGGGAAAGGCAGGGCTGCAGGTTGGAATTCCAAAAATTGGTAGCTACTGGAAGGTACCTACCCCTCATTGCCGCAACTCGATAAACAAGTTGCAATATGAGACGGAAATGCCAAGACATTTGCTCTGCAAATACATAATATAGATTAATGAATGCAACTACCCTTTACTAAGACGTCTGCGGCCATCAGTATAGTTCAATGTGACATCTTTGTACACCATCTACCCAGGAAAAAATGGTCCCCATACGGCTCATTCTTATAAATAAATTAATTTATAAGAGCTAATCATGCACAGTTCTTTTCACCCCTTTTTTTCAAATTTAGAGAGATATCACTTTTGTTGTTTCTATGGCAACCTGAAATGGATTTCAGGTTGCACACAGAGCCAATAGCTGGCTCTGCTTGACTCACGTAGGTGCCTGACTGCTTTGTTGGAGCTTGTTTGCAGAGTGTGGCTGGGTTTGCCACGATGACAGATGAGCTAAGTGAAATGAATGGGATGCTGCGTCCCTTGGCCGTCCAGCGGATGGTGAGCGGATGTGCATGGCTCCAGTCAGCAGCCACAGCCCACAGCTGTAATCTCTTGGATTAAAGGCTCCTTTTCCTGACAACAGCTAGATCGATCAATAATATCCCCACAAACAATTAATATTCACACGAGCACAAAATACCCTTTATATAGCTTAATGATACATAGCTGAAATGTACATATTAGCCATGTACTGGTACACCATGCTTCTGCCCATGATTTCCATTAAGGGAGTGAATGAGAGAAATATTATGTATTAGCATTAATGACACAAATCGTTTATGAATGGATGCCTCCTCTCACAACTCAGCATGGCTTTATCACAGGGGAAGACTCAGAAACTGTCTGATGCCTTAAATCTGGCCCTGAAGTTGAGCTGCTGATTGGCCAGCAGTCGATAGAGCCCGCTCGCCGGCTCACTTGACCTTTCCAAGGAGATTTGGTTGAAAAAGACTTACTGGGGGCATGAGGCGTGAATTTACCAGCGGCACACACTGAGCTGTTGTTCGGTAGTGACTGAAGCTTCAGTGGGTTTTATATATCAAAGCACGTGGCCAAAAGGTTCAGGCAGAGTTATGTTAGTGAACTGAGTACAATGCAGCTTCCAGATTGTTAACATAAAGCCATTTAATAAATACACAAATCAGATCATTCTGGGCTTTGGATTTTTATGTAGAGAAAAGATAAAAATCATTTATAAATTCAAAGGAAAGATTTTAAAAAGGAAGATACAAAAGTTCAGATTGAAAATATTGTTTATTAGATTGAAAATATTTTTTGCTATTTAGTGTAAACTGTAGGAGAGATTCAACCAGCGCCAATATTGGATAAAGGGTTACCACAGGTGCGTCGGTTCAAAAAACGTGTATAAAACTGTCTGCAAAAGGCAGAACCTGCACACTGTAATCAGAGGTACTAACCCCGAAAGGAAGTTCATAAGTCTGAGATAACAAAAAGTTGACTTTTTATTTTTTATAATTTCATCGGTACAAAAAAGTAAAGTGCTCAAGTGCAAAAAGTGAGGAAAAAGTAGCAGCAAACATTTCAGTCAAGTGACTTTCATCAGTGCTTCTGATATCTATATAATATGAAAACATAAAAAATACTATTGACCCATTTGTAAACAAAAACCTTACTATTTATATATAACCTTACTAACCTTACTAACTGTTGCCATTTTTACCCATAACATCAGCCCATTTTTCAGTACAGGTTAATTTGCCACTTTCTAAAGTGCCTAATCCCCGGAGTGATTTTCTTTGATGTTGTACTGAAATGGATTAAATGAAACATTTGAATGTTCAGATACAATGGCACACATAGACGCATGCACTTTGGTCTTTGAAGTCATCAGTAGTGCAGAGATCAATGCTGCTTGATGGAAACTCGCACACTAGTGTGCACATGTGTGCATGCACACACACTGAGTCCACAAAATCAATGCCATTATGATTTCAGCATATTCTTAAAATCCATAACAACAGTGGGGATTTGACTACAGGGACCTTCTGAACCCACCTAATAATGTAAGCTACTGGAACTGTGTAGCTTACAGGCATTTCTGCTAAGTAAAGGAAAAATCCACACATAATCCCTAATATCATTTAACAGTATTTACAATGTTTACATTGCATGAAATAAGCACCCTTGTCATTTATTTTCTTGGAGAGAACAAACCCGAGTACCCACTGAGATACCAAGATTAATGTGGCCTCAGGCAGAAATATAATTTGCTATTTAGCTTTGTAGATCCACAGCTCAGACAAAAAAGGTAAGTTTAGTACCTTCCTCAAGGGTGCAGCAGTAGAACACCACCTGATCCTGCGGCTTTTGAGTTACAATCTTGTACCTGGCCTGGCCACTGTGGCCACGATGCAGTTTGTTTAGTGGCCAAGGTCATGCTGTCTGTCAGCGAGAAGCAGACTTCAACAGGGGCCTGATGACAAGCCCCATTAGCAAAAACAAAGAGAATGTAATAACACACCTGAGGCATGACAGTCTTGTCAGCTCCCTGTCCTTAACAGGGCCTGCTGTCAGCAGAACCAGGAAACTCAAACAGGAATTTGAGCAGTGCTTTGCTGCACCGATCTCTCTGACCACCATGGCAATAGCCTGCAACACTATTGTTATCCTTTATATTCAGCCATTTTGTGAAGACAGGCAGTTGAATCAACCCACTACTTCCACTTCTCAACCAAGCTTCTGGTTCAGGCTCTGGTCATCTCTTGTCTTGACTACTGCAGCTCTCTCTTCATGGGTCTTCCTACCTCTAGTCAAGTCAAGTCAATTTTATCTATAAAGCACATTTAAAAAGACTACCGTCAACCAAAGTGCTGTACAATTAATAAAATACATGGATAACAATGACAATGGATAAAACGTTTAAAACAGACACAAAAACAAGGCAATAACGCACAGAATACACAACAACTATGACAGATCTCAAGTGGGATTGAAAGCAGGGGATTTGAGTTGAGATTTAAATGTGTTTATGGAGGGTGCAGATCTAATGAGAAGAGGGAAACTGTTCCACAGTCTCGGAGAAGTCACCCTTCAGCTTTAACCGAGACCGGGGAACAAAAAGCAACAGTTGGGTGGAGGACCTCAGTGATCTGGGTGTGGAATAGTGTTGAAGAATATCACAGATGTAGGGAGGGGCCAAACCATTTTGTGCTTTATAAACAAACAATAAAATCTTAAAATGAATTCCAAAACTAACTGGGAGCCAGTGCAGAGAGGCAAGAATGGGTGTGATGTGGTCTCTGCAGCTCATCCAGAAAACTGCTGCTCACCTGATTTCCAAAACAGTCCTACTTCACCCTTGTCTCACTGCCCTCCCCTGGCTATCCATAAGAGCTCACCAAATTTCAAACCTCCAAGGAGTCTGGCCTTTCATACCTTTAAAAGATCCTCAGACTGTACACACAAGCCAGACCCCATGTGTTCTGGGACATCAGGACATAGGCTCCCGCGTGTTCCTCTGCGGGAGAGCATTCGCAAAATGCCAGTAAAGTTTTTTTTAAAAAGAGGGGTGCATCCAGAAGCTTCCAGAAAACACGGTGTGACAAAAGCCAAATGCCAGCTCTCTGCTGTCACACACCATGTTCCGCTCTAACAATTTCCAAATTAAATGTAACCAACTGGAAAGCGGCCATTCTTTTTTTTTTCTTGAAGAAAGAGGCTAATGAGCCTGATCATTATCTATTACATACCGAGCAGTATAATGAAGCCAGATAAACATCTGTAAATGATGAGTGCGTGCCCACATTAGCATTGCCAGACAAATTAGCTTCTCGTCAATCATACCCTGATCACAGACGGAACGTTGTGATTAAACAGGACGGACGTATTGCAGTCGCGGCAGGGAGAGGCTTACTTTCTGAACCGTAATACGAATCTAGTCTTTAAGAATGCTGACAGAATGACTGCCCTGCCTTTCTGTGCGAATGCATACTGACATTCTGTCTGCCTGCATGCCTCTTGTTATCCTCTGCAATCCCATACAAATTGAAACTCCGCTTGCCAGATGCATCGTCTGATGGGCGTTCTGCTGTGTGTACCCCCCACACCCCTAATTCCTGGATCTGGTATCCAAATTGGCGGTATGTATTCCTTGCTTCTGGCCCATAAGCCCAGATGCTACACTGACCCACTGAAGCCAATTACTAGAATTACTGTTGCTGCTGAGTTACTGTAAGAACCCACCAGCCCTTCCCCTGCTGATTTGAAAGAAGGCTCCTTAACAAAGCAGAGAACACCATTCCAATGTCTTGCCTCCTAAAATTTCTACATCAAAGAGGCAGCTTCCCTCTAAGGAAAAAAAGTATACGTGCTTTTAAAGCACAACACACACACGCGCACACACACACACACACACACACACACACACACACACACACACACACACACACACACACACACACACACACACACACACACACACACACACACACACACACACACACACACACACACACACACACACACAAGGATATTTCTGATTCCCCCAGAGTCTCAAAATGTAATGCAACAAGGCCTGAGGGACTCGCACCCGAGACAGTCTCATATGTGCCTTCATCTCACCAAGCTTCTGAGTAATCTGGCCTGCTGACTAAGCTGGCCAGTGGCAGACACATTTTCCATCTAATTTAAAAACGCTGTCCCTTCACTGTTTAGAATTCAGCTTGCATAGCATAGCTTATATACTAGTGAGCACACATCCTCTCTGCTATGCACGGGGCACGACAAGAATTTGATCAATATGCTTACACAGGTAAAAAAGGAAAAAGAAATTTGTTGAGTAAGACAATTGATGTCATCTGGGGAAACCAGTGAAAACCTCTATAACCCTTTTGTTATAAAGGTAACTAGCTTGTGTTATGTTTGTATATGCCTGGGGGATTCAGCCCACCTGCCAGAGCTTACTCTCCCATTTTGCTTCCAAAGGCGAAAATATTTTCTACTTTCAGTTCTCCTACTGTTAAGTGTGAGTGAACTATTTATTAAAGACTGTATAGTGACTGACTGTCAGGTTTCTGCATTCTGCCTGTTAGTTTGTTTCATTTATGTTTCTGATTTTTACTTTGTTCATTTATTCTGATTATTTTGTGGTTTCACTGTTCCATGTTTTGTATTACAGTCACTCCCTGTCGTCGTCACACTATTCGGGAGCCTTTGGTGATTTCGGGTTTCGTTGTATTTCCACTCTCGGTCACTTCCTTCTTTACTAATTACCCTGGTTTATAATACTAATCTACTAATCATTACTAACTGCTTAGAATTAGGTTTCTTACTAATACACTAACGACTAACTTGTAAATAATACTAATCAACTAATTTACTAACGTCAGGGAATTACAGTTTCTACTAACCTACTAATTTACTAATGCAGTTTCCATCTGCACCTGTCTTTCGTTTCTTCTGTCCTATCTCTGAATATCTTACTGTGATTCCCTACTCGCTTCACCTGCATCTGATTTCCGCATTCCTCTACCTCATTGTGTGCACGGGTCTTCTTCGACCCAGGTCATGTATAGTCTATATGTTATGTGCTAGTCCGGTTTGCGTCTTATGTGTTCCCTCGTAATTGCATTACCAGCTTCCCTTATCGTTTCATTGCGCTCACCTGTGAGCAATCTCCCGTCCCCGCCTCTGCACACCTGTTTCCCATTTTGTCTGTCTTCCTCAGTGTATATAACCCTGTGTTTTAAGTCTTTTCTTCGTAAGTTCGTCATCATTGTTTTGCCTCTGTGTTTCTTTAAGCCTGTTTTCGAGTACTAGTTTCTTTCTGTTTTGTATGAGTTGTCTGTTCTGTTTTAGTATCTGTTTCCCGCTTTTTCTTTCTGTTTTGTATTGGTTTCCCAAGTCCTTTTCCTTTGTTGCTTTTGTTTTCCGTGTCCGTGGGTTTTCCTGGTTTTTGACGTCTGCCTGTATTCTCGCGACCCTGATTTTTGGATTCTGTTTTTGTACCTCTGCTGTGCCTTTCCGGTTTTGACCCCTGCCCGTTCTGTGGACTCTGACTCTGTACTATTGCTGTGCCTTCCCGGATTTCGACCCTGCCTGTTTTACCTTGGATTGCTGTTTTTCCCTCAAACTTCTGCTTATTCAGTCCTGTCTGCAATTGGGTCCTGTTTCCCAACTACCCTGACATTGACAGTCAGGGACCTACTTTTGGAAGTGAAGATTTAATTGAATGAATTAATTTAATCTTAATGCAACCAGGAAATCCCACTGAGATGTAGAATCTCTTTTACAGGGGAGACCTGGCCAAGAAGACAGTACAATTGATAAACCACACAAATTATGCAATAACAGATGTCAATGATACGCAATACATAATAAACAGAAGTACCTCAATTGCCATACAGAATATTCCAATATCAATCATTTATATTAAATCTCCTACATATAAATCTGATCAGCATCTATGTTGTGATGCATGGTGTGATTATATGTGTTGTACCTGCAATCAGTTTGCCAAGCTAATTATTTGTAATATGTTTGATACATACGTATGTAATGTTTTTTCCATATAATAATCTAAGCATTAGAAGGCAATGCTCAGTATGCCAGTATGCCATTTATTCTTGTTAATGTTTACTGATATTGATATATCAATGTATTCAGTAAATATCATCTTACGTTGTCATATTTTTTTAGAAACCTCATTCAACTGTCATTTACTGCCAACTTTCACACGCGTATAATATATAGCTAAACAAACGCAATATGTGATATTTATTTCTTGTTTTAGGAGAATTTTTAAAACATACTGTATTTGAGGGTACTAAATGCAAGGAAATGGGGTTACTAAATGTAAAGCTCAAGTATAATGAAAATAAAAATAGCTATCAAGCTAGCAGAATACTTTGTTATTTATCATTTACATGTCCTTCAGCAGTATTTGTGTTTTAAATTAGTTTGTATGTTTATTTTAAATTAGCTTGTGGTGTGTGGCATATTTCCCTAGAATGATGTGTGTATTGATACCTTTAGAAGGCAATGTTGATGCTTTGATTCATTGCATAAAGGTAAAATTGAGTGAACATCTCCATGGTTTATATATACGTATATATACTGCAGAGAGGGGTGACTTTCAAGATTAACAATCTTGTGCATAGTCAGCACAAATACAGTAGGTGCCTGGTGGTTTGAAGAGCATCACTCATATATGTCTTGGGCTTCTCAGTCACCAGATCTGAGCCCAATCGAGAGTTTATGACTGGAATGACCTGAAAAAGTGTTTTCCGTTTTCGTCAAATACGTGTGAGCTGATTGCCTTTCTGGTGTATGAGTGGCGTCCTATTCCACCTGCAGCATTACAAACCCTGGTAGATTTTTTTTTTTTTAGATTTTTTTGCTCACCACCTCTATCTGGTGAGAGAATTCGATTGACTATCTAATTATATGCTTACAGTTAGTGAAATGGCATGATTATCTGGCTGCCTGCATGGCTAAATACGATTGATCCAGTCCACATATTGGAATGTCGCTTGATCTAGAAAATTTTGTAATGCGGATGTGTCTAACTCTATTTAGTTAGCTGGTGATATTGTCATATACAGATTAATGAATATGATTGCTATTGGTTTAATATATATTAAAATTTAAATAATGAGGAATTTCATCTCATTCCAACAAACAAAAAACAGTTATACAAAAACTGTGATAGTTGTTACAACTCACACACAAGGGATTCCAATAATCCAATAATTTATTGCTTCGACCAGAACTCCTGAAGCATAGGGAGAGTTTTAGACAGACAAACAGAAACCAGGAATGGAGCAGCAGAGGGAGAGTGGGAGCGGGAGAGGCCAGGGACTGGATGGTGGCAGGAATCCGGGCAGGTGCAGCAGAGGAGGAGCGGGGAGCGGGAGACGGGGCAGCGTGGAGTGGGCACAAACAGCTGCAGATTGGTAGACTTGGAGAACAGACAGGATGGGCACGAACAGCTGCAGACTGGTAGACTTGGAAAGCAGACAAGAGTTAATTGACAGCAAGGCAAGACTAGATAAGCAGCAAATTAACGCAGCTTTTAGCAAGAGTTAAATTCAGCAAGGCAAGACAGAGCTAGATACTAAGCACCAGACGAGACAAGACCAGAGTATTACTACAACGAGACTTAACAAACTGGCACAGGACAAAGAACACCGGGGGCCCTATCTTACACCCGGCGCAAAGCGGCGCTAACGCAAACGCAAGTGTCTTTGCTATCTTACACCCGGCGCTAGGTCCATAATAACGCCTAACGCTTACGCCGTCAAACTAGCATTGCGCCATTAACTAGTCTTGCGCCATCATTAGTGAACTGGGCGTGTTGGTCTTAAGATGAGGAGTGGCCAGGATTCTTTTTGGCGTATTGCTATCTTGAGCCAGCAGAAAGCGCTTGCGCTAGAACCACCACAAACCTGGTCTAAAGTCATGTCGCAGTTGTTTACATGCTATTTTAACGGCGCATATAAGTGCGTCTACATAGGCGTGTGCACAACGCGCATACCCTCCTGTCTGTTACACACAGGGGCGTGCACAGGCATGACTAAAATATCTAGATCACAATGTGAAATATTATTATTGTGTAGGCTATATCAAAAATGCATAATAATAAAAGGTTCCATAGGTCCACATACCTTTCCCTCAGCGAAGGGAAACAATGCCACATTACATTGCTCTCAGCCCACTCCATCAACATCCAGGCGATGTGCGATGGTACGGGACAATGGCTATCCATTAAAAAGGAGCTGATAACACCTATAGCTATCAAGCCTAATGCGCGAATTGTCTTTGCACCTAATGCGTGAATTGTCATTCAATGGAAAACTCGCGCACGGCAATAGACGGACATTTAAGTTCTGAAAATGCGCTTCAGATGTCATTACAATACAGCTCTGTTTATCTATGAATACAGCCTGTAAGTAAATAGAATGGTTTGTGACTGAAAAAAGTTCAAAACCTTGTCCAGTGAATATTGCATTTATTGTTTTTCAAATAGCCTAGGCTACAGCGAATTCGCTGTGCATAAGGTTTTTTTCGATAGCCTATGGTTAAAAAACGGAGATGTCACCATGTTAACTAAATTGTAACCTTAGCTATTCTTCGTCCTTCATATTTTTTTAAATTACAGTGACCAGGTTTCCATACTCTCACCGTTTAAAACCCAGCTGATTTCACCCGTTATTCCTTAACTGAACAAAACGATTTTAAAGAGAACTACGCGTCTAATTAGAAACTAAAACAAATTTGCAGCACGTTACACAATTAATTCACAATTAATTTTAATGCCATTCTCTGCACGTGAGCTGCATGTTCTGTTTCCCCTACTGTAAGTCGCACGTTTAGCGGTCTTCCTGGGAAAGTGGATTGTTTTAAAGGATTACGCTACGAGTAAAACAGGTTGGTCACATTTCCATAAACAGGACATTATTAAACAAGGGGAAATATGCGTGAACTTATGGGTTGCGAACCTGACAGCTTTATTGTATGGCTATTTAGTGTCATCATTAAGGCAAAATAACGGTATGTATGTTATTAATCAATATTAGCCTACTATGCAGGTAGCCTAATGAACTTTGGATGAAGCTTGAACTTCGAGAACTCCATGAGAACAGCCTCTTGGAATTGATGTTTGACACTTTCATTGCATAATCAAACGAAATTCGCTGAACAAGCAGGCTAATTTGGCGTTTTCTAAGGTGAGACTGAAGCCATTGATAGCTTATTCTCAGCTGTTGCAGGTCCTTTTAACGAAATTTAACCGCACATATTTTGTAAAATAACAGCCCTGTCTGGAATTACCGGGAACTCATAGGCTAATGGTTAGTCCGAATAATATTGATCATACTCCATTTAGCCTATTCCTTGATCACACTAAACACGCACGAGCATGTCTGTTTCGCCATCATAAGCAATCCGCCAAGGTGGGAAAGCAGGCTTTTAAAGGGAATGGGATATGACATTTTGATTGGTTTATTGAATGTCACGCCCAAGACACACCTATAATTAATGAAGCGACTAGGTTCAGCCCAGTTGCGCCATGCGCCGTGCTTAGCGCCAAAAAAACACGCCGTTAAAATAGCAAAAGTGGACTTGGACACGCCCTAAATGGATTTAGCGCCATGCGCCTAGACTAAGCGCCAAGGGGCCCTATCTTGGCGATCTTGGCGCTTAGTCTAAGCGCATGGCGCTAAGTCCATTTAGGGCGTGTCCAAGTCCACTTTTGCTATTTTAACGGCGTGTTTTTTTGGCGCTAAGCACGGCGCATGGCGCAACTGGGCTGAACCTAGTCGCTTCATTAATTATAGGTGTGTCTTGGGCGTGACATTCAATAAACCAATCAAAATGTCATATCCCATTCCCTTTAAAAGCCTGCTTATCCACCTTGGCGGATTGCTTATGATGGCGAAACAGACATGCTCGTGCGTGTTTAGTGTGATCAAGGAATAGGCTAAATGGAGTATGATCAATATTATTCGGACTAACCATTAGCCTATGAGTTCCCGGTAATTCCAGACAGGGCTGTTATTTTACAAAATATGTGCGGTTAAATTTCGTTAAAAGGACCTGCAACAGCTGAGAATAAGCTATCAATGGCTTCAGTCTCACCTTAGAAAACGCCAAATTAGCCTGCTTGTTCAGCGAATTTCGTTTGATTATGCAATGAAAGTGTCAAACATCAATTCCAAGAGGCTGTTCTCATGGAATTCTCGAAGTTCAAGCTTCATCCAAAGTTTATTAGGCTACCTGCATAGTAGGCTAATATTGATTAATAACATACATACCGTTATTTTGCCTTAATGGTGACACTAGCCTACAATAAAGCTGTCAGGTTCGCAACCCATAAGTTCACGCATATTTCCCCTTGTTTAATAATGTCCTGTTTATGGAAATGTGACCAACCTGTTTTACTCGTAACGTAATCCTTTAAAACAATCCACTTTCCCAGGAAGACCGTGAAACGTGCGACTTGAGAACATGCAGCTCACGTGCAGAGAATGGCATTGAAATTAATTGTGAATTAATTGTGTAACGTGCTGCAAATTTGTTTTAGTTTCTAATTAGACGCTTAGTTCTCTTTAAAATCGTTTTGTTCAGTTAAGGAATAACGGGTGAAATCAGCTGGGTTTTAAACGGTGAGAGTATGGAAACCTGGTCACTGTAATTTTAAAAAATATGAAGGACGAAGAATAGCTAAGGTTACAATTTAGTTAGCATGGTGACATCTCCGTTTTTTAACCATAGGCTATCGAAAAAAACCTTATGCACAGCGAATTCGCTGTAGCCTAGGCTATTTGAAAAACAATAAATGCAATATTCACTGGACAAGGTTTTGAACTTTTTTCAGTCACAAACCATTCTATTTACTTACAGGCTGTATTCATAGATAAACAGAGCTGTATTGTAATGACATCTGAAGCGCATTTTCAGAACTTAAATGTCCGTCTATTGCCGTGCGCGAGTTTTCCATTGAATGACAATTCACGCATTAGGTGCAAAGACAATTCGCGCATTAGGCTTGATAGCTATAGGTGTTATCAGCTCCTTTTTAATGGATAGCCATTGTCCCGTACCATCGCACATCGCCTGGATGTTGATGGAGTGGGCTGAGAGCAATGTAATGTGGCATTGTTTCCCTTCGCTGAGGGAAAGGTATGTGGACCTATGGAACCTTTTATTATTATGCATTTTTGATATAGCCTACACAATAATAATATTTCACATTGTGATCTAGATATTTTAGTCATGCCTGTGCACGCCCCTGTGTGTAACAGACAGGAGGGTATGCGCGTTGTGCACACGCCTATGTAGACGCACTTATATGCGCCGTTAAAATAGCATGTAAACAACTGCGACATGACTTTAGACCAGGTTTGTGGTGGTTCTAGCGCAAGCGCTTTCTGCTGGCTCAAGATAGCAATACGCCAAAAAGAATCCTGGCCACTCCTCATCTTAAGACCAACACGCCCAGTTCACTAATGATGGCGCAAGAGTTACGCCGTCAAACATGCTAGTTTGACGGTGTAAGCGTTAGGCGTTATTATGGACCTAGCGCCGGGTGTAAGATAGCAAAGACACTTGCGTTTGCGTTAGCGCCGCTTTGCGCCGGGTGTAAGATAGGGCCCAAGATCGCCAAGATAGGGCCCCAGGAGACTAAATACAAGAGTTAATAGGTATCAATAATGTGCAGTGTGCGAATGTATGTGTGAGTGATTAGCGGAGCAGAGAGTGTGAGGAATGCATGCGGAGAGAAGGAAAGAGATAGGCAGAGACAGAGCAGGGGAACAGAGTGACACGAAAGAGAAAAACCACGCCCAGCCTGCAGCATGAGGGGAAACAAACAGGAATACAAAAACAACACGGCACGTGAGGAAACAGGTAAAACATGGGACACAAAGGGTACGAGAAGGACAGCGTCACAGATAGTGATTGAATTATAAGTCATCTTGGTCTATAAAAGCAATCATATGAAGATTTACATTACTCTAAGCCCATGAAGTCCATTTATGGCCTGGTATTTGACATCCTTATTATTCTTATTTGGTTTCTTGGTTTTTCTCAAGAACTATGATGTCTTATTCAACTTTGCAGATGTTTCTTGAGTATGTAGTAAGACGTGTAAAAATGTAGAGTTTTTGCATGGTTTTGCAAAAAAGACATTTTTTTCAAAAAAGTTTTGGCATGGATCCCACCTTCAAAGGGCTTTGTCCTGTGTGAAACTGAAAGAGACCTCCACTTGTCTTCTCAGTGACAGCAGGATAGAGCACGGAGACAGGATTGGAGCTGCGGAGAGAGGGCTGGAGGTGGGTGAGGCAGCCATTGCTGAAACAGCAGAAAGCCCTGACTTTTTAAACAGAAAAATTACCATCTGTACCTTTTTAAAGGCAACCTTTGCCCTTATTGGCTGCTGTGAGAACAAGGGGATTGAAATGACATTTAAGTGTCCCTTGTGAAAGTTCTACTGATACCCTAATTTCATACCAGACGGACTTCGGAAAGAACAAATTATCTCATTTGATTGTCATTGCAGGAGATGGATACCAACAATGTGGTTTGACATGCACCCTGCCCTCAGGGAGCATGCCCACCCACCCCCACCCCCACAATGAGTCGAATCTGTTAGGTTATCCTGTACAAACCAAAAGTAGAAATTGAAGCAAAGAAATCTTGCTAATCAGAACCACCCTGCCATCCACAAAGTAGGCTGGCAGCATTTTACAGCAGACAGACAAATGATGCCCATCAAGCACCATGGACTGTTTTGGAATAACGTTGGCAGGAAAGCCACCCTCCTCCCTTTGTCCCAATGAATACCGTGACTGCTACAAGGACAGCACCACACCAATAATGTCAACTGGGGCGATAGAACACTGAAACCCTCATGGCAATAAACTTTGGAGACTCACAAACGAATGGGAAACAAATTGCAAAAAATTTAAACGCCTGAAAAGCAGTGTTCTTTTCTCATCAAACAAGGTACAGGAAGGAGCCAGTTTTAAAGTCTGTGCAACTTAAGCGCTGGCGCGACTAGACAAACTCCCGGAGGAGTAAAGACAGATCACTACGACAGCCCAGTAAGAGGGACCAATAAAACGGCAGCCCTCTGAGTAGTGTTTTAATGCATAAATTCAGCACTTACTGTGGAGCAAGGAGAGTCAAACTTAACTAAAGCTTCTGTTTAAACTGTTAATAAATCTGTGCATTACAGATAAATATCTCTTCCAGAACATGTGGGGATAGATAATGTTCATGCAAAACCAGAAAATGTTTGTATGAAAAAATATTCAGTCATAACTGTGAGAAAACTGATTTTGCAAGCTGCATATTTTGCACTCAGAATAAACTTTCAGTATGTAGCAGCAAAGAAAAGCTAAAAACAAAGACGAGGATGGTCGGCACCCGCATTCAGCTCGTAATATTTCCCTGCATCTTCAGATTTGTTTGGTAAGAGCTGCTCTAACCGACAGTGCCCCCAGCAATCAATCAATCAATCTTCAGTGCTTGACCCTCTCTAACTAATGTGGAATCATATCTGGAGCACCCTTGAGAGCTGACTGCTTCTGGCCAGGATAGCACAGCAATCAAACAAGCTGTCAGGACACTAAATCAATACAGTTCCTTTTCTTTTTTAATAAAACACATGAAAAGCTCTTGTTTGAAAAAAGATGGAGTGATTGCTTGGCTTTGTAATGCACCATTCCAGAAACGGCCTCATCTGAAGATATAATAAGAAGATGCCGTAAAGTGCAAATCCTGTAAATGTGAAATGTAAAGGCTAGCCAGTGCTCTAGTTTTATGTATTTACTGTCTGAAGTGTAAGGGGGAGGAGTCGGTCAAACTCAAACTTTGATTCCCCAGGTGCCATCTCTTTTTGGCCCCACCCAGACCACATCTCTCTGCCTGACAATACGCCACTCTGATATTCTCTTGGTAACAGCCCATCTACTTCCTCTTTTCTAAAGGCTCGTCTAAGGACCACAGAGGAGTGAGGTAGAACTGAAAGCAAGCATGCACTGCAGCCATTAGGGAAGACATACTGCGGATATATTGAATACTGTGAGGGCACAAGATTGATTCCTGGATATTGGTTAACAAGAATTCTCATGAATTGTACAGACTGTGCAGACCTATGGTGTTAAATCATAGGTTTAACACCACTATACTGTATTAGCTTGGATTTTTCTTTTGGAGAAAAAGCAGTTTCATCTATTAAATGTTCCATGTGAGGGAAGAATTTTGTAAACATTGATTGATCTTTCTGGGTGAAGAATAAATAAACCACGCTCCACTGGCCATACTGCTCAAGTGTATTCTGCAAATAAAAACTATGACTGCCGGCTACAATGCTACAGGGATGCTGTTTTCTTTCCATGTTTAATTTGCATTTTAATTTTCAACTGTAAGCTATAAGCTATATTCTTCCCTGACACTGAAAGGCACTTCTGGTAGTGAACTGACTGTTTCTGGTTTTCTGGTTTCACGGCTTAGCATATAAATACTAACATCCATTCAACAGAGCAAAAGACAGATTTGAGTAAATGCTTATTTTCTGAGGAAAGGCTTCTATGGTCTGCTTCTGAGGTCTTAAAAAGACCCCTTTGCTTTACATGAGAATGACATCCCTTGCGGCAACCAACTCCGATCCATTATTGGATTAAAATCCTTCCCTTCTGGTGGCGAGCACAAAGCAGTTACTCAAGGTCAGATCTGAGATACGATACACTCATAGATATTCATTGGCAACAGTGTTTCTCAATGCTTCTGTTTCGTCCCTTACCCTTACAGTTTAGAGCATGTTATGAAGTCGTCCAGTCTAATCATCTGCGGCATACTTTTCTTGAAATTGAATGCCATTTGTGCACCAGCTGACAGTATATTAAGTGATGCGGTGGCCAAGGAAGAGACCTGCCACTCACTCACTCACTCCCTGAGCAGCCCCAGGGTCTTGGAGGCAAGGAGGTGAGAGAGGGGGGAGCGCTCCTCGGAGAGAAAGCCTCTCTCTTTATTAGTCCTACGAGTCTCACTCAGAAAGGACTCCAATGACCCGCATTCTTCCAGCACCTTCACATCTAACCATTGTAGTCATGTTGTAATTAAGCAAATCACTGTAACAACTGTCATGGTTAAACAGAATAGTCTTGCCTACGCTTATTTTTTTTGTTGATGCTAAAAAAATGAGATGGAAACATATCTGTGTGCACTGTGCAGTACATACTAGGCGGTAATACAGTACTTAGTGGTCCCATTAATGCTGTAGGAAACCATGGTGGTTTCAAGGGCACTGATTCACTACAGCATCCTACCCCATCCTCCATTGCGGGATGACTTTATGCGCCGCAGAATAGCTCCACAGATGTGTCTTAAAATCGGGAATGGAGGACTTATCCAGGAGTAACTGTGACACTTTAATGCATCTTGGACCTGTCCGAGGTATCTGGTTTCAGCTGTCTCAAAAACATAAACCAGGACGGGTGCAAGCTCTACAACAATTTAAAATAACAGGCCCCTAAATCCTTCCAAATTCATACTGCTGGAATGAATGGTCCTTAATTCCTCGCAAATTATGAAAAGATGAATTAGCCTGTCCCGTGCCGTAAGTGAGTGACCTTGTGCCTAAACTGTGCTTTATCCTTTACTCATCTTATTACCATCAGAGCTTCATCCCTCATTCAGGAATAAATACTCTCATTATGTCGGCATTTGACCATTAAAAACTTGAATGTATCACCCTCAGATATCTTTAAGTATCATTGGAAAAAGTGTAGCTTCCAAGAATGCTGGGGAAAATTGTAATTAGATTCCAAGTTAGCTCTGTTAGAACATATGTATTGTTCACTGTAATTTCTATCAAAGCCAAAGAAAAATGTTCCAGGCATGTTACATGCAAACTTAGGGTTACCATCCCCTGGTGGTTATGAAAACATCAAAATTATGTCCATAATATTTTAAGAATTCTGTTGATGTAAGTATTGAGATGCCATAGTCATAACTTTCCCAATAAAATCACCATGAATGAACATTACATTACTGTACCCACAAATTATTTGACCCACAAATGGCATCTTAATATCTTTGTGGAAGCAGGAGTGTATAAAGGCTCTTTCGGAGAGAGAAACACGTTCATAATTGTATCCTGATTTCTTTTTAATCAGGTTGATACCACATTGTTTTTTTCAGTAATCCCTTTTGCAGTGGAGGATGTGATTGAATATGCCTCGACCTTCAGCCTGTACCGCCTGTACCTGAGAGAGAGAGAGAGACAGAGAGATAGAGCCTTCATCTCAGGATGAAGCTCAATATTTGCCATTGGATTATTTAATATAAGACAGGGATCATATCTCTTCAGGGCTCTTAGTATTCTCTGTCGCTGCAGTATGACAGGCCAGGGTACTATAACATTTTCGTACATAACATATACACAGTGTGTGTAGAGTGTATACTAGTACCACAGATATGATACATATCAAAACAATAGGGTTCACTCCTGCAGATTTCTGTGTTCTGATCGCATTGCATCATGGGCATTATAGAGAGCACTCAGAGCTGCTTCCTCTCTAGAACTGATATTAAAAATGCCTGATTATATATTTAGACTGATCTGGGTTTACCATAGCTGAATATATATACAGTATATATATATATATATATATATATATATATATATATATATATATATATATAAGCTGAAACACAACAGATACAACCATACTGGAATATTGTATGTGCTTTACTTTGATGATACATGTAATGAACAGAAATTATTCCAGCTGTCTGTATCTCCAGAGGCTTTAGTTAAAATCTGGTGATTTGCATGACTTAACACTGGACTTGCTGCACACTTCCATTGAGTGATAGCCATTCATCATTCCTAATGACAGCAGTTACTTCCTTCACGATTTGTTGCAAAATACAGGAAAACCAGTCCATCTGGACTGTTAACTGGAGCCAAATGTATCACAAGTAACACGGACATTTGACAGTGACATTGAATGGAACTGATGCATATTCAAGCATGCCTTTATGCATGTGTGTGTTCCCATTTTGGGAGAATGCTTAAATATACACTGCCTGGCCAAAAAAAAAGTTGCGGTTGCACCCATCATGCATAGTGCCCACTGTACAAGCCTCTGGAGGCAGTGTTATGATCTGGGGTTGCTTCAATTGGTCAGGTCTAGGCTCAGCAAAGTTATGCAGCAATAAAATTAAGTCAGCTGAGTACCTGAATGTACTGAATGACCAGGTTATCCCATCAGTGGGCATATTCCAGGACGACAATGCCAAGATTCATCCGGCTCAAATTGTGAAAGAGTGGTTCAGGGAGCATGAGGAATCATTTTCACACATGAATTGGCCACCAGAGTCCTGACCTTAACCCCACTGAAAGTCTTTGAGATGTGCTGGAGAAGACTTTACGGAGTGGTTTGACTCTCCCGTCATCAATACAAGATCTCGGCAAAAAATGAATGCAACTCTGGACGGAAATAAATGTTGTGACATTGCATAAGCTTGTCCATACAATGCCGCGACAAATGCGCGCCGTAATCAAAGCTAAAGGCAGTGTATCTGCATGGGACTTCCAGTATGCTGGAAAATGGAGCAAGCGTTGCTTGGATTCACTTCAAACCTCATTTTCCTGATAAATGCAAAATTTTGTTTCATTTTTCCTCATCCAACAAGGCAGCGGCTTTTTTCGGCATTATTGCAATCTCTGTAAGGAAAACTTATGATTAATTGTGTACTAAATTAATGGACTCAATGGCTCGATTTATCTCAGTCTGATACAAGTACAACACTTGCAGAGTGGAGTAGCCTATGCTTCCAAAGGCAAATTTATAAAATTATTAAATTAATTTGGAGTTAGACACAAATATAACTATTAACAAATATAAGGATTCTTAAAAAAACTAATTTTAGAGATGACAAGAAAGAAAAGCATTTTAATAAATAGAGTCAATGGCGGTCATTAAGATGTTGATAATATCCATTCCCGTCATCAAAATTTGTGAATGTGTGTATTTCAAGAGTGATAGACAGACAGAATAGACATGTTAGATCCAATCACAGTATTCATATTTTGATTGAGAGTGGTACCATCCAATAAAAATGGAATGACAAATAACCTGCTGATTTTCCATTTTCTTTGAAATGTTCAGGTATTTTTTTGCGTCTATGGATTTCTTAGTTATTTGTTTCATTGTTTGGCTGGCTAGCTGCTCTGTGTTTGCTGGCTAGCTCATGCATGTTCTGAGCATTTGCTGATGAGCTAATTTGTGTTTATCTTTGTGTGTATATCAATCATGGGGGTATTTCACAAAGCAGGGCCCTGTTTCACGTACGTGGCTTACTCAGTTAACGCAATTAGTTTGTTAACATTCTGGGATAAACCCAGGATTTTCGGTTTCACAAAGTGAGTTCACAATTTAGCCAGACGTGTTACCAGGGCAACAGTGTCCAAACCTCAGGTTTAAGCTTAAGTTAGCTGGATAACATGAGCATAGCCTATATAAGCCATATGGTGAAATCACACACACGCACCAACAGCAGAAATGAACGCACCGTTTCTAAGAGGTTCCTGTTGAAGAACGAGCCATTAGAAGAGCATTTAGAAGGGAACGTGTTTTTCAAGACCGACAAGATTCTTTAAGGCACTCGGATGGTCATCTTTATGAGTGCTACTACCGATGTAGTGGTGAGGGAATTATTTACCAGAAATTAATAGGAGTGCACATTGCTAACTCAGGGCGAAGCAGAGCCCTAACAGTGAGACAGACACTGCACTGGGCTCTGCTTCCTCGCACATTCATATTTTTATAAGCTGATGGCGATGATAAAAAAATATGATACACTTTATTTGTATAACACCTTTTATACATGAAATGCAATACAAACTGCTGCACATTTGAGGGCAAAAATAAAAACAATATAAAAGCAAACAAAACAGGATACAAGATTACACAATAGGCATAAATAGCTATAGCAGTAAAAAATTTGGATAAAAAACGATGGCAGAAACAGCCTATTAAGAACAAATAAAATGAGAAAGATTGTTAAAGCCACAGAAAATATCAGTAAAGCCATACTATGCCAAGCAATCAGAAAAGTGTACCTTGCATTCAAAAGGCATATCAGTGTGTTTGCTATTAAGGAATAGTTAACACTATAAAGGAAGGTTTCTATGCAGTCGCAGGTTTTGATATCTTTTGTGAGAGGGTTTCACAATAGTAATACAACCCCAGAACAAAATAAAAAACAACATAGGTTACATTATGAGAGTTCAAAAAATATTGCTTTTGTCAATTTCAATGTATTACGCAATCCGGCAAAGGTCAGCGTCACCTCGCTTTGTGTCTATAATGGAGTGTGATCCTGTTTTTGGTGTGCAATTCATCCCCATTTATTGCAGAGTGGGTGCGCGCAGCTATCCAAGATGATTCAACGCTAGATTAACTAATCAAATTGTAATTCACGTGAGTGAAACGGAGTAAACCCGAATTTCGTTAACGAGATAATTTGATACAATATGCATCAGATTATCCTGGATTGTTTAAGCAACGTACGTGAAACAGGGCCCTGGATTACTGAGTTAGCTGGGTAACGGCACTGAGTAAAACCCGGAGCCCTCTCAAATGTTGAACATGGACTGAAGTAAAAAAAAAAAAAAGCTGTTCCAGGTTTTACTCAGTGGAGTTATCCAGCTAAATCAGTACTCCTGCTTTGTGAAATACCCCCCAGGATGATGCTGAAGAGAATACGCTCTGTGGGTTTCATAAGTATTAAGAGAACCGCTGTTATGTTTGGAGGGGTTTGTTCTGTTGCAACAATCATGTTGTGAAACTTATGCTCTTAAGTCTTCCTTACTGCTCTCTCTTTTGCTCCCTCTGTAAACAATATTACATTTAAGGATTGACAGAAAAATAAAATAAAGCTTTTGTTTTGGGTAGACTACCTACCTTAGCTCTTTTGAGCAAATATCCCATAAAAAATGCCAAACTCCCACCTCTATAAGGTTGTCTACATGGTAGACAAATCCCAACACTTCAAATAAGAAAGATAATACAGGCTGCTGTTCATCTGCTGTTGTTGGTGCAGGGAGTGGTGAGTAATGAGTAATGATACACATAGCCAAATCATTATGTTTTACAACTGCATTGCTGTTTTGTGTATGATAATATTAGAAAACGAATTGTTTAGCGGATACAGGTACCCAAGGTGCACGTATAGAGAAAACTTACGAAAGGCAGAGTATAGACATGAAACCAATTTTACACAAACAGACATTCTCATATTCAAACATTATGAGGGTAGAAGCTCTTATCCACAGTGACTTATAAGACTAAAGTGAACTTATGTAATGCACACATCACAGAGGAAAGAGGAGCAACAGCAGTATAGGTGTAACACAATTTCATGGTCTTAAATAGAAGCATTACCTTAATTCACAGTGTTTATATGTACCAAACAATAATTAATATGAGCAATACATTAATTTGTCAGTCCTCCTCACTTAAACAATACTGAAACCAGATCAATGTACATTCTCCCTTTGCGTATTACATATTTAT
The DNA here is from genome assembly GCA_029718625.1 of Synaphobranchus kaupii. NCBI lineage: Eukaryota > Metazoa > Chordata > Actinopteri > Anguilliformes > Synaphobranchidae > Synaphobranchus > Synaphobranchus kaupii. The sequence goes on from CM056390.1 coordinate 24,090,409, forward strand.
TCCAAAATATTTTACAGAATAGGATAAAATATTAATGTTCTTTTCATTTACCTTCAAGCACTGAAAGATAATTGTCTGGAAAATGACCGTAGTCTCTGGGTGATACATTTATACTACCACCAGAGGTGCTGGAAAATGAGCTGAAATTATGTGGAACTGAACTTCTTAAATTAATCTATATCTCTAGGGCTTATACAGTATATATAATAAATGAAGAAATATGTGTCCCTACTCACAGTAATACTGCCTTCCTGATAAAAAACCTTGATGGGAGCTTTGTTGTTCAATACTGATAGAAACATCAATGGAACAGCTGGAAACAAGGTATTTGGTGGTGCTACATGTAATCAGCTGTCATCTTACATTTTTATCACCTTTTTTTTTAGAAGAGAATTGTCTCAAATCTACTTTTAAATGTTTTGTTTTTTTAACCTCCAACTAACATTTACTATAATAGATAGCATGGTTGTCTCAAAAGGCTTAATACTAGTAAAACTAAGGATTTAGAGGCAATAAGCAGTGAAAGTTACAGGCTAAATAATGATTGGATAAATAATCTATAACATGAGAAACAATATATACCACACAAATACATTTTATTTTGTATTGTTACAGTGTCACGTAATACACAATTATTTGTGGTAAAGCTCATCTCAAAAGCATTAGATTTAAGACAGAATACAATACAGTGTAATGTACTTGCGTGTCAAGAATTAAGCCACTATCACTGCAGACATTGTGCAATGGTGAGTCCTTTTTGGCTTCAGCTTAGCAATGAAGCACATGTTTCTACGGAACTCAAAAGCTCTGGTGCATCCTATGGATGGTATATATTTAGCAGGAGGTAATTAACAAGTAGCTACAGTGCACCAGTCAACAGAGAACAGTCAAGATGCCGCAACAAAGGTTATTAAGCCTTGGAGCTAAGCCTTGTATTGACTTTACAAGGCAAAAACACTACAGGATTTGACGGAATAATAGGGGATTGGTGCTGAAATACATGGGGAAAAAAGAATATGAATATGCATGGGATAAATTATGTGTGGTGAATTTCAATCCAAGGATTTGTCAGATCATTTGTATTCATATATGGTGCTACAGGATTCAATGGCTGAGATGGGGAATATGTGCATGAGAAAACAATGTCCTGTTCACTCCACAAGACTGAAAAAAGCACCTCAAAACCCACGTGGAGTCTGCAAGAAAGCATTTCAATTAGGTTCGGTGATAAGTTGAAAAACAAATTGAGCTGCTGATATATGATAGAATTATGACAGACCATTGACAATAGAATTTGGAATCCTGTTTTGACAACTCTAAATTGTTCCAGTTAGATGTTTACTGTTTAAAAGTTTGGGAGTGATAATATGGATCTTGATAAGTGTGAGAAGGTGTGGTATGCATGATACCTACCCATGGTCATCAGCCAATCAGAATCAAATATTTACACAAGCCATGGTGTACTGGCTGCTATATGATTACAGTTATCTAGGAAGTAAATACTTTTTTATGTGTAGTGCTTCTGAAAGTCACCAATGGCTCTTAGAAGGCTGATGAGCATATTATTTTTCAAACAACCAAACCATTCCTCTGGATTTTATGAACATGAATGAAAACATTACCATTTCTTCACAGCAAAATTCCAGTGTAAATCTAACACTGCTGGTGTACCTTTAAAACCCGAGGATGTTAAATGTACATCACCATCTTTGCTGTGTTATGAAACAAGCACTGAATGCATCAGAACAGTAATAAATTGAGCTCCAATGTGACCACTCATATGGGTGCACAATACAGTGTTCACATATACAGATCCTTTCCAAAAAATTTGAATATCATGGAAAAGTTGTTTTTTTTTCCATAATTCCATTCAAAACGTGAAACTTTCATAGATTATAGATTCAATACACACAAAGTGAAATATTTCTAGCCTTTATTTGTTTCATTTTTCATAATTTTGGCTTACAGCTCCAGAAACCTCCAAAACAGTATTTCAAGAAATTAGAATAGTGTGTCGTAAATCAGCATTTACTTCAGTTATTTCAGAGAATGAGTGGAGTGGCTTGACTCGAGGAATCCGACAGTTGTAGCCCATGTCCCGGATACGTCTGTACGTGGTGGTTTTTGAAGGACTGACTCCAGCCTCAGTCCACTCCCTCTGCATCTCCGCCAAATTTTGGAATCGTCTTTGCTTGACAATCTGTTGAAGCCTAAGGTCATCTCTTTTGCTTGTGCACCTTCTCCTGCCACATTTTTCCCTTCCACTAAACTTTCTATTGATATGCTTGGACACTGCACTCTGTGAACAGCCAGCCTCCTTAGCGATGACCTTTTGTGGCTTACCCATCTTCTGGAGGGTGTCAATGATGGTCTTCTGGCCAATTGTCAAGTCTGCAGTCTTCCCCATACTGAACCAAACTGAGATAAACTTTGCAGGTGTTTTGAGTAAATTAGATGATAGTGTGACACTCAGTCTAAAACATTCATTATCTGAAATAACTGAAGTAAATGCTGATTTTCGACACACTATTCTAATTTCTTGAAGTACTGTTTTGGGGGTTTTCTGGAGCTGTAAGCCAAAATTATGAAAAATGAAACAAATAAAGGCTAGAAATATTTCACTTTGTGTGTAATGAATATATAATCTATGAAAGTTTCACTTTTTGAATGGAATTATTGAAAAAAAAAACTTTTCCATGATATTCTAATTTTTTGGAAAGGATCTGTATATTCTCACAACCAAATATTTTTTTAAATTGTTGAGCTTGTCATACCCTACAATTCCATAGTTCATACACGTGGACACAGCATGAAACTCCACTTGAATACATTTTGAATAATTGTCTATTCTTAGACCATAGCAGTACTGAAAACAAGTATACATTTGGATTCATTTTTCAATTGTATTCATTCTTTGACACTTTTTCAAAACATTTTAGATGGTTTTAAAACATACGTACTGTTACTAGACTGAGGATAGCGGGGAAATAATTTTACAACTCCAGTTTAGTAAGTAAATGTGGTTTTAAAACATACGTACTGTTACTAGACTGAGGATAGCGGGGAAATAATTTTACAACTCCAGTTTAGTAAGTAAATGTAGTCTTGAATACAATGAAATTACAACCCTGCACTGAAGTGTTCAATAACACAAAGGTGTAATAACGGCGCAGCTATTTTACATACAGTATATCCGTATTGGAATAACAGCGCATGCGTTCAGGAGGTTGGAGTGCTGGACAGCTCCATTCAAACTCAGCTTGGTAGGAGGCGCGTGCAGACTGTCTCCAGAGTGCAAGCGTGGATGAAACGGAGATAACCCGTGCACTCGATTGTCTCTCCACACTTGGTTTTTCATTTCTTTACTCGCCTGGCTGGTTTAGCATGGCAATAATACTAAACTGGAGCGAGAGCATAATGTTTCACACCAGAAGGAGGAGGATCAATAAAGAGACATAGGTAATTTATTTAAAATTTTAGTTAAATAGGTTATACAGACTGGTGAAACGTGAACCCAACCGATTTAACATCGGTTATTTTTCACGTGTGTGTGTGTGTGTGTGTGTGTAGGGACATTTTTACATGTGCCATGTTTTTTCAGACCCTTCTTATGTTCATACAGTACTCTCTGTGATAACGATATCAACTTTTAGACCTGGACTGATACCTACTGAAGCCTTGGGTCTTGGAAAATGTATCTGTACTGAGTATCTCATCTTAAGAAAAATCAGTCTTACTTAAGAGTCTCTTGATTAAGTGTACTTCATTGTTGATAAATGCATGTCTTGCAGGAAAATGCGCAGCTAGCCCATATCTCAGGATGCATTTCTGTGGTCTCCAATCGCTGACTGCCTCCTGTTTATCGATTCTTGTCATCACTGGCATCAGCAATGGTAAAATAGTCTTTCTCTTAACAGAAGTAACAATGGCGAATAATGAAGATTGATTGCCGAGGGGCGCAATATATAATCTCACGTTCATTTTCTGCAGAAATATTTTCTGACTAAAAGCAAGCCTACGTCCAGTATTTGTTTGAAACCATTAAGTTATATTGTGAATGAAAATAGTTAATATATTTCGATGATTTGTAAGCCACGAAGTAATCGTCCATACTTTTGAATTTTTGAAAAGGTTTCGAATGCCGCCCGGGTTGCGATCCAAACAATGGGTTCTGTGAAACGCCTGGAGAATGTAGGTACGAGCAATATTGTCCTTTGAGCTCTGTGAAATATACATCTGTTTGCGTCGTATAAAACAACTATCAAACTGTACAATTTTTTATTAAAGTATATCTATTTTCCAATCAAGACCCAGAAATGATATGGTCTACCTTAAAAATACACACAAAACATACGCACACGCAGATGTGTCTTCTTCAAATCGATACATGCTATTTAAGTAAGTGTTTGTTGGCATTTCTTGAAATTAATAAATTCAACATACTTGTTTTTTGGTTTGGTAAAATAAAAAGATGACATTTTATCGTGATTGCATGGAATACATAGCTTGGTTTATAGCCTACACATACTTGCATGAGTGACCGGACAAATAAATATAGTATAACGTATGATAGAGGTATAGCAAATTCAAACATTTGTAATCTCATGACTATGGTGTTGTTGATCATTTTGCCCTTGCTTTCAGATGCAGACCAGGTTGGCAGGGTGTCACGTGCAACCAGTGCATACCTTTCCCCAGCTGCCTCCACGGGTCGTGTGAGAAAGCCTGGCAGTGCATCTGCGAGGAGGGCTGGGTGGGAAGTCAGTGTGACGTAGGTGAGCCCCCCGTGCTAGTAAATTCAAGCATGATACTTAAAGGCGGCGCTTCCATTTTTTGAGAATTAAGCAGTAAAATAAAATATTCTAAGATGTTACATTTAAGGTGCTAGAATAATGTTTTTATAATTGATATATGTTTCAGATATCCACCCCTGCTCATCCAAGCCCTGCTCAAATAATTCAACATGCACTGAGTCTGGCGAGGGGGGTTACGTTTGCGTTTGTGCGCGCGGTTATACTGGGGACAATTGCCACCTGAGGACAGGGCCATGTTTGACCAATGGGTAAGGCTATTTTTCGCCTCACTTGTAACCTTGAAGAACTTTCTATCTACGTTTTAGTGAATTTCCTTCTTGTGTTAAGCGGTGCGTGAATTAACATCGCTTCGAAAAATATCACCGACATCACTGGAAAAATACATCGACATAATTACTCAATGGAAAATACTGTATTTCTGTAACAGGTACAACGAACATAACGAAAAACCTAGGGGAAAAAATTAACAATATTGCCCGATATAAACTAACTGAAAAACAATAACATATCTATAGCAGTAAAGCAATCGCCGAAAATGCTGAAACAATCACAAATCTGAAACAATGGGTATACTATACTATAGTAGATTTCACCGAACAATAGCATTGAAAATGTGGCGGCTTGTTCACTTGATTGATTCTGGTGGGTCAGAGGGCCCAGATGTCTACCTAAAACGGATTTACTGTTAAATTTGTATAAAATGTTACTGTTTGGATATGTGGACCTTACACTGTATGCAAATGTATATTAGACCACAGGTGTAACTAAAAACCTTATTGTGGCCTTAGGGAGAAATTAGCTAGCATAAGATTATCATTCAGATAAAAGCCCATTGTTTGGTCCTACAGTTCTCCATGCCAGAACGAGGGCACCTGCACTGATGATAGCGGGTTGGCAGCCCACTCCTCCTGCCTCTGTCCCCCTGGGTTCGCCGGGGACTTCTGCGAGATCGATGTGGATGACTGCGAGCCCAGCCCGTGCGCCAACGGGGGCAGCTGCATTGACCACGGGCCCACCTACACCTGCCTGTGCCCTCTGGGGTTCACCGGCTCCACCTGCAACAGCACGCTGCCGCCCTGCGCCGGCAACCCCTGCGCCAACGGCGGCGCCTGCCTGAGCCGGGGCGACGGGACCGTCCACTGCCTCTGTCGGCCGGGCTTCGCGGGCCCCGCCTGCGCCCGGCGCAGAGCCAAGCCCGCCTCGCTGGCGGGCAGGGAGGGCGGTCACGCCCCGCAGCTCCACAGCCTGCCCTCCCACGTGTTCCACAAGCTGGTGCACCCCCCCGACCGCAAGCTGCTGAAGATCACCATGAAGGAGACGGTGCGGGCCCCCGGTCCCCTTGTCACCCGCAGCCAGGTCATCTGCTTCGCCGTCCTGGGCTTGCTCACCTGCCTGGTGGTCCTGGGCACCACGGGCATCATCTTCTTCAACCGCTGCGAGACCTGGATGGCCAATGCCAAGTATACCCAGCTTGTGCGTCAGCAGCGTGACTACCTGCTGAGCGCCAGCAACGGGGAGGAGCACTCTGTCAACATCATCTTGCCTGAGAAAATCAAGCTCACCAGTTACGGAAACCACTACACGTCCATATAAACCGCAGCGTCTGCTGCCTCGTGGCCAATAGGCTACGTCATAATGGGAACACAAAGGCCCACGGTTTGGAAATAATGATACGCAGTGGTGTGCAATGGTTTTAGTCCTATAGTGGTTTAACTATAGCCTCGCTACGTGCTATTAATGCTTTGAGATAATGGAATTGAAATAGTATGGGAACCCTACGCTTTACGCACAAAGAATGAACCCAATATCCCACAGGTGATTAAACAAAAGCAAGGATTTGCCCTATTTTTAATTACTTTGTTCCAATTGATCCTATAGGTAAATTGAGGTCGCAACAGCAAATAGCGAAATTGCTTGCTGGTCTTGGTTATGGGTCTGAGAATCCAGCTTTCTTATACAAGCATCGCTGAACTTGTTTCTTAAAGCATACAGCATTTTTCCTTCTTTTCATGCTTTGTGAGAGTGAATTTTTTAAAGAGGACATATTGTTTCCTTTATAATGCTTTGTTTTCCTCAGTAAATATTGTGAAGTAACTTCAAGACTGTACAATATGAGTGTATTGCATATGAAATTAAATATTTGTCATAGGTGCCACAAAGATCAGATATACTCTCATATACTCATGTAGTTAGTGGACAGTCATTTCCTGTTATACAAATGCAGTACTCAAATCCAATATAATCCTCAAAATAATCCTAGGCCAGCAGTGTTTTCATACTGGAGACATGTGCAGCAGGAAAACCCCAGGACTGTATTCAGCATATAACTGAAGGACAAAGAGAAAGAGTAATAACATATGATACAGTAGGTAACTACATCTATAAATCATTGAAGCAGACTTAAATTTTTCTTTACCCTGCAGGCGAAGAAAAATCATGGCTATTTTTTCCAGCTTTGAGAGCCAGTAGTATGATTTTTTTAAGAGAGCCAGTGTGATTTTGATTTGATGTGATTATATTTATTGATCTCCATTTATTGTCTGACATGACCATTTCATGTATTTTCTCAGTGTACCTAAGTGTTTTCTTGAAGTTCTTCATTTAAATACATTACCAAATGCATTACCACTGTATTGCATTTTCTCCTGTGAAATAAATCAGTTGTTGCCATTTTTATTTGTATTAAGTGTATTTACATTTACAATTGTAACGTTCAGTACAATTTTCTGTGCAAAGTTTAAACAAATTTAAACAAGTTTATTTACGCTTAGTGAACAAGAACCAGAACATTAGAGATATAAAAAATTATAAAAAATGAGTAACATATTGTGCTGTGTATATATATAAATGTTACTGAAGATTTCTAAAATGTATTCTATCAATTTTATTGCTGAATGTATGTCATGTGTATGTTACTATGATTGAATTGTTTATGAATGATTAAAACCCCTCATGGTTATCTATTAAATTAATACCTCCTTGTGTATTTGAAAATCATGCAGAGTTTGCCTTAAATAAGTATAGTCGTTTATTGATGAAAAAAGTTGAAAGTCTTTTTGTGAACAGTTAAAAGACTTTAATACATCTGGGTAAGAGCAGAACCTATGGTGCAATATCTCAGACAGCTCTCATCAGCCTAACATACTCCGGTGAAGTCTGGATAAGAGCAGAACCTATGGTGCAATATCTCAGACAGCTCTCATCAGCCTAACATACTCTGGTGAAGTCTGGGTAAGAGCAGAATCTATGTGCAAGATCTCAGACAGCTCTCATCAGCCTAACATACTCTGGTGAAGTCTGGGTAAGAGCAGAATCTATGTGAAAGATCTCAGACAGCTCTCATCAGCCTAACATACTCTGGTGAAGTCTGGGTAAGAGCAGAATCTATGTGCAAGATCTCAGACAGCTCTCATCAGCCTAACATACTCTGGTGAAGTCTGGGTAAGGGCAGAATCTATGTGCAATATCTCAGACAGCTCTCATCAGCCTAACATACTCTGGTGAAGTCTGGGTAAGAGCAGAATCGATGTGCAATATCTCAGACAGCTCTCATCAGCCTAACATACTCTGGTGAAGTCTGGGTAAGGGCAGAATCTATGTGCAAGATCTCAGACAGCTCTCATCAGCCTAACATACTCTGGTGAAGTCTGGGTAAGGGCAGAATCTATGTGCAATATCTCAGACAGCTCTCATCAGGCTAACATACTCTGGTGAAGTCTGGGTAAGGGCAGAATCTATGTGCAAGATCTCAGACAGCTCTCATCAGGCTAACATACTCTGGTGAAGTCTGGGTAAGAGCAGAATCGATGTGCAAGATCTCAGACAGCTCTCATCAGGCTAACATACTCTGGTGAAGTCTGGGTAAGGGCAGAATCTATGTGCAAGATCTCAGACAGCTCTCATCAGGCTAACATACTCTGGTGAAGTCTGGGTAAGAGCAGAATCAATGTGCAATATCTCAAACAGCTCTCATCAGGCTAACATACTCTGGTGAAGTCTGGGTAAGGGCAGAATCTATGTGCAAGATCTCAGACAGCTCTCATCAGGCTAACATACTCTGGTGAAGTCTGGGTAAGGGCAGAATCTATGTGCAATATCTCAGACAGCTCTCATCAGGCTAATATACTCTGGTGAAGTCTGGGTAAGGGCAGAATCTATGTGCAAGATCTCAGACAGCTCTCATCAGCCTAACATACTCTGGCGAAGTCTGGGTAAGAGCAGAACCTATGTGCAGCATCTCAGACTGCTTTTACGTACTCTGGTGAAGGATGGTGAAAGTGTTTTTGTACTTTTTAGTCAGCTCTACACAATCCTTACAGTGTAATAAACTGAACAAGTAAATTGTGTTTACAATTTCTCAGTTAGAATAACAAGCAAGTATATTTTTAACTACAGTGACCACCATAATTCATTGGACAGTGACACATTTTTTGTTATTTTGGTTCTGTACTCTAGCACTTTGAGTTTGAAAGGATACAATGACAATGAGGTTGAAGTGCAGATTTGATTTGAGAGTATTTTCATCTATATTGGATGAACCGTTTAGAAATTACAAGACCTTTTGTACATATCCTTTGCATGCAATGGCTTCCTGATGTCTGTGACCCAACAATATCAAAAGACTCTTGATATCTTATTTTCTGGTACTCTTACAAGCGATACTATAACTTCTCCACATTTGAATGGATCTCTATGGGAATTGGGGGTGGGGGAGTGGGACTAGATTTAGCTGTAAATTACACTGGAACAGTATGGAACACATGGTTGGCTAAATGACTGTACATCATCAAGGGTCTGAGGTATCAAACAAGCCTTAAACCATCACTCTGCTGCCAAATATGCAGTAGATATGGATGGATAACTTGAAGGGTTTCTTCTCCTGGCTTATTTTTCCATAGAGTTCAATAGGAATATTTGTCAGGAGAAACCACCCTTAAAGTGATCCATACTGCCTATCTGGCCACAGAATGAAGGTTTGAGGCTCGTTTGATACCTCAGACCCTTGATGACTTACAGCCATTTTGCCAACCATGTATTCCATACTGTTCCAGCATAATTTAAGTCTAGTCCCACCCCCCAATTCCCAACCTCATTGTCATTATATCCTTTCAAACTCAAAGTGCTAGAGTACAGAACCAAAATAACAAAAAATGTGTCACTGTCCAATGAATTATGGTGGTCACTGTAAATGACATCTTGTTGTGGCTGGTCAAAATTACAGCGGGAATATTACTGGTGCACCTATGGTCCAATTAATTTAGCATTAGACTCACCCTAATTTTACATTTATGAAAATAGCCAAACATAGTTGTGTATTACTTGCAAAAAATAAAACAGGATTTATTTGTGCAAGTGCAATATAATCCAGAGATTCAATTATATTTTGGTTTAATAAAGAATGAGCATTTCTCTGCCCATCCTATGGGCTCCTCAGATATAAGGAAATCTTGAGTTTAGGTCATATGCTGGAAGGTGAACATATAGAAAGAGCACATCAAATAGGTCTTTTTTGGTGTTGTAGAGCAGTTCTATCTTCTGCAAAGGTGCATTCAATTGAGATGAAGGCCCACTCCCTCCCACTATCTGCAGAACTGACCCCTGTTAGGTTATCTTAGATTAGATTATCATTTAAGGGCATATCAGCATTGAGCCTGTTAAATTATCCATGAAGAAATTACCTTCTAGTACTGAATAGGTGTACAAGCCCTTGAAGTTGTGTTAAATATAGCTTCTTCAACAGACGGCCATTAAGTATATACTGTAGGTGGTAGCAATGGGGGAAAAAAAATATCAGAACAAAGATTTTATTCAGATTAACTAAATGGCAGGTTGACATTCGCTTCTGCTGCCTTCTCCATTTACAAAGAACCTGTTTGGATGTACGTATGTGTCAAACGTCAAATAAAAACATCCGTAATAAGTTCTGTTATTATTATACTCAGATGAGTATCTGTGGAGTGAGCTGCATTCACTGCAGGTGGGGGAAACAATTTTTTAAATTTTCTATTTTATAATTTGGACAGACCCAGGACTTGGCAGTGAATACACTGCAGACAATAAATATGCAGTAATGAACCTAGGATAAGCAATCTTCTCATCTATTGTATTTTATACGTCCTGGCGCTCAGGACAAAACAAAGGGGATCCGACAGGCGCCCCGAACAAATGCATTAACAACGCTCACGGACCGAGCAATGGGGGTCACCTGAGGACCAGTACAGAAAGCACATGATCAGTGTGAGGACACAGCAGGAAGGCGCTTACATTCCTGCCGATCTGCCGAGAATACGGGACTGGTCATGTGCCAAAAGCACGTCACACCTACACCCTTTCCACTGAACAAGTGCAGCTCTACAGGACAAAAGGAAACAGCAAGGAATTAAGAATCGCTTGTATGGAATGGTCTTTGCTACCACCTTGTGGTGTGAATTTATCTCTCCATGTACTAGTATAATAATAATAGTAACAATAATAATGATATGGTTTTTTAATTTCCTTACTTTTGAACATCTGCTAATGAAAATGAATAACCTACTCTGTATATATATATGCCGGAATTTGATATTATACAATGTGCTTCAGTTACCATATGCATTAATTATCTCTTCGAATTCCTATCACTGAGCCAATAAAGAAAATATTTCCATATGCATCCAGTTTCAAGTGACTCTAAATTCATGCATGGTATACTAATATGAAAATGCTACACTGCATGTGACAAGACTGCCATTTGGTTACAATCCAATAGATGTCAGCAATACCCCATAAAATTGTCGGACTCCTGAGGCCACTTCCATTTGCTGCAATGAAAGCTGACTCTGATAGCCAGGCCGACGCTATTATAGTTGTGTTGATATTGCGTAGGTTTACATTGATTTACATTGCAATTCTTAGCCTCTTTCAGTGTGTGCATGAAACTGATTGAGAAAAGATTGTTTAAAAAAAGTAATGTCATAAGAAACAAACTGCTATGGATGATTCATATATGTTTAAGGGATAATATGAAATAAAATAAAAATTCTCAGTAATTAATGGTTTTCTGTTGACCATTCTACTTGGAATACTGAGATTTTCACACACTGTGCATCAATAATAATAATAATAATAATAATAAGGTATTCATAGTTTATTTTTTCACAAATTATCCATTTGTACAGCTGAAACTAATTCAATACCCTGCTTAAGGGTTTAACAGCAGTTCCCTGTCTGGCATTTTAACATACAGAAACATGTGGTACTGCTACCTACATCCATCCATGATGATGTCACATGACTGCATTGGAACCAATGAAGCAGTATATTGTCCTTTTCCCAAGAGTAGCGTAGAGTAGAGTACATGTATATATGCATTGCTGCAGGGTCAAATGGCACTGGCATTTTCACCTTGAGTGTGTCTTTTGTCTTTTCTTTTCTTCTGTCTTCACAAAGACACTCCAAGTTTGGGGTTATTCTAGTTTCCCAGCAATGGACTGGCTGGGAATTCTTTCTGATAAATATATTTTGCAACTGCTTCGCATTCCACGAGAGAACATCAGTCCTTCACACTCAATTTTAACTTGGCAAAAATGTACCTGATAAACCTCCGCGCAGGAAAGTGACATCCCTGTCAAGGGAGAAAGATGCCATTCCAGGTGGTTGGCTGAGTAAACAAGGCGTATGTTGTAAGACTTAACACAACAACCTTGGGTACATTTGGAACAGATAGTATGGGGTTCACTTCAGTTCAATGCTCCACTGAAACATTAGGGTGCAACATTACTCCTGACATTCCACACAGACTCCGCACGTCCCACCGCCATGCAAAGGCATTGTACAGTACTGGTTAAAATGACAAATACATCCACACTCCCAGCTCCGTGTTTGACTTGAACCCAAATTCTCCTTAAGGCTACAGTATAATTCAACTGATTTATAAAACACTGATTTACATGTAATCTAAACAAGATCAGCAGTGTGGAGTAATTACTGGTGCTGGAGGGCTCAGAATTGCACAGTAACATTGTTGTGGTACTTAATATGAGCCAATAAATCAATGAGAAATAAGTGCCACCATATGAATGGTTCAGGGCAAATGAACAACTAACACACTTTTGTTCAAAATTTATAGCCAAATTATTTTTGGATTTTTATTTACCCACTATTAAAGTGAACAATGACTCCAACATTATTGCACCTTTGCTTGGAGTAGTTCTATTTTTATTCCATAAGATTTTCCCACGGAGGGCAGGAGAGGACTGGTCTATAAGCAGCAGTCTGCTCTGAGCTCACTTACCTGAAATTGATCCAGTCATGTGTGTCACATTGAAAGTTCAATTTATTTGACCAGAGGGCCACTCAGACCTTAAAGAGTTTCGTCCAACAATGGCTTACATTGGCTTTAGAGGGCACTTGGATTAAGACAGACAGACTTAATGAAAAAGGATTAAGCACTCCTGCCAAGCAGTTCTTTTGTTCCCGACCACTGTATTCCATCCAATGTTGCCAGCCCAACCGTTCGATGAGGTTATGAGCAAATATGATGTAAACAGCTAATGAATGACTGTTCACTTAGCTAGCCCAGCATTCATCACAAGCATTCATCAAAGCTAACCAGCATTCATCACAAGCATTCATCAAATCTAAGGGGGTTGGGGGGGGGGTGCTCTCAGCATGATCACATCGATCATGGTCTCAGAGTTTTGAAAATTATACAGCCCTTTGTGATTATTAACCTGCCACAGGCCAAAATTCTCAGCTAGGGTTTCACCATACATCACTAGTTTGAGTTCCTTTGAGGTCATATAACAGAGCAAGAAATGAGGTGAAAGCAGATCACACGACCCATAACCTCTGAACTCTTTTTGCCCGACCAGGCATGAAAGAATACATTTTTGCATAGCTACTGGATGAATTCAGAGCATTCCTATCATAGTTTCCACTTCAAATGTATATATCTATAGATATCATATATCATTTCAAACAGGTACACTTGTCCTATAGGCCTGCACTCTGCATAAACACTATTTTGCAGATGACTTCCAGATGCTTTCTCAGGGCTGGGAATACCGTTGTAAAAATCCCTCACCAGTCAGCTACACTTTCAAAATACTGTAGACCTGACCTTCCATTTTGTTGCCCTGCCGGTGTAGTATAGGTCAGCCTCTTAACACTTGTGTGATCTTACACTGACAGTTTTACTAAAGTCTAGACTAGAGTCTGTACCACCAATCAATATCACCTCAGATTTAAGGCACAATCTTGCATACAAAAGACAGTCTGGCAAACAACTCCTCCCTCAAGACTAATCAGAAACTTCCAATAAAGTCAAAACTGAAATGCTAGCACACCTCTTAAATCCACTTATTGACAATAAAAAAAATGGAAAAGGTCAAATTGATATTGTTCACTCGTATTGACACTTGGTCAATTTTTGGGTCTAGTGTATATGGAAAAAAAATCCTAATGAACATAAAAGACTCCTTGGCTTTTTCTTTTTTTGAATACTAACAGGATATGAATGTGAACTTTGCAAACCCTCCATGGAAACCCAAATTTAGCAAGCAATTAGCTTCACAGTTGAGTAAATGTGTGCTTTTGGTGGCCTGGATTCAATTAACATTTTTCCATTACTTTGACTTACAATTAAAGAAAAGTCTGTTTGTTCCACAAATTCTGCCAAAAGATGAAAGAAGTAGTATTTGCAAGGAATGTTGTTGTTAATGTTAAATCCAGGTCATTATCTAATAAGATTCATCAACATTACTACATCTACAAGCTCAAGCTCTTTGCACTGTATGCTTGTTAGACTACAACAGTTCTATTAGGGTCAATGCGTTGCTTTATTTGTTGTTGATAGATATTTATGTATTGTTGGCAAATACACCTTAACGTCCTATTCCTAACAGTTGTGGACATAACAAAGCAATCCAAGTCAGGTACCGTACCATGCATGTAGGTATAACAGCAGATGTGATTTGAACCGTATATTTTCTGGACACTTTCTGGAAACCAGTTCATTAACCACCAGCACTGCAACCCTCATCAACAGAACAGCCTCATAGATACATGCATTGATATACGCACAGGTCAGAGTGTAACATCCTTTAGTTGGGTATTATACAGTATGTAGTTAATCTGAAGACAATGGCGGAGGTGAGAATTGTGAGATGAGCAAAATCAATCACTACATTTTTTACACTGTAAATCGATGCCAGTCATTAACGACAGCGTTGACTGGCCTTTGTTGAAAAATTATGCTTTTATCTCAAACCTCATTAAATCCGCTGAATTGAGGACTAAGAGGTCTTACCAACATAAACCTGAATGTGTCCATTTCATCATAAAACCCAGCAAGGCCTTCCTTATGTAACAAAATTATGCACGTATTCAAACATCTGAAGATCTCAGTTGAAGTTGTGTAAGCAGTTCAAGGAAGTAAAAAATAATTCTATAAAAGTTTAAACCTTAAAAAGTTTGCTTTGGTTTATTTATAGCCGCGGTGCTTCAAGCACTTACCATTTTGAGTGAAAGAGAAAAATATTGTTCCTCCCACATAAAAAGTCCTGAGCTATAGGTCAAAAGAGGTAAAAAGAGACAATGGAACCACTGGACAGTCATGCATTGTGACAAGCCCTGTGTCAAGTTTGTAAGAAACACAAAAAGGACTCAGTATATGCCTTCAAACAACATGGACAATATTCACAGGCACACAAAGTTAATAAACAACGAGTATGAATGAATACAAGCGAAAGCAAGGGACAAAAAACGCCTAAAATCTTGTGGGGGAAAAAAACTGCCTAAAGTCTTAAACTGGCCAAGATCACAAAATGTCCTTGCAATTTGAAAAAAAAGCTTCTGAAATATTTTAAGAATATAAGCAGTTTATCCATTTTTACTTCAAACCTACTTTGACGCTGGAAGCAGTGACCTCAACAACTGTGCATACTGCTGTTCACGTGTAATGCAATTTTATGTAATTCAGGGCTATATAAGCTGCTAGTGCAGTCTTGTGGCTCACAATCATAAGTACATTTCTACAAGGCATTAGCTCCGCTCACACATGCACGATAGGCCGATTCACTTTTCAGCTGGAATATTAGGGTTTTTAGCAGGACTATTGCACATAAGATTATAATTTCTTGCGCAGGCTACATGTAATTTGAGTTGCATTATTCTTTCACCATCTGGTCACTTAGCATCAATAATAAAACAATTTTGGGATAAACATCGATATGAGCTCCCTTCTCATATACCTGGAACTAAAGACACTATAGAAAGTTGGGATGCAGCCCTCCCAAACCCAAATATTACATTACATTACATTACATTCATTTAGCAGGCGCTTTTATCCAAAGCGACGTACAATTAGTGCATACAGAGACATTATCAAGATCACTACAGAACAGACAAGACAAAGCATATCCTCCCCATAATGTAGCAGCTATCCCTAGTAATGAACGTTGACTGTAGTTCACAGTAAGCTGTGGGTAAATCAGCTATACTACACTTCTATTCTAAATACTATCATAAACTATAACAAACAGACAGGAAAACACAGGGAACTAATAAAAGGGAACTGATATTCCTAGAAATATGACTGTTCAGAAAAAATAACAAAAAAAGCACATAGGGTCACATCCTATCAGTTCTGATTTGTACTTTACTTGTGCACACATTTGTACTTGTGCACACATTCATTTGGTATACTAGCTCATCGGGGTATGCCCTTGTTCAAAGACAGGATTGGTACAGAAGGGAGGGCATTCCTCGCACAGCTGGAGGTCCACTGGCAAAGTTTTACATCATTCCATATGACAGGTTAATGATGTCATAATTATGCATTGGCCATACAATTGTGTCACTTTCAAAATGAATATGAATTTTAATTTAAAAAATAAGATATGAGCAAAAAATTGGCATCAAGCATTAAGGTCTTCTGTTTGAATTAAGCCTAAGAATATGTCAAACTCTACTTTGAAAACTATCACTTTTGAAGTTTAGGGGTTAGCCATATTAGCAACCTGGTCTCTTGCCTCTCATGTATCAACAGGCCAGAGTCTGACCATAGTGACACGGTGGGATGAGACCAGGTTATCGAAGTAAACATAGCTGATGTCATAGGCCTAGTCCTACCACAGATTAGTAACCCTAACCATAACCATAAACCCCCAAACCTATTGTTAAACCATTTATAACTATTATTGGGTGGACAAGCATTGCAAGTGTGTAGGTCCCTTCATATTTCTTTTTGATGGTTTGAGCGCAAGCACCTTTTTGAAATGAATTTAGTGATTCTTGTCCCATGTATTAACCAGCTGCTTTGACTGCTTTTGGCACAGACCCCAATCTTGCTTCTTTTCTTTACAGTAGCATGTACAGTTCTTGCAAAGGAAAAGAAAATACAGAGGGTCTGCAGAAAAGCATATGTGTGCATATGTGATGGAGTACAGGCTGGCTTTACACATGGATTGTGTGCACAACCCATCTGTCTTCTAAGTATCATGGGAGCTGTGCGATTCAAAAAGTACAAGTTAGTATAACGGTCGCCTTACAAGATTTTGCGCAACAGGTATCACTGCACTTGATGACCAGGTTCACCATTCACCACAATCTTGCTTTGGTCACCCAAAACATCAGTGCTGTCACCCAAATCATTACCATGTGCTGGTCCATAGGACCGGAGAACCTTCCGTTCTCTGAAATTCTGAGACTTTAATGGAAACAGCCCTGAAGGGCCAAACACAATTTCAAAAAGGTGAAATTATGCAAAACCAAAATGTGCTGAACATAAATGTGCAATTATGCCATGGGCTTTGTATTTGCGCTTAGCTATTTGGTATTTTTCTTTTTCCTGCTGTTATGCTGTTTTCCTGTTTTGTGCTTTGGCTTAATACATTTCACATGTGTTGTTGCGTTTGGCACATCAGGACCGACATAAAAGCCAATTCCAGGCACTCAACAGGTATTTGAACATTTTAAAAGGTTTGACTTTTTTACGGCAGTTCCCCAGTATATGAAACGGAAACAACAAAAAAGATTCATAACGACATTTCTTTTTAGCCTTTTCTCAGTGTCCCTGAGCAAAGATAGCTTGTATGGTTTTTTTAACTTCATTGATTTTTTTGATTGTCCAGCTCATGATGAAGACATAAGGATAACACTGCGAGGAAAAACATCTCTTTTGCTTTTCTGACAGCCACCCCCAAAAAACAAAACAAAAAAAGAACACAAGAAGCAAGCAAAACCACACACTCCGCATTAAATATTACAATATGTCAAGTGTATCGAAGATAATTTTTTTTTGTTTACTCACAGTCACGCAGCCAAGCAATAAGCCATTTGTGGTCATTACATTTGGCCGGCAATCATTAGATCTGTCTCTTCACCAGGGCTCTTGCCACACATGGTTCTCATGCATTGCAGTTTCAGCAAACTAAAAGCACTGTAGGCCTGGCTGATAATTCATGAGTCTGGCACACGCTTAGTCTTGCTGCTTGTTGAAATGCAGCAGATGTTATGTACAGTAACCTTAGGAAAGCAGTTTTCATGACTCAGTTGACCACAGCTTGAGAGAGACATTACACAGCATTATGGCGATGCGTACTATTCATAGATGACTGAAGGCAAAGGGTATAAGTCTGATATTTTTTTTAATTTGGCATGGAGGGATAGTTTATGCATCTGCACATCATTACGGGCCTGAGACACCACTTGGCTGTTGAGTCTGCTTTATCAGACGACCTTCATACCGGCAGCAGTTGCGGCAGTAACCGGAGAGGGTCTCTTTGTGAAGCGGTGAAGTGGTTCAATCAGTTTCGCGGTTAAACACCGCTGTTAAAATTAATTTGCAATCAGAGAGGGGGAAAAAAACTGAATGGAAATAGTCTGGATGGCAGTTAGTCTGGCGAAAAACAACAGGATGCTTATTGTGTTTTCAAGCATCTTTCTGCACAGAACACAAGAAGCCCAGGCCCTAATAGCAAGCAGATGTTTCAGAAAACTGTGCAAGGCCGAGAAGAATAAAAGAGAGGGCACATTTTTGAAATCACACAGTAATTATAAGGACAAAAAAAAAAACTGAACAGAAGAGAACATTCCAAGGAATAGCTTTGATGCTCTGTGATGGGAAGTATGTCTGAACAAGAGATGATGAAGCATTTCCTGTAGCTTCCTGAATTAAAGCAAATATAGCGTCTCTTTTACTGGCAGAAACGGCCCAAACCGCGACTCGTTTCATAACTCAATATAGAGAACTGCGTAAGTGGAAGAAATTGGTGCCCGTTTGTTCAAAGCAACAGAGGCAAGTTGGTTGCAGATGGTGTCCTCAGTTTTCAGCCAGATCTTTTGTTCTTGCACAACGTGTATCTGACAAGGTTTTGGGCTGAGCAATATGTTACACCTGGAGGTTGGAGATTCTTGACCCGGCACTTTTTTTTATTTTTTAAATAACGGTGAACTTCCAAACCTTTTCCGCTACACCTGTCAGGAAGCTGGCCTTGCCGTGTCACAGCAGGGAGCCTAAGGCCTTCTGAACACCGGGAAATACCCCCTGTACATCCATCTACTCAGAAAATCCATTCAGGAAGGCATTCAAAACTCTTTCATGTTTCCTAGGCATGACAGGAGTGGATCTGGAAGGATGGTGCTTATTTTGTTTACTGTTGTTCACTGAGTTAAGCCAGATTGCGCGAACACGTCCGACATAGTGAAATCCTCTGCAAGCGCATGGACCGTGTCCATAGTCAAATGATGACAAGATAACGGCAACCCCCTTAAAAAGTCGCAGTGCTGTTTATTCTGGTGGGTCACTACATTCTGACACATGATGCAAGCCGCTGTCCTGGTGCCAGGAGAGGACAGGCGGAACGAAACAGGATATTTTATGGGCACGGTCGACGCCTACTTTTCTCCAATAGCCAGCTTTTTCTGCTTTGGTTCATTCAAGGTGATTTCACACAGAGTAAACACTAGTTTCAATCTGGACATGGCATTAGAACAGATAAATTGTGGATGGGTGTTGGGGGGGGGGGCGAGGGGTGAGTGGGGATGGGGGAAGTACGCAGTAGCACTTTCAAAGGAGAAACCATTAAATGTGAATACAAATCTCTTCAAAAAAATATTAAAAAACAAACACATGGCAGCTGTATTTTCCATCATGGCAAACATGGTGCTTCAGATAAAATTTTAGTTCATTTTCCAATGAAAACATTATGCAAGGACTTGTTGTTGTTTCTTTTCTTAGACAGATTTTTTTAATTCCATGCGATTGCTCAATACCCAGCAGAACACTATTTCAGTAGAATTCAGTAACTACTCTGTAGAATGTATTCCAAGCAGCATTGCAAAACACACTCTTCCTAATTACAATAAAACAAAAACAATCTACTACACTGACCGTTTCTTGCTCAAATGAAATCTAATTTGTTTAACACAGAAATCTGGGCAAATTTCACTCGCAGGGCAAGGTCACCGACTTCTGAAATTTATTCGATCGATATGATGAGCCAACCGGGCATATACATGATTTAAAGAAGCTGACAATACAGAGGTTATGGGAGTAGATTTTATGGTCTTAGGTCTGCACAACATTCCAATGGAGAGCGAAAGTAAAAACAAGAGTTTTGAAAGCCTGTTAACTCCTCATAAAACTGCAGATGTTTAACTCAGGCTGTGCAGCTCAAATGACTTCATTATCTTCTCCTCTACGATCCGCGGGGCGTCCGCGATATCCGCAATGCAACGCATTACAGGCTCCGCTCATTTAGATTCATATCATGAGCTGTTTTTTTTTTTGTGACACGACACCGAGCTGTTGACATTCAGATAAAATGGCAATAAAACATTAATCGGAGAGCAAATAAATAAATGATGGGATGCGAGGGGGGCTGTGCGAGCTCACTCTGGGTCAATCACAGGGATCGGCCAAGTGAAACAAAATTTTTAAAAAAACTTGCCCTCCCTCCACGTTCAAGGTTATGTTGACATGTTGATCAGCACCAATAGGCTTCACACACTTGCCCGTGTGCAGATTAAAAGCCGTGTAACCTCCCTCCAACAGAAGGAGAGGGCAAGCGAGGACAGCTCCATTATATTTACTCCTGAGCACTGTTAGCCCGTCGTCCTCAAGAGACTCGCAGCGCAGGTGCAAACTACAGATCAAAGGCATCCATTCAATGACACAGCATAAACACTCCCAACAACATGCAGTTGTGAATGGGACTTTAGACAAACTGAACAAACATGCAAAATAGGGCACAGTTACAGAAATTCCTGCTCTTTTTTTTTTGATATATAAAACTGTTACACAAATTTATTTAAAATGACAAGATACTGTACCTCCTGTAGAATAATGATGATATCTCAATAACTGTGTGCTCACATTACAATATTGTATTGCATTGCATTATACTGCACCTGTATAAGGCTAGTACATTGAAATGAAATGTCTAAAATAAATATGTGGGTGAAAAAAAAAAACAGAAAGCTACTGTTCCAGGCTAGATATTTACAGTATTTCCAATGAATGAGAGTTTCACTTGGTTAGTTAGCTGTGCCTGACATGCTTTTTAAAATTACCTGCCAACACACATTTTTAAATAACCGCTGGAACAGAATGTCTGTTGCATTTAACACATCCAAATTAGCTCAGTGATTTTCAGACAGGTATTCATTTCTCAAGGTGCGTTTGACCGTATCTCCGCAACAACTCTATTCATAAAATGCTGTCAATCCCAGAAAGCTTTTGACCAGAGAGTGATACATTTGTTCTGTTTAACAATTAAATACTAGGATGAAGTGCTTTAAGACAAAGCAATGAGAAACTTCAGTTTGTCTTTATACCATAGAACAATGGTGCTCAATAAAACGTCACAAGAAGTTTGCGCTGGTAAAAAAAAAGAGAAATAGCCAAAACTTGTTTTTTTTTTGAACCAGAGTTGAGTATTCTCCCTCAATAAATAAAACTGCCACATCCGGATGAACTATGGCAATTTAACTTGGGCATGTTTGGAAGATATGTCTGCCAAAGCAAACAATAACATTTCCCACATATAAATAAATTGGCTGCACACAATGTTCAGCGGTTATGGTTATGCCATAAAATTTAAAAAGTCTCTCAGCCATAACAGGCAATCCAAATACTGGTCTGGGTTCCTGTGTGATATTAATAGGGTTTATTTAACATAGAAACTGTAATATAAAACATACAGAGCCATTAAAAAAGCATGACATTATAGGGGTTGTGATATTGTTCAATGATTATTAGCTAAATTTATACCAAATTATCCAAAGTAGAAAACACACACACATTACCGTTTTACAAGCTATATAAATTCTGCTCACTTTTTTAGTAGTTTGAAGTATTTGTCATGCTATTTAAGAGGCTTTAATAATGGCATATGGTATGGTAATTGTGATCTGCTGAGGTAATAAATCTAATTGCCTTTTTAAAAATAAGCCATTATAGGCGGCATCTGGGTGCAAGGTAATGTATTGAAGTTTGATCAGCCCCAGTCAGAAAAGTTACAGTGTCCTTACACGACCCTGACTTTGTAAAGATTACATACTACCTACATGGATCATTGGCCTCACGGTTGTGCCCATGACAAAATGCATGTATAAATCAGTATCAACATATTTATTTATAATTGGTCTTCATAAACTATTCAGCAAATTTCAATGAAGGCTATTATTTCTCTGCCCCTTGTAAAGACTGCAATGCTTTATTGCCTATGAAAGGGGAAACCTTTGAAGAGAAAAAACTTTACATAATATAATATAAACTAACATATATATATATATATATACAGACCCTTTCCAAAAAATTTGAATATCATGGAAAAGGTTTTTTTTTCCATAATTCCATTCAAAAAGTGAAACTTTCATAGATTATAGATTCATTACACACAAAGTGAAATATTTCTAGCCTTTATTTGTTTCATTTTTCATAATTTTGGCTTACAGCTCCAGAAAACCCCCAAAACAGTATTTCAAGAAATTAGAATAGTGTGTCGAAAATCAGCATTTACTTCAGTTATTTCAGAGAATGAATGTTTTAGACTGAGTGTCACACTCTGTACGTGGTGGTTTTTGAAGCACTGACTCCAGCCTCAGTCCACTCCCTCTGCATCGCCGCCAAATTTTGGAATCGTCTTTGCTTGACAATCCGCTGAAGCCTACGGTCATCTCTTTTGCTTGTGCACCTTCTCCTGCCACATTTTTCCCTTCCACTAAACTTTCTATTGATATGCTTGGACACTGCACTCTGTGAACAGCCAGCCTCCTTAGCGATGACCTTTTGTGGCTTACCCATCTTCTGGACGGTGTCAATGATGGTCTTCTGGCCAATTGTCAAGTCTGCAGTCTTCCCCATACTGAACCAAACTGAGATACCTGTCCAGTTTAACGACACACCTGTAGAAAAACTTTGTAGGTGTTTTGAGTAAATTAGATGATTAGAGTGTGACACTCAGTCTAAAACATTAATTCTCTGAAATAACTGAAGTAAATGCTGATTTTCAACACACTATTCTAATTTCTTGAAATACTGTTTTGGGGGTTTTCTGGAGCTGTAAGCCAAAATTATGAAAAATGAAACAAATAAAGGCTAGAAATATTTCACTTTGTGTGTAATGAATCTATAATCTATGAAAGTTTAACTTTTTGAATGGAATTATGGAAAAAAAAAAACTTTTCCATGATATTCTAATTTTTTGGAAAGGATCTGAATATGTATATATAATAATAATGCATGGCATTTATATAGCGCCATTCTAGATACTCAAAGTGCTTTACAATGATGAGGGGGAAACTCGCCTCTACCACCACCAATATATAAACTAAACTAATATAATCACATTTGTCAAGATAGGAGAGGAATATGCTTGTGATATAAACCTCTCATTGGTAAAGTAATGACCTTAGAAACCAGGGGTCATGTGAGGTCATCAGTAGTAAAAAGCTGTTGTATATGAGAGTAGGAATAAGAGAATAAGCTACTGTCGGAATATTTACCATTTTGAAAACATCATATTAGCGATTTCAATCAATTTAACCTTTAGTTCCCCTCTTTAAGGAGTCAACAGCCAGGTTTACTCTTAGTATAAAATACTGAGGGGTGTAGCATGCAGCGAGGTGCAGCAGGACAGTGCTGCTATATCTGGAAATACTGGTACATTAGAAAACCTTCAGGGTACATGAGACAAAGAGGTCATAATCTGAATCTGGCAAAGGATGTTATTCAATGTCAATCAATGTCAGTTAGTTGCTTCTGAGAGCATTCCTGAACCATAGTTTGTTGTAGTTGTATATTGAATATTGCCATGGATACAGTGTTAATTGTCAACAAAATTCATTATGAAAATACTTGTCGCTGAAAGGGTTTATTATTTGCTCAATAATGGCAATAATGTGCTGAGAATTCTGCACCAGAATGATATGATTTCAGAATGAAATCAAAGAAAAACAATGTTTTATTGCAAGTGCAAATTTTGTTCTACAGATAAAGGAATAGCTAGACACCTACAGTTACATGCCCTCTGTGCTCCCATGTGTTTCATAAACCTCCTTGCTTTAAACATTGTGTCAGACTGCAAACACACTGTTGCGGAAAACGTGCATGGTAACATTTACCCACAGCTAGACTACCTTAGGTTAGTTAGCTAGATCAGTTGCAACCATGGGTGTAGCCACTATAGTTCATACCATGCTTATCACTGGTATCATATTTCATATCTTGAAATTTAAGCGGCCAATTGATCTTTATAGCTTATGCACATATTCTGTCAGTGGTCATAAATTTTATTTTTGTGAACTTGTCATTACTACATAGCTTCCGGCTCTCTGATCTATGTTCTAGCCACAATTCTATTATTCAGAAATGAACAATTTTCTCAGTAAGACAACACTCATGCAATAACGACAAAGTTCATCTAATTTTAATTAATTTTAATTTAATTTCCACTAATTCTGTCAAAAGCACTGAAGGAAATAGGAAAATAATCCCAGAGTCTGGCTTTATTGTGAGGTTAATTTGAGGGCACAGAAGTTAAAGTTAATTTCTGTGGGAAACCCTAAAAAGTTGTACGCACTGCGTCCCCCGCCAACCTCTCGCATGGCATGCCCGCCATCCCAATTGGCAATACCCCCATGTGAATCCCGGACGGACACTGTGGGAGCACTTATCAGACATCACTGCTGCCTCCAAAACCCTGGGAGGTTTTCAGAACCACGGACAGCAGCCTTACCTATAGGCACTTGAAGTCAATTTTTTATTGGTTTTCAACGAAGGTTCAACTCATTGCCTAAAGGGGGCCAGGTATTAGCGCCGTGTCCCTGCTGCCTTCGCTTCATTTGCAATCCAGGCAGACTCAGGCAATCAGCTTTCTGCTGCAGAAGGTGTCTGAGGAGAGTTTTCACAAAGCTTGAGTCACCTTAACAAAATAGGCAGAGCTGTCTCTTATAAGAAGAGTGACGCAATTGCAAAAGATTTCTGAATGGTATTAAAAATTAATCAAATAAGGAAGCTGTGAACAAACTTAAAAAATGTACTTAGAAATGAATCACATGGAATTTATCCGGGTTTGTTTGCTGTTCATCTTCCAAGCCTGCAGGAGCAGAACATTTGTTGTGCTCTGTTTTGACAGGTTTTCTGCTCTTTATTTTCTGACCCTCAAAATATTTCACCACAGTAAATTTAAAGTCCCTCCGCATTAATCATTTTTTAAAAGGAGAGCAGACAGCCCACCCTCTTGTTGTATTTTTTTATTTTAGACACAGAGAGAAAACAGAGTCCCAATACTCAAAAAATGCACCCTCCTTTCCTCCACTACCACCTCCTCTCCTCCATACCCCGGAAAGCAATCTTTGTGTCCAATCTAATGTTGCTCATTTGGCTACATATTACTTACAAATAGTTACTAATTGATCAATGTCTCGAGGCAAACGGCAAAGTCAAGTACACTGTGTACTTTACAATTAACTACTTCTACTCAAAACATTCAGGCAGTTTTGCATACTTCCGGGTAAGAGAGGAGTGGTAGTGGGGGAGTGGAGGAAGGGAAGTGGGTAGTGAAGAATATTGGGATGCACCCAGGGTATCAGAGAGATATGGGATAATATGTCATTAATAAAAAATAAAATGCCATTACAATGCAACAGCATCATTACACAGAAGGAATAGTAGAGTTGGAATAAGTACAGTATGATACAGTGAAAAATTTTGTGCACTTCATTTACATACTAGTTACATACTATTTAACAAAACACATACGAACTAATGGATTAGTAACTTCCACTGGGTCATCAAAAATGTATTGCAGTGCATGACAAATAAATAGTACAAGTAGCTATGCCAGAGATGATTTTTCAAATAACATTATTCATCAATGGTGTGTAATAAATGGCAGTGGACAACAGCAGTTTTGTTTAGAATTTTATCTCCAGTGATAAATGCAGTCAATGTCTTAGGAAAAAAATCAATGGCACTGCTAAACCTTTATCATCAGATGATTTTCATGAACAAGAATTCATTAAACAATATGAAACACGCATGGGTAAATGATGGATAAGGTTTTCAGTGTGGCAACAATTAAAAAAATGAAACTATGTAAACTGCATACTGATACAAAACAGACATATACCATCCTTTTCATCACAGCGTCCAACATACCCTTACGTTATGTAAACACATACATAGAAAGACATATTTGACGTGCAAAAATTTGAATAGATAGAAAAATAAGGCTATAAAATAAGCCAATCTATTAAATACGTGTAGACAGCTAAAAGGAAGAAAGTCTCAGTTAACAGTAGCTATCTAAATTTTTAAGTATATGATCATTATAGGTGTTTGACCACAGTATATTTCAAAATAAACCATCATACCTACAATATTTTGCTAGCAAAGTAGTCTGTCATTCAAAGTGGTACCATACATTTATTTGTCTTACAGTTCTGGCAGCCAGTCATTTTAATGGTTGTCAGTTAAATAAATGTCTCTGTGCGCACTGAGTATATGTGAGTCCTTTCCATTTTTATATGAATCTATTAGTGGTTGCGTCGGGAGGTAAATAATACACAAACTGTCAGTGCCGCAAATAGTTAAACCCAAAAAGCTGTGACAACATTATTCTAAAAATCTGAATAAAGTACTAATAGCAACACGATTTTGAATGTTATGATGTTTTATGTGTAGCAGTTCATCATTGCTGTAAGCCGCCATACTGTTTTTATCGATACCGAACATTCAAAATTTTGTGGAATGTTATTACACGGCCAAAGAAAAAGTCGCACACTGTAATATTTTGTTGGACCGCCTTTAGCTTTGATTATGGCGCGCATTCGTCGTGGCATTGTTTCGACAACCTTATGCAACGTCACAACATTTATTTCCGTCCAGACTTGCATTCATTTTTGGCCGAGATCTTGTATTGACGACGGGAGAGTCGAACCACTCCGTGAAGTCTTCTCCAGCACATCCCAAAGACTTTCAATGGGGTTAAGGTCAGGACTCTGGTGGCCAATTCATGTGTGAAAATGATTCCTCATGCTCCCTGAACGACTCTTTCACAATTTGAGCCCGATGAATCTTGGCATTGTCGTCCTGGAATATGCCCATGGATGGGATAACCTGGTCATTCAGTACATTCAGGTACTCAGCTGACTTCATTTTATTGCTGCATAACGTTGCTGAGCCTAGACCTGACCAATTGAAGCAACCCCAGATCATAACACTGCCTCCAGAGGCTTGTACAGTGGGCACTATGCATGACTGGTGCAACTGCGACTTTTTTTTTGGCCAGGCAGTGTATTTTACCCATTGGTTCTGCTCTTGTGTCTGTTCCATAGCATATAGTGCTGTTGTGTAAAGTTGCAGAGCTGCCCTCGTGAGCTGGGGATGTGACAGACCAGGGATTACATTCAGGGCAATCTCCTCCTCACCAGCAAATAATCAGATCATATCTGATACGGTACGGAACATGGGTGTGCCAACGAGAAAGAAAATATGGCTATTGGTGTATGATTTTCAGACTATGACTATCAACGAAAGAAAAGAGTTGCACACTCACTCTCCATATGCCATGATTTATTACCCATCAGCATTGCAGCAATCAGGGTGTGATGAAGGCTCTTTGCTGGAACATTGGTGGTTAATGAATGACGGCATAGGGAGAGAGGGCGCGCGACTCTTTAAAAAAAAAAATTTGTTCCAGTGTCTGCACATCATTGGGCATGTGTTCTTTACTTTTTTGCAAGGCTATGACTATCATCTGTCTAGAACATTCCAGAGAGAATGGGAAACTGCTTTAAATGGAATTATCATTTGAAACTCCACTGTAATTGAGTAGTACCACTGCCAGTCAGCACATAACTCCAGCCCCTCTTTGCTGTTTGAGCATGCGCATACGTGCTTGCATGCGCATACGTGCTTAAGTGCTTTATGGGGCAGATCATTTTGGTGTGTCTTAGACTTGTACTCAAGTGAACAAAACATTCTTACCGGCTACATATTTTGCTTGAATGTTTCTGTGACATCTCTCTGTATTGAGTTGATCTCATGAGAAGAAGAATGCTGTGTTAGTTGCTCTGTGCTGGTAGCTAACTTTTCGGTTAATTGCGATGTCTTCAACTCAACTCAAGTTAGTATGCAAGCTAGCAAGCTTACTGTCTCCCCAAGTCAACAAGGAAGAGGCAGTAGGGATTTTGCAAAGTGAGACACTAAGGGGTATGCTGCCATTACTAAAATGTTTGAATAATTGCATTGAGCTGCACTGTGATGAGGTGATTTTATATAATTTCGCCAGCTAACTTGGTTTAATTTCTAGCTAGCTATCTTAAAGCTTGGTTCATTCCAGAATGGTTAATATTTGTGAAACATGTGCTGCATGTTATAGGCATACTCTTTCAATGTATTATTTTCCAAACGATAAAGTCCTTTGCGATGACTCTTCAATTAATAATTGCGCAATTATTTGTTTTATTATTGCTATAAACACCATTGATACATGTACCTGAAATGTAATCACAATGGACATCACCTCGTCCTCTCTATAGACAACTCTGATAGATTGCATCTGATAGATCACTCTCGACTCAAAATCTCTGCTGGCGCTATATTAACGCTGAGCACGTGCTGTTCAGTCTTGTACGTGGCCACATGCAAAACATAAACTGTAAAGGCATTTGCGAGATATCACGTGCAGATGTAGGAAAAAGCCTGATTTCCAGTAAGAAAGGGGTTTTGCTTACAAAAATCACTTTTCAGAGTTTCTTACATGGGTCACTTAAGTGAAATACACTGGGGAGACGTTTAAACAGGCAAAGCTGAGCTGCACATGGGTTCAGATATGCGCTGCTTCAATGAGCCGGATCAGATCTGGCTGTAGTACAACATTTCATTTGCCAGACTTCTGTGAGAAAGCGCCCTCCTACAGCGTATTGCAGAACACCAGCAGTGTACTCATTGCCTTTTGTGCTGTATCCTCAGGGGACACGTACGTATAAGGCACACACACACTTTTCATTTCTCTCTAGGTCCTCTGCCCTTTCACTTTCCAACAGTAAAAACATGTCAAAATGTGTTATTTTTTATTTTTGTTTTCACAGTTGGGGAATATAAATCTCGTAACATAAAAATTTACATTTTTATGTTTTCAGAACTATGAGCAGTATCCAGAATCAGTTGTACAGGTATTTTTTTTCACTCAGGACAGGCCGTAAAATAATCCTCCAACATAATATTCATTGGTTTATGGTTTGTTTTTATTTTTCTGGTCAGGGGCCAGTGCAGATTGCAACAAAAATATTTGTTCTTTTTTTAGAAAGGAAAATAGTTTGACACTCATAAATGAGCTTGTCTGAACCAGGTGCATGACTACAGTAGTAATAGCTCTTGTATGGTAAGCATGTGTACCATAAATATGTGCAGAATACTTGAGCCTGGAGCTGCCATCTACCTGTACAGGAGCTGACCGGGCCCTGCTAATTTCACCATCTCTTTACAGCCGACTAGAATGTAGGAATTTTTGGTTCCTTGAGATGGCTCTATCAATCTATCAATCTTGCCAGTCCAAAATTGATGCCGTTTCAACATTGTCATGCTCCATGTACACTTCTACTTGTTACCTGCGTTTTATCTGTTTTGCTAGTGCTGACGGTAGAGGTGTGGCCAAGATAGATTGGGGAGATTTCCTGCAGCTGGTTAGCAGGCTATATAAACCAGATGGTCGAAGCAGTCCCTCTCCCTCTCCCTCTCACTGTATG
Organism: Synaphobranchus kaupii; assembly: GCA_029718625.1. NCBI lineage: Eukaryota > Metazoa > Chordata > Actinopteri > Anguilliformes > Synaphobranchidae > Synaphobranchus > Synaphobranchus kaupii. Next base: position 24,120,462 of record CM056390.1, read on the forward strand.
GGCAGTTCTTTTGGTTGTGTCTTTTGGTTCTCTGCTTTACAACACCCCACAGCATAGTTATACACTCATCCAACACCCTCAATCACACTGGCGTTTATGGACTTTCAATCCCCACTAGTATTGTATATTTATTATTATTTCTTATTTAAACAAATTCCTTTTTTTTTACACTTTCAATCGGTGTGTCCTGAAATCATCTTTTGCCCGTGAGCTGGTCTTTACAATGTATCACCAATAAATGTTGAGCAGTGCATCCCATTTCAGAAAACTAATAATAAAATTAACAGATAAATTTTCCTCAGCATCCCAATAGTCTCTTGTGTGCTATCTTGTGTGGCCATTGGCAGGTAAGTTAAGCCATAATGAGTTTTACTTAAATTAAGGACAGTAAATGAGAAGACTCTGATCAAGTGGAATCTGCAGATAGCTTCTGCCAATCCACCCACTGTGGCTGAAACTGGCACAAAGCAGCCAGTGTGTTGGGCACTAGACATGGCCACAACTGTGATAAAATCTTTCTTTCTTATTGTCCAGTGCTAATTTCAATAAGCTTTCAGACAATATATTCAGTGCACATATCTGTTTCAATGAGCTCAGTCTCAGAGTATTTCTTTGGTTTGGAAGGGCTTCCAAAAGTAATACAAAGGTCAAACCCTGGTTCTACCACTATGATGTTCTCTTTGGATTGCTATGTATAATGACTTGTTGATGGTTTGCCTGCCAGTTTCTGTTAAACACTTTCACTTCGTCATTTAGGCAACAAGACCTCTTATTTGTATAGAATGCAATGTGGCTGTCCTTTATTTTGAATATGAAATCTAAGCAAGAATATTTTCAGTTCAGCTACTGCTAGATTTATTTTGTGTTTTGTTGGTTGTAAGCAAGTATATGCAAGATGTCCTTTAATGTCCAAGGGGGAATCTATTAATATGTAAGCCTGCAACAAAGAACTAGCATAAGTTGTTGATTTAGTTGGATATTTACTAAAAGCAATTATATGAATGAACACAGATGTAAAATATCCACTGGAATGGTTCTACCACTTTGAAAAACCTTGTGCTAGTGGTCACAACATGAGATATTTTCAGGACAGTAGAGGAATGTTGAAGAGTAGAACACCATGGGGCGCTGTTATTTTGAATTAGCCAGAAGTGAGGGACATGTAGCATGCAGAGGGACTTTCGTGTTCTAGGAATGATTCATTCATTTAGTTCCAGGCTTTAAAAAAAAAATCTCATCCGGGTGCAACAGCATGGATATTCAAATCTGACCCTCGAATCCAAATCCGGCCCTGGCTTTCTTTTTCCCAGGTAATTCGCTGAACAGTTAGTGCTACCGATTGGCCAAGACTGTCTTAACACCAGACTCCCAGGCAAAGGGAGGGTAAAAAATCAGCCGTTCTCCGTCATTCCAATAACAGGGTCCTACAGTACTGCATAACTTGGGGGCACGCTGGTTAGATTTTTTTTTCATAATAATGATATTCATTAATAAATACTCAATATCTCAATTCTAATTCAGTTCAAAGCTCATGACTGCAATATCTCTTTTGCAATCAATTATACCAGTTATTTCAATGTTTTCAAGCCTGATTGAAAGTTAAAGCATGGTCAGTAAAAATCATACTTGGTTAACTTTCCTGCATTTGCTACAAGCCTTGATAAATCACAGTCGGCTGTTAATATGTGCTTAATCTGCTTATGTGGATATTTTACTCAGATTTCTTAAAAGGTAATAAGCTTTTTTTTTGGACTTGCGCCAGTGTATATATGTAATCTGCTTTTACCATATAAGCTGAAAAGATCACTTAATTCCCAAGACGCAGGCTACTTAGTAGTCTCTAGAATATCTAAAAACTTGACGGGTGGTAGAGCTTTCTCCTACAGAGCGCCACTACTGTGGAACACCCTACCAAAATGTATAAGGGAGACACACACACAGTCTCAATATTTAAGTCTAGATTAAAAACGCACCTTTATGATCAGGCTTATAACGAGTTGTAGTCTGGAGACAGGACCAGAGAAGCTTTTAGCCATAGAGTAATGTGGGGTGGCATCCTTTCCTTACTGTCACCTGTCAACAGCTGTGACCCCATCTTCCTGGGCTGGCTCTTGATAGGTGGGTAGGATTGTTTTCCCTCTCATGACTGGATGGGTTCTCAAACTCTGTCTTCATAGCTATGCAGCTATAGATTACTCCTGGCGGGGGCACTTTCCTTATTACAATACTTTATTTTGCACACACAACTATAAAATACTTGCAGACACTCATCTGAAAAACGCATATAAACTCATATGAAACACTCACATGCATATCTGCGAGAGTTCTAAATACGTGTGTAGTTACTGTGCTCATTCTCCTGCCTTCTCTCTCTTTTTCTCTCTCTCTCACACACACACACACACACACACACACACACACACACACACACACACACACACACACACACACACACACACAAACCGAGACACAGACCACACAGGGATCAAAGCAAAGTTCCTCATGTTGCAATTTTCTACAGCTACTTCTTTGACCAATAATACTTTGATGGTAATACTGGGTACAGATCTAATTCCATAATGCTGCAAAACTTAATCAAACTCCATTCATTGTACTGGACGTCAATGTACACAGTGGATAAGCAGACAGATTGATGTACAGTGTGTAGTGTATTATACAGAAGAAATGCATCCACGCATAATTATGCACCATTATTTGGCAAAGCATAGGCAAATGCTTTTTAAAGCTTGTTAAGTAATTGTTAACAATGCACTTACCAAGAACAAAACCAAAAAGAAATTGAGACTTTTTAAGTGTTACAGTGTAATACATTGAACAGTATAACTATTAAAGCATAGTTCATTGGGACACGGAGATCTTTGAAATAATTTTTTTAAAATCATAATTCATTATAAGGTATACCATAGTTATGAGACTAATTATCAGTTTTAGCATTCTGTATGTTCACAGACTTTGTTAAATAAAGATTGTCCCAAGGTTTAGAGGAGTTTAACTAACTATATTTCCAGATATTTCTCTGGAAATGTGTCTCTTCAGATGTGTCTCTTCACGGATTCATAATTCCCATGCATCAAGTAAGCAAGTAAAAGAGTAAGTGAAAAGTACAAACTAAGCTACATTAAAATGCTCTTGAGGTGGGTAAGGCCACATTACATACATCCAAAGTCTGAATGAACCCTCCCAATGGCGCAGGGACAGTTTCAGGGAAAATGATTACCCCAGTGATCTCTGCTAATCCTGAGCTGACAAGTGGCACCCCGAGCACAGGGGTTCATGGGAGGTTGAGGGGGCCATAGGAGGCTCTCCTATCCCCTTCGGGCCTCTAACTCCACCCCGCCTTGAAGCATGCCGGCTGGGCACAGTGAGTTAGGCTCATGGTATGCGTATGGGAATTTGTGTGTGCATGTGTACGTGCGTGCTTGCGCGTGCGTGCGTGCGTGTGTGGCTGTTACACTACTTAGCACTTTCCCTCACTGACCCCTGTGAGACTGATACAAATCCTGTTCTGCTGGAGAGCTAAGCTAAGCTCCCAGCTTTGAACCAAAGTAAGCGCACGGATTGGAACATTTGCAGCGGATATTATAAGTCATCAGGCTACCGCCCGCACATCATCTGTCTGTACGCATCGGATGTGATCAGAATGAGCGTGCTGCCCTCCTTATGCAATGAGGTTGCTGTTTGAGGGTTTCTGATGTGTGGTAGTCAGTTTAATCCCAGAGGGGGGTCCCTGTGTGGTCCAGCCAAAGCTTTACCTCAATGCTATTATGCCTGGAATCGAAGTCCCATAGGAATATGCACAACTGACCATAGCATAGCCTGATAAAAAATTTTAAAAAGCTTTGAAAGTGATTGTTTCGTAGATAGTTATTTTATTTTTATTTAACCAGGTAGACCAACTGAGAACTCATGGTACTTGAAAAAAATGTTTTCCATTGGTAAATCATTGTGGGAAGAATTACTTAATCCCGCTCTTCCATTTCCGTTTAATTTCTGCAGATAAAAGTAAGATATGTAAAGGTTCAGCTGGGTTGAAACTTCACTCCAGATGTAGTAATGTCGTCACCATTGGCAATGTAACAGCTGAGAGTCGGAGCGGAAGAAAAAAAAAAGCGGAAATGGGCATCGTAAAAATCCAGTGTCATTTCAGGCAACAGTCCCCTGAATAAACCTCGGAGGCAAGCTGTCGAACGGAACACAAGGAGAGCAGGGCAGGATTAACAGCATTAGTGCCCGTCCTCCACTGTTTTTCCCAGGCGAGGGCATCCGCGCACTGGAGCGGAAGCAAAGTGACAGCCGCGTAGAACGACCGCGACGAGAAGCACCGCGCGGACTGGAAGCGGACCCTCGTCTCTGGCACCGGAGAGACTGGGATCGCTCGCAGAGGCCGGGCTACCTCGCGGCCGCTGACCGCGATAGCTATGAGGCAGTGGCCTTCGTTTCTTTAAGGGGAAGTGCCACAGAATTAAACAACTGAAAACGAGCCAGGTGGCAGCTGTAGCCCGCTGAGTCATTAAACCAGGGTAAATGAGGGCTTTGACGAGGGGAGAGGGAACAGAAGCTGTGTGTGCGCCTATGCGTGTGCGCGTGCGTGTGGGGCGAGGGGGGTTCACAAACCGCACAACAATGTCCTAGGATCAGCGCATGTATGAGAGCTGGCACAGCCCATGCGGAGTGCAGGGCCTACCACAAGATTTTACACCTGCTGAGTGGATTATCACCAATGAAGCAATGCGTCTGACACAAACGCGTACACATGCATGTATGCACACACACACACACACACTTATACACACAGACATAGCGCAGGGATCAAAGCACGATTCTTCACTCTTGTGTTGCAATTTCCTACAGCACGCGTCATTTGTTTACCCATGATACTTTGCTGAAATTTCCAAATCAAGCAGCTTGAGTAAGCATCATTGTGTTTATTATTATTATTATTAGTAGTAGTAATAGTAGTAGTAGTAGCAGCAGCAGTATTTGTAAAATCATAAGATTCACCTGCTGTAAATTGCTGCCTGGTGTGAACTATGCAACTTTATGGAAACGTATCCATCACAGTATGACTAAAACTTAGTTGAAAAACATGAAAGCAGTTTGTACAAGGTCTGGCATAAGAATCCTATTAAACTGCAAGGACCCAGTAAACTCCAGTTACAGTAACAGTACCTCTAGTGACTCATTTCATACTGGAAGGTTTTACATTTACCGTCACGACCAAAACAAAAAGGGAAAAGGGCACCTGAGGTGACTGCTGAAGTTGAGCAATAACCAAAGCACGGGTTTTCCATTATTCCCAGTCTGGGAAAGTGAGACAAAATGCTTTCTCCAAATATCGCAGACAGATCAGTCCATCCTGGCAATACTTGACAGAGGCTCACAGAGCTTGTTTGTGAAGTCAAAAGTGTACTGATGTATTTTGGTAAATTCATTCAGTGTTTGAATTCCAGGAGTAGGTGAAGAACCTCCACATTCTGGTTTCATTCTACCTGATGTTCACAGAAGAGGAACGGGTGGACATTTCAGACACATATGCAGTATTTCTTGCTCTGTGGATCAGTATTCAGTTATATAACTCCTCAGCAGTAATCAAAACAAATGTCCAGTTTAGTAACATTTTGACACAGTACCGTATTCTTGTTCATGAAAACTTACACTACAAAAAGGATGTCATGAATTGCACAATAGGAACGGTTACAATTCTGATTCGGTGTCCTCAACTGGAGGTTGTAAAAACAGGACAGTTTTTACTACCTCATTATATTTTAGCACACAATCTTTACAATAAAACCCTTATGCTTACATTACAATGTTCAGCTCTGGTGCATAATTGCAGAATGTTCTCATTTACCTACGTAGATGTATGCTTTAAATTATACTCAGCCATTTTACCTGGTTGGTTGATGAGAAATACAGACAGTGGAATCTAACAGCTGTTCCGTTTAAAGAGATTAGAGGGGGCACGCTACAACACCATTCAGCAGTGGATGGGCTTGTAATACTACACGTCTCGTCTGTCAATGGGAAGTCTGGATGCTAGGCTTGGGTAAACAACGTTAACATCATGCACAATAATCATATTGTATTTAAACACTCCATAGGGTACCATTTTTAACAAAGCACAGTTCATTTGCAGTGTAGTATAATGGTTAAGGAACAGGACTTGTAACCGAAAGGTTGCAGGTTCGATTCCCAGCCGGACACTGCCGTTGTACCTTGAGCAAGGTACTTAACCTGAATTTCTTCAGTATATATCCAGCTGTATGAATGGATAAATGTAATAAGAAGTTGTGTAAGTCGCTCTGGATAAGAGCGTCTGCTAAATGCCTATAATGTAATGTAATGTCATTTGATTTTGGTGGATCATTGATGATGCAGTAATGCATGACATCTAAGTTAGCACTTTAGGTAATGAGTTGCTATGGGCCTTATAGAGAGACTGTACATAAAAATCAAATCCAGGCATCTGTGTAAAGAGGAGATTTCCTATAGGGTTAAAGTTAGCTGTTAGCTGTCTTCATATGCATTTCCACAGCCTAATGGACATGCATGTGATATCCAAAAAAGAAAGAAAAAAAGAAAAGGTGCACTTCAAGGCTTCAAAAAGTACCAGTATCAGTATATATACACAAATGTATGTAATACTCACCTCAAAATCAGGCAAGCACTGCATTAAATCAGTAAATCATACAAACAAAATGCGTCTACGCAGGCTTATGCTTGCCTGTGCATTTTGACAAGGTAGGCAATATGACAATATGAACCGCAGTCATGAGAATGTGCCCTGACAGCTGATAAATGCACATAAACACCATGCCTAACACGTCTATTTGTACGAGTCATTTTCTTGTTTCTTCCATAAAGGAGCCGCAAGCCTCAGACCTTTCTACTCCGTCAATCAAATAGCCCTGAAGCCCGCTGGTCGGCTACTGCTGATTCTGTGAGGGAAATTTTGAAACAGGACCCGTTCTCAACAGAGGAGTCATATAAAGGCTGCCTTATTCTGTGGCCTGCAGCTTTTTCCCATCTGCCAAAAGTCCTTGCTGTTCTCTACCTCTCATTTTCCACCTCCAACTCCCACTAGACGCCCACGCTGTTCCCCACTTTCGCAGTCTGTCTCAGAGCAACCCTAGCTAATTCAGCTGCCTCCGACTGTCTGCTCGCGTTTTATTCAGTCATAGTTGTTAAAAGTAAAAGGAAAGTCGCAATCGCCGGCGTTAAGCGTAAACGACGTAACTGTGATACAGAGTGAGGGTTTTGATTCCTCACCTTCGTTTTTTCAACGTATTGTCACGCTGACCATCATACATTCGTTGCCAAGCTGGGGTAGGGAGGCGTGGAATATATCCAGATCATTTATAAAGGAAATATCTGGTTCCAAGTCTCGCCGCAACTCATTTGATGGGGGTGTCACACAGGGCTCACCTCTCCTGAGTTGCGATCACAAAGGCCTTGGGAGGATCGGGCCTGCCAGAATAAACAAACCAATGCCAAGGTTTCAGTCTGTCAACCCTATCCTGAAAACCTGTTTAGACGTGGAATTGTGCTGGTTTGAACACTGACCTTCCTTCAACGAAACCCCCCCCCCCCGTCCCCACCCTCCCAAGATTGGTAAATGGTATGCTCCTGCCGCAGTGGAAGAGACTGGTATGCTTGGGGGAAATGGGTTCATGGACTCAAGTGCACTGGGGGAGTGGGAAAAAACTAAAAGACACAGTGACATTTTTTTTCTTAAAAAACATAACTACCATTATGGTTTCCTGGTTATACTTCATTTTAATAACCTGGTTATGCTATTATAATTCAAGTATAAAATGCATTATTTTCTTACTAACTACATATGCAAGTGTGTGTGTGTGTGGGGGGGGGGGGGGGGGGGTAAGCTGATTGTTTGGTCACTTTTTTATCTTGTCGGTTAGGATATAAGTGAATGTATGAACATGTAAATGATAAGCTGTTAACAAAAATAACTACTTGGAACATATGCTGTTGAATAATTTAGAATTAATATCATGCTATTATTTTAATTTGCAGATTACCTGTTGCCAGTATCTCCACACATTTGAAAATCAGTCATATATAAGTGTTCATTAAGTGGTCTTTAACTGTGGCATAACCACGCAAAAGGCCTTTAAATTAAGATCAAACTAAGCTTGACAAAAGAAACAGTACAAAAAAATCACAGTACACTGTGGTGAACACGTCTTTGTGTTTTTGCTTTAGTACACATTTCCTTACCCCATTCGGAATTCATACACACATCCCATAGCGCTGCAGATGACACAAACATGTTGCCATCAAAGTGCTGTGCCCTCCCATTGCATGAATAGGAACTCCACTTCCTCCATTGCTTGCAATGTCCTAGGAATGGACACACCATGTTCTTTTAGCTACAGAGTTAATTCTAAGACAGGGCAGTGGATCTCGACTAATTATGATCCTCAGCATTGTTTAGAGGAAACCAAATCACAGTTGATCACCGAGTGACACTGAATACGACGGCTGCCTGTTTTTTTTGTTTTTTTAAGATAGCAAGTGCATATGTTGCTGCAGGTTAGGACAATACAGGAATACCATGGAATTTTTCAGCCTTGCTGAACAGTCGTTTTCACTCCAAAACCTTTATTTTGCAAACAAGACATGCCAACAACAATTATAGCATCATCTGGAGGCCACCTACTCAAGCTCATTAAGAAAGAACTTGCACAGTCCACAAACAGCAGGCCAGAAAACATTAAGGCATCCAAGACTACTCTGTCCTTTGAATGAAAACAAGGCTATTACCAAATAATATCTAGATCAACTACATAACAGAGCTTTGACGAGCCTCATTATTACTATTATTTTCATCTCATATAATTAAATAGAAAATATAGCATACATAAAAAACATACATAAACAAAAAGTGTTGCATGGATCAGTGCATTCTGCCGCAGTCTGCTTGCCAGACTTGTTCGCTCTAACAACAACACCAGATGTTACTAAGATACCCGTTTAATTTGCAATAAACACAAGGAAAATCAAACAATTCTAGCAAATATATGACAAAAACCCCATGAAATAAGTTGTAAGGAAAAATGTACTGGATGCAACATAACTAAACTGTGACTGCAACAGACGACATGACAAAAGTATGGAACACAAGGTGCCAACGGACTCGGAAATTCAGCATCAGAGGCAATTGTTGTGTGGTCCATTACCATCCTGTATGCACTGGCATAGTGCATACTCCTGCGGCACCCTGGCACAGAGGGCGTCGCCATAGTCTGACAAAAAAAAAATTAGTCGGCTATTTTTTTTACTTGACTGAACAACTTTTAGAACAACTTTTAGTGTTGATAGACAAGCAGGGGGCTCCCATTGACTACAAGGCCGAATAGAACCCACCCTTCTATCATGGTGCCATCAAATCACATCTGGTTTAACCAAAATAGAACCTACACTTCTGGGGATGACCAATTGTGAACAGGTGGGTATTACATTCAACACATTAATAGGGGCAAAGGCCGTTGCGTGCTTTTGTTAACTAGCTAGGCCTAGTTAGCTAGTCTGAAATGAAGAGAAAATATCTGCACGGCGCTAAAAAAAAGACTAGCCTACGACAAAATGCGAAGCTGAATAAAACTAGGCTAACTTACCGAAAATGTCATCACTCTGACCACTGCTAAATCAAGTCTGAGAGAGAGTAGCCTGCATTGTTTTTTTCTCAAGATGATGAGTAAAAAGCGTCACAGTGGTGCCCAAAAACACCACAAAAAAAACTTTATTTGAATATGCTAAAGCTAAAATATGAAAATGAACTTAATTATTCCGACCAGTAAGATCCAGCGAAGCTTCCACATCGACTGATGAAACACTAGTAGTAGCTGTCTCTGCTGCAGCGGCTTCCTATACATTTAAAGCACCTGTCTCTTCTTCACAGTTTTCTGATGTACTCGCAGAATTTAAGCTCTTTTTAACAATCCCTGTGACTGTGGCGTCATTTTCAAAACTGAAACCTATCAAGATCTCGGCCTACCTTAGAAGCTAGGCTACTAGTAGTTTTGTAGTACTTTAGACATGTCGCAACAAAGGAGGACAGGACTACAGGGATCTCTCAAGTTGGAGTAGTGGAGTTGTTTAATTTGATTGAATTATTATAAATTAAATTTTTTATTTTAAAATCTTTATTTATAATTTATTTTAAATGGTGATACAACCATAGTCTATGGACCGTAAAGCAGCTATATTTAAAATGGCATTTTTACCTGTTGAAGTGACAGTTGAAAATGATACACATTTGACAGTTGAAAATGATACACATTAACTGTCTACCTGTCTCCCCTACGGTTTAATTTACATGGACAAGAAAATAGATAAATGATATTGGTTGAAGTGCAGATGATAAATTGTCTCATACTCTATCCCTCAGAAGTGGTAAGACCTATCTGTTTTTTCACACATTATCACAATCTGCACAGAAAAAGATGGTCAACTCGTCCAATCATCCTCGGCCTCTCAATATCACCAAATGCAGAAAATCTCTGATGTTATTCGCCTTCTTATGTGACAAAGATGGGGATGAGAAATTTTAAATATTTTAAAAAGGATTTGTTAAGGAGGGATTTATCATTTTCATGTTTGTAACGTGTAATGTTTAAACTCTGAAAATGATAAAAACCCTCCATTAGGTCTCAACAGAAAAGTATTTTTTTTTTTTTTTTTTTTTCCCCAAGTGAAAGCAATCATGAATGTCCTCAGAGAACAAGCAACACCAGAACAGATTGTGATTGAATGAATCTCAAATAGTGAGGAGACTATGCCCTTTATTACCTCACATTTGACATTTACAGCCGTACGGAGAGGTGAGATACACACAAGCTGTACACTCGTCTCTCTGACCAACTGTCTCACCGTGCCAGAATGGTCTGCTTTCCATCAGTAGATTCAGTTAAAAATGTTTTCACAATGTCCACAGTCACTAAAAATTGTCTCCGGAAATTCTGAAACTATACCACATTGTTGCCCCAGTACAAATTTGTGTGGAAATCACAAGATAAATGGAAGATTGACTGTTAACACACTGAGGATTCATGACACCTTTATCAACTCATCAACAAGGGAACCTTCACATTAAAGCTGATGAGAGCCCTCTGTATCATGCATAGGGAAACAAGTATGTGTGTGTGTGTGTGTGTGTGTGTGTGTGTGTGTGTGTGTGTGTGTGTGTGTGTGTGTGTGTGTGTGTGTGTGTGTGTGCGTGTGTGTGTGTGTGTGTGTGCACTGTAACTGTACAATCACACACCACAGTTGCTCAGCTACCATATGCATATGCATATGCAACCATAGAGCACACGGGGGGAGTTCAATAAAAAATGTTGATTGTTTTTGTAAGTTTGTTAATTCTGTGAAATCAAATACGCTACACCAAGAGATCATTTACAAGATCATATGGCTACTCCTAACCCCCCTTTATCTCTAATCAAAAACAGGCTCCAGATTTAATTTCCCCTTGAAGGCTTTCTCTTTATGTGAGGTCTAGTTCCTGTTTATTTATACCCCAGCCTGATCTTCGCACTGTTAGGTCCCTATAAATTTCTCCTCAGCGACTGGCCACCTACATCAATGCGGTCACAAACCTCTAACAATAGGTACATGATTTATTACCTCCTTGTTCTTTACAACATGGTGTAATTTGGCATTCATAACTACGTTACAGAAAAAATGGAACGTGCCATGAAATGGGGTTTTTAACTTTGCATTAATGGAACACATTGACAAGCGCTGAACCGACCGACCTGACAAACAGTTACAAACTGCTCTGGGTCTCGATAAAGGTATGTACTGTAACTATGTGACACGAAACATGCTGTAATATTTTATACTTCTATTATTACATGAACAAGAGTACAAAGGCATACTATTTTCATAGAATGCATGATACCATAGACATCACACCTTCTGCCTGTCAAAAATTCTGCCTGTGTCAAGATTCTCTGGCCATCCATCTAAATGAGCTGTACCCATCAGAGTGTATAGCCAAATCATACTGATAACAGCCAATTTGACTCCACAGTTCCTTGTTAAATATGATTCTCTGGTATCATAGATGAATAAAAGAAATCATATTATTCCTGTTAACAATCATCCTCAGTTAAATTCACTTTTATCTCTATTTTATTGGGGATAATTTGGTTTATACTAGGAATGTCTGCGTATTGTTTTGTGAACAATGTTTGTGATTAAATATTTGTGACTGGCCTAGAATGACCCTTTTTTCCCCCTCTCCCTAGAAATTAGTCATATTTCTGAGAAAACTCCAGCCCCTCAGTGTACTGGAAACCGTACAAAAGGGGAAAAAAGGTGAATTATGTTGCACAATACTGAAGTATGTTGGTGATATTTCTTGTAAATGTGAAAAGCAAAACGTTTCCGAAACGTTGGCTGATTTTGGAGATGGCGTTGCACTTGTGACTAACACTGATGGACGGGCGGGGGTTTCCTTTACGCACACGAACTGAGACTCAGGGTTCAGTGAACGGGGCGGGCCACGGCATCCCCTGGGTGAGTCTGACGACTCAACCCCTAACCGCACTCTGAAAGAAATAGCCTCAACCGCCCCCCCCCCCCCCCCATTGAGAGGTCTCTGCATATGTGCTGGAGGCCCCCACGTCTTTCCACTTCAATGTGACTCGGAGATTAAACGCTTTTTTTCTTTCTTCTACTCGCTGCATTCTTGGAAGCCGGCCTATTTTTTTAATCCCTAGCAGCCCTCAGATATCATCTTTCACTTATAAGGGAAATCAAGTCGGAGAATAAGCTGGCACCGAGTGCTGAGAAGAGGTGAGGCATTGTATAGTGTTCATTACATTTTGGATAAGGGTACAAAGTCTTGAGTTTTAATTTTGAGAATTTATGGCAGATTTATCTGTGGTTGTTTAGAAGACCACCCCCCCCCCCCCCCCCCAACACCACCGCCACCACCACCACCACCACCACCACACACACACACACCGGCCCCCTATTCCCCCTGAATGAGCTATGCCTGTGTTAAATCAAAACTTCTGGTAAATTACATTTAAAAAACTTGTGACGAATACTACTGAGACTGCAAGTCTGCAATGTGTAGTTTAAACCTGCAATTTAATTTCCTCATGAAATACAACTAAGACATTGACCAGCCCACAGTTCCTATAATTCCTTTCTGAAGACACATTAGTAAATTAACAATAAATTACATTTATCTTAATGTATGCTTAATATTGCTTTATTTTTGCAACAATCAAGCAAACAGCTCTAATAGACCATACCACGACCAAATTACACAGAAAACAAACGTTTGAGTACAATATTCAGTTATGACTATACTGTATACTGCTAAAATAATTAAATGAAATGTCAAAATATGAAAGCATTATATATGCATCTTTGCACATATCCATTGCTAACTATCTGAGTGCATCTGGACAGGCTTTACAAGAGTCATGTCAAAAAACGGAGGAATAAAGAAAGAATGTTCTCACAATGCAGCACGCCCTTCTAAATCCTGACTGGGTCAATGTTTTTACGAGAACTTTAATTGAGACCAACCCACCCCCCTAGGCCAGCCACTTCCTGGAGAATGTTCACATAATTTCGGAGCTTTTGGCGAACGTGTCCTGGAGTGAACTCCAGAATGCGATGACAAGGATGCGACTGAGCGTTCTGCTGTTGTTACGGCAGGCTTCTTTTTTTTTTTCTGAACGGCTTAAATTTTCCATTCCAAAAATGGCACAAGCTGCACTTGACTGGAAAGGCTGACTGGCCCGATCGGGGATTGTCACAGCGGACGTCCTGCGCTGCGACGGGGTGCAGTCTCGAGGGGTGGGAGCTTTACAGTGAAGTAAAATATGATGAGGAGGACGAGCTGTAGCCAATCACCTGCCTCGCAGACACACGCATAGGGAACATAGGCACATATACACATGCATACACACACAATAAAATATACTCGCACAAAAAAATGCATGAGAACTTAATACAATCAGAAAGACAAACAAGCGTGAGCACAGGCAGACATGCACAGGAACAGAACACAAAATACCAGACATACAGACACGTGCGCAATCTAGAGAGACACACAAACACACTGCTAGCCACCTCTTTGATCCCACTCCCCGACAGCAGCTGAAGGAGACTGAAAGATGACACTTGGAGGGCTACGTAGACAGCGGACGGCGCTGCACAGTCATCGCTTGTCTGGTGAAAGTACTCTGATGTCATGCTTGAGACAAGGTGCTTTGTCTCCCCGGCAACAGGGAACAAGTATATGCGCTTACGAGCCCGACAGGAAGCGCAGGGGTAATATCACACAGTGCAGACATTAAGCATTTGCCCCCTAGTCCCTAGCCCCCCCACGATCAGCTCTCAGACTAGAACAGAAACTGAATGCACAAAACGTTTATTCCGACCGTCTGCTTTCTGTTCCCCATCGCTCCGCTTCATCTCATGTGAAGCAGGTGGAGTGCCAGGAGCAGTTGTGGTTTATGGAGGGCTAAACGTCACCATAGACGTTACGGCGGAGCCGTCTGGTTCTGCCCGAACCTGTCTGGCTGCGCGAACGCGCGCCGGAAAATGCGCTTGCGGTGCCGGGGCTCAGTCAGCGCCGAGCCAACCCCCCCCCCCCTCTCTCTGACGACCTTGGGGGCGTCGCAGCGAGGAGAGGGACGTTTGGTCGCCATCTGCTCGACAGGCACATCACAGGGGTTCATCTGAGGAGCCCTGTCGTCTTTAGGTAAATCCCGCGCCTGCGACTCATTGTGACAGCGAGGCTTCCTGTGGGGAGACTCAGATTGTAAAACACGGGGTTGCGTCGGGGTGCAGGTGGGCGGCTCTCGCAGGGGGCAGGGGGGCTGCCGAGCCTCGCCGATCGTTTAGGGCAGGATCATTTCTTAAGGGCATTTCTGAACCAAACTGTAATAGGGAAATGAGGAGAACAGAAAGGTGTACTATGGTGATTATTGCTCCACACTGAAAACAGGGGTCTGTTTTCTGTGTGGAGAAATCATAAATAATACAAATAACAAATCTAAGCAAGTGTTCCCTTTGTATCTTATACAACACCTTAACATTGATGTAGAAGAGCACAGAAGGCACATGTACAAAAAATACTTCTTTAAATGTTTAGACTCTTTCTAAACATGCAACAGTGCTGTCACAGTCCCTAAATCAGCGGCTGTATTATTTAACAATTAAAATTTTTTTGGTATTAATATTATCTTTTGAACAATGTCACATTTTCACTTTTCATATTCTCATTTTGTGTAAGTATTTATAATGCTGTACTGCCTTTTAATTCAGTACTTGTAAAAAAACATTTTTAAAAAGGAAGCTTTAAGATTTGCCTTCTTCTTTTTAGACCTATCATGTCGATAGCGCTTTGTGGCAAATTCATAATTAAAAGTAAATGTCAAGTTTTATTTTAGAACAGAAATTTCGGCCGGCTGTACAAGACGCAAGGCATAAAGAGACACATTTGTACAATGTACAAATTTGTGCAATCCAGTTCTCTCTAGTACAAAGACAAAATTTTAAAATCATTAGTAGAAATAGCGCAGTGTTTGCCTGTGACTGTGAGTCGCTCCTTTCCGAACGTCAATTTTACTGGCAGGGCTCGGCTTGGTGGATGATGAACCTGCGGAGGTATTTCCAGACACATCACACTGCAGCAGTTGCTCCCCAGACGTGAGGTTGTCTGAGGACAAGGCTGCCGCATGTTGAGGGTGGGGGGAGGGGAAGAGTGAAATGATTTTTTTCAAAGAAAACTAACAGCAAATAAAGTGAGATATCATCAATGCTGTTTTTCTGTTTCACTAAATTCCAATGATATAAGGCAGGGAGTGTTAACTGAAGGCAAAATTTTACAGCAAGTCAAGTGCATTTTAATTTATATTTTTTGGTACGCATTTGTGTTGCAGAGTAGAGTTGTTCGATAAGGATATTATATGGGCAGGGCAGACAGTGGAAACCTTTCCCAAAAATGTTGAAAACAGAATGTTCTACCACTGTAGAATAAACAGATTGAATAAGCGGTACATACAGTACTATTTAATCGTAGGGTCTGGTTATAACTGCAAGGGACATGTGATCATGCTTTAATTAATTGGGGGAATCTCACATTCTAAATTGATTTATATATTTCAAAAAGAGGAAGCTATAGCTGAGAGTAATACATCTCTGTACTCAGGTACAGTTAGAAATACTATGTGTTAGATTAACCTATTGTCAATAATTCCACCTCATGCCTCGATGTTTAGTTACAGTAAATGCAAGCCTAGGCGTGTGCTTGTGTGATCTATGCATTTTACTACTGTATACAAGTAGCAATCTGAAGTGCTGTGGTTTTTATATGGTGAAGACACGTTACTAGGATATTAACAGTCAACAAATAAGCAATCACGCTGCATTAAATAACTAAATAACCCTTACAGTGTCCTCCTGTACTCGATTGTGTGTCACCAACAATTGTCCCATTACCAAACAATCAATCCAGATATAATTTATATTTCCTATGAATGCACTTCACTAGTTTGATTTCTGGAAGGGTAGGGTGAAGGTGGGAATTCTCTGCCTGCTTTCCCCCCCTGGGACTGGACCTTCTGTTACCAGCCCCCCTGGGGACGATGCCTTTCCACACTGCTGCTAGCGTCTCTGCGACATTCAAATAGGCAGAACTATTAACCCTCAAGTCATTTTCAACATCCAAGTGTAGTGACTTTGCAATAAAAATATTAAAACATAATGTTTGTTTTTAATGTAAAAACATATTCCAGGAGCTCAAAGGAAGACAGCTTTAGAACAGAATGAGCCCTGGCTAAATGGAGCTGTAACCCTCATATGATAAAACAAGGTGTTGCCTCTTGCGCACCATCGTGAATATGTGCCGTCTCTGATGAGGATTGACAAATTTGTCACACTGGACTGTTCACTGTGGCTACAAAACCATATAGAGCAGTTAAATATTCAACTGCATTCCATAGCCATGTTTGACACTCCATAACATACCATTATGTTCCTCCGTGCTCTGAGTATTCTCATTTTTGAAAAATCTGTTCAAGATGTAGCTGGATACATTTTTATGTGAGCATGCACTCTAGTCAGCATTTACAATACTCAAAGGGCCTGATTTACGAAGACCTTTAGCATGTGCAAAAGCTTTTAGCACATGCAAAACCAATAACATGACAAATGATTGGTCTTGGTTTTTGTTTTGCACCAATCATTGGCCGTGTTATTAGTTTTGCGTGTGCTAAAAGTTTGCACCCGCTAGAGGTCTTAGTAAATCAGGCCCAAAGTTCTTAAAGCAATTCAAGGCCAGTTTCAAAGTATGCAAACTGATCTAATATTCTTTGAAAATGTATGAATGTTATAGGAATAATGTCCAACAGAAATCAATTGTCAAACATGACAACTTTAGACCTTGACTTGAAGCAGTTGACTATCTCTGTATCTGTGTTATACTGTGATTCTCCATTTTTTCAGTTTAACAATTAGTAAGCTATTTCAGTTTTGTGGGAAATAAAATAAGAAAACGAATAATTTTCATTACCTAAGGGAGACACAAGAAGAAAGAGGTTTTTTGATGCTTTGAAGAATGAATAATTTAAAATGGAGAAACAACCGAAAAAGTACATTCTTGTTAGATTTTCAAGGCCTGGATCCCATCCACAGTAACAGAGCATGTATACTTAAAACTTGTGTTAAATGTGAAAAAGAAATTTCTCTCGGTGCATTCTCTGTGTTCTTTAAAAGCCAATCATTTATTTACTTATTTTTCTGTCCAAATATCAGAATCCACAAGAATCAGCACAAGGGATATCTAAGCCATCTGGGGTGACTTAAAATGCACAAGGGACAAAAACAAATATAAGTAAAAATGTTTAGTACACTTTAATACATTTTAAAGTATAATGAGGTATAATATTGTTCAAATTAATTTACAATGAACTTGTTTGAGTATTTAAAATATATTCCAAACATTCAAGTATTTTGTAAATAATAGAATAATTTGTTGTTGCAAAGCTACAAAAGTAATGTCTAACTGAAGGTATTATATTAATCTGTTTAGTTTGGTTGCACAAACAATCAAGCAATGTCACCATGGAAACAAGAAGAAAGTAGAATTAAAAAAATGAGATTAAGAAACACAAGTGAAGTACCCTGATCAAAGAAACAATTTTAGGACTCTATTAATGAGACTTTTTCTAAATTCCTCAAAGGGCCACATATGCTTCAAGATGACACACCGCACTATGGTGTGGAAGACTATAGGTTACATAAGTTTATGGGAGGTGTGCACTGCCATTTTAAAGCTTCTATAGAAGTTACTCTAGTAGTATTAAAGAAGTTTTAAACTTTTGAAACTCTTGGTTACTGAGGACGGTTCTCAAAATATGTTCTTGAATGAAGCCCAGGTTTTTCAAGGACAGGTGCTATTGTCAACCTGCCCTCAGGGCTTCAGATTGCACTGTTCTGAATGCACCACCTGTTCTAGTCTGTACACTTAATCAGTGCTCATGGGGGCACCACTGTGTACATCTCTGGCCAGAAGGCATTGTAATTGGTCTTTTACACTAAGCACAGAGAAAGCATCTGGGCCACCACCCAGGGGCGCAGGCTCAAGTTCCTCATCAAACAGCTGTTAAGACCCCCCACCCCACCCCCGCCACAGTCAGTATGACTCATGAAAGGAAGTTTTTAGCATTTGTAGACCTCCATCCAGAGAGAAGCATATTTAGCTGCCTGTTCTTGAATCAGATCCAATTGTTGTAAGTCATGTCTGGGAACGGATACGAACCCCCACTACCATTCCAGACCATATGTATCATATGGACAAATCAAATTGAGATTATGAGGATAATACTGATTTCTTCTATTATGGAACATACATTTCACATTTGTGAAAATATACGGAACAACTTTATACCACTAAATATAAAATAAAAAGTCTTAGCCCTTAACTTTCTTCCTTTAACTGAAAAGTAAAATGTACTTCAACCCACTCTTTATATAACTTTGTGAGAGGGTGGTGATTAGCACAAAAAGACTTCACAGTAGCGTAGGTGTCTATGTGGGCTAAATGATCTGCAACAGCTTTTGGAAGACTGGGAGAAAAAAAAAAACAACCGACACTGAGCTTGTTTTAAGGGCTTTGTAAAGTTTTTGATTAATATTGTCCTGAAATGAACTGCAAACATTAGCTGGCACCAACAACGATTTTCACTACCATATTAGCCCATTGTTGCAAGAAATTACTTAATTTATCTATATTCAATGTAGATTGGTCTACATCGTATCAATAGAAGCAGATTGCAACAGACTGTACACAAGCCTAAGAACATGAGTGTTTTTGTGAGCTATTTGTCTCGCCAGCATTTTCCTTCCTCCGCCCACATGGCGCTGATCAAAACAACAATTCAAACTGTAATCTGTTATTCGGTTACATTTAAGCACCAATTATTTTCAAAGTACCTTTGTCATGTTGTTGACTGACAGTAGGCATTGTTATTGTTAGTATTATTAGCTTAAGTAGCTAAGCATGAGATGCACTTTCTGAGAACTAAAAAGAAGCCATCTCCTTTATTAAACCACATGAGAGAGAAATAAGACAAATTCAATGCCTCTTCAAAAGTAACTACAATGCCAAGGTCTTAGAAAGATATACCCCATACTGCAGTGACTAACTGGATGATAATAATTCAAAGTATATTGGCCTAAAACATTACTGGGTGAAGTGATGTTATATTTGAATGAATACGGCAATGGCAATGGAGGTTTAATTCTTTTACACCACAGTGTGAATGTGTGACTGCCAAACGTGTCGTCCAACGGGATAAGGTGGTTTTCTTTTTAAACACAGCTGCAGGAAACCTCAGTGACTGATTAAATTAATACTGTTCTGTTTACAATCTCTGGTCAAGAATCAGTCTTAAAACTATCAATAAATGAATTGGGGGGACTGTGGACTTAACCCTAGTGCCCTATGGTATACAAAGTATACAAGTTGTTTCATACTCTTGAATCAATCTTGCATAATCGGCTCGGTTTGCATTACAATGCTGTAATCAAAAAAAGCATAACTGAACGCATCATGGAGGATGTGATGACTAACATGTCATTGTCTCTTCTTTTTAAGAGGAGGAATGAGTCACAACTGAGCAATCATACTTTGTGAATTAAGATGACACTTCAGACTGTTGGGCAAATAGCATGAAACAGAGCATTGGGCTGCTGAATGGTACATTCTGTTAAGACATTTCCTAGGTTTCACTTTCTCATAGAGCCATAATATACCTCTATAACATTACATTCTTCTTATGAAACTGTTTATTCATCACGTAATATTTAATGATAAAGCCAACCATAGCTATAAATATATGAAAAAGGAGTTTTGGCTGTGAAGATTGAAAATATGAGATAAACATTTCAACCCGCTTTATATATGGTACAAGACAGTTGCCATTGTAAGGTTGTGTGGGATTGTATTAATAAATCATTATCCAGTGTGTCCTAAAAATCTACCATCGCTCACTGTTCTTAGTTCCTTTCAACTATTTACTCAATCCCTCTTTTCCAAACTTTTCATCTTCTCTGGATTTGACCTCATAGTTGTGATTCCATCCGATGTGTTTCTCCATTGCATCTGCTGTGTAATTCTATCACAGCTGCCCATATGGAAAGCACTGTGAGGATATTATCTGGGGAGCTCCCTCTCTTGTTCACTTTTCCCAGCTGGTTCCTGATACAAGAAATCCAGTAGTGTGAAAGGTGTCTGCACATATTGCACAATAACAGTGAATTGTGTGACAGTACTCGACAAAGCCGGCAGCTTATTGTTTATTGGGTTAAGAAGAGCTTCTTGTCTAATCAGCCCACGGTCAAAAAAAGGTCACGCACATTGTTTTTGGAAGGAAATTGCGAATTTTCTGAATATTTTCCTCTAAAGGTAAAAAACTGAGTACATTTTAAATTGTCAGTGGAACTGGGGGGTGGGGGTAAATTAATTAGGACTACGCGCGCTTTGCAAACACACAAAAAAGTGCCATTCAGAAGACATTTACAAAAGGTCGCAGTCAAGAAGTCAATCAGTGCAAATTGCAAAGCCGTGCAACTCCTGTATTGATGCCATTTTCCTAAAGCATATGTGCATAGATTTATCATTTCTGGTATGTTCACACAAACACAAGGAGGAAATTGAACACTGAATTGAATTGAACATTTGAATGATGTTCATTCAGCAATCAGACTCATTTACAAAGGCATGTGCTGCAATAATTGAATAGCACTATTAACATAAGAATTGGGAAGTGAAAAAGTTGTTATTTTGACACAGAGCTGGTTGCCTCCATAAAGCCAATGCAATGTGGAGCCATTGACCACAGCAGCTGTCATTTCTGCAAGACAGAAACACTACCAACCAATCATGGCCAAGTATCTAATTTAAAATATAAGTACACGCTCAATTGTAAGCAGTCTAAAAATTTCCATTGAATCAAAAAATGTTACTTCTGTTTTCATGGAACAATCTGATTTTTCAGTTTTACTGTGAACGTAGCGAAGATGAAATGTTGATGATTGCTCTCATGCATAAACTCACATTTCCTTGTGGTAGAAAAAATAACATTACATACATACATTTGGTATTAGAGCAGTCTCAGAAGATGCAGTTAAGCTGGGCTTTCATTATCAAAACTAGAATACGAATTAGAAATATCAGTTAACTATCAACAACCTAAAACACCACAGCATGGATAAATAGGTATTTCAAGAAACTATGCCCTAAACTCTCTCACACAAAAACCAAAATATTCTCACAATCATTACCCTAAATGCTCATCCCGAGCATTAGTGCTGTTGAATATATACAGAAATTCACCAATTTAAGGTGTTAAAATATGTTTATATTCATATTGTCTATGCTGGTATTTTAATGTCCATCGGGCATTCGTGAAATCAACATAATCATTTCTGATTCTGTCATGATTTTATAAGCATTAAGATAATAATTCACAATGTGACAGATTTAAGGAACACGTTCTCACTCCCAACTCGTCAACATATGGACGCTTGGTCAGGACCCCTTGTCGTCACTTTTCAACGCACTGGGTACCCCTATAGCGTCATTTTTCTACGTGCAGGGTAGTCCGATAGACTTTCATGGAAGGTTGGGCGGGACCCTGGGAGGGACGCTCTGCTGTGATTGGTTGTTAATCTAGCATCAACCTTTTCCCAACCCCTAAACATAACCTCACAGAAGTTCCCGTAACTTCCCCGAACTGTTAAGATAGTGTCCCTTTTTGCTACCATATTGTTACCAACAATTTTGAAATAAATAAATAAAATAATAATAAAAAAATTGCATTTTTTATTTTTATTTTTTTTAAATGTCCCAGGGTCCCGCCCAACCTCTAAACATAACCTCACAGGAGTTCATGTAACTTGGACTCATGCCCGAACTGTTAAGATACTGTCCCAGGGTCCCGCCCAGGTCCCTCCGGGCTATCCAATCTAGCATCAACCTTCCACGAAAGTCTATCGGATTACCCTGCGCGTACAAAACTGACGCTATAGGGGTACCCAGTGCGTTGAAAAGTGACGACAAGGGGTCCTGACCAAGCGTCCATATGTTGACGAGTTGGGAGTGAGAATGTGTAGGTTTAAGACATCTATCTGCTGTGAAAAAATAAAGTCACCTAACCCAATGTGAAATTGGTCTCAGCAGTAGGGAAAATGAACCGTAAAAGGAAGCATATGTATAATTGTCATTGTCACCATCTGGAATATGTCGATATGTTGAATAATGACGCCGATACTCTCAACTCTACCTTCTCCTGGAAGTGTGCATTTCCTTTTATATGTTTGTGTATATACAGTAGCTACAGGTTAGAGCAGACCACTTATAATCTCATTGCTCAACACTGTGGCAGCACTGTTGACAGAAGCAGGGATGTTTTGTCCATATCATTGCAAGATGCAGGTTTTAGCATGCATTTGACATGCAACGTGGAATTTGTGGCATGACATTTCTTTTTTTAACTAGCTACAGAGGTGTGGAGCTTTTTTTGAATGAATGCAGGTGCACTTTTTCATGAAGTAGGTTAGAAACATAAAAAAACAGATCTGTGCTTTGTGACTGAAATATTATTATTCAAATATTTTTATTGGTTCAACTCTCAGACACTATTTGAAGTGGGACTCAAATATAAAGAAAGAATAATATGCTTTACCCTAGTGTGATGAAGCTGATGTGAGACTGACTGACGAACACTTCTGACAAAAAAAGTTTAAGAAAGAAAAAATATTCACCATCATTGAAAGATTGAAAATGATGTAATTCAATATTTCAGAATGCTGTTTCTATGACTAAATGACTGGCTCTGTCTGCAGAGTGCCACAACTGTTGTACTAACATTGGCTATTCTTCAAGAAGACCTCATCCATTTGTAATTATTGCAAGCCAGAACAGTATGTTTTCGTTGTTTTTTTGTCATATCATGTCATCTTGTATTCATGTCTCATTTATAATTTTATAATTTTAACTTGCTAAGCATTTATTATATGAGGTTATTCTACTCAGTTCCTCTGCCCAGGTGAAGCAAAGAAAACATTGAAACGTAAAGTAAGGTTTTTTGGACCTCTTCCATTTTTGACTTACTTTTGACTTACTTTGTGAGGTCAGCTGCAGTGGCTCACCTGTTTTTCCCTGTACTTCAATTAAATTAACAACATTTAATATTTGTTGCCCTTTGCTCATAATGTGCTTTGGAGTTCTATGCTGACATTACCTTAGAAACCATTTCTTAGTTGTTGTAGCTGCTCAGGAATATACAAATGGAAAGGGGAATTTGAATATTGGGATCACAAATGTTAACTGTATTGGATGTGTTGTTTTAATGCCTAGGTTTTGTCTCATCAGGCTAACAGTGTTCTGGTGCACAGATGACCCAGGGTTCATGCCAAAGTCAATTACACGTTACAATACTTACACTGAGCAAAAACGTAGCCATTACCTTGGAGAGCCAATGCAAGTTTAGAGATCTCAGTCTGCGATTCGCTCCTGCGCTATCCGGCTGCTCAGACCTGGTTTATGGCGCAAGTCCTGGCCAGCCTATGGCAAGTTGCTCATTTTGTGGCTTTCCCAAGCAATGTTTGCATCATCACAACCTATTCAAAAGCCCATCAACCGTTTTTGTGGATCATATGCTGTCCAATTTTACTTTTCTATAAATACCACAAGCAGGAAAAATGCATACTTTGCATGCGTTGTTCATTGTCTTTTTTCTTTTTATAACATTAATTCCTGCATTTATTTATGCTTTCAATTGCTTGTGGCTGTTCTTATACTGCACTGTGGTCCCAGGGGACTGTATTCTGTTCTTTTTCTTACACCTATTTGTAATGAGAAGAATGACAATAAACACAGTTGTGCAGTTGCATGCTCCTTGTACATTCATTCTCATTGTACGTCTAGCAATAAGAATATCTCTAACCCAATTACATTAATGTATGCACTAGCTAGCTAGTTCCTATATGGCAAACGAAGGAGGTGTATTGACTAACGCACGTGCACAATCTGTAATATTTTGCTTAAATTGGCTTTACATTGTACCGTGTCTCACATCTCACGTCAATGTTTCAGTGCCAGTGGGCAATGTAACGGCAGCCTGTCATCAAAGATTATGAAATCCATCACCTTTTTGGGAGTGAAATACTAAACTCTAATCCCACTCTAATTATATCAGAGGGTTATTTCAAAATATTTACTCTGAAATCTAGCAGCAAACAAATGTTATCATTCACTTGTTTGTAGTAGGCCTATTTGTAACTTTTTATGAACAGGAAGTGAAGCTTGTTTCACATGACAAGATGTAGAATACTCACTGTAAATAGTAGGCTAGGCTCAGTACTAACAATGATTATCAATCAATCGATAGGGTTGTATCGTTGAGGGTCAATGGTGTTTATGAATAAAGACAACTTTGGTATTAAAGGCACTCGTATTTCTGATTTTCGTTTATTCACACATGACATTATTCTATTGTACAAATTAATGCTTGATTAGTGAAAATGTTTGAGTATAATATCAATGCATAATGTCACAAGGTGAAATAACTTGTTCATTTAATTATACAAATAATCTTGTTTCTGCATGGGCTATTTCATGGTCGACTTCGTTTTATTATAATCGTACCACGCAAAGGCATTTTTCTATACAGCCTAACATTTTAGACTTTATTGATATTGATATATTATTTATACTATCTGATGGCCATTACTGCATTTAAATATTCTATAAAAAACAATATGACTAAACACGAATGATTAAGTATAGGCCTACTTAGTTTGTGATTTTAGACATTCCCTTGTGGAACAAATTCATTATTACAGTGATAGTATACATTTTTTTGTGATATCAGTACAAAATAGATATATTGCCCTCCACTGCAGTGGTAGTCAGAAATTTCCAGTAGCCTACGCTAGGTCACAAAGTGCACAGCTCTTAAAGGGAAAGAAAAGAGGTCATATTCCGGGCCTGGAAACGGGCCCGCTTCAGTAAGAGCTTTGTTCCCTCTGCCATCACACTCCTCAACAAGACTCCCCGACAACCTCCCTAACCATAATATGTTATGTGTATAAGTGTATGTATATGTGTGTGTATATGTGAAAATACGGTGGTGATGGAATTGTATGGTAAATGTAGGTGACTTAGGTAAACATATATGTGTGTAAATGTAGCTGGGAATGGGAATGTTTCATGTGTGGCGCTGTACAGCTGTGGAAATGAATTTCCTGTAAAGGACAATAAAATAATCTATCTATCTATCTATCTATATTCAGCCTAATCCAGCCCATTTTCCACCTGTGAGCTCAACACACAAACATTTTCCACCTGGTCACAAAAATAACTAAATTCAGTAGCCACGCCCAGTGCGCTATGCGCTGCACCATTCGCCACGCACCGGAAAATAGAGCCCCATGTGTTTTAGAAGAGAGCACATGCTTGTCTACACACTCCTGCATTGACTGAGGAGGTTGCATCCGAAATATGGGATAAAGTTCTCATGCTTTAACTATATTACAACTGAAAATTGTGGTCTGCTGAATATACACTGCCTGGCCAAAAAAAAGTTGCGCACTCTAATATTTAGTTGGACCGCCTTTAGCTTTGATTACGGTGCGCATTCGTCGTGGCATTGTTTCGACAACCTTATGCAACGTCACATTTATTTCCATCCAGAGTTGCATTAATTTTTGGCCGCGATCTTGTATTGATGACGGGAGAGTCAAACCACTCCGTAAAGTCTTCTCCAGCACATCCCAAATACTTTCAATGGGGTTAAGGTCAACCACTCTTTCACAATTTGAGCCCGATGAATCTTGGCATTGTCATCCTGGAATATGCCCAGTGATGGGATAACATGATCATTCAGTACATTCAGGTACTCAGCTGACTCCATTTTATTGGTACATAACGTTGCTGAGCCAAGACCTGACCAATTGAAGCAACCCCAGATCATAACACTGCCTCCAGAGGCTTGTACAGTGGGCACTATGCATGACGGGTGCAATGGAAACTTTTTTTTTGGCCAG
This sequence comes from Synaphobranchus kaupii, assembly GCA_029718625.1. Lineage (NCBI taxonomy): Eukaryota > Metazoa > Chordata > Actinopteri > Anguilliformes > Synaphobranchidae > Synaphobranchus > Synaphobranchus kaupii. Next base: position 24,147,090 of record CM056390.1, read on the forward strand.
GCAGTGTATAAATCAAACGAGCAACAAATAAAATGTAGAACTCTATAATTTAAGAATATGAAGGGTATTATCAATATATTTCTGGCATCTGATTGAAGAAAAATCCCTTATTCACGAGTCATATGATATTCCTGATGCATTGGAAAAACTTCCCTACTGCTGAGACCAATTTCACATTGGGTTAGGTGACTGCATTGGAAAATATAAATGTCTCCATCTTGGTGAGCTGTTGAGATACACTGTATCTCAGACCAATCAATGACGTACTGCATTTGGCTGCAACATCATTCCAGGTTACAAATTGCTGTGAACACCTCACACTGCCAGCATGAGATTGCAGATTTTTTCCAGTCTCCGACAGGGCCACTTGCTTCCCTTTCTTCTGATTTATATTAGGTCTGCCATTCAGGAGGTTAAATTACATTATGACCCTGTCCTCAATTTTGTGATTTCTTATTTCTAAGGAGGTGATGTAGTGCTTAATGTAACAGTCACACTCACTAAACATTCAGCATAAATTAGTCATGAATTATCAATTGATTAAACTTATGGCAAAAATAGCTAAAGCCAGGGAATATGAATGAATGATTTTTCATTTTGTGTCATCCTGAACAAAAATGGAACACTCATTTTTCCGATCCAGCATTCGTTCCGCGCACATAAATGAATGGAATAATGGTTAGAACAAGGTGGTGGTGCAGTGCAGTGGTTAGCACTGTCGCCTCACAGCAAGAAGGTAAAATGAGTTTGAATCCCAGCTGAGGGCCTTTCTGTGTGGAGTTTGCATGCCCTCCCCGTCAGTGTTGGGGAAGCTACTTTGAAATGGTTGGCAAGGTACAAGCTACTCCTGATTTAAAGTAGCTAAGCTACAGCCAAGCTACCCTTTTGATGAAAGTAGCAAGCTACACTACAAGCTACTAAGAAAAAGTAGCTAACTACATTGAAGCTACTTCATCAAAAAATAAATAAATAAATCAACAGTGATGTCATTTTCTCTTGTAGGTACTTCATAGCACAAAAATGAAAATTTTACAATAATAGTTTTAAAAAATTTAGAGAAAGAGCCTTTTCTTTTTTTAAATTTGTAAACCATTCTCGGCCCACCTTAATGAACAGTGAAGTAGGTAAAGTTTACCTACAGCACTCACCTGCTTTGATTACTTAAATAGTCACGTCACGTGGCGCTGTAATGGTGACATGTAGTCCAGCTGTCTCTCGTGTTCGTGTTTGTTAATTTTAATGTATTTTGTTGTGTGTGGCTTTTTTTTCATGCGCTGTGTGTCTGTTGTGGTACGAGGAAGCGGGCTGGAGATTTTTCAGGGCACTCCTGCTGCTTGTTTTGATAATATTGATGAATTGTCTGGATAATTTTGTTTGTGGTCATCACCATGGAGACGCATTTGCAACATATGCTCGGGAATGTCCGTTGGATCTGCAGCAACAAAGTTTACCGTCGCTCTTCACCGGAGTTGAAAATGTCGGGACTGATCCGGGAGTGCAGGCAATCTCCAAAAGGCAACCAGGGAAGGGAAAGCGATCATAATGCGGGGGAAGAGTGAGGCGACGAGTGGGAAGGCTGACGCAGTTTGATGCTCCGTTTCGACAGTGTACAGAGACTGCAACACTGCGTGTATGGAGGAAAGTTGTGGAGGCGGAGTTTGTGTGTTGGACTGCTTAATGACACAGGATATCTCGGGACAGTGGGGGCTATTTTTAATCATGGCTGTATTCAACTTTAATTCACTTAATTAGTATGATTAATGCAATGATTCTATTGAATGTCTTTATATGATATGTTTGTTTGTGTGTTGTGAGTCTGCCCCACTGTCTATGTCTTTTTTTGTTGATGTCATGGTTTATGACCCTTTTTCCCTTGCGGTCGTGTTCCTCGGTTGCCACACGTGGGCTCTGCTCCGTTAGTGGAGTTTTGGCTCCGTATTGTCTTTTCGCGGAGAAGTTTCATCAGCGTTCACAGCTGTGCGTGTTTGACCGGTGAGCTATTTAAGCCCATGTTCCCTTCGTTCTGGTCTTCGATATTGCTTGTTTGTTGTTTGTACTGTGGTGTATTGTCTGACATTATTTGTGCTGTTTTGTGTGCGGTTTATTTTTGCCCTTTTGAAGTTTTAAGCCAGTATGATTATGTCTAGTGTTTTAAGGAGACCGTTTTGCTCCGTTGTGCTTTATTGGAGTTTTGCGGGACTTGCCTTTGTGCTTTGAGCTTTCAGGTTGAATTCCCTTTTTTGTGTGCTCATTTCTGTCACCGCTTTCTGGTCTTCCTTTGTTTGTTTGTTGCCTAGATCTTTTGCCCTTTTCTGTCTCTTTCTCCTCTCTCTGTCTGCTGTCTTCCATGAAAGCGAGAGGAGTCTTTGTTTGTGTGTATTTGTATAGTAGTTTCTTACTAAGAGACAGGGCTTTTTATCATACTGACTTTAGGGCTTTATTTATTCTTAGAGGCAGGGCGTGTATTTTCTATTGAGCTTGTGTTAGTCTGTTAGCCGGTAATTCCGATGCAGCTGTCCTGTTCGTCCATCAGTACTTGTCTCCGTACATGGAGTTTTTGGCGATTTTGTTCGGAACTGTAGTTCTGTTCGCCCTTCGGGTACGTCTCCTCACAGGGAGACTGGGCAATTTTGTTCAGAGAGTAGTTCTGTTCGTCCTTTGGTACCTGTCTCCGTACATGGAGTTTTTGGCGATTTTGTTCGGAACTGTAGTTCTGTTCACCCTTCGGTACATGTCTTCCCATAGGGAGACTGGATGATTTTGTGGACATGTTTGTGTGTGACTGCGAGTCTCTGAAAGTAGCCTTGGAACGTTAGCTTTCTGTTCCATTTCGCCTCGTTACATTCCCATTTATTGAGAGGCTAGGGCGTGTATTTTCTACTAAGCTTGCGTTGGTCATTTTTGCTAGTAAAGTTATGGGACGACGGTGCTCCGTCGGCTCGTCTGTAAAATGTTTCTCTCTCCTGGGAGATCGGGTGTTTACCCCTTTACATTTTCGGGAGTAATGCGGGACTTGCCTATGTGGATGTAGTTTTCCGGACTCTTCCCCTCCTGGCGTATGTGCCTATGTGCATGTAGTTATCCGGACTCTTCTCCCTTGGCTCTTGTCTGTTCCTGCTTCCTAGTTTTTGCATGTGACTGCGAGCCTGTGAAAGTAGCCATGGAATGTTATATCTCTTCCTTCCCCTCGTTACATTCCTCTTTACCGAGAGGCAGAGCGCTTATTCTCGTCTAATCTTGCGTTAGTCATGGAGCCGGTAAATGTCCGGAACAGCTGTTCTGTTCGTCCTTCAGTACCTGTCTTCCTATTGGAGGACTGGGCGATTTTGTTCGGAACTGTAGTTCTGTGCGTCCTTCGGTACCTGTCTCCGTACATGGAGACTGGGCGATTTTGTTCGGAACTGTAGTTCTGTTCGTCCTTCGGGTACGTCTCTCCTCACAGGGAGACTGGGCGATTTTTGTTTACATGTTTGCGTGTGACTGCGAGTCTATGAGAGTAGCCTTGGAACGTTAGATCACCGTTCCTTTCGTCTCCTCGTATACTATTTTGTATTATTTTGCAGTGTTTATTGGCTGTGTGTGTTACTTGTGCCATTTTGCTACTCGCCTGTTCTTATGCGTCTCGTTACCGAGACAGGGCGTTTGTTATTTCTGGCTCGTTCTTTAGTCACTTAGCTCGTAGAAGTATGGGAGCCTAGTGCTTTGTTCCATTCGCCTTTGTTTGGTTTTCTTACTGAAAAACCTGACGTTTGCGCTTCTACTCATTGGCGTGTGACAGTGAGCCGGTTAGTAGCCTTGGTGTGTGTGTTTCCCTGTCTTGTCTCCTTCCCTTAACTACGGGGTTTCCTGTCCTAGTGGCCTAGTGCTTAAAGAATCCCCTTGCTGCGTTTGGCTCCTCCTACCTCACACATCACGCCGCATTACAGTTGATGCTGGTCTACAACTGAAGTTCCCTAAAGGGAAAATAAAAGTTATTCTATTCTATTCTATTCTATAGTCCATTGGCTATAAGTGTATAGACCTTATTATATCTACTTTGTGTTGCATCGGAAGTGATCCGCACACATAGGTGGCTGCAATTATCAGTTTATTATCCCACTGGGGAGCAAGCATAGCACAGACGATTCAGCTTGTTTATTCTTTATTGTGCTATAAACATAGCAATTACATGCAAGTCTTTAACAGCTGTGGCTGGTTACGTCATCGTAAATTTTTATCAATTAATAAATAGGGTAGCCGATACACAAAAATGAATTCCACATGAATACAAATGTTTTTGTGAATGCATTATCAAAGTGAATTGCAAAGTGAATTAAAATTACAAAGTAAGAAGTGACATCTTATTTGTCATCTTATTGCTTTTTACTGTTATTTTATCATGGCTGTGAAGTATCTTGTTATTACCTGTATTGAAAGTGTGCTATACAAATACAGTTTAATATTATTACACTAGCAGCCTGTAACACAAAGCAGGATAACTGAGTTAGCTGGATAACTTCACTCTTTTTTTTACTTCAGTCCATGTTCCAGGTTTGGGAGGGTTTCGGATTTTACAGCTAACTCAGGCCCGGTCAGGGAATCCTTGCAAAGGTTCGGCCCCAACCCATGTTAGGCAGGTCCTAATGCTGCATTCACAATATGGGAGAGATGGTAACTAGGAGCTCTTCCAATTTGGAAATACCGTTCACGCCAGGTTTCAAATCTTAAATGTTACTACTTGTGAACTCAGAATTTTTTTGTACTCCAATTTATCCCACTCGACGTCACCAGTACGGAAATACAGCATATCAAGTATCGTGGTGAATTCTGGAGATGAGTCTACCTGCAGACCTCAACCGCCAGGCCCAACCGCCAGGCCCCTTGGGGGGGGAGGTTGCTTCATGTGCCCTGGCGTCACTTCCGCCCACGTGCCAGGACCTTTTCATTCCTCTGTTCTGTTTGCGGAACACAACAAATGAGCCAGACACATCTTAGTTTGTCAATGCAAGTTTGTTCTGTTCGCGATAAGTGGACTTCAACGAACCAACATCTCCTACCAAGGTAAATGATGGCAATGTAATATTGAAACCAATAACGTTAACGTTAAGCAGCACACAACAACTTAATACAAGGAGTTGGCTAGCTAGCTAACATTAGCAAATTAGCACTAATGTTACTTAGTGTGTTGTTTTTTCATTGCTATGTTTATTTGTAGCTTAGCAAACGTTGACATTCATGAGAAGTCATGACTCATAATGGTTGTGTAACATAACCTAACTAGCTAACGTAAGCTAATGTTAAATAGTAGCTAGCTTGCTAGCCATTAGTGTTTGTTTAATGGCGGCTAAGTAACGACATACTTTTATACAATATGATATAGCACTTCAATTAACGTCAGTTTTATGTGTGTTGCGAATGTAACGTTAACATTATGTATGTAACATTAGCCCCCTACTATAGTTAGATACTAGCTATCTTTTCTCAAGTCGGTCTTTTAACGTTAGCTTACTAGCTACCATTGTTTTTTTGTGGGGAAGGGGGTGATAAATAGATCTTTTTGGCCTGGTCAGTAAATAGTCACCCAAGCTTTTGTAGAGCAATGGCAACCTTGGGTCCCAACGCTATCTATAAAGAATATAAACGTGACTGGGAGTTCATACTTTTATAGCCACAATCAGAATCAATTCATGAAATTAAAAATATAATTACAGATAGTCAACATGCAATGTTATTATTGGCAGTGATTATTTGTACGAACATCTTAAGTTGTTGTACTGTATTAAATATTAAATATGATGACATAGGAAATAGGAATCTGTGTGAATCAATACAAAGAGCCATTTTAAATGTTATTGTACTTACACTGTTACAGTTTTTTTTACAGATGCATCATTCCATTCTGCAGGGAAATTCAACTTTGCAACTTGACAGATGCACAACCTGCTGCAAATTGTATCACTGTCCACTTTAACAAAAGAATAGCTGATCCCTTCTCTGGTCTGGCATCCCTGTAATGATGTACACTTGTATTATCATATTATCCAATGTCTTCTGTGTTATATTTACTGTGTATTACTGGAGTGTAACAATGATTGAAGAAGAAATTTCCCATTGTGGGATCAATAAAGTACTACTGCTACTACTATATCCCCAGTCCTTTCAATGTGATTCAACCACACCTACTAGCTAGCAAACAAAAAGTCATGCACTTACACCCATCCAGAATATTGGATTCTAGACTGTTACAAATAGGCCTCAATGGCTAAGACTGCCTTGTCATGTTTTATAAGATACCATCTTAACACATACAGGTGCTCCCCAAGTCACTTTTTCTTTTTAAATTATACACAGCTTAGCTGACTGCAAGAGCAGTTATGCCTCCTGTCATCTACAAGACTTTTCAGATGATACTGCCATTGTAGGATATACAAAATATCAGAAACACCAGTTTTCCAGAAAACATAAAACACCTGCCACATGTTTGCTATGTAAAACCTCGGCCTCTGTTCCTAACCTGATTATCTATGTTTTGTGACTCTTGTGCCATGTGCACATTTTATATGATGACTTGTTTTTCTTTATAATTATGCCAATCAACCATAATTGCCTGTTAGTCATATTTTTTTATTAAATGCTAATAAATCATAAATTACATGTCAGTTATATCATACATGTCAGTTACTGTTATATCAGTAATAAGTTAGTACACTTCAACAAATGTATAAGAAGAAATCAGAAAACACTTTGCTCCCCAACAACTGGAATTGATCTGTATATAGTACAGTGGAATGTGATTACTGAAAAACTTAACAGAAAAGGAATAATTAAAAATTGGGCCATATTTGTGACTCATGTTACATGCAAGCGTTGGATTCTAGACCAGTTTCAATAATCTATTTTATTCAGCTGTTCACTTTGAACAGAGGTGTTCACTCCCCATAGCTGTGCAGTGCTGCACATCTCTGGTTGTCATGGACCAAAATCCTTTCAGTTTTTGTCCTACATAAATTGTTCTCACTTATTACTGACACAAATGCAGCATTTAATTGACAAATTAGCATTATTTGATTATAATATGATAAATGGCTAATTAATTATCAAGCTAAAAAAACAAACTAAAATATATACATGGCATGCCAGTCATAAAAGAGGGTAGAAAATATAAGTAAGAGAAATGGGAGCAAACATATAGCAGCTGTTTTATGTTTTATGAAAAACTGTTTTTTCAGTTTCTGGTGTTTCCGATACTTTGTCCACCCCCTGTATTACTGAAGGGAAAGATTCACAGTACCTGAGGGAAATTGATCACTTTGTTTCATGGTGTAGTGCTAACTTTTTAGAACTCAATACTTCCAAAACTAAAGAGCTAGTTATTGATTTTAGAAAAAGTGAGTTTGTGACACCTGTAGTAATCAACACATCCATCATTGATTCTGTGGAACAACACATTAAAATGGAAGGAGAATACCACCATTGTTTTTAAGAAAGCTTAAAAGAGGCTATTTTACTTAAGAAAACTGAGATCCTTTCAAGTGTATATTGCGGATCTTTTATCCCCGTACACACCAGTGCGCAGCCGGAGATCCTCGTGAAAGAAACTTCTGGTCACTCCAAAATCTAAGCTAAAATCAAAGGGCCTTTGCTATTAGGGCCCATCAACTTTGGAATGCCTTACCCGAGGAGCTCAGGCTTCTTACATCAGTAATTTATTTAAAATCCCTTCTTAAAACTCTTTTTTTTTAGACAAGCTTTTAACTGAATTTTAATTAACCATGGTATTTAGGCATTTTATTGTACTGTATTTTACGTTTATTGTATTTTAACTTCATTCATTTTATTGCACTTGTTTTTTTTTTGTTAGATATTTTACCTATTCTCCTTTTATTTAATGTGTTTTTATTTTTGTGTTTTACTTTGTAAACTTGTTTTAAGAAAAGTGCTATACAAGGACAAATCTTTTTTTTTTTTTAAAGTGTGTTGCAAAATGTTGATCATGTTTTATAGTAGCATTGTGGCTAGTGTTTTGTTATATGATGCAGTTTGTTGGGAAGGGGATATTACAAGAGAAGATGCCAACTGTATCAACAAACTAATTAAGAAAGCAGGGTCAACGGTTGGCTTTGGTCGAGACAGTTTAGAGGCTATTTTTGAACAGAACATTCTAAGGAAGTTTGAGAGAAATTAGAGGATTATAGTCATCCCCTATATGGAACTCTTAGGGTGGGTTGCTTAGAGATAATCAGAGTTTAGTAAATCCAGGTTTTAAATGAATTAATTTAAGTTTAAAACTAACCAAAGATGTGTTGCACCACTTAAATGTAATCGTAGATTAGTAAATCTAAGATTAATGACTTAAACCTAGATTTGAATGTAGTTGCTTGGCAACTGTGAAAGGTTAACAACAGAAAATAGTGGGGAATCAACAAGTAGGCTACATGTGTAGGGCTGAGCCGAATGCCATTTCTTACACTTCGAAGCTTCGTTGGCAATTTTCCCCGAAGCTCTGAATCTTCGTTTTAAAGGTATACTATGTAGTTTCATTGTAAACAACTCGTTCTTCCCCAAAAAACATTGTATGTGTCCTCGTGGTCTAATAAACATGTTGAATGTATTTCCTACCTCATAAGTGTTTTTTTGTTAATGTTTTGAATGTTACACTGTTGACATCCCGCCGCCATTTTTAAAGCCAGAAACAGCTAAAATTGTGTAAACGTCATGAATGGGCGGTTCCTGCTCATTTGATTGACATGGCCAGGCCATGTGGGCAGGCTTCCAGTCAAACTCTTATTTTAGCTTAGGACGAAACATGCCTCACGCAAATACGCGAATGTGGACGCTTCGAACTATGCGAACAGTTTTTCTTTTGCCATGACATTTGTGAAAGACAAGCCAGAGCGTTGCAGCAAGGGATGCTATAGCAGCAACAACAGTAAACAACTTTCTTGTTCGATCTGTGCAAATTTCATGGCAAAAGAAAAACTGTTCGCGTAGCTATTTGCGTGAGGTATGTTTCTGCCCTTACTCATTAGCAAGATGTTTTCAGCCGAGGAGGTAACAAAATCATTATAAAAATAGCGACCATACACCTAGCTACATTACATTATAGTCATTTAGCAGACGCTTTTATCCAAAGCGACATACAATAAGTGCATACATAAATGTCATAGAAGTAACTACAGAACAGATAAGACAAAGAACATCCTTCCCATAACGTAGCAGCTATCAATAGCTAAGGTTGTGATATCTATTGTCGTGATGTTTGTTTATTGTTGACAATAGTTTATTTATCATGTTTGACCAAACCTTGATCATGTAAATGGAGACTATGTTACATACTCAAAGCATATAAGTTAATCATCTTAGCTATTGCTGTGTAAATTTGACCACTGTTCATTTTCATAAAATTATTCAAAATCATAATTTTGTAATTCTGCTCGGTTCATTCTGTAGCCCTCAACATCCAGTGGTCGCGGCCCCAAAGTACGGGTGAGGGGCAGTCATTACATAAACATTACATTGCAGTCATTGAGCAGACGCTTTTATCCAAAGCGACAATCGTGTTTGTGGTGGGCGAGGCAGGGCCAGGGGAAGAGGACAGCTTGATCAGAGTGACCGTGATAGAGTCAACAGAGGAGAAACATTGCCATCTCAACGTTGAGGCGGAGCGGCCTTTTATCACAAAATGTATATCACATAATTTTTTATATTTATTATATTCACTTTATAAGATCATATGTGTCTTTCTCGTCATCATTATTATCATTTCTTTTGATAATTATTTTTTTAAATTGTACTTTATTATTTTACATTATTGTTATTTCTAAATCCATAATCAAAGAAAAGTTATTGTTTTCATGTATGGTTACTGTTCATTTGTTTCTAGTCTTTGCAGTTTTGTATTGTTCAGAGTTAGATGTATGTCTTCGACTGTTTTAATGCAGTATGCTTTGACAATACAGATGCAATGTCTTGTCATGCCAATAAAGCAAATTGAATTGAGTCCAGGGTCAGAGAAAATATGTGTGAAACGTCACCACAATGCTCGTGCGTTGTCGTGCGTGTCTGAGAAGAACACGTGATAAGCAATTTTCGAGGAGCCCTTTTCTCCGACGTGCTCTATATCGCCAACTGGTGTTCTGAAACTACATAGTATACCTTTAATAATAATCTATTAAAAATACTTTTTTTTTTTGAGTCTTTGAAAACAATGTTACGATACGTCCAGTAGAGGGCGCGCTCACATCTATTTCAGTAATATGCGCATGAAGAAAGGCCGTTTTTTTTATTTTTATTGAAACAACAAAGTATTGAATTGAAATGGAACAGAAGTTCAGGACATGAAACATAGGCCTAAATAAATTTAAAAGATAAATATAAGCCGCAGTCTTCACAGTTATGTGCAGGCCTATAAACTCTCAGACTTCACGTAGCCTACATACTGCGTATGGTATGGGAAAAAAAGTCTAAAGCCGAGTGTAGGCTATTCCCGAGTGTAGGCTATATAAAGCCGAGTGTAGGCTATATTGTTTTCTTTCCAAAACGTAATAGGTTGTCATGCTATGCTAGCCTAGGCTATATCATGAAATGCAGCCTAGTCAGATCGGCTAGCTAATGCTAATGTTCTCTGACGAAGATATAAACTCCTCAAAAAAAGTTCGGAAACGTTATTTCGGTCGATTATTCCTCCCCTTTAATAATACCAATTGGTATTGTATTTTATATCGCTGGAAAGCCTGATTAGTCACCTTTACAACGAGGTACAACTTGTAAGGATCATGCATTCGTGGAATGAGCAACACAGCTAACCGTGTGGGTAGCGGCCCAAAAAAATGTGCCAAAATCCCCTGCAATATTCTTCTGTTGGTATTCACTCTCGTTTTGAGTTGCTTGGTGGATTGGATGATTGCACTCTCCCACAATAATAAGGAAAAAACAACACATTTGCCATTTTTACACTTTATTAATTTTACACTGTCAGGGACCTCAGTAGCGTGTGGAAGATCCATACGCAGTCACAACAGCTTGGCACCTCCTCCTCATGCTGGTCACCAGCCTGGTCACACACTGCTGTGGGATGGCATCCCATTCCTCAACCAGGATTTGCCGCAAATCAGCCAACATGGTTGCGTTGGTCACTCTGGCACGTACAGCACGCCCAAGCTGATCCCACAGGTGTTCAATTGGGTTGAGGTCTGGACTCACGGCAGGCCATTCCATCCTCTCCACTCCCAAATTCTGGAGGTACTCTGTGATGATCCTGGCTCTGTGGGGGCGAGCGTTGTCATCATGGAGGATGGAGTTAGGTCCCAGATTCTGGAGATATGGGATCGCTACTGGCTCCAGAATCTCATTCCGATATCTCACTGCATTGAGATTGCCTTCAATGATGACAAGTTCTGTTTTGCCTGTGAGAGAGATACCGCCCCACACCATGACACTGCCCCCATTGAAAGGTGTCACGCGATCTGTGCAGCAATCTGCATAGCGTTCTCCACGCTATCTCCATACTTTGATCCTGCCATCCAGCTTCCGCAGACAGAACCTTGATTCATCACTGAACATGACGTTGCCCCACATTCTTAGGTTCCACTGTCGGTGCTGTCGACACCAGCGCAAACGGGCCTGACGGTGAAGGGCAGTCATTGCAGGCTTCCTGGCAGCCTTATAAGCACGAAGACCGGCCATGTGCAGTCTGTTCCTCACCGTCTGATCAGAGATCTGTCTGTGGTACCATTGTGCAAATCTTGCCTGTAAATCTCTGGAAGAAAGCCTACGGTTCCTCAGTGAAGCAAGGGTGAGGAACCGGTCTTCTTGGGGTGTTGTCTTCCTGGGACGGCCACTTCGTGATCTGTCTTTGACTTCACCAGTCTCACGGAACTTGGTCCTAAGTTTGGAAATGGTACCAGGGCTGACACCAAATAATGCTGCCACTCTGCGTACTGGAACACCAGCTTCCACTTGCCCTATTGCACGGGCCGTATCCTGAAGGGACAAACGTGGCATGTTTATGCTTGGAGCACACACAAACTCAACAAAGTTGCAGGACCCATGCACACAAGTGCTGTCAATTAGGTGCCAATCAGGTGCCAGTCACACACCTGTGACTGGCATACACCTGCCAGCACTTGAAGCTCAAAACGAGAGTGAATACCAACAGAAGAATATTCCAGGGGATTTTCGCACATTTTTTTGGGCCGCTACCCACACGGTTAGCTGTGTTGCTCATTCCACGAATGCATGATCCTTACAAGTTGTACCTCGTTGTAAAGGTGACTAATCAGGCTTTCCAACGATATAAAATACAATACCAATTGGTATTATTAAAGGGGAGGAATAATCGACCGAAATAACGTTTCCAAACTTTTTTTGAGGAGTTTATAAATTAGGCTACTTACATTTTTCAAATGATTTGTCAAATTCATAGTTCCACCATGGTATGCCAATTTCTGCTGGCATATTTGGTATTTGACCTTTTTTGAATTGTCAGCGGTGATATTAAAATGTTTCCACACAGCTGACTTCTTTGACATCTTGTAACTTCACCTCAGGCTTTGGGCAACAGCGCAAAAGTGTAGCGAATGTTGAGACAAGTCACGTGGAAGGCTGAACCGTGCATCCTTGTACGTTCGATAAACTTCCAGGCGATTCAAAGCTCAATCAGTATAGAATAAACACTTATATGTTGAAAAACATCCAGTAAACCATCCATTTTCTTCTTCTTTTTTGAGGGGGAAAAAATGTTGAGGTATACATATGTATGAGTGTGTGAGTGAATGGTGTGTGTGCCCTGCGATGGATTGGTGACCTGTCCAGGGTGTATTCCTGCCTCTCACCCAATGCATGCTGGGATAGGCTCAAGCGAAAATGCACATATGATTAGAGTGCACAAGGACGATATTTTCACACAAATTACTAGGGATGGGTATCGTTAGGATTTCATCGATACCGATACCGGTATTGCTTATCGATACTAATACTTATCGATACTCGTCGATACTACTCTCCATAATTTTGATTAAAAAAAGATATGTTGTGAAAAGAATTAAGTTATTTTATTATTACATTTAGCAGAAATAACAACAGTTATTTTGATAAAAATGAAATGAAATTTTTCCTCATAGTTTCCTGAGAGTACGTATATAATGAGGGGACCAATTGCTATAAATAAATGTCTGGTAGTGTGTTTTGTTGCTGCTTCACTACAACTGCAATAAATTAAAATTAACAAGATTATAGATTACCAAAGAACTATAGTTATTGAGATTCTCAGAAGCTAACAGAATAATAAGCTATAAGCTATGTTATAAGCTAACAGTTAATAAATAATAAAGCGGTGGTGAATGGGTTGGGCTTGAACTGCTATCCCCTGAAGGAGCGGGGGCTGCTGCTTGACTGACGTTAGCTATACGATGAGGAACATGTTTCAAAAGCTTTTAAAACTAATGCTGATGTTGCTAGATTACCAGCATTAACATAGTAGCCTAACAGCGCTGGACAATGATATATTGCTCCACAGAGAATGCCTTGTTGCTCCAAGGCATTCTCTGTTACGTTTGTAGTGTACAGGCAATAATTTCCCAAAAAGCTATCGAGTGTTTTAGCTCTGGGTTTATGTAATGTGGGCGAATAAGCTAGGTAACGTTAGACCGAAGATTCACTATTTAAACTACTTTTCGGTGAGTTTTTGGGAAAGATATTCCATGTACATTACAAACAGGTAACAGAGAATGCTTTGGAGCAACAAAACTTGAATACTGTCGTCATTCCAGGTCATTTAACATACAATACATCCAGCACTGTTACTATGTGGCTGGCCATCTAGTAAATGCTGACGATGTTATTTTCCTAAGATAATAACTATGGACTTGTTTTATCTTATAACGAATGTTACCTTGACTTGATGAGGTCCAGACAGTCACGCTATTTTGGGGAATCGCATCAGCTTCGGAGCCGGATCAAGGGCTGCATTGAAGGGAATGGCACAGCGGCTGCTTTGCTCAAGCAGTCAAATACACTGCACTGCTTCAGATTTATGGCTTGTTGTATTTGTAAGTGTTTCATTAGATTGCTAGTATTACTCACGTTACACACACCAGCTTTTTTTTTTACATGAATTGCATTTTGCTGTGTTTACGTTCGCTTTGGTAAAGTGGGCCCGCACTTTTGAACGTCTTGGGCCCTATCTTGGCGATCTTGGCGCTTGGTCTAAGCCAGGGGTGTCAAACTCCGGTCCTGGAGGGCCGCAGTGTCTGCCGGTTTTTGGTGCACTTCAGCACAAGTGATTCATTTAAGTCACTGATTGGCTAAGAAGTCCACACACCTTGTTCTCAATGCTTTAACTGGGTGCTGATTGAAAGGAAACCACAAATACCTGCAGACACTGCGGCCCTCCACGACTGGAGTTTGACACCCCTGGTCTAAGCGCATGCCGCTAAGTCCATTTAGGGCGTGTCCAAGTCCACTTTTGCTATTTTAACGGCGTGTTTTTTGGGCACTAAGCACGGCGCAAGGTGCAACAGGGCTGAACCTAGTCTCTTCATTAATTATAGGTGTGTCTTGGGCGTGACATGCAATAAACCAATCAAAATGTCATATCCCATTCCCTTTAAAAGCCTGCTTTTCCACCTTGGCGGACTGCTTATGATGGCGAAACAGACATGCTCGTGCGTGTTTAATGCGATCAAGGAATAGGCTATATGGATCAATAGTAGCCTATGATCAATATTATTCGGGCTAACCATTATGAGTTCCCGGTAATTCCTGACAGTGCTGTTTACAAAATATATGCGGTTAAATTTCATTAAAAGCACCTGCAACAGCTGAGAATAAGCGACCAATTGCTTCCGTCTCAGCTTAGAAGACGCCAAATTAGCCTGCTTGTTTCACGAATTTCGTTTGATTATGCAATGAACTCATGTTCAAGCTTCATCAGAAGTTCATTAGGCTACCTGCATTCTAATTTTGATTAATAACATAAATAACGTATATTATAAAATATTTTGCCTTAGTGATGACACTAAATACAATAAATCTGTCAGGTTGGCAACCCATAGGTTCAGCATATTTTCCCTTATTTTATAATGTCCTGCTTATGGAAATGTGACCAACCTATTTTACTGGTAGCGTAATGCTTTAAAACGATCCACTTTCCCAGGAAGACCGTGAAAAGTGTGATTTACAGCAGGGGAAACAAACCTGCTCCTGTAAAGCGCACATGCAGATAATGGCATTAAAATTAATTGCAAATTAATTTTGTAACGTGCTGCAAATTTCGTTTCTAATTAGCCGCTTAGTTCTCTTTAAAATATTTTGTTCAGTTATGGAATAACAGGTGAAATCAGCGGGGTTTTAATAAGCCGAGGGCATGGAAACCTTGTCACTGTAATTTAAAAAATATGACGGACGAAGAATAGCTAAGGTTACAATTCAGTTAACATGATGACATTTATCTCCATTTTTTAACCATAGGCTATCGAAAAAACCTTATGTAGGCTATGCACAGCGAATCCGCTGTAGCCTAGGCTATTTGAAAAACAATAAAAGCAATATTCACTGGACAAGGTTTTGAACTTTTTTCCAGTCACAAACCATTCTATTTACTTACAGGCTGTATTCCTAGATAAACAGAGCTGTATTGTAATGACGTCTGAAGCGCATTTTCAGAACTCAAAAGTCCGTCTATTGCAGTGTGCGAGTTTTCAATTGAATGACAATTCACGCATTAGGTGTAAATGACAATTCGCGCATTAGGCTTGATATAGGTGTTATCAGCTCCTTTTTAATGGATAGCTATTGTCCCGTACCATCGCACATCGCCTGGATGTTGATGGAGTGGGCTGAGAGCAATGTAATGTGGCATCGTTTCCCTTCGCTGAGGGAAAGGTATGTGGACCTATGGAACCTTTTATTATTATGCATTTTTGATATAGCCTACACAATAATAATATTTCACATTGTGATCTAGATATTTTAGTCATGCTTGTGCGCGCCCCTGTGTGTAACAGACAAGAGGGTACGCGCGTTGTGCACACGCCTATGTAGACCACTTATATGCGCCGTTAAAATAACATGTAAACAACTGCGACATGACTTTAGACCAGGTTTGTGGTGGTTCTAGCGCAAGCACTTTCTGCTGGCTCAAGATAGCAATACGCCAAAAAGAATCCTGGCCACTCCTCATCTTAAGACCAACACGCCCAGTTCACTTGTAATGTGCGCAAGAATACATGCTAGTTAACGGACGTAAGCGTTAGGCGTTATAATGAACCTAGCGCCGGGTGTAAGATAGCAAAGACACTTGCGTTTGGGTTAGTGCCGCTTTGCGCCGGGTGTAAGATAGGGCCCCTTATCCTGTCTGCCATCAGTGCCACATGACAGGTCACAGAACGTAAACAGACAACGCTGAACGTAATCGCCTGACCGTGCAACTCCTCCTCATTAGAAAAAAAACTTGTCATCGTTAGGACCCGAGTAGAAACATATATTTTACGGTAGGTCATTTGAAAATGCCTGGCAGCTATGTTAGAATGAATGAAAGTGAATTACGTTCAAATATCGATAGCAGAACCGTTTGTCCAGGAGCTTATCGGTATTTCGGTTCTGACTAATAAGGAGCCGGTGCCAGTTTAATGCCGGTTCTCGATACAAATTACTGTATAGGATTATGTCATTTCAGCCTCTGTTTAGATTCATGAACATCCCCACGAGAACAGCGGCCAGCGTCACATCGCGATAACGAAGTAGACTGGAAGATAGCTTGCTTGCATTTAGTCTGCCTGTAAACAAAGGAGAAGCAGCTAGCATTGCTCCAATTCAGGATAGCTACAACGGCGAGACCAGGACAGCATCACTACAGCCTTAGGCTACATACCATTTCGGGGGTGAGTAAAACAACATCAAAATCTGAAACATAACGTGTCAGTGACAGTGCCTTAAATGCGCACATTTGACCTTGTAAAATCCTACCTTTCTGCATCGTAGTTGCTCTTAGGTGGTGGGGAGGCAATGAATGTATTGATATATCGCATCAGAGCCTTGATGAATTGATCATAACTCCTAGATATTCACAACTGGGATATACCTATCACACACACAATAATCATTGGACAGTGGTTGTACACAATATTATTAAGTAAACAAAGAAATCGTTGTCAACTTAACATTTTTTTAAATCGTTTTTTTATGATTTACTTAATAAAATTATGTACAGAGGTTGCACACAATATTATTAAGTAGGCTATATGTGATGTCTTCAACTTGTGATGTCTTCATCCAGTACTGGTACGCTGGGTGGTTAATTTGCACTTCCTTCCATTTTGGAGCAGCTGAACTGACACAAGCACAAAATTGTCTCTCTGCAAAGCGAAAATGATCCAAACACTGTCTATCAGTTAATCCTAAAACATCTAATATTGGGCTGTATATACTTTCCCTTCTTTGCTGGATGCACATCTTCTCCCTTAAATAGAAGAACACATCCGATACTTTGCTGTAATGAATGCGGTCACCGCAAATCTGGAGGGTTTAATGTACCTTCAGAGATGAATATAGATGATATAGACAGTCAATCATATTTTTACATGTTTTATTTTTATGACAGCTCTTAGATAATTGCACTCATTCTAACATCCTTTTATGCAAAAATGGTGTATTTTTCATAATCATCTATTGGCGGTGCTAGACATAAACCACCTTTTTCCTGAACAAAGTTGCACGGAAAAAAATTATTAAGTGAAAACTCTGAATCCACGTATCTTGCAGACACACCTCGTTTTCAGCAATCTGCCCCGTGCACGTTAATACTAGATTGACACTTAAAACCGTGGATAAGTCAAATATCTGAATCACAAATAGCTTAAGCCAAGCGGAACTTTGCGAGTACCATTTGCGCATGATTATCTCAACTCTGAATCTGGCCCTAAGCGTGTCATTTCGGCATGAGTTGTTAGTTGTGAACGTGCCTTGGCCCTTAATGGTACTCGATGGCTGACAGAGGCAGAGAACTTGTTCAGATACTTTAAGATAATGACACATGTATTCAAACACTTGCAAACGCATGTGGTAGACCAGGTAATATTAAAGGGGCAGTTCACCAAAAAATTTAATTGAGATATGTTTCTACCTACCCTTATCTATCCATCCAGGTAGCTTTGCTGTGATCTCACCAGTTTTGCAGATATCCACTGCAACTCACCTTGACAATACCCCGATAGAACGGACCTCAATGGGTCCAAAGTTTGTGGCGATCAAAGCACCAAAAATCTACATTCGAAAAAATGTCTAAATATAATCACAGTTACTCACTAACATCCACAGACCTCGTTGTGCACGTTTTTTTAAATATTTTTAAAAAAAAACTACTTCTACCAAAGTACGCCAACTATGTATCTGTGCAAAGTCTCAACCAAAGCAGGCCATTATTCTAGGGTGCACTATGTTGACATAATCCCCTGAATACTGGTGTGTTTTGGTTGAGACTGTGTGAAAATAGACAGTTGGGTAGAAAGTAGTTTTAGAAAAACCTATGCACAACGAGGTCTGTGAAAGTTTGTGAGTAACCATGTCATTATATTCGGAAAGACATTGCTGTTTATTTTTTAGAATGTACATGTCTGGCACTTTGAGCGCCACAAACTTTGGACTCGTTCAGGTCCGTTCTATCAGGAGATATCACGGTGAGTTGCAGCGGATATCTACAAAACTAGTTTGTTTTTAGCAAAACTACCTGGATGCCTGGATGGATAAATAGCACTCAAGGTATCGAAATTACATTTTTGGGTGAACTGCCCCTTTAACAGTAATGACACTACAAATGCTCCACCACTAGACAGCTGCCACTGGACATGCTTACAAACCACGAGAATGAGGTAAATGCCTTGTTCAATCAAGCCTTATAGTTTGCCAGCAGCACCCACGCTTTATAATTTTTTTCCAAGGAACAGCAGACAATTTTACAGGAAGGCTTTTTTCTACCTAGCTAAACAATATGAAGTGTTAGGTGTTTAAGAGTAGTGTTTAGCTGGTTAGCGTTAGCAAGCAACTAGCCGGTAAAGTAAGCTGGCAAGCAACTTTACAATTTAGCTAATTAATATGCTCACCTAGCAACCTTAAACATGTTCCATTATTTGTTGACATACTTGATTGTGAAGCCAGCTTATTGTACAAGGGCACTTGCTTGCTAGTTAACCAAATAAACACCATTATTAAACAACCAACAGTTCATACCGTTTAGCTAGGTAGAAAAAAAGCCTTCCCTTAAGATTGTCTGCTGTTCCTCGGAAAAGCACAGATTAGATTCAGGGTTGAGAAATGATGCGCGTCTGCATGATTCCATAATCCATTTGGAAGCTCAAATTAACTACCCGCAGAGTGCACAGATGCTCCACAAGGTTACAAGCTCTCTCTCCTTCATGGCCTTCCAGCGTGTGCAGCAGATGTGATGGGTAGGCTCTAATATCTAGTCATCAATATCTAGGAGTTATGATAAATCCAGCAAGGCTATGATGTGATGTATCAATATGTTCTTCCCCAGAATCCCCACCACCCAAGAACAACTCCTATGCACAAAGACGGTATGTTATGCAATAGCTGGGATGCCAAATGTAATAGGTGCAATACACTGCAAGCACATTTCCATGAAAGCACCTTCTCACAAGGAGCAATGCTTATAGGAATGCATCACAAAATACATGTAAGACTTTTATTGAGTCAACCCCCCTTGATCTCATGCTCCCCTTATCCCCTCCATGTCACTGAAAGCACCTCTGGTTGGCAAGCTGCTGGACCATTGTGTTTGCTCAGCTCCTCTACTAACAAGCTATGGTCCTCTTGACACATGTGCTCCTCCCGATCCAGAGCCATGCACTCCCTTTCCAGCGCTGTGCGCTCTTGCTCTAGAACCATTCCAGTTTGAGCAAACACATGTACTGAAGGTCTGGCTCACACACTGTCCAGGGACCTTTGATATCCCATAATGATTTTCTTTGTGGTGGAAGTGGTGGAAACGCGTTATAGCTCTCGAAGAGAAATAGTTGTATTTTTCTTCCAAAAATGTGTGCATGTGTGTGTGTCAGTTGATTGATATCTGATGGTAATGCCTATGTATCAGAATTAAAGTTAAGTTTCCATTCACAGGAATGAAAAAGTAGGCTCAATGCATATGGAATGGGGGAACTAATCAGAAGTCATTCTTGGCTGGATGGAGGCGGATCTTCCACGCTGATTTGGGGAACTATCATCTGACTCTTCTGCTGAAATAAATGTGGGGCAATAAGCATTGTAGATCACAACAGCAAAAAAATGGAGCATATTTATGATTTTCTAGTCAATCCTCAAATCACCTCTTGGCACAACCTATGTAAAAACGCCCTCAGGGACATTCCAGATGATAGATAACATGGGTGGAATTACAATTAGTTAAACTTATTGTTGTGAAGCACTTTGGGCTGCATTTTATGTATGAAAGGTGCTATACAAATAAAGTTTATTATTATTATATTATTATTATTATTATTATTATTATTATTAAAAGTTGGAATATTTTGTCAGTAAAAACATACCTTAACTCCTTTGTTTTAAAAACATTAGGGCAATGTCAACAATAACCACAGAAAAAATTCCAACCATGTTATCTATCCTCTGGAATGTCACTGTGGCTGTTTTTATATAGGTCATACCCAGACGATTTACGGATCAACTAGCAGAACATAAAAATGCAATTTGCATAGCTAACCCAAATAACCCTAATAGTCATAGTGATATAACCTTCCACTCCTGTGGCCTCTCCATCCACGGATATAGATGATACCATTGCGGCTCCAATTTCTTCATAGATTGAGAGGTTTAGAGTTGATACTGCACCACCTCCTGTTGCACCGCAGCTTGTTTTGTATTTGGAAAGTTTAGCACTTACATTTGTACCTAAATCACTCCATTTATGTTTCAATTCCTTTGCATCATGTTTACTTCCAACGGCACCTATTGACTCAGATGTTTTAGCCCAAATTGCATGTTTTTTAATGTTGTCAGTGCACATAGACCTCGAACCGAACAGAATGTCATGATATTTTTAACCTCCGTGGTCAAAACCTGGTGGTCTAACTCGTTTTGCATGAAATTCTGCTTCCTTCTCTTTGTTGGTGTTGTGGCATTCCAAGGTCTTGAGCAGGTGAGAACCTATTTATATGATTGTGAATAATGTGCCAAAATTATCATAACAACTTGCCTTGCATATATTGTTCACAGAGGTGTAAGTTGTTTTACTTGTCCAATGCAATGAAATTAAAGGCAAATGTGATTATTAAAGGCACTGTCACTGACACGTTGAAAACGCATTCCCCCAACCTGGGGGGAAACCCTGGCAACCTGGGGGGAAAACCTGGCAACCCAGGGGACAGGTATAAGAAACAGGTCATTAGAATATCATGCCCTGCACCACCCATAATTTGAGATAAGCACCATTGAACCGGTTCCAGATGCAGCCATACAGGCCCAAGCCATCGCAATGCCTCCACTATGCTTGACCGATGAAGAGGTATGCTGAGGGTCCAGAGCAGTCCCTCTCTTTTTCCACACTTTCACCTTTCCATCACACTGGTAAAGGTTTATCTTAGTCTCATCTGTTCGTAAGACTTGTTTCCAAAACTCATCAGCCTCATTTTTGTATTTATCGGCAAAGTCCAATCTCGTCTTGCTGTTTTTGGTGCTGGTGAGATTTAGGTTTTCATCTGGAAGTGTAGCATGGAGATCATGATACTTGAGTTGGCAATTTTTAATTTTTTTCATAGCTCTTATCATCATCCTGTCATCATTTTCTGATGTCTTGTGCTGACAGCCTGATTGCTGGAGATTCCTAAGTAGGTACTTTCTTCTTCAGGACATTTAATACCATTGATTTTTGAATACACAAATATTTTGAAATAGCTCTAATTGATTAATTATTTTCTTTCATCCCCACAATAGCTTTCTTGGTTGTCATACTTAGCTTTGTGGCCCTCATCCACAGTTGTATTGTCTTGCTTATATAGTAGCCTCTACAAATGCTTCTAAAGGATATAACCCATGCCCTGACACTCACAGCATTCCATTTATAATATGGTTAAACATGTGAAATTCGAAACAGCTGATGGGCATTTATTGTCCCAATACTCAGTATGTGAATTGATGGGGGAAGGGGGGGAATTCACTGCCACTGCTCCCGTAGTTCCCTCCTCTGCTTGACAAACTTCCATCCCAGGCTGGAATGCTATTATTTTCCCCTCTGATACTTGTCTTTCATTCTGAAAGTGTGTTATAATAAATCCCAAACAACAAATAAACGTAAATGTGCGCGTATACATGCATAACTTTGAGAAACCCCTCACCCCTTTCTTCACCATTTGCCCACTGTCAGTACTTATGCGGAATTGGAATATAAGGACTTGAATGGTTCATTTGAATGGCATTGTATATAGTTCAATGTCTGTCTAAAAAGTTCTGCATGAAATCTACATAATCAATTTCCACAAATTAAATTTTCCATCATATTAAAAAAGCTTATTTTTGAAGTTAGAGGGAGAACACCCAATCACATCGTATGCTGACGCATGGCATCCTGTTCCATTGGTCAGTGGGGTGTTTCTCTTCAACAATATTGCAGAAATGCTGGGCTTCCCCATCTCTATCTGCTTCTTACTGTCTCCTTCACCAGCTGCCCATAACCTCTTCTCAGAATAAAATAATGCTTTCCAACCATCACCATGGGGATGGCTGCAACACGGCAGCTGACACAATCGTTCACTGAACATTCAGGCAAACTCCATATTACAAAACTAATTATTAAATGCTTCACAAAACATTTGCATTGTAATATCCGAATCATATGGAATTTCAGGTACTACACCAATGCTGGACTGTAGATATAAATATGTGGTGCTTCTAGTCTAATTTTTCTAACCCATTTTGGCCTTCCTATGAAGTTCCCCTTAAAGGGATAGTTCGGAATTTTGGACATAATGGGCCCTATCTTACACCCGGCGCAAAGCGGCGCTAACGCAAACGCAAGTGTCTTTGCTATCTTACACCCGGCGCTAGGTCCATAATAACGCCTAACGCTTACGCCGTCAAACTAGCATGTTTGACGGCGTAACTCTTGCGCCATCATTAGTGAACTGGGCGTGTTGGTCTTAAGATGAGGAGTGGCCAGGATTCTTTTTGGCATATTGCTATCTTGAGCCAGCAGAAAGCGCTTGCGCTAGAACCACCACAAACCTGGTCTAAAGTCATGTCGCAGTTGTTTACATGCTATTTTAACGGCGCATATAAGTGCGTCTACATAGGCGTGTGCACAACGCGCATACCCTCCTGTCTGTTACACACAGGGGCGTGCACAGGCATGACTAAAATATCTAGATCACAATGTGAAATATTATTGTGTAGGCTATATCAAAAATGCATAATAATAAAAGGTTCCATAGGTCCACATACCTTTCCCTCAGCGAAGGGAAACAATGCCACATTACATTGCTCTCAGCCCACTCCATCAACATCCAGGCGATGTGCGATGGTACGGGACAATGGCTATCCATTAAAAAGGAGCTGATAACACCTATAGCTATCAAGCCTAATGCGCGGATTGTCTTTGCACCTAATGCGTGAATTGTCATTCAATGGAAAACTCGCGCACGGCAATAGACGGACATTTAAGTTCTGAAAATGCGCTTCAGATGTCATTACAATACAGCTCTGTTTATCTATGAATACAGCCTGTAAGTAAATAGAATGGTTTGTGACTGAAAAAGTTCAAAACCTTGTCCAGTGAATATTGCATTTATTGTTTTTCAAATAGCCTAGGCTACAGCGAATTCGCTGTGCATAAGGTTTTTTTCGATAGCCTATGGTTAAAAAACGGAGATGTCACCGTGTTAACTAAATTGCAACCTTAGCTATTCTTCGTCCTTCATATTTTTTTTAATGACAGTGACCAGGTTTCCATACTCTCACCGTTTAAAACCCAGCTGATTTCACCCGTTATTCCTTAACTGAACAAAACGATTTTAAAGAGAACTAAGCGTCTAATTAGAAACTAAAACAAATTTGCAGCACGTTACACAATTAATTCACAATTAATTTTAATGCCATTCTCTGCACGTTTAACGGTCTTCCTGGGAACGTGGATTGTTTTAAAGGATTACGCTACGAGTAAAACAGGTTGGTCACATTTCCATAAACAGGACATTATTAAACAAGGGGAAATATGCGTGAACTTATGGGTTGCGAACCTGACAGCTTTATTGTATGGCTATTTAGTGTCATCATTAAGGCAAAATAACGGTATGTATGTTATTAATCAATATTAGCCTACTATGCAGGTAGCCTAATGAACTTTGGATGAAGCTTGAACTTCGAGAACTCCATGAGAACAGCCTCTTGGAATTGATGTTTGACACTTTCATTGCATAATCAAACGAAATTCACTGAACAAGCAGGCTAATTTGGCGTTTTCTAAGGTGAGACTGAAGCCATTGATAGCTTATTCTCAGCTGTTGCAGGTCCTTTTAACGAAATTTAACCGCACATATTTTGTAAAATAACAGCCCTGTCTGGAATTACCGGGAACTCATAGGCTAATGGTTAGTCCGAATAATATTGATCATAGTCCATTTAGCCTATTCCTTGATCACACTAAACACGCACGAGCATGTCTGTTTCGCCATCATAAGCAATCCGCCAAGGTGGAAAAGCAGGCTTTTAAAGGGAATGGGATATGACATTTTGATTGGTTTATTGAATGTCACGCCCAAGACACACCTATAATTAATGAAGCGACTAGGTTCAGCCCAGTTGCGCCATGCGCCGTGCTTAGCGCCAAAAAAACACGCCGTTAAAATAGCAAAAGTGGACTTGGACACGCCCTAAATTGACTTAGCGCCATGCGCTTAGACTAAGCGCCAAGATCGCCAAGATAGGGCCCAATGTCTCAATTACGACTTACCCATGATGTAGTTGATTGATGGAAACCATTTTCAGATAATTCCATGCTGTCCCTTCTTTTGGACCTACACACATTGCTAATGCTAGCGCAATTCGTAGGAAACTAGTAACATCCACTACCAAACGCACTTAAACACTCCAAGGGGCACCCAAAGCTAATAAAATACGACGACAGCCTATCGGGGTTATTTTCAGTGATTATACCATCATTTTTCAAGTCAAACTATCGTAGTGGATGCTACTAGTTTCCTACGAGTTGCGCTAGCATTAGCAATGTGTGTATGTCCAAAAGAAGGGACAGCATGGAATTATCTGAAAATGGTTTCCATCAATCAACTACATCATGGGTAAGTCGTAATTGAGACATTATGTCCAAAATTCCGAACTATCCCTTTAATACATATTTAAAGTAGTCAAGTAACTTGCTGATGTAACTGAGCTGCAAACCTCTTTCTGTTCACAAAGCTAAAGTGGTGTAAAACTATACTACAGTCATGGTTGGGGCTCTTATGCTATTTCTTTCAAGAGTGTCCTGTGACACTTTGCTTTTCACACAGACATATAAGGAAATATAGATATATAATATAAATATAAGGAGAAATATAAGTTGCAGAATTTTGCTTTCATGCAGCCCATTTGCAGGGTGCTGTGAAATTGCATCCAAAAAAAGATTCCATTTGCATCTCATACTAGAGGGAATAAGATAATGAATTGGAACAGCAACAGCTTCGTTTACTTAATCTAATAATGTGTGTGCAGCTGTGGAGGATGAGTGGGCGTAAGCAGCTGCTACTTATGTATTCACATCACGGCATAGGGAGGGAAAAAGACTATAATTGCTGCTAATTTTTGTTGTGTCATTGGAGGTAATTTGGGCACATGACATTTAGACCGGAAACATTTTCCGTGCACAATGGATGCAAACCTCTCTTCTAGTGTTGGTATTGCCCAGTCGTATTCAAAAATCTTCTGTCATTCTGCCACTGAGTTTTTTTTTTGTTGCCACAATTTATATATACATCAACTAATATAATTGTCTATGTTATTCCGGCAAATGAAACACAAGAATTGTTTTTATGGGAAACCAATTGTAGAAAAATAACTTCTATCTATTTCTAACCGTCATCAGTATTGTTTACTGATCAGATTGTTATCCATACTGTGTATTCTTGCACTGAAAATTTATATTTACCCATATTCCCAACATTTGTTAAGTGAGAAAAGAATGAGAAAAAGGTCACATTTCATCAAACAGCATTGCAAAACACAACTCTAAGTCTTGGTAACATTCAGTTTCCGATCAACCTTCCTACAGGTGCTGTTAAGGTGAACAATGTGTGGTTTTATCTCACTTATATAAGTACACGCTATGTCAAGCTTACATTTCCTCCTTTGTTAAACAACAGTGTTGGAAGTCATCAATAGGCCAGGACATTTTGCATAAACATTTCAGTGCTAAAATACACAGCAGTGGTGGCTGATGCCTCTATAAACTGAGGATGTTGGTAAAAGCCATGCCCTGGTGGTAACACACACCCCTGTCCTTAATTCACCTTTGGTGCATATGCGTCATACATAGTATAAGACAGCCTTTAGCTTTTAATTTTCACTGCAGTGCTGTAATGTCTACATATGTGTTATCTGTCCACGACTGTGGTTCACTGGAAAGGGTGATGGTCATAGCTACCAATGCATGGTGGAAGTTTATAATACCCAAGAAATGACAAAAGCAATTCAAGCATTTAGATATTAAAGGCAATTGACCCCTAAGTCCCGCCCCTCTTGGTTAGTGTTCCAAACTTGGACAAACAATTCATTTCTTGTCAGAACTTTACAGTGTAAACAATGACTGCATTGGCTCTTTCCAAAATAGCATACTCTAAAAAAAATAAAAAATACACGGGTAATGTTAATTGACATGTTTTTGGAAAAAGCAGTATGTGCAAGAAGAAGTAAAAGCGTGTAGAAATGAAAATGTGATTGGAATTGAGGTCAGTTAAAGTCTAAGTTAGGCTACCGCTGGAGAAACTGCACCAGCTGATTACCGATGTTGCTGATAAACACTATCGAGGAGCAGTGTTGTCCCTGCACTGTAGGTAAAATAATGAACTAACCTAGTTATCATATACATTATGAACATAAACCCCCCCAAAGCCAGTGACCTGAAACTCATGTTGAGACGCCAGGATGAGCTCAATAGCTAGCTAGGTAACATGGGTGACCATATTTTCAATTTCAAAAAGGGGGGCATGGGTAGACGGGCCTTATGAACATAAAAAGGCTATCTGTTTGTTTATATACGATTTATAGAACAGGCAAAACTTAACCAGACATTTTTAGGGATTAAGAAATCCCGCCTGGACCGATATGTTCAGTCCCAAAAGAAGAAATGTATGGAAAAAGAGGACTTGTGGTCAGCCGAGCTAACGTAGCTAACGTTAACGCCAGCTAGATATAACTAACTAAGTTGGCTGTTGTTGAGATCACATAAGATATGGTGGTAATGATAGCTGGCTTTACTGGTAGCTCCAGGACCAGCATTAACGTTACAGCAGTGTGGTCTCAATGGCTGTGTCTCAAATGACAAAAATGTTGCCTTCGAAGGCAGCATTTGAAGGCAGGAAAGCATTGAGTCTCATTCCAACGTTTGCATAAAATGCTGCCTTCTAAGGTGCCATTGAAGGCAGAATTGCATGTATCCTTCTCCGGGTACGATATCCCATAAGTCTTTGTGATTACATCAGGGTTCTCACTTCTGTTAAATTAATGGCAGCCAAAAACAACGATGCTGACGCAGCACCAGGCAATTTTTTGTACAGTCTAAACTCCATAATTTGTTGTAGTTATATTTAAAAATGCATTTAAATTATTTAATACACTGGAATCGTGTATCTGATGTTTTTAAGCCTCTGTGAGCTTTCCAGTAACTAGCCAGCTAACTTGCTAGCAAGCTGACGTAGCATAATGAACAAACGTAAACACTAATCTCACGTGAAATCATCCAGCCTTCGAAGTGTGTCCCAAATTCGTTGCCTTTTGAGGTACCTTCAGAGGGAGCGAGGCAGCTGCCTTCTTTTTGAGACACAGCCAATAACTGAAGCGCTAACGTTTACGCTACTTTGTGTACACTGGGATATTTAGTCTACATAGCTAAAGTTAAGTTAGCACACATGCATTTGTTGCTGGTTTTGGGCTTCGGAAAAGGGAAAAAAATTACTCCCCCCTCCAATCTTTCAGGGTACCCGGTGTAGGTATTACAGGTTCCCCAAGCACATCTTTTCACCATCCTGTCTGATTCAATTAATGTTTTTTTTTAACGATTTTCAGTGAACTACTGCAATCTTTCCATTGGTTTCAATGAACTTTGATCAAACCGCATGACCGAGGTCAGCACGCATATTAACGGTTGCTAAAGTATGATTGGACAATATCTGGTTTGGGGAGGAGCCTAGCGATAGGTCAATTGTGCAGCATGTCCATAAAGTTCTGAAAATGTGTCGAGTTGTGCAGCCCTATCAGCAGATTTTGTACCAAAAACTTAATTTTATGAAACTGCAACTCATGGTTATGTTCCCTTCCTGATTCCTTGGCAAATCTACTGTGGCACACTGGCTGATTATGTCTCCTTCATGTCAGTAATGTTGCCAGTTCAGTTAATCCATTGCTGGTCCTGGCATACTTGCCAGGCAAGCAACTGTGACCGGGGGGATGGGGTGCTTCCAGGAATCCACTAATAGCTAATAGTTGGTAAGATAACAATTGCACTTCTGTATGTTCGTGACCTAGCTACCATTTACAAACTACCTGTAGCTATCAGTACTTAGCTAAGGCCCGATGTATCATACACACACACTCACAAACTACCTGTAGCTATCAGTAGCTAGGGTCCTATGTATCATACACACACACTCACAAACTATAGCTATCAGTACTTAGCTAGGGTCCTATGTATCATACACACACACTCACAAACTACCTGTAGCTATCAGTACTTAGCTAGAGCCCTATGTATCATACACACACACTCACAAACTACCTGTAGCTATCAGTAGCTAGGGTCCTATGTATCATACACACACACTCACAAACTATAGCTATCAGTACTTAGCTAGGGTCCTATGTATCATACACACACACTCACAAACTACCTGTAGCTATCAGTACTTAGCTAGAGCCCTATGTATCATACACACACACTCACAAACTATAGCTATCAGTACTTAGCTAGGGTCCTATGTATCATACACACACACTCACAAACTACCTGTAGCTATCAGTACTTAGCTAGGGTCCTATGTATCACACACACACACTCACAAACTACCTGTAGCTATCAGTACTTAGCTAGAGCCCTATGTATCATACACACACACTCACAAACTATAGCTATCAGTACTTAGCTAGAGCCCTATGTATCATACACACACACTCACAAACTACCTGTAGCTATCAGTACTTAGCTAGGGCCCTATGTATCATACACACACACACTCACAAACTACCTGTAGCTATCAGTACTTAGCTAGAGCCCTATGTATCATACACACACACTCACAAACTACCTGTAGCTATCAGTACTTAGCTAGGGTCCTATGTATCATACGCACACACTCACAAACTACCTGTAGCTATCAGTACTTAGCTAGGGTCCTATGTATCATACACACACACTCACAAACTACCTGTAGCTATCAGTACTTAGCTAGGGTCCTATGTATCATACACACACACTCACAAACTACCTGTAGCTATCAGTACTTAGCTAGGGTCCTATGTATCATACACACACACACTCACAAACTATAGCTATCAGTACTTAGCTAGGGTCCTATGTATCATACACACACACTCACAAACTACCTGTAGCTATCAGTACTTAGCTAGGGCCCTATGTATCATACACACACACTCACAAACTACCTGTAGCTATCAGTACTTAGCTAGGGCCCTATGTATCATACACACACACTCACAAACTACCTGTAGCTATCAGTACTTAGCTAGGGCCCTATGTATCATACACACACACACTCACAAACTACCTGTAGCTATCAGTACTTAGCTAGGGCCCTATGTATCATACGCACACACACTCACAAACTACCTGTAGCTATCAGTACTTAGCTAGGGCCCTATGTATCATACGCACACACACTCACAAACTACCTGTAGCTATCAGTACTTAGCTAGGGTCCTATGTATCATACACACACACACTCACAAACTACCTGTAGCTATCAGTACTTAGCTAGGGCCCTATGTATCATACACACACACTCACAAACTACCTGTAGCTATCAGTACTTAGCTAGGGCCCTATGTATCATACGCACACACACTCACAAACTACCTGTAGCTATCAGTACTTAGCTAGGGCCCTATGTATCATACACACACACTCACAAACTACCTGTAGCTATCAGTACTTAGCTAGGGTCCTATGTATCATACACACACACTCACAAACTACCTGTAGCTATCAGTACTTAGCTAGAGCCCTATGTATCATACACACACACTCACAAACTACCTGTAGCTATCAGTACTTAGCTAGGGCCCTATGTATCATACACACACACTCACAAACTACCTGTAGCTATCAGTACTTAGCTAGGGCCCTATGTATCATACGCACACACACTCACAAACTATAGCTATCAGTACTTAGCTAGGGCCCTATGTATCATACACACACACACTCACAAACTATAGCTATCAGTACTTAGCTAGGGCCCTATGTATCATACGCACACACACTCACAAACTACCTGTAGCTATCAGTACTTAGCTAGGGCCCTATGTATCATACACACACACACTCACAAACTACCTGTAGCTATCAGTACTTAGCTAGGGCCCTATGTATCATACACACACACACTCACAAACTACCTGTAGCTATCAGTACTTAGCTAGGGCCCTATGTATCATACACACACACACTCACAAACTACCTGTAGCTATCAGTACTTAGCTAGGGTCCTATGTATCATACACACACACTCACAAACTACCTGTAGCTATCAGTACTTAGCTAGGGTCCTATGTATCATACACACACACTCACAAACTACCTGTAGCTATCAGTACTTAGCTAGGGCCCTATGTATCATACACACACACTCACAAACTACCTGTAGCTATCAGTACTTAGCTAGGGCCCTATGTATCATACACACACACTCACAAACTACCTGTAGCTATCAGTACTTAGCTAGGGTCCTATGTATCATACACACACACACTCACAAACTACCTGTAGCTATCAGTACTTAGCTAGGGCCCTATGTATCATACACACACACTCACAAACTACCTGTAGCTATCAGTACTTAGCTAGGGTCCTATGTATCATACACACACACTCACAAACTACCTGTAGCTATCAGTAGCTAGGGTCCTATGTATCATACACACACACACTCACAAACTATAGCTATCAGTACTTCGCTAGGGTCCTATGTATCATACACACACACTCACAAACTACCTGTAGCTATCAGTACTTAGCTAGGGTCCTATGTATCATACACACACACTCACAAACTACCTGTAGCTATCAGTAGCTAGGGTCCTATGTATCATACACACACACACTCACAAACTATAGCTATCAGTACTTAGCTAGGGTCCTATGTATCATACACACACACTCACAAACTACCTGTAGCTATCAGTACTTAGCTAGGGCCCTATGTATCATACACACACACTCACAAACTACCTGTAGCTATCAGTACTTAGCTAGGGTCCTATGTATCATACACACACACTCACAAACTACCTGTAGCTATCAGTACTTAGCTAGGGTCCTATGTATCATACACACACACTCACAAACTACCTGTAGCTATCAGTAGCTAGGGTCCTATGTATCATACACACACACACTCACAAACTACATGTAGCTATCAGTACTTAGCTAGGGTCCTATGTATCATACACACACACTCACAAACTACCTGTAGCTATCAGTACTTAGCTAGAGTCCTATGTATCATACACACACACTCACAAACTACCTGTAGCTATCAGTACTTAGCTAGGGCCCTATGTATCATACACACACACTCACAAACTACCTGTAGCTATCAGTACTTAGCTAGGGCCCTATGTATCATACACACACACTCACAAACTACCTGTAGCTATCAGTACTTAGCTAGGGTCCTATGTATCATACACACACACTCACAAACTACCTGTAGCTATCAGTACTTAGCTAGGGCCCTATGTATCATACACACACACTCACAAACTACCTGTAGCTATCAGTACTTAGCTAGGGCCCTATGTATCATACACACACACTCACAAACTACCTCTAGCTATCAGTACTTAGCTAGGGCCCTATGTATCATACACACACACTCACAAACTACCTGTAGCTATCAGTACTTAGCTAGGGTCCTATGTATCATACACACACACTCACAAACTACCTGTAGCTATCAGTACTTAGCTAGAGCCCTATGTATCATACACACACACTCACAAACTACCTCTAGCTATCAGTACTTAGCTAGGGTCCTATGTATCATACACACACACTCACAAACTACCTGTAGCTATCAGTACTTAGCTAGGGCCCTATGTATCATACACACACACTCACAAACTACCTGTAGCTATCAGTACTTAGCTAGGGCCCTATGTATCATACACACACACTCACAAACTACCTGTAGCTATCAGTAGCTAGGGTCCTATGTATCATACACACACACTCACAAACTACCTGTAGCTATCAGTACTTAGCTAGGGCCCTATGTATCATACACACACACTCACAAACTACCTGTAGCTATCAGTACTTAGCTAGGGCCCTGTGTATCATACACACACACACTCACAAACTATAGCTATCAGTACTTCGCTAGGGTCCTATGTATCATACACACACACTCACAAACTACCTGTAGCTATCAGTACTTAGCTAGGGCCCTATGTATCATACACACACACTCACAAACTACCTGTAGCTATCAGTACTTAGCTAGGGCCCTGTGTATCATACACACACACTCACAAACTACCTGTAGCTATCAGTAGCTAGGGTCCTATGTATCATACACACACACTCACAAACTACCTGTAGCTATCAGTACTTAGCTAGAGCCCTATGTATCATACACACACACTCACAAACTATAGCTATCAGTACTTCGCTAGGGTCCTATGTATCATACACACACACTCACAAACTACCTGTAGCTATCAGTACTTAGCTAGGGCCCTGTGTATCATACACACACACTCACAAACTACCTGTAGCTATCAGTAGCTAGGGTCCTATGTATCATACACACACACACTCACAAACTACCTGTAGCTATCAGTACTTAGCTAGGGCCCTATGTATCATACACACACACTCACAAACTACCTGTAGCTATCAGTAGCTAGGGCCCTATGTATCATACACACACACTCACAAACTACCTGTAGCTATCAGTAGCTAGGGTCCTATGTATCATACACACACACTCACAAACTACCTGTAGCTATCAGTACTTAGCTAGGGCCCTGTGTATCATACACACACACTCACAAACTACCTGTAGCTATCAGTAGCTAGGGTCCTATGTATCATACACACACACTCACAAACTACCTGTAGCTATCAGTACTTAGCTAGGGCCCTATGTATCATACACACACACTCACAAACTACCTGTAGCTATCAGTAGCTAGGGTCCTATGTATCACACACACACACTCACAAACTATAGCTATCAGTACTTCGCTAGGGTCCTATGTATCATACACACACACTCACAAACTATAGCTATCAGTACTTAGCTAGGGCCCTATGTATCATACACACACACTCACAAACTACCTGTAGCTATCAGTACTTAGCTAGGGTCCTATGTATCATAAACGCTTGCTTAACTGCCTGCAGCTGAAGGAAGATTCATGAGCTCCCCTGGCTCTCAGTCTGTCGTTGCTTAAAAGGTCTACATGACTGGAGAAACCCAAGTTCCCATTTTACTGTATTCTCTGGCAGCAACTGACAATAAACCTGCTGACTCCACAGTAAATTAAAGATGATATGGAAATTGTACGATGTAAATGGAGCCAAAGCACTTGTGGTCATTAACGATCCCGCGGCACTTTCCGCATAAAGTAGGGGATTCCCCATTTTGCAGTGTGGCTAACTCCTTTGAGCTGGTCATCACTATTCCCTTGTAAAGTATGACATTATTAGATAGGTTTGATAAAAGCAAAAAAATTATTTCAATAAATTAGAATAAAAATAAATGTATTTTGCAATGACGGATGTGTATGGTATTGTTTTAGTAGGAGTTCTGGTGTGTAGATGTCTCCATCACCCACTATCTAATATGCACATGATTCTATCTGTACTAAAGCCAGGCTTCTTGTGGTGGATTTTTCAGATCCATGAAATCTGTCTCAGTACCACGAAAATGTGTCTTTGCCCTAAACTACGCCCTCGTTCCACCCACCTAGAATATCAACGTCAGATCAAATGCTATTTTATGCTCTTGCGTCACTACAAAATACCAATCTGCGTCACTACAAAATATCAATCTTGGGACAGCTGTGTTTGTGCTTGCACCAGGCATTGTGCATCATCGAAATAAGGCACTCAACATTTTATCACATGCATTTTAATATCTATAGTTGATTCATGTTTCCAACACTTTTTGAATTTGATTATATAGCCCTCTTTTTCCCTTCCTAACCATCTCTGTTCTCTGTATACATGCTGCCCTAATATTTATTCTATAAATGTCAGACTGTTTCAATTTGCATAGGCTGCAATTGAGCTCTGGCTGTTTCAGGGCCAAATTTATACCATTAAAAAACGAACCCAGATAACATGACCAAAAAAAAAAGGAAAAGCAACTGTTCATCTGATTCCCGGCAGCACAGCAGAGCCCATGTCCTCATCCTAATTTTGGTTCACCCTGAGTGACACCAGTCCAGCCCTGAAGGTCCCCATGGTTAAGGGGTTAGTGGAGCGCTAACGCTGAGGGTTTAAAAGGGAACAGCTTCCGACCCAGCTAATCCTGTGTAGACCCAGCTGCCCCGATTAACCTCTGTGAAAGACAGCACACCATGTCCTCAAAACTATCAGTGAGCACTACAACTCTGCCCAGAGACGGAGACTGCACCAGAACCAGACTCCTTCTCTGCCCCCCCCCCCCCCCCCCCCCCCCCCCATCCTTTCCAGGGAATTGCTGATTTATTGGGGTGACACTGGGATGGTTTATATTTCTCATATTAATATCCAGGTGATGAAAGAGACCCGTTGCGCTCCGGTAGCACCGCTGTTACGTTCTCATTCCTCAGGAGAAGGGGCACGAGCCAAGGCCGGCAGGAGGTCCCGTAAAGCTCGACAAGATGAATAGAAGGAAAGGTGCCTCAGCACATGGTGCAAACAGGAGGTTTATATTTATAGGAGCTGCCTGTGATCAGTGAGAGATTTACGAAGGAGATTTCTAGAGCTTGCCCCTGTGAAGATCTTTGCTTTCATTATCACTGCTTTCCCTTACCAAAAAAAAGTATACTTAAAGTAAATTTTATTACGTAAACTTAAGTAAAGTTCAAGTATATTTCCCAAGTATACTTTATGTAGTAAGAATACTAATATCAATGTACTAGTAGTATACTTGTAAGTATACTTAAACCTTTCTGTATACTTGTCAGTATAAGTCAAGTATACGTAAGTATAATTTTGTTTAGTATATATCTGATAAGTACATAAAAAGTAAACTGAAAGCATACTCACTTATTTTTAGTTTAAAAGAAGTATACTAATAGCACACTTGAATAAACTTCTTTTTAGTAAGGGTTACCATTAAAAAGTCTGATGTACTGTGTACCTTTATGTATTCACTTCTAAAAGAGTTAAGATAAGGGAAAATGCTAAATTCCTATATGTAAATGTAAAGGGGCGGAAAACTGTTGAAGGAGGTTTAGCCCAAAGGTGTGACTACAAAGGTGTAACTACATTGTCATACCGTCTTCCAACATCCATATGAACAATTGGGACCCATGTGAAAATGAGCTCATTTGAATAATTTCATTGTTGCTGACATAAAATTGCATAGGTAATTATGCAGTGATTGAGAGATTAAGAGATTTGTAATAAGTAAATGAGATTCATAATAAATTAACATATCAACAATTATTTCATTGTTTCAACCTCATGTTTTCCAACCCGAACAAAACTTTCAAAATGCCAGTAAATACATAACACCTGAAATGAGGAGTACACAGGTCAAGGCTGGGTTGGTTGTTGTGGGCTGGCATTGAGTTTTGCTCCTGTAATCCACAGAACAGGTTTTCTTTTAGATGTACTGGATGTTCCTCAAGCAGTGCCCTCATATGCACAGTCAGCATGCCTCCACACATAGTTTGTGATTTTTGTGTCCTAAAGTCACCTCCCTGGCTGCCATCTGCTGCATCCATGTTGGGCTGTAGTGCCATGGGGCGGAACCGTGCTCTGCCAAGACGCCTTTCCGTGACAGTCAACACGCATTGCATTGCCTCTTCTGAAAATCCAAGAGGTTCTGTCACCCTGTCTCAGGTTACAGGCATCAGATTATCATTCCTTCCCACAAGTGGATCTTCACCTTGTCTCACAAGCCAGCCACACAAAGCCAATAAATTGTGACAACGGCAATTACTACATGGGCCAGAGACGTGCTGCATTAAACAAATTATTAATGTACTTACATCTTCTTTACACAATTATTACTTCATAACTGCATATTATGTATACACACAGGTAATCAGATGGCCTACTCAGCAGAAGCTTGTATTAATTATATTTCTGTCAAGATAACACGTATTTAATATATGAATGAATATATAATATTTTGTTTTGTAGCGCTGAATGGATCTGCTCTAGGCACTTCTGGTGCATGCACTACCTATCGAACAGGGGGCACGACACATCTCCCCTACTAAACAGGAGATGTGTCGTGTACAAGTACACCCCCAAGTACATAGAATCAGATCCAAACAACAGGTGGAGGTTGAGGGTGAGCAGCAAAATATTTTTTAGAACAAGAAACAGCTAAACAAGAGCAGCGCAGCCAAAGCAGTATGGGAGAGATCTGAGTCTCGCTTTTAAAAGGGGCGCTCCATTAGTGATGTGTGCAAGTGATTGGTTGAGTATGAGAACATGTGTTTGCTGAGGCCGACCATTGGTCGGGCACAGCGAGACTTATTTGACAGAACTTGCTCTGCGCTCTTCCTTCGCGATGCTCATAGTGTACTGTCTTCAATCTAAAGCCACAGATAAGATGGCATCAAAGATGTGATAGTCTTTATGATATGGTATTTGCAGTGCTTTGCAACGCATTATTTATTGTGTTTATAAATGTGAACAGACATTTGTATCGGTTCAAAGTCATATGCATTAATCATTAGTCACATTTTAGACCTCTGATTTAAATCCCTATACCACAGAAATGCAATGCAACTTATATATTACGAGTAGTTGTTCCAATTGCCATGCAGTTCTCTTGTCTATGGTTTTAAATCTGTACTTGCACCCCTCCAATTTACACTTCTGACAACTGCATCGGTGCTAGCTCAGGGATTCTTGAACTGTCAAAACAGAGCCCACATTGTCTAATTATAATGTTGAAATATTTTTAACTGCAGTCAGCTTCTTTAGAAAGTTTGAGATTATGTCCAAAGTTATTAATATCACCTTTACTTACAGAGAGGTTCTGAAGTGAAGACACTTTGCCATCAGACCACCAATCAACAGCAGAATCTTGGGTAAGGGCTTTCAATTTCAGCAAGTGCATAATTCCTGTATGGTGCAAGATATTCTGATGGTATTTGATCTTTTTAGAGTTTCTAAGCTTGCTGAATCAGAATCTTTTGACAGGATTGAAATGCATCACATAAAAAGCTTCCCTCCATTTCATATTTTCCCATTATCTTGAGAATTCGGTTCTGCTGCATGTATTTTCATTTTGCAAATGAGCTTACCAATTTATAAAAAAGCTTTGCATGGCGATTTTAAAATGTATTGGGCATTTGCATTATTGTAAATTCAATTGCATGATATTTTCAAACCAATTAATAGTGCCCATGTTCTTCAGGTTAGGGAGGGGACAGCTAGTCAGAAGTCATAGTATGCCAGTCAATCATGTGAAACAGGGGGAAGGGCCTTGCCAGTCAATCTGACCGGTCAGGCCATTATTGAGCAAACACAGCAGGCTCTGTATGTATGTCAGTGAGACCATACATGAACAACAGAGGCCTTCAGGAAATGTTTTAGGCTCACAGCCTACAAGTGTGGCAGGGTGGAGACAGCTAGAAAGGCTCAAAGGCACCTGAAAACTTGTTCTGATGCAATGTTCAGTCCGTTTGTGCAAAGCCATTATTTTTCTTAATGGAACTGTTTACTTATGAGCAACACTGGCAAGGACAGTGTTGTGAAATGATATGTTAAGCCATTGGCAAGAAGACTGCTGTTCCCTTCTGAAGGGAGTATTTTGCAATGCTGGTAAATAAACAAACTCTGTAGTGGTATTGCATATAAAACTATGCCCTGACACAGAGTGCATAATATCAGATGATCAATACAAAAGCAAAAACAATGTTGCTACTACAAAACTAAATGTATGCCCCTAAAACTAAATGTATGTAACTTCTGTACATAGAACCTTTGTATGCTGTAATTCAGTTAATTCTGCTACATGTCTATAGACATTCTTGGCATACACACTGCAAGGTAAGGCTGTGATTAGGTCAGATAAGGTTTCTATTGTAATTATGGCTGAAGACTAGGTTGGTCACATTCTAATAGACCAACAATCATCATAATCTGCTTGTTATTGTTATTAATCATTTTTCATATTTTTTAATAGTTGAGGAGCCATGCTGCAAATACGTTTTACTTTGTGGTTACATAATTTGGTAATTTGTATATTTCACACTTCATGGTGTGTCATATAAAAAGTGTTACGACACATTATTAAAAAACTGTACAATTTATTTGTCGCACCCAGTCTTAAGGTACCTGGGACCTGAAGAAAATGGGTACACAATAGACATGCTCAAATGTGCACAACAGAAACACAAATATATTATTACCAGATGATTATTATTACCAAACATACAAAACAGAGTAGAGTAAATGGGTTTTGACAATTGTAGGTCTTATCCAATGAGAATTCCTTGAAATGGGGATGTCTCTTCACTATCTGGCTCAAAATCGCATCACATGTGAGTATTCTTATGTTGTTAGAAACATGAAGTCCCAAGTCCCATTCCCCCAAAACACACACGCACACACACACACATACATACACACATACTCACAAAATGCTAATTCCTCTTGCAGCTCTAAAACAACAACAAAAGTCATAGGCTTGTGTCCAACACTGATTGCTTTAATTGTAGTCATAAATGGCTCTAAAACTTTTTGAATGATGAGGGTTTTAAAACTTCACATAACAAGCAGTCTAGCCTATACCCAGCACTGTCTCATTTGAGTCATTACCAATACGTTTTTTAATGTTCCTCAGTGGCAGAAGCAGATGGTTTGTCATCATTGTTATATCTCGTAAAAACTCACTTTTTGTTAGACCTGCATTTAGATCTGGGATCATTGTTAGTTTTAATATCTTTTTTATGGCCTGATTGTTGCCCTCCATTCTCTGTATTTGCTTTTGCGTTCTTAAAGCTGAATTTTTGTTTACTCCTGTTATTATTTGTTTACCTTGAAATTGGGTTAAGCACTATGTATGAAAAAAGCTTTATGAATAATGCTAGGATTAGTATAGTGCATTATAACTGAAAAAGTAATAACAGATTCGCGGAAACTTCCCAGAAAAGCTCTCATGGATGAATAGACAACATACTGATTTTAACATTGGAGTCTCATTCACCCTGTAACATAAGGGTATCACATAATACCCTTCACACAACCAGTAGCTATTCACCACTTTGGAGCTCTCGTGTCATGAACCTCTTTTGATGTTCATTCAGGTCAAGAATGACAGTCTTTCTGTATGATGCTCTACATTCACAGAAGATTGGCTGATTTCAGCCCACAACAAAAGGCATGACTAAGGCTCTAATCTAATAGGAGGTGGCCATTTTTACAGATTTGTACATATTGTTATTGATTCATGTCATCTTCATGTTCTATGTTCTGGTGAAAACTGCACTTATATGAGTGTATATGAATCAATCAATCAAACTTTATTTATAGAGCACATTTCATGCAAGTGATGCAGCTCAATGTGCTGCACATAAAAATAAAGAATTTAAAAAATATCACAAAAGAAAAGATAGAAAAACAATACAAATGGCACAAAGAGATACTAAAAACATGATAGCGAAAGAGCAAATTACAAAAATAAAAAAATACAAATTAAAAAAAAAAATTTAATTAAAAAAAATATATATATATATATTGGTGGTACCAGAAGCACTCTGCAATTTGTGGTGACATGAAAGAGCCAGTAAATGAACACACAAATAAAAGGAATAGCATTGTAATTAGGTGCCAAGTAAGCATAAAATATGATATAGCATGCCCCTATGAGTTTTACTGTAAGCTAATATCTTCTTAATGCTAGTAATTCTCTCAGTAGGCAACCACAACCACTGCTTTTACATGTAGTGTCAAAATTGTCAAGTTCATTCAAGTTCATTTCTAATTTTAGTTATCTATCTGTCTATCTATTTGAAACATCAACACTGGCCTGTCAGGTTATGTTCCATAGAATAGTGTGAAACAGTGCTTGATAAGATCTCATCATTAAGACATTCTACAAAGTTTCACTTTATTTTACTTTTATAAAGTCCTCCTTTTTTCTAAATACAGCAGAGATACAGTTGTCGGTATCACACTTGACTGGCACCTTGAAGCAATAAAGGAAAACACTTGTTAATGCAGTTCTGTTCATTTGTGAATAATGGCTTTGTGCCAGAGACCACTTTCACATCAAATGACACCGGGGGCCCTATCTTACACCCGGCGCAAAGCGGCGCTAACACAAACGCAAGTGTCTTTGCTATCTTACACCCGGCGCTAGGTCCATAATAACGCCTAACGCTTACGTCCTTTAACTAGCATGTATTCTTGCGCCATCACAAGTGAACTGGGCGTGTTGGTCGTAAGATGAGGAGTGGCCAGGATTCTTTTTGGCGTATTGCTATCTTGAGCCAGCAGAAAGCGCTTGCGCTAGAACCACCACAAACCTGGTCTAAAGTCATGTCGCAGTTGTTTACATGTTATTTTAACGGCGCATATAAGTGCGTCTACATAGGCGTGTGCACAACGCGCGTACCATCCTGTCTGTTACACACAGGGCGCGCACAAGCATGACTAAAATATCTAGATCACAATGCGAAATATTATTATTGTGTAGGCTATGTCAAAAATGCATAATAATAAAAGGTTCCATAGGTCCACATACCTTTCCCTCAGCGAAGGGAAACGATGCCACATTACATTGCTCTCAGCCCACTCCATCAACATCCAGGCGATGTGTCATTTACACCTAATGCGTGAATTGTCATTCAATGGAAAACTCGCGCACTGCAATAGACGGACATTTGAGTTTTGAAAATGTGCTTCAGATGTCATTACAATACAGGTCTGTTTATCTAGGAATACAGCCTGTAAGTAAATAGAATGCTTTGTAACTGAAAAAAGTTTAAAACCTTGTCCAGTGAATATTGCTTTTATTGTTTTTCAAATAGCCTAGGCTACAGCGGATTCGCTATGCATAAGGTTTTTTTCGATCGCCTATGGTTAAAAAACGGAGATACGTAAATGTCACCATGTTAACTGAATTGTAACCTTAGTTATTCTTCGTCCTTCATATTTTTTAAATTACAGTGACAAGGTTTCCATACCCTCAGCTTATTAAAACCCAGTTGATTTCACCTGTTATTCCATAACTGAACAAAATATTTTAAAGATAACTAAGCGTCTAATTAGAAACGAAAACAAATTTGCAGCACGTTACAATTAATTCACAATTAATTTAAATACCATTATCTGCATGTGCGCTTTAGAGGAGCAGGTCTGTTTCCCCTGCTGTAAATCGCACTTTTAACGGTCTTCCTGGGAAAGTGGATTGTTTTAAAGCATTACGCTACCAGTAAAACTGGTTGGTCACATTTCCATAAGCAGGACATTATAAAAGAAGGGAAAATGTGCGTGAACCTATGGGTTGCCAACCTGACAGCTTTATTGTATTTGTTGTAATCATTAAGGCAAAATAACGTTATTTATTTTATTAATCAAAATTAGAATGCAGGTAATGAACTTCGGATGAAGCTTTAACAATTCGTTAAAC
Organism: Synaphobranchus kaupii; assembly: GCA_029718625.1. Classification (NCBI taxonomy): domain Eukaryota; kingdom Metazoa; phylum Chordata; class Actinopteri; order Anguilliformes; family Synaphobranchidae; genus Synaphobranchus; species Synaphobranchus kaupii. The sequence continues at coordinate 24,189,353 of CM056390.1, forward strand.
AAGCACGGAAGCCATTGGTAGCTTATTCTCAGCTGTTGCTGGTGCCTTTAACTAAATTTAACCGCATATATTTTGTAGAATAACAGCACTGTCGGGAATTACCGGGAACTCATAATGGTTTGTCTGAATAATATTTATCATAGGCTACTATTGATCCATATAGCCTATTCCTTGATCGCACTAAGCACGCACGAGCATGTCTGTTTCGCCATCATATAAGCAATCCGCCAAGGTGGAAAAGCAGGCTTTTAAAGGGAATGAGATATGACATTTTGATTGGTTTATTGCATGTCACGCCCAAGACACACCTATAATTAATGAAGAGACTAGGTTCAGCCCACTTGCACGCTGCGCCCTGCTTAGCGCCCAAAAAACACGCCGTTAAAATAGCAAAAGTGGACTTGGACACGCCCTAAATGGACTTTAAAACTCCCTCCAAAATTTCCAATGTAGCATCATTCATGGTGCAATAACCAACGCTGGTTTATACCCTGTCACACCCAGTGTGATATTTGTATATTAAAACCTTTATGTTTGTTGTGTGGCATGTCTGTTCTGAAAGATCAGAATGTTCTTTATGCTAACATAAGCCTTTTCCTGCACTTCACCCTTCAGAGGCAGCTTAGCTTGCTACAATGGAACAAAATGGATAGCTATATTAATTAACTTTATCAGCCCCACAGACAAGTAATACATACGTCAAATAAAACTCATTGTCGCTGTGGTCGTATATGGCACGTAACTCAGTTTGGCTGAATGCAAAGATGCAGATATAGACAAATATAGATCAGACATCATCTTTCCACGGTTTATATTGCTTGCGGCTGGAGGGGTTGAGAGTTAATATTTGTTGAAAGAATGAAAGCCTGCACCTACTCCCTGCCTTTCAACAACTCTCACTGCCATCTGCTCTCACACCCTACTCTCTGCATGGGCTGGCACAGACAGATACACAGACGGTCTGAGACAGACATGTACTCACTTCTAAATCATCTCTGTACCACTATTTTGAAAATAAATCGTTTTTTTATGTCATAATGTTCGGCACTCATCTGAACGGCATGTGTCTGCCTCAAAGTTAGAAACCGCACTAACCATCCTAACTACTACAAGCTGTAGTAGGAAATAGATATAATTTAACCAATACAATAAGTTATATTTTATAAAATAGACACATCGAAACACAGGAGAAATATGGGAAACAAACCCCAAAGTTTTAATTATGTCTGTTTTTCTTGTATGGGAAATGCTTGGAGAATTATACTTTGATACTTTCGTAACACAGACTACATTACTGAAATTAGGCCTACATGTATATATAGCTAACTACAGTAATTATGTTGTCTGTGTTTAGAGTATTTTCACAACTGTCACACATCTGGACATCTGTGTTCTGTTCTGCAAAAGACAGACAACTCACACCGATTCAATCAATGCTGTGCCTTAATTTTATCTCCTAAATCAAGGAATTTTCGCAAATGCAAGGTTTTTTATACAAAGTGTGGTGAGTTCAGAAATAATCAAATCTTTGCCTGCTGGACTGAATTAAAAAACTAAAACCAGCATTTATTTGTCAGGACAATTGTTGGGTGAATCCAGGCCACTCTTTCCAATCAGTCCATCTCCTCATATAAGGTTTGTTCAGGGTAAATAAGCCAAAACAATTACCCACTATCGGTTTCCATTGTGCAAGAAAACAAAACCCTCTGCTCTCTGGTCAAAAATCAATTCCAATAGTTTTGCTTTGATAAAGATAAACACAGACAGCACTGATGAACGCAATGTAACCAGAGTGCTTCTTCTATTAGTCCATGTGTGAAATTGAATAAAACATATAAAAATGTAAGTATTGTAACCTGTTGTTGACTTAGGAGTGTGACATTTTGTTTACATTATATTGTGATCTCTATCCTAAATACACTCTACAAAACAGAGAGTCAAGTAAGTCAAACACTAAAACAACAAGTGAAACTAATATGGAGGCAAGTTTGTTTGTTTTGGTGGTGTGCTTCCATGCAAGTTGAATTTGTGACCCAAATAGACAACAGTCTCCATCGCCAATTACATTACATAAGTTTTGTCTTCATTTTTTTTTATGTGGGAATCAATTTTTGTAATGTCAATTTATCCTGCAGCGACTCATTGTTATATTGCTGGTGCTCATTGCTTTCCATTAAAACAATGACAATTTAATTATTCCAAAACATTCATGCAAGGAAATCTTATCTGTTGAATAAAAAAAAAAATGATGCACAAAAAGAGTACAGTGCACCTACGCAAAAGCAGTGACCAGGCAGAAAAGCTTGGCCTGGCTGCTGCCACCTATTGTTGAAAACCAGAACTGCATATTCTTAGACTGCCAATTCAAAAGAAGTACTTCTTGGATGAAACAGGCTGCGTGCCATGCAAATCAACGCAGTGGATTGCAGTTTCATCAGTACAAGGGTTGAATGAGGTAAATTGCCTCTGGTGCCACACACACACACACACCTCACTACACAACAGATGTTGAAAAAAAAGTTGACTATCAAACAAGAGCTGTAATACCTTCACAAACACTAAGCGAAAATCCTTGGTCTCAGTCAGCCACAAAAAAAGTAATTGACTTAATGCGCATTAGAGCACTCAAAAAAACATTTTAAAAGACCTGAGGATGGGCTGTGTCATAACTCATGTGTGACAGGTCTAATGAAAGGTTCATTTGTCCCTCTCACTGAGTGAAAGCCTTCCCCTTTCTGATTTAAGCTAGATAGTATATTCCCAGTTTCTTGCACCTAATCTGGGATATATGAAGTGTGGAATATATATGCCTATTGATGACAGACAGCATGATTGTGCACAGACTGTCACAGTGTGTCTGTTGTGCCCCGCCTCGGTATTGCTGGATGTTTGCAGGCGTGTTGACATACTGGTCCAGCCGGGAATACCACTTGGGCATTGTATTCCACCTGTTTACACTGTCCGTGTTTCCTGATGTCCAGTTCTGGTGAAAAAATGTACTTTTCCATAAGCGAGGAGTCATCCGTGACTCTGTGACTAGAAATGACTCAGTGGAGCGTCACAGTGGCACGTGGGCATTTAGAGTAAACGTCATCAAATACTGATGAAGCTGGATGTCCTGTACCTACTGCCACAATATTTACACACGGATACGACGCACTGTGCACGTAAAAAACGACACTTCCAGCCTAGGTCCACATAAGCGGAGCTCTATACATTCATTAACATAACTTGGCGCAGTTGGATAGTTTCACTTGGCAGAGTTACTGGAGGAAACTCCCGTGGCATTTTTGGGAAGCCTGCCCAACTAAAACCACAGCTATTATCACCCACCTACTTTGAGAGCACCACGTTGGGAATCAAATATTTATTTTCAAACCAGTTATGTACCTATTTTTATTGCCTACTATTTAAATTTATTTACATGAGCTCAGTCAGAACTCTGAAGCATTAAAGGAGGAATTAAAGGAGATATTGTCTTTGTACTGTGGATGCTCTCACAGTCACAGAGCTGCTCTTTTACAGGCAGGTGCTACATCCATATCAACAGAACACACACACACACACACACACACACACAAACCGTACACATGCAGACAAACAGGTCCGATAGTGTAGGCTGTAAATAACAGGTTACATTGTAAACACTGTAATATATGAGGCAGAAATGCATTTTGTGAACCAAAATCAGTCAGAATGAAATCTCTCTCATATGTTCCAGCTTGCTGGAGCATGGCTTGAGCCTGCATGAGGATAACACAAGTAGAGACAACTTGGTGAGCTAAAAAAAAGAAAAACACACAACCCTTTCAGCAAGCCATACATGTTTATTCAGGACATTCTTTGAAAAGCCAGTTAGTTTGTTCAATCCACTCAAATGCTCAGATTCACTTAACACAGTGCAGAGCGGACATTGAGGCTCCAAGAGACATGGGCACTTTGAGGACGTGTGCCGCTTTAAGACAAAACGATGAATAAATGACTACAAACCCACTGTTTATTAGGTTAGCGGACAGTATATAGAACAGTGAATTTTGCTGAACACCGTGTTTGAAATACATTACTTCAAAGCTTTGGGACACTGGCTGAAATAAAAACACAGGGAGAATGGAGCAATCTGTATTTTCATATCACACAGAAACCTGCTGTGCGTGGTTCTCTTTTATTTGCTTAGAGTCTTGCAGGCTGGCTAAGAGTAATACATTGCTTGTTAAATACTTCCTTCAAGAGGTATAGCATCCTTTGAGACTGCTAGAAAAGCCAGGAGTCTGTGGAGGATCAACAGGGAAGACAACTGCCTGCAATTTCATCTCATCAGTTCCCAACAGAGCCTAAACAAAGTCTGCCGGTATTATAATGAACTAGAAAGGAGATTTTTTTTAAATGAGACAAAACTGTGTAATGAAGTTGCAGAACACACAGCGAGACACAATGTTCCAGCCGATCATCAGCTTCAGTGATGAAAGAGAAACAGCTTGCAGCCATCACAAGATTAGTTCATTCAATAAAATGTGGGTTTTTGGAAGCCCTTGAAATTTTCCACAGGGAGCAGACAAACAAAACCTCAGCAGCATGAGGACAAATGTGTTCGGCTGTCATTTTAGCATAACGACAATTTCGCTTTTTTATTTCTGCTTAGTTTGTCTTGTTGCTTTTATAAGGTTTTTCAGATTACAAAACCAAGGGGGTACACAGTGAACCGTGAACAATGAAACCTACTTTTGTACGATAAAAGGTTGTAATGTGTTGTTTGTAGCATCAACAGACGCATTTATTTATTCTAGATGCTTCTCCTTTTTAGATTAGGTTGAGTTTTTTATTTTCTTTATACAGATGGGGGAAAGCAGAGAGGGCTACAGAAAGTGGGGAATTGAGCCCAGCCACGCAGGGTATATGGGTGATAGTCAACCACCCTACAGACTGCACCACATGGGTACCATGCTGGTGGTATCTTTGAAAAGCTGTGAGTAGATGGGGTAGAATTCAGAGACACCCGTAACTTATAGAGATGGCTTCTGTGTGGTGGACAGGTTCTGGTTGCTGCAAATTTCAGGAACACAATAATGAGTGCATCAAGGGTCTATTTAGCTTTAATGTCCTCCTGTGAATTTGTTCACTTGCCAACACTGCAAAATAAAAACACTGGGGTCCAATCAAGGAAAGGGCTCAGACCCAAGCTTCCCACTAATAGGGAAGACACACATTACTATTAATAAGGATCATATAGCTCCAAGAACAGCATAGAGTGGGTTAGGAAAAACTAGGTGGCTGGGTGTGGGGGCAAATTACTCTAAATATCTAGAGACTGAGAAGGTCATGGCGATGAGCAGATGATGCCACCAAAGCTCACGACTGCTGGAGCTTCTGATCCGCAGGAGGAAGATTAGCTTAATTGACACTAACAGTTAGAATTTCACAAGGTGTGTAACACAAGCACAACTTGAACTCTCTGCAAGTACAAAAATAAGCAGAATATTCTTGGCAGCATTTAAAGCTTGTGAAGTTTAGCACAAAAGGGTGGAAACAACGCATATATACACACCTTTAATAAGGTAAAGAAGCCTGGACAAATTAGCAAAAACTGACTCAAAACATATGTCAACTCATTAATTTACCTATAATAGCTGCCAAAGAATGTTAATCTACAAGATTTGAGTAGGGAATCACGTTCTCATAAAAAGGAGGTCAATGAACCAATTGACTTTTGGTCAATTGGTTCTATGGAATAAGGTTTGTTTCATTTTGGGTCAATACCAAAAGTTAAATGTCAGCCATCATCTAGAAACATGTACAGCTATTAATAAAAGCCATATCCTGGTATGCATGCCATCGTCTACATTTACGGCCCATTAAAAATATGGGAATTTATTGGGGTTTGTGCTGAAAGTGGGAGAAGTTGGTTTATATATTTAAACAAACAAAAATTGTAGTGAAAATCAGAGTATAATTTGAACTTGATATTGCTTGTATGACAAAAAATAGGCTTTCAGGCTCAGTGCTTTTCAAAGATACATATTAATAGTATGTTTAGATAATTTAAAAATGATAAATTCTGATTATGTATTTCAGTGTACTATTTATAGTATTTTAGCCATCCCCCATTATCAGTGCCCTCATATACTGTACTTTTCAATTTGCTTTGGCTTTAAGGTTTTAATTAGCTGGTACTTCTTTAAAATGTAAATTAATGAATGAAACATATTTGACTCCTCTCTGCTAACAATTATTATGCAGTAATATAAATCAACATGTTGGAGAATATTTTTGAAAAGACAGACCAAATTAGATCCATCATGTATAATGAAGGCACTCTGTCTCATCGCATCCTATGTTGTTTTCAAACATGTAACATTTTCATTTCACTCTAAAGTCTGCCTGTAGAGCTATGCAATCTTGGAATACGCATCAAGGTCAGCTGGCACAGGTAGACTGCAGGCAACCGCAGAAGTGGGGGACACTTCCAACTGAACCCTCCCTATCTGGCCAGTGTATTATTGGCCCACTGTGACCAATTATGCATCATCGCATCAGGGTGCCTCATTCAGAGCTTTCACAGTCAGGATTTGATTCTGGTTCATGTCTCCGATCGCTCCATCCAACTACTTTAGCTGGTGTGTCACCCAGGAGACCCGCATCAGTCCCTGAAACAGATGCATCACTTGGTAGCCCAATTTACAACTAATATTTTTTCATAATAATTGGAACTGAATTTTATTGCACAATCTGTACAGTTTTTATTTGAGCATAGTGCTCTCTGATCGTGTTATGCATATGCAGTCAAATTGCTGTGAATTTTTCCATACATCCATCCATCCATTATCTAACCTGCTATTTCTGGTCAGGGTCGCGGGGGACCTGAGCATATCCCAGAATGCATTGGGCGAGAGGTAGGAATACACCCTGGACATGTCCCTGTGCATTTAAAATATACAAGCAGTCATCTGTGAGAACCATCTCATGGGAGGTCCATAGGAATAACCTACAGTACAAGCCTGTGAGTAGGTACGTTTTGAGTAGATGCACACGTACAGCCGATCCTGTGCATCCCAGAGTTTCTTTCTTAAAGTCATACTTTTAACTTATACAAAACATTCATTTTAAGGCCAAGTGGTACACCAGGTTTAATCATCTATTTATTCCAATAAAAGTAGGCTTCTTAAAATAAAAAGCCAGTGTGTTTCTCAAACTTCTATTTTTGGAAAGAGTTCTTGCTTCTAAATCGGATTAGTCTTTCCCTGTTCCTTTTGTCAATAGCAATTGTTGCAAGGTAAAAGCACTGAAAGTCAAAAGCTTCTTTTTCCACCACAGAAAGCCCTTATTAATAATTTGATCACAATGATTTTTCAAGAAACCAATCTTTTCAAATTAATTGTAGAGCACATATGCAGTAAATAGAATGGTAAAAGGTGGCAGACCTATTGATCATATCCTGTTATTCAGTCCTAAATTAAATAGTGAAGTCTGTCTGAGCAGTGAAAACAATCACTGTCTCAATTGTTGCCAATTTGTTTACATTAGTGCAGCATACAAAGTTAGTTCTGGACTGTGTGGCAGAGCTAATATTTGCAAAAATCTATAAAAGCATATTTTCATGCAGAATGATTCAGTAATGGAGATATCATCCAATTTTATGAACCTGTTTTGTCATCCTAAATTCTGTCACAAAAAGTTAAAGTGCCTTGTAATATAACCTTTATCTGTTATAGTTCGCTACTGTGGCACTGGCTAACATAATAAACCAACAAGGGGAGCACATTTTTAATGCAAGAATTGGAGTATACGCACATCCAACTGGCTTGGCCAGGTGCAGGGCAAAAGCCCTGAATACCCGCACACCAGAAAATGCTCCCTTGTGGTTTATTCAGCATGCAATGTTTCGACCCAAGAGGTCATGCGTATACGGTCATACGTATGTCTGACGAAGACCTCTTAGGTGGAAATGTTGTATGCTGAATAAACCACTTATTTTTTCATTGAGCTCATTTTTTAAACCATGGGTTCCTCTCCAGAATAAAAGGACAATGGGAAGTTTGTTCTTGATAAAATTGCAATATGCAGCACGTTATTGCATATATATGACAAAAGAGCAGGAGCTAAGATGGAGTCACACTCTTACTTAAAGGAAGGATGGTAACTGTGGTAACACTTCCTTTGAAGGGTCCTTCATAAGAGCTATATAATGTCTTCATAAGGACTACATAATGCATTCATAAGCACTACATAAACATTCATAAGTGTTTATGTCACTGACCACAAATAGGCATATGGTATGTTATGTCAACATTGATGCAGCAAGTGACATTACCATGACATACAAAGTGAAACAACATGAGATCCTTATGTCAAGTAAGTGGGCACTACAGATTAATTCTCTTTTATTCCACTTTTTTGTCCATTATCTGTAGATTACAGGACCTTTCAGAACCCAGACAGCAGGGTGAGCCTCTCTCACTTTACCATCTGGGAAAAGCACTGCAATACCCCGGGGATGTGGTGGCTTAGACATTGGTCATTCTCAGAGGGTGGTTCGTGGAACTGTTTTCCTGTTTTAAGCTCCGTTTTCACCTTTTACATACAAAAACTGGGCAGGTTTATCATTCTGAACTGCACTGCTTTCACCAGGCTTATAGCAGAGAGGCATGAGCCTGGCACGCGAGGCTACATCACAGGTGACAGCTGTTATCTAATAGGATATGGTATGTCCTGCTAATGTCACTTGCTGCATCTGTATTGGCATAAAAGGGACTATGCCTATTTACAGTACTTGACATAAGGATCTCATGTCGTTTCACTTCATATGTCATGATAATGTCACTTGCTGCATCAATGTTGACATAACATACCATGGGCCCTATCTTACACCCGGCGCAAAGCGGCGCTAACCCAAATGCAAGTGGCTTTGCTATCTTACACCCGGCGCTAGGTTCATTATAACGCCTAGCGCTTACGTCCTTTAACTCCCATGTATTCTTGCGCCCATTGCAAGTGAACTGGGCGTGTTGGTCTTAAGATGAGGAGTGGCCAGGATTATTTTTGGCCTATTGCTATCTTGAGCCAGCAGAAAGCACTTGCGCTAGAACCACCACAAACCTGGTCTAAAGTCATGTTGCAGTTGTTTACATGTTATTTCAACGGCGCATATAAGTGCGTCTACATAGGCGCGTGCACAACGCGCGTACACCCTCCTGTCTGTTACACACAGGGGCGCGCACAAGCATGACTAAAATATCTAGGTCACAATGTGAAATATTATTATTGTGTAGGCTATATCAAAAATGCATAATAATAAAAGGTTCCATAGGTCCACATACCTTTCCCTCAGCGAAGGATGAATGCCACATTACATTGCTTTCAGCCCACTCCATCAACATCCAGGCGATGTGCGATGGTACGGGACAATGGCTATCCATTAAAAAAGAGCTGATAACACCTATATCAAGTCTAATGCGCGAATTGTCATTTGCACCTAATGCGTGAATTGTCATTCAATGGAAAACTCGCACACTGCAATAGACGGACATTTGAGTTTTGAAAATGCGCTTCAGATGTCATTACAATACAGCTCTGTTTATCTAGGAATACAGCCTGTAAGTAAATAGAATGGTTTGTGACTGAAAAAAGTTCATGTTATTGTTTTTCGTATAGCCTAGGCTACAGCGAACTCGCTGTGCATAAGGTTTTTTCGATAGCCTATGGTTAAAAAACGGAGATAAATGTCATCATTTTAACTGAATTGTAACCTTAGCTATTCTTCGTCCTTCATATTTTTTTAATTACAGTGACACGGTTTCCATACCCTCAGCTTATTAAAACCCCGCTGATTTCACCTGTTATTCCATAACTGAACAAAAGATTTTAAAGAGAACTAAGAGTCTAATTAGAAACTAAATTTGCAGCATGTTACACAATTCATTTACAATTAATTTTTATTCCATTATCTGCATGTTCGCTTTACAGGAGCAGTTCTGTTTCCCCTGCTGTACATCGCACTTTTCACGGTCTTCCTGGGAAAGTGAATCGTTTTAAAGTATTACGCTACCAGTAAAACAGGTTGGTCACATTTCCATAAGCAGGACATTATAAAACAAGGGAAAATATGCTGAACCTATGGGTTGCCAACCTGACAGATTTGTTGTATTTAGTGTCATCATTAAGGTAAAATAACGTTAGTTATGTTATTAATCTAAATTAGAATGCAGGTAGCCTAATGAACTTCGGATGAAGCTTGAACATGAGTTCATTGCATAATCAAACGAAATTTGTTAAACAAGCAGGCTAATTTGGCGTTTTCTAAGGTGAGAAGGAAGCAATTGGTCGCTTATTCTCAGCTGTTGCAGGTGCTTTTAACGAAATTTAACCGCATATATTTTGTAAACAGCACTGTCAGGAATTACCGGGAACTCATAATGGTTAGCCCGAATAATATTGATCATAGGCTACTATTGATCCATATAGCATATTCCTTGATCACACTAAACACGCATGAGCATGTCTGTTTCGCCATCATAAGCAATCCGCCAAGGTGGAAAAGCAGGCTTTTAAAGGGAATGGGATATGACATTTTGATTGGTTTATTGCATGTCACAAAAAACACGCCGTTAAAATAGCAAAAGTGGACTTGGACACGCCCTAAATGGACTTTACGAGATGCGCTTAGACCAAGCGCCAAGATCGCCAAGATAGGGCCCCATATGCCTATTTGTGGTCAGTGACATAAACACTTATGAATGTTTATGTAGTGCTTATGAAGACGTTATATAGCTCTTATGAAGGACCCTTCAAAGGAAGTGTTACTGTAACTGTTGTATTTGCTTAATCCTCATATTATGTTCCGGGTCAATTTGACCCCGTTCAATGTTTGACGTCTCTTAAAAACCAGTTATCCTTATTTTTTCATCTTGACACTATATGATTTTTCCTAATTTGTTGGGATTAAATAGTAAACACACAATAAACATAATGTTACCTTTCCAAAAGTCTACAAAGTTGTACGCAAAGATGTTGTGTGGGGTCATTTGTGGGGTTGCTGTATAAGATGCAAGGAAATATATAACCTTTCATCATCTCTGATGTTTTTGTGGGTAATTCTGATGGCACTTTCCCAGGCAGGTTTTAAACTTCACAAACTTTCACTTACCTCAGGCTCTAAAATTAGGTGTTTCATCACAGATTTTTTATATTTAGGGATAAAATTCTAGTCAATTGGGAGACACAGAAAAGGTGACACAGAAAGTGACAAAACTTTTCTATTACAATAGTTTTGTGTCAGTTTAAACTTTTGGGCCAATTTGACCGCAAACATAAAAGGCATCATAAAATGTGAACAGAATATGAGGGTTCAGGCAAAACATTTGGCTTCCTTTTGCTCCACCGTCTACAGTGCATTTCATGTTAGAGGATATATGAACATTGTCATTATCCGGACAAAACCCAGCTAAATACAGACATGTTTGAACTGATCCTCACGAGAGTAGCTAATCTTTTTTTAAATTTTTCGTTAGAATAAAGGACAGTCGAAAAGCAATGATGCAAGGTGTAGGCTTTGCAATGCAAATAATTTCAAATAATTTCACAACCATAAAAATGTGACCATGAAAGAAGTGTCAAATATTTACCTTGTATAAAATGCTGAATGTGTAAATTATAAATATATATAAAAATAGTTCACATCCTGAATGACTGAAATCAGTCAGCCATACTATGCACATTGCTAAACATGTTTTACAACCAATAACCAAATGTTAACTAGCTAAATATATCCTAATACTGAAAATGTCCTCACACTTAAAATGACTTTAGTCAAAAATAACAATTTCCCAGGCAAATTGCCATTGTGGACTTTCAAAATATTTCTGAATTTGTTCATTATTGGAGCAGGAAGTTTGTAATTATTTAGTTTGCAAATGTAACTATTGTGACCACAATATTTACAGGCGGAAGTTTCCAGAGGCTGCCCTTCGTCCTACATTGAATTCAAGGTTATTATTGTTTAGGCTGCAGAAGCCCAGCACAAAGGAAATTCCACAGCTGCTTTTCTGCTGTTTCTGGAAAGTTGCAACTCATAAAGTGGTTAATTACGTTTTATTACAACGCATCAGAACCGACCAGACGAGAAAGTGTTTTCTCCAGCTAGGAAGGCGGGACTGCATACGACATCCAGAAAAAACATTTGTTTCATTTGTTTGGATTTGAGTGCCCAAGTTTATTCACTTGTAAATGAATATGAGTATGAATTATTAATGAGATGAAAGATTGAATATGAGTATGAGTATCAATTCAAATTTCAATTAATTAATATGACGGGGCATTTGAATTATTGGCAATTAATTTTAGTGTGAGTACCAGTTTGAATAATTAGAAATGAATATGGGCATGGAATTTTAATCTGGGTAGCATTATACAAGAGAGAGGATAACACAAGGCGTAGCTCCAATCACTCCCAGTCTCTTTATTGCAAACAGCCAGATGTTCCTTCACTTTAACAGCAGGGAAAAGCTTATTGTCAGCTAGCCAAATAACGTTTAAAAAATGTTTTAGTTTGGCAAAGTAGTTCAAACTTTGTGTTCCCATGATTTTTCAGAGCACAAAAAAATGTGAGAGACATTCCTGCAGGAAAAAAAGTATAAGTGTGTTCTGGCCCAGTTTACAATATAGCTGGAAAGTTGTGGTTTAAGGGTGGTTAAAAAAAAAGAAATGTTGTAAAAACATTACTATAAGGTTATTATTTAATGTTTTGCAGTAGCTGGGTTCAATTGGATCATCTTCTATCCTTTTTTTCTAGATTCCCGCCCACAGGCAGGGTTTGTTATGCTGCACTCAGTTCCTACAGAGTGCGACAAAAACAGCAGGTTAACATCTTTAATTTCAGTCTCTTCGTCTCTGGGCAGGGGCCCCAGACTGAAAGCCTATAAAACTCAGCAGTGCACTATATTCATTTGATTCCTTATATTGGCTTGTGACAGGCATTTTAACCTGATTTGATCTTGTGCAATTTGTAAAAAGCAAAATTATTTAATCAGACAGACAGAAATAAATCAATTTATTGGAAAAAAAGAGTACATTTTAACAGCTAATCGCACTCCTTAGGAGAAGTCCACACTTATGAGACTCCCTATAAACCCAATTTGAACCACCCAAATGAAGCAACCATCCTAGTTTTGATTGATTCTCATGCATGAATCTCATCCACAATGCTGCTGCTCAGCTCACCTACAACCTCCCTAAATATTCACAATGTTATCCCCCTTCACCCTTCCCTCCACTGGCTGCCTGCATCAGATTTAAAACTTGGGTTGTAACCCACCAGGTAGTAAAGGAGACTGCTCCTTTTTATCTTCAAAGATCTTCAGGCCATATACTCCGTCCAGACCATCCATTCACCTGGCTGACTGCTGTCCACCTGGCATACTTAATTACCTGAGAAGTCTCCTGTCTGTTCTGGCCCCCCAGTGGTGGAGTCAGCTTCCCATGGTGGTCAGAACAGCACTGAAGACCCTGTTCAGACTGCAATAGGTAGCAACTGGGCTAATCACAATGAGCCTCAGCTGCCACCCTGCCTGTGAGTAAGGCTGGTGCTGCCCCCAGGTGGACAGTGCATCACCTCCCTCCCTGGCACCACATACCCTTCCCCTTAGCTTTGAGCCTTGGGGAGAAGTGATAACAAAGCCAGGAAGAGGCACCTGGAAGTCCAAAGCCACCCCCTGGATCAAACACTACCACCAGTGCTCCCTGGGGTCCTGGCACTGGTGGTCGGGGCAGATGTGGCTGGCTGCCTTGGGCAGGTCAATCAAGATGGCCTGCAGTTGTGGCAGGTGGCCAGGGGCCCTCTGGAGGGACCATGGCAAAAGGCGGCGAGAGAGCCTCTGGAGGGCCTGCAGTGACAGGTGGCAAGGGAGCCTCTGGAGGGACGGTGGCGACAGGCAGTGAGGGACCCTCTGGAGTTCCCACTGTAGCCTCATCTTCCTGTTCTTAGCTGACAGGATTGAAACCTGAGGTGGTCTTCTGCTGCTGTAGCCTGTCCACTTCAAGGTTCGATGCATTGTGCGTTCAGAGATGCCCTTCTGCACACCGCTGTTGTGAACAGCTGTTATTTGAGCATTTGTGGCCTTTCTGTTATCTTAAACGAGTCTGCCCATTCTCCTCTGACATCTCATTAACAAGGTGTTTTCACCCACAGAACTGCTGCTCACTGGATGTTTTTTGATTATCACACCATTATCTGTAAACTCTAGAGAGTGTAATATGTGGAAATCACAGGAGGGTAGCTGTTTCTGAGATGCTAGCTCCACCATGTCTGGCACCAACAATCATACCGTGGTCAAAGTCGCTTATATCAACTAAGCCTTCTCCATGTCTGCATGCTTTATATCCTGAGTTACAGCCACATGATTTGATGTTTGGAGAAGGCTATTTGCATTAACAAGCAGGTGTACCTCATAAAGTGTGTGTGCTGCTGTTATCTTAAATTGTTTTAAGGTTCTCTCCTGCCAAGCTTGACACTCCTTTATTGTGTGGTCCTAAAATGCATATGCTGGTTTATGTTGTTTTAAACATCACATTTCCCGAGTGGCACACAGTGTAAGAGCTATGATGCTCTTCTCTAGGTTGTTTCTGTTACTTACGGTTTTTGCACGGTGTCTCAATTGCGGAGGCGCTTCATTAAGGGAGGGTTTTTGTCCTCCTGTGTGGTTTTTGTCCAGTCTTGTGTATTTCATAATCGTACATTTATATCACAACAGTCAGTTAGTGTTACTCATCCATATTGTACATCATCACATACAAAAATATTGATTATCTCCTACACAACATGGTCCATCCAAGTTTAGCTAGTTTAGCTTTAGGTCTCAAATTTCTCATGTGGAACTGTAGAGGCCTTATAACAATCTGGCTATATGCACTAAAGTGCTAAACCATTTCAATTCTTTCATCTCAGCACCCAAGCCTGAAGATCAGATGGATTAATCAGGTCTTTCATTCCTCATTCAAGGGTAAATCCTGGGTGTGGCTATTCTGCTTCATGAATCAGTACCTTTCACATGCTCCAATACAATCTCTGATCCCAGTGGAAGATGTATATTTGTAAGTTAACAAACTACTTAGCACCTCTGTGCTCTTTGTTAATGTATATGCTTCACATCTTTGAGGTCTCAGGATCTCATGCTTTTATCTGTCCCCTTAGTACGGACAGAAGCAGGTAAAAAAGCTTTCAGTTACTTTGCTCCTTCAACCTGGAACTCCCTGCAAAAAAAAATAAAAATGGAAACACGTGTCTCACTAAATGTTTTTAAAAGGTTTGTTAGAGATATGGAGGCAGCTTCCTTGACCTGCTTATATTTTTGATGATGTCTGTTTTACCTGTGATTTAGGTGCATTTGACTATTAATTAATTATCTTTCTTTTCTTATGCTTTCATTTGTTAAATGTTGTCTGTCTGTAACTTTGTTGTGACTGCTGCTACCAATTTTTGGTCAGGACACTCTTGGAAATTAGATTTTTAATCTCAAGAGGTATCTCCTGAATAAATAAAGGTTAAATAAAAATAAAAATAACATGCTCTTTTTTCTACACTCCTTGATATGTCTTCACAGGACTTCATCTTATGAGGAGACTTTAATTGTTGGCTAAACCTCAGGCAAGAACAATCCTCTGCTAAAGTAAATGTGTCTTCAGGGTCAGCTAGAATAGTCCAGTCCTTTATGACTGAATTTGCAATTTCGGACCCTTGGAGGTTTTTCAATCCCTCCAGCAAAGCTTATTCTTTATTCTCACAGGTTCACCATACTTTTGCCTCCATAGATTATTTCTTTGTAGGTAATAGAGTCCTTCCTTCCAGCCATCATGTTCATATAATCCAAATCCTATATCTGACCATGCCCCTATTAAAATGGACATAATCGTCAAGGGTCTGGTTAATACACAACCATCATTGCAGCTGATCGTCTGTTTACTTACTAACAACAACTTTGTGAACTTTGTTTTGGACCAAATTGTGAACAAAACCTCAAACACTTCCGAATCTGCTTTATTGGAGGCCCTGATGACATATCCCACATCCCAGTTTTCTCCAGATCCCTCGAGTTAAGCAAGAATTTGTTGAAAAATGTGACCTGTGTGAGGTTGAGATACATGTCTTGCACACAACGATTGCACGGGAGATGCAAAAAATTTGAGAAAATCACTATCCGGTTAATAATATAGTTAATACCAGAATCTCAATCCTGAATATCAAATCTACCATTCATCTAAATTTCAAAATTGTAATTGTTGTGTAAATATGTGAAATCTTGTTAAATATAGGGACTAGTTAGACCTTCAGAGCCTGCCACACATAAGAAATAACGTTGACTCAGAGATTCTTAAAATCTTGCTCATGACAAATAAAACCCTTCACCTTTCCCTTAATTTATCCATTAATTTGTAATAACCTGGCTTTTTGACACACCTTAATTTCATATGTTTATTAAATCCCTTATTTCCACTTGTAGGCCTAAGTAAATATTCAGGGATGCAGCAGAGATCAGCCAAGATATTGTGGGATAGCTACCTGGCAAGAAGTAATCACCTGTTGATGAGGGCTATCAAAATGTATGGATAATCCTTGAAGTATTATTGCTATACTTCAATAGGGAGAGCAGTCATCAATGTTTTGAAGTTACATGATAATGGCGGAGTCATGCCAAAACAATTAGGGAAGTGCAAGAATGAAAAAGTATCAGGATTTAAAACAAAATCAGAGGTTAAACCTTATGTATGCATTTTTTCATGAATTTATTGTTTAAACAATATTATAATCAAACTTATTCAAAATCATAGCAAGCACTGGGTTACGGACTACACAAATATAACAATTTCATACAATAGTTCCTGGTTTGAGGGTGTATTTTATGATGGGAAAGGGCAGAATTCACAACAAAATCTTTAAAGCCAGTTTTCTCAAAACTTTGTTTTACAAAATCACAATATTCAAACAGTCATATCTCTAGAAATATTTACTCAATCTCATCAAGTGATACCCCCATTTTGCAGTGCTTTAACGTGAGATGAAAAGCACAGAGTTAAATTTTGAAGCATGTATCTGAAGCAGGGATCCCGTCACAAATTAGAATGGATCACTGTTGAAGAACTAACTAATGCTGCCAAATCTCTTCAGTCTGGTAACAGATGGCTATCCCATTGAGTTTTACAAAAAAGTTATTCACAAATTAACCTTTATCTTAATTGACATGTATAATGAATCCTTTGTATCACTCGTTATACCCCAAACCCTCACGTAAGAATCCATCTCTCGACAAAAAAAGAATAAGGACCCCCTTGCTTGTGCCTCATTCTGCCCAATTAGTCCATTAAATGTAGACTATAAACTGTTAGCCAAACGTTTAGCAATGGGCTTAGAATTGGTCCTTCCATCAATCATTTCTCCTGATCAAACAGGATTTATTAGAAATAGGCACTCCTTTAATCATCAACGGTTATTTAATACTATTTAAAATTCCTCTACCACTTTGGCCCCAGAGGACACAGAGAAAGCGTTCAATTGGGTAGAGTGGAGGTAAATATGGCTTTGGTGCAAAATGTATCACATGGGTTAGGCTACTATACTCATCCCCACACGCTTCAGTCAGGACAAACAACACCCAATCAGAATACTTCCCTCTACACCGGTCGACACCAAGGCTGCCTCTTGAGTCCCTTATTATTCGCCATCACTATAGAACCCCTTGCCACAGCACTTTGCATTAACCCCCTGATCAGAGGTATAATCAGACATGGAACTGAACAAAAGCATTCTCTGTATGCTGACGACCTACTATTGTATATTTCAGACCTGTCTGTCTCTGCCCAGCTGCCCTCTCTACCCTTGAAACCTTTAGCCACATATCAGAATGCAAACTAAATTTAAATAAAAGAAAACGAATGCCTTTGAATGCAGCCACAAGAAAATTCCCTCTACACGATCTACCATTCAAAATTGCCCATCATAGCTTTACATATCGTGGGGTGCAGGTGACCGACAGGTTTGAAAACTTTTATCAGGCCAACTTTGTCCCTCTGTTAACCCCTATACGGGAGGATTTTAACCGTTGGTCAATGTTTCACCTCTCTTGAATTCATTGAAAATGAACACCCTCCCAAAGTTTTTATATTTATTTCAGTGTATACCAGCTTTTCTTCACCACACATTCTATACTAACATCGACAGCCTAATTCTATATTTTAATTCTGCCTAATTCTAGGCACACAAACACAGCACGCTGCAGCTATGGAAGCAAGCAAACGAACTGGATCAACTGCGATGGTACTAGATTCTACCAAAGCTAAAAAGCCTCGTCCTCTTTCAAAACAGCTGCACGACCGGAGCCGTGTTAAAACACAAGTAAATCTTGGACTGGCATTTGAAAGATGGAGAAAGCTGAGAGCCCAGAAAGCTTTCAAGACGGATGCCGAGTTGGCTAATTTTCTCCTGAACAGGTAAGCATTGAGCTTTATCACGGCTACTAGCTAGTTATCCCTTATCTAATGCAAACCAGATACCTGTTTTAGAAGAGTTTATTCCATTTTGTGACTGAATCAATGAATGTGTTCAAATTTCGCTAGCGTTAGATTGCTAGATAGATATTTTAGTGAAACGATGTAGTTAACGTTAGCTAGCTAGCGTCTAGGTCAGGTATTCTTTGTTTCGAAGCTAACGTTAGCTAGCAAGCTAGCTAAGGTTACATTGTTCCAACAAAGGAATTTTGTTGTCTTACATTTTTAAAGTAATCCATCCAACACCATTTTTAAGTTAGCCTACAGATAGTCCTTGCCGGTCAAACAACAAAGAAAGTTTTTTATCTTTTAACGTTACATTTTCTAAGTAATCCGCCCAACACTGTTTGTAAGTTAGCACACGGCTTGTAATAAACCCATCTACTTAAAAAAATGCTTATTAGCTAGATTAATCCCTAGATTACAGCATTACTGCTGCTTGTAGGCTATTACTGTGGCGAGTTAGCGATTGCTTTGTCGTGTTGTTTTGAAATGACAACCCAGCTCTTTCAGTCAGAGTGCCCGGGGCGCTCGTAGAGTGAGACATATCAATGCTCTGAATTTATGAACGACCACAGTGTTCTCTGGAACTCTGAGACAATACGAAGGCAAGTCAGTTAGCTAAATTAGCCACCTTCAACATATTCATTTAGCTTGCTAGCTTCGAGAGTGACACTTTTATCAATGCTCTGAATATACGAACAACCAGATGTACTCCGGCACTCCGACAGCCGGTTTACGAATGCCTAAGCTAAGTTCAACATCGTTTTCATTTAGCTAGCTAGCTAAAGATTTAAATATATATATGTATATAGTTACTAGCTAAACATACCACTAATGTTAGCTTATATCTGTGTGACCGTAAACATAGCCAGCCAGGCATCTAGCTAACATTGACAGAGTTATAAAAAATCCACATGAGCTGGTTTATAATTTGCAAATAATAATTTCATTTTGTCTCAAAATGTCTTGTTGCGCTTGTGTCCTCAACCTGGCAACCCACCTGAGCTTCGAGTATGGTGGGCGGAGATAACTTTCCCAAATATTTTGAATTTGGACTGCAGTACCCATTTTAAACGCTCGGTGTAAATGTTACATATAGCTCCTTTAAGTATATTTAAGTGCAATAACAAAAAGTATGATTTGTTAGTATCTTAAATACACTTGCAGTACAATTTCATTATGTCACCAGTGCATTTGAAACAAACTTAAAAAGTATTACCGTGTGTTTGAGACTATACTTGAAGTACACTTTTTAAAAGTACATTTTTAAACATACTTCAAATGAAGTAGGCTACAAAAAGAAAAAGTATACTTGTAATAACCTTTGTATACTTAAATTATATTTTTATGACACTAAAGTATACTACTTTTTCACCTGGGACACTACGAGTACATACTTCATCTATTTGTACTAGACACAGTCTTATTCAAACACGCCCGTATGTGTCTTGCTACAATGACATGTCGATTACGTGTCTTTGAATACCAGCTTTCCATTTGTACTAAAATGCACACGCAAATACCTTGACCCAAATTTTTGGGCTTAGTAAATCACTTTACATGTGCTAAAGTGATGTATTTGCATGAACTCCTCCCACTATTTTGCGAAATAACGTAGGGACGCCGAATTTTGCATATTCATTTAGGCTGACCTGCAAAAACGAAAAATCCATGTATCTTTCCATTTTAACACATGCAGTTCTCTTTGCAGCTCATTAGTTGATCACTTCGGACGATTATTTGTCAGTGGTAACAGTTTTACATGTGATTTTGTACACGCAAACCTTTAGTAAATCGACCCCATAGTTGGTTGAAAATTAATGTTTGAAATACCTCAAGTTATCTATAAAAACAGTTTTTAATCATGTGAATAGTTTATGTTTTATTAACAGTCCGTTTGAACATCTTATGATGTGTTTTTCCCCATGGTATTGAAA
Organism: Synaphobranchus kaupii; assembly: GCA_029718625.1. Classification (NCBI taxonomy): domain Eukaryota; kingdom Metazoa; phylum Chordata; class Actinopteri; order Anguilliformes; family Synaphobranchidae; genus Synaphobranchus; species Synaphobranchus kaupii. Next base: position 24,209,818 of record CM056390.1, read on the forward strand.
ATGGTATTGAATGTCAATATTTTTCAAGGTATCGTATTGAAGTTTAAAATAACTACCACTTCCTAGATGATCTGATCTTATTTAAATAGAAATCCACTCCGCCTCCCTCCCATTCTCTATGGATCAAAAATTCTTAATTATATTAAGTTTGGAAAAAAGAAGACACACAATGAAAGGTTCTTCAAGTAAATTTAACAAGATGTGGGGTCCGTTGCATACCGATCACCTTTTGTCTTGTTGTTCACTTGTCTTTTTGGGGTTGTAATTGTGTATTAAACAGTTTTTACAATGCTATAAGTGCATATATTTTGCCAGTATTCTCTAAACTGAAAATTCAATAAACAAAGATTTTTTTAAATAGATAAACTGTACTTAACTTTCCAAATGCAGTAGTTCAAATGTACATGTTCATTGTTGACAATGGTAGGCTCCTAACTGCTCAGCTGTGTCTAGCACTCCTTATTACATGGTTACTGATTCTAAGGGTCCTTTCCTACGTATAGTTTTCTTTGGTCCAAATTATGGTTACATTGTTACTTTGTTGCATTTTTATTCATTAGTGTTCATCAGGTTTCCCACTGCCCAGTTTCAATTTAACCACAATTTGTGAAGAAAAGTCATTTGTTTATCAGACAGAAATTTGGCAGGGTAAACTCATAAAAGAGCAATTTATGATTCTGGTCCAGGAACAATCGCGGAACATCAATCACTTGAACCAGGGGGTGATTATGCTTTCCCACTCCTCAAAATGAACCGCGACAAGGAGGTAAACAAACTAGGTTCTGGAACAAATTCTCCAAACATGAGCCGCATGGAAAAGCCTTAAAAAGATGATATTGCAACCTTAGTTGGAAGCTAAGTACAATATTTATCTACAATGGATTGTTGTGTCTTAGCATAGTATAATAAGGAAAGAAAGACAAGCATGACACCAGATGAATCAACATAAAGAAGGGGTTTCTGTTTCAGTTCATTGTTAATCCAAGATCATTTCAAACTCAGGTTTGAGTTTTGATTACTGTTTGTTTTTATTGCCACTGATTTAAATGCATTGTGCGAGTAGTATAGTATTCATTCTTCATTCTTATTAGTGTATTGGTAATAGTATTATAGAAAACGTATGGAATTAATCTAATTGTAAGTTTGGTTTTACAAACTTAAGCAAGTGTTAATTTCTGTTTGTGTGTTTTACAAATGTTGTAGTTTTCTGTTTGCCACTGTCAAAACAATATTTTAAATAAGGCTCTGCATTCTCTGCGGTAAGATGTTTTTGTGTTGCTTGCAATTCAACTGAAGCTTCATGTTTCTATATATTCTCTTCCTGAATCTTTAACAAGGTAACTGGCTGAGATAAAGCTATAGCGATTAGTTTGCTTAAGGAAAATAAATCTTAATGATTCTGAAGAGTCCAACAAATTTTAACATTAACCAAATGTATTATATGGAACATGTTCTTATACAGTTTGAAAATAGGTAGGATTCATCATCTGGCTCAAATTCAAATGCATAATTCAATGAACACTGGGTTTTACACAAACTTCTGCCAGACTATGTCAGCTGCATAAATAATTTCAATGGATTAAAACAGCATTAGTTCAAATCAGGCGAAAAAACATGGCCTCACTTTTTGTGTTTTTGCTAAACATTTAAGCAAACTTTCAAAAGCATAAAGAAGAGGGGTGGCAAAAGAAGGCCTTGTGTATGAATTTCAAGCTCATGCTGAAAGACAGCAGACCCAATTAATTTGACCCTTAGATCTTTAGCATGTTTAAGTAGGTCTTGGGGATAAGGCTTCTCCATGACTAACCCTACTTTACTCTATTATGCCTCTCAACTGGACCTCAAAGTGATGTTGATTGAGCTCACGCTGCTCTCGTCAGCTGTTCATCCTCGGAGGCACGCAGCTGTACCTGCAGAGCAAGTCAGGATGGAGCTGCTAAAACGTGGGAATGATTGAGGTAGGAGAAGGGGTTAAACAAAAGGCAAGGTAATAGAGTTGAAGGTCAAGAGTTTATCATAGGATAAACACATCAAACTCAACCATTTAATCTGCGTACAGAGTCATTTAATGGCATTGGTGGTTAAAATAATACACTCTGGAATGTCTTAATTATAGTTATACCAGTGGTTGCGCACACAAACGGACCAGTGACATATGTTTGAAAATAATGTTGGATTAAGGGAGCAAATAAAATATAACCCCATGTTGCATAATATCAACCTGAAGTGCACTCCATCTACCTTATATAAATTAAGAGATTAACAGATGAAAATATTTTTTTAAATGCAAGCAAAAATGTATTACACAACTGATTGACGTTTACGAGTACTGCCACAGTCAGCCATATATATAGCCTATGTACACTTACTGACCTGTGTAATGGCATTCTCAAGGTTACATTCTGTCTCACAACACATCTATATTGGAAGAAATGTTAATAATTTGCGCCGTGGATTAATAAAGTCCTTTGAAAAGCTTTGTGACTCGGTCACAATTCTGTTTCCTCCCTTCAATTAATTCTGTCACACAATGTGTGTGTGTGTGTGTGTGTGTGTGTGTGTGTGTCTGTCTGTCTATACTTCATAATTTACTTCTTCATTTGCCATGCTTCATTTTTTAGTTAGGGTTCTTATGAAAATGTGTGTGGGTGTTCACAATTTGGAACAAGGTAACCCAAAAAAAAAGAACCATTTGTTCCACCAAAGATCCGGAATAAACTATGGCCTTGTTAAGAGAGAGAGAAAAAACATTCCGTTCCCATGGCTATCGTAAAGTTAGTTTCTCTCCAGCCTCCATAATGAACAGCTTTTTTTTTTTGTAATGACGATGCAAATTTGAGCTGCCCAGTCCTTGTGCTGAAACCTGAATCAGTCTAGTCTGTCTGCTTGAAAAAATATTACTTTTCTAGTTCCCCACAGCGGCTCTCTGGGTGATTGTGTCATTCGCTTACCATAGCATGTGCATCTTGACCTCAAGTCCCCTTTATTGGCATGGCAGCCAGCTGAACAGGCTGGAAGGTTTTCAAATGACTGATTAAGGTACTTAGTTTGCAGCTGTTGCAGCCGACCATTTGCCTTCCCTGCTGAAGGCAGCATAGTCAGATATGCAGATTCCCCACACAAGGACCCAGTGCAAAAGGTTTCATTAACATTTTCATGTTAAAGTGTTCAAAATATTAGTTTCAACAATACAAAATCAGCTTTGTGATTCTATGACTAAACATTTTAATTATAACCTGCAGCCACATGCACTACTAAAAAATTCAGACCTTATTTTCCATGGTGCCTTCACTGTTGCCTGAAAATAGGCAGATTTAAATATTCATGCCTGGTCCGGTACACACTAGAGAATCTTTCTTATGAGTAAGTTTAGTGTATACTTTAATATAGGAGGACAGCATGTCTCCTCCACCCTGCTACTGAATACAGGCCTTAAAACATTATGACACACTAAATGATGTTGACTCACGGCTGCTGTACAGTGGAATCACAAACATTTAGTTGAAAGTGAAATGAGTTATTTGTCTGAAGATTAATTTATTACCATTATATGCAATGCAGTCATGTTTTCACTGGATCCAAAGGCAATGGAAGTATAAGTATTTGCATCTCAATTGCAGACTGGTTGTGCCCAATACATTTTATTTGACATTTTTCATTTGGCACAAGAAATTGTATTGCCTGGCATCAATAAGAACACAGAAACAACTTGATAGGTATCTACTGTATTGCCAATTTTGAGAAGCTATCGACCCTTCCTCTGTTTAGCACTAATTATTGACCAGAAAGCTTAGTACCTTAGCATAAATATAATATATGCTCCTAAATAATGATAACAAATTTTAGTCTATATATATTAAATATTAATTGTAATGTAACACACACTTCAGGACATGATAGTGAAGCCACATTTTTTATCTGGGTGAGCAATGTTGACTTTCAAGCAGTTTTCTACTCAATGAGAAAAATGCCTCCCTCAGAATCCCTCAAAAGAGCAGTAACAATCACACATCTTGATTGAATGCCTGGGCCACCACACAATGGCCAGTGGTCATAACCAGAAGGATCTGGGACATTTATTCTGTCACACCCATAACCTCAAGCCATATGTGTATATCACCCATTCTTGAGAATTGGGACAAATCATGTCCTACCAATTATTACTTAAAACAACAATTAAATCCAAATTTCTCTTATACTTATATTTAAGTGGTTTATGTATGAAATAAATATAATTTGTTTAATTTTTTTTGAACTAATTGAATTTTTTGAAATGCCAGTAAACACCCCTGTCCCAGACAACTATTTCAAACAACTATTTCAAACAATTATTTTGTTAAAAGCCTTCAAAACCTAAAACTAACAGATACCCCTATTCCTATAGATAACATATGATTCCTGTCCTCTGTAAGGTGTCTATTTTCTTAAGAATTTAAGAAATAATATTGCGATTAGGATTGTCTCAAAACATAACAGGTCAACTTCATCTCCCTTCTATAATTAACTGTTGGAATGATCTCTATTTGCACTAGGACACATCTTCAGTGATGTAATCTGGGGTCATCAGGTGTTTCGGGTCATCAGACACCCTTGTCCAGGTGACGCAGGCAGGGTTGATCAGGCCCCAGCTTGTGTCCTAGTGGCAGTGGCTCTCCCAAGGACCCGCCCTCTTGATCCAGAGCCATCTTGAGGCTTTTTCTGCTCACCCCCATGATGCCCAGTGTGTGATAGGCTTTGCCCTACAAAACCACTGCAAGTTACTTCCATGGGCAAACACCTTACCTTTCAGCCTTGCTAGTGACAGTCACTGACTAACCCCTCGTACTTAGTCATCTTCCTCTCAAAAGCCTCCTCCAAGCGGTCTTCCCAAGGGACGGTTAACTCCAGCATGATGATGCTCTTTGTCACATCAGACACATTGAATATGTCAAGTCTCGGTCTTATGGTTGCTATGTGTTGGGGAAACTTGAGTTGTCTGTCCAGGTCTAGCAAGAGCTGCCAGTCCTGAGCGGCAGTAAGAAGCCCAGAAGCTGTTATAGGTGTCGACTTGGGTTGCGCTCCAGCTCTGATGAAGCTGATGGTCTGCTTTGTGGTCCGCATCCACTTACTTGCACAGATCCCAGCACAGATGGTCTTCAGTACCTGGTCATGCCGCTACCGGTAACAACCCTCTCCCAGAGCATTTGGACAACAGCTCAGGATGTGTTTGAGTGTTCCCCTCTTGGAACACCGCAAGCACTCTGGGGTTTCTGCCAAGCCTCAGCAGTTTATTTTGGAAGGGCTGGAGAGGATATTGTAAATGGCCTGGGCAAGGAACTTTATGTGGTGTGGTTCTGCCTGCCAGAGGTCAGCCCACGTGATCTTTCTACCCACCGCCTGCTCCCACCTAGTCCAGGCTCCTTGTTGTCTCTTCCCCACTTTCCTACATTAGATTGTCTGCAGTGGCCTCAACTGGCTCTCTATCAGCTTCTGTAGATATAGGGGTACATATTGCTCACCCAGCGGATGATAAAGAGCATTTGGACAGAAAGACGGAAAATTACATGATTTAGGAAAAAAAATTTACTTCAACAAATCTGTGGCATCATACCATTGGAAATTATTTTACTGAGGGGCTCAGTCATTTTCACCAATGCACCACCCCACACCAGTAATCGTTTTTTGCTGGTAACAAAAATGTTCTCTCCTCCATCCTTTACAGTGCTTTTTCCCAGCCATTCAACCAACCAATCACAATCTGAACAAGCCCCTCATCATCCTGATCACATGACCTCGACAGCCAGTGAATCCACATTTAAAACAGCGACAGAATGTATCCTGTGTAGGGTTGCCTCATTCAATCAAAAATCAAATCAGTAGTGTAGTGCTACTGTATGTCAAGTCTGGCCTAGTCAGAATCCTCATATTTTTGATCTGTCATGGTTCCATGCCTGCTTAGTTATTTCTGGCGGTTGTGGTGTCTGTTGGTCGCAAGTTTTTTCTGTTACTCGTTAGGACCAATTTGGCTTAATTGGCTGCATGTGCGTGCCCCTACAAAAGCAGGGCGTTTTCTCTGCTCCTTGCTTTTGTGTAATTCTTTGCACACTAAGCCAGGTGAACGATAGCCGGAGGACTGCATTCCTTTTGTTTTCAAAAGTAATGTAGGAACCTTCTTAGCTTAGAGAGTTAGGTTTAGATCCTTAGGGTTCCTCTTAACTTTTATTTTTGCTCTCTTCTTGGTTCTCTCCTCTTTTGCCTTTCTGTCCTCTTTGAGGCAGTAACTTCTGTTCAGCTTTTTCTTATTCCCTCTTCGCAGAGCTCGTTTGCTTATTATCGAGCTAGAGGGCTTTCCTTTCTGTTCTGCTCGAGTCTTGAGCCGGTTTCCCCTCTTTTCTCGGTTGTTTTCTGTTAGCTGTACGCCGGGAGTTTTTCCCTTTTGTTTATTTTCTCTGTTCCGTTCACTGACTTCCTTTTTCCCTGATATCTAGTGGTTATCCCACATCTCGTGGGTAACATTTTGATCCCCTCATGGTCGTATCTGGTCCTCAGACCCATCCACATCACAGTACACTAAAGCCACATGGAGGAACCAGCGACCCCCTGGGGGATCGAAGAAATGCTGGCCACCCAGCAAGCTACCCTGGCTGCTCATGAGCAGGGGTTTCAGGCCCTCCAAGCTCAGCAGTTGGCTGTCCAGAGCCAGCAGGGAGAGGTAGTGGACCAGTTGCACCACCAGGAGGACTGTCTGCATGAGTTGGCGGACAGTCTTTGCCTACTGGCTGGCGACCGCACCTACTGTCCCACAAGCACCTGTCCCTGAGAGCCCCCCTTTACTGCTCACTCCTCTCATTGTTAGGGAGCCCAAGCCCCAGCTCCCTCTGCATTATGACAGGGAGTTGGGAAAATGTCGAGGGTTTCTGACTCAATGTCTGATTTTTTTTAAAGCCCAACCATCCCACGATTCACAGGTGGCATTCATATTATCACTCCTTACCGGAACCGCTCTCGCCTGGGCGGACACCCTCATCCATTCACAAGCCCCTGTCATGAGTGATGTGAATAATCTCATGAGGGAAATGGCTGTGGTATTCGACCATGACGTTTCGGGCCAGGAGGCTGCGATGAGGTTAACCCGCCTCCGTCAGGGAGGTGATACGGTCTCAGGATTCTCTATCACTTTCCAGGCATTGGCAGGCGAGACGGGTTGGGCCGAAGGTCCACTTATTTCTTTATTTATTAACGCTCTCTCGGACCCCATCAAGGACGCCCTGGCAGTCCTCAAACCACCTCCTACATTCGATGCCATTGTGTTCACGGTGATCCGTATTGATAATCGGATCAGGGAACATGAGAGAGAGAAGGATGACAGGAGAGACCATGCTACCTGGTACACTCCCCATCTTCCGGGTTCCCCTTCGACTTCCTCTGCCGTCCAGGGTCCCCTGAGTCGAGACAAGCCAATGCAAGTAGATCGCTTGTCTCCACGCGACACCCCCGAATCTTGATTGGTGTCGTTATTGTCGGCACAGGGGACACTCTATGGCCCAGTGCCCTAAATTGATGGGAAACGAGGGGGTCTCGCTAGGGGAACGAGGGACCCTAGCGGGACATAATAGTACAGTTCTCCATACCTTACTGCCGGTTCCAATGCTCTGGGATCAACGCTCGGTGAAAATCGACGCGTTTATTGATTCTGGAGCAGTTGAGTGTTTTGTCGATGTCTCCCTGAATCTCTCTGATTCAGAGATTATGTGGGAGTCTACGCCTCATTCGCCCTCTAGTGTAGATAATACTGGAGTTATGGGGGCGCTCGATTTCCCTCTGCCAGCTAACGTGCCTGCTGAGTATGGGGATCTCGCTGAGGTTTTTAGCAAGCAGCGAGCTACTACCTTGCCACCGCATCGACCCTATGACTGTGCCATTAATTTACATCCGAACACAGTACCTCCTCTGGGTTCTCTATATTCCTTATCGGTTCCTGAAAGTGCCGCTATGATGGAATACATCAAGGAAGCTCTGTCCAATGGCTTCATCAGACCCTCTACCTCGCCGGCTGGTGCTGGTTTATTTTTTGTGAAGAAAAAAGATGGGGGTTTGCATTGATTATAGAGCATTAAATGACTCAGGGTGAAAAACCGTTACCTGCTGCCACTCATGAACTCCGCATTCGAACGCCTTCGGGGGGCGTCTGTCTTTTCGAAGCTCGACCTCCGTAACGTTTATAATTTAGTGCGTATGCGTGAGGGAGATGAGTGGAAGACAGCGTTTAACACTCATAGCGGACATTACGAGTACCTCGCCACGTCGTTCGGGCTCACTAGCATGCCCTATGTCTTTCAGGCGCTAGTGAATGACGTGCTCAGGGAGATGTTGGATTGATTTGTTTTTGTCTATTTAGACGACATTTTAATTTTCTCCGCTAGTCTCGCCGAACACGTTGTGCATGTCAGGCAGGTATTGAGAGCACTTCTCAAAGCTCAACTTTACATCAAGGCTGAGAAGTGTGTCTTCCATTCAGACTCTGTTTCCTTCCTGGGGTCTATTGTATCTAAAGGTAAGTGCCAGATGGACCCCGAGAAGGTTTCAGCGGTCAGGAACTGGCCCACCGGTAAAACAGGTGCAGCGATTATTGGGATTCGATAATTTTTATCGGCAATTTATTCCCAATTTTAGCGCAGTGGTTGCACCCATTACGGCTCTTACTAAGAAAACGGCACCGGTGCAGTTTTTTATTGATACTGTGATAGTATACAATTTTTGGTGAAAGAAGAATGGTAACCAATTCCTAAATATATTTAAATGTCCAGTATCTTCAACCCGATTTGCTCTCATGTAGATCACACTGTAGAGTGGGCGATATACTTTTATGAAATACGGAAGAACGGTGGAACATTGAAACGTCATATTTTGCCTGATAATAGCCCAATTAACGCTGATGAAGGCGATATGCAGTTTTTCATGATTTCCACGCTTTCTGATGTAGTACAGGAGGATGTTTGTGATGTAGACCCCAGGGTCTATGCCACTAGGGGGCCTGAGCAAAGGGGTTAATGAAGTAAAAACAAAGGGAAACGTCTGAGTTATGATTACTAATTTTGAAACAGGGCTGGTTCCCAATAGCATGCATATAATTACTTTAATTTTTATAATTTTTGTGGGAATTAAGTGTGTTTATGTGTACAATTGTCAACTCCGCCAGTTGGCTGTCAACTGTCAGTGAAAAGTCAACTCAGTCATATGGTTATTTTCTGTTATTTTCATGAAGAATATATTCACAATGATTTAAAAATGTGTTTATAGCAATAATAAAGTTGCTATGGTACACCTAATGTTTGCTAATTGCATTATAAACTAGAAAGGTCGCTCGGAGAGCGCATCCCTCTGCCCATGCTGCATGTTGATGCATGTACCGTAAAATCAGGTATACATTGATAAGCAGTTGGAATTAGTTTTGAAGACTTGTTGGGATTATTGAAGTGCTTTTACTACTGACTCTGCAGGGGAAGCTCATACCATGGGCAGACAGAGTATGTATGGGTAAATATTTTCCATGTCAAAATGTAATGAAAACTAGTTAAATATGACAGGACTGACAGCAGTAATCTTGCATGGTGTTTGATCCATTTGTCCTTCTTTGTAGGCTATCAGAGATCATTTAGTAGGCCTAGAGTATAATAAAATCTCAATAGAAGATACATTTTGACAATTTTAATAAACAATAAACATGATTTACAAATGACTAAAAACACACAAAACATTTTCACTATAGAATATAAGAAACTCTACAAACATGATTTAATACGAATTGAATCATGTTTTTAGAGTTTCTTATATTCTATAGTGAAAACTGGCTTAGGAAGGTGACCAAAATAGTAACGTTATTACAATTTTTCTTTCTGTTGGTGCTGCAGGGAACTACCTGCGCACACAACAGAAAGGTAAAAAATGGAGCCACATTGGCTACGTTAACCATGAGAGTTCTGATTCACTTTCACAATACATTTTCAAGTTATTTAATACTGGTTAGGCTAACGTTACCAAGCGTAACAAGCCTACAAGGTGTGTGGCTAGCTAGCCTAGAAGCTAACGCCGTTGTAATAACGTTACTATTTTGGTCACCTTCCTAAGCCAGTACACCCAAGTTCGCTACTTCTAGCTAGCGAGGTTGCCTGACTAGCTAGCCTATTTAAGTTTATCAGTTAATTGATGATGGCTTGAATAGGCAGATAGAATGCTAGTTAGATAGGTGAAAGAACTTCTATAGCCTATCCGTTAACCGGAACTCCGCTGGTCAATCACATCGGGGGGTATGTCAGAAAACGGGTTTACTGGAATCTCTGAGTTTGCTAACCCTGAGATTGAATTGAATTAATCTCAGGGTTTGCAAACTCAAAATTTTCACTAAACCCACTTTCTGGAATACTCCCCCAAATAGTCAGTTACATCAACTACCCAAATCGGCTAGGCTACCAATAACACAGAGAAAGGGACCACTTCACGTGAACAGAAACATGTAGCGTAATACTACGATTTTCAGAAATAATATGGTTATTACCTTATATTTTCCAAGTACCTCGAATGTCGAACGTAGAGCTGTTCCTGTTGTATCCAGCAGACTAGATGTAGTTTTTCTGAAAGAGAAAACTATTTTTGCCCCGGGGCATAATCTAGTGGTCAAAATCACTAAACATGAGGGAATTATATTGTTATAAATATTATATTATATTATAATATATTATATATATTACATGTCCTTTATCACAAAGACAAAGTACATTATCAACACAAATTGTAAGAGGAAATCATGTATATTTCTTTTTTGAATAATAAGATATCACTCTGTTTTGATTATACAGCCAATAAAATAATGTAGTATTTACTACTCCAGCATGAAAGCATTAAAGATTCCCATGTTTTATTTTGTAATACTACGACTTTCTGTGTGCCTGATGGAGTTGATGAAATTCAAGTTGTCAGTTGAAAAAAGTGAAGCCTATCCCAGTATGCATCGGGCGAGAGGCAGGAATACATCCTGGACAGTTTACCAATCTATCACAGGGCACACACACCATTCACTCACAGAGTACTTAGGCAATTTAGAGTCTCCAGTTAGCCTAACCTGCATGTTTTTGGACTGGAAACCGGAGTACCTGGAGGAAACCCACACAGACACGGGGAGAACATTCCTTCTTGCTGTGAGGCGACAGTGCTAGCTACTGCACCACCGTGTCGCCGACTTTGATCTATCAAAATAAATTTTACCAGCATAACTGAAGAGTAAATAAAAAAACAAAAAAACATGGTTTTGTCCCAGTTCTCAAGAATGGTTGATATAGTTTTTCATTGTTTATAAAAGGCTTCCATAATGAGAGCAGTAGAGCAAGCAAACACTAAATACCAACAAGGTTGATGCACGAGTGAGTGGGTTCTCAAACGCTGCTTTTCTTGAGACATTTATTATCAGGCAATATTAACATGACTGTGAATTGAATACAACACGCATCAGTATAATTTATGAAATGGAGAGCACCTATGTATTCATGGAAAAAGTTTTACAAGTGATATTACATGAGCGAAAAATGGAACCCAAGCCTGGTAAGGTCATTAGAGGTCACTGGAACAAACTGTTCCAACACAAAGTTTGAAGGTTTTGGAGTGCTGGAGTGCTGTGCCTGTCTAGAAGAGAAAAACAAGGTAATAAAGCTGACAAATACAGCAGCTCCTAAAACAGGTGAAATACCAGACATCAATCTATTAAAATTCCAAATTAATATAATGAAAGGTTTTTTATCAGTAACAAAATAAGCCACAACTCATGCCAGGAGTGCTCCCTCCAGATGAGTTTATTGGGCGGTGTAATCCAAACTCTAAAATCCACCAAGTATTAAAGGCATCTTTATATATTTCGAAAGCAAGAACATGACCAAAGAGACAAGGATTTTCATTTAACAACTGATTGCCTTACTTGAACGATCAAGCTGTGTAATAAAATGTGTCAGGCAAGTTTCAGCCCTGTAGGGCAGGAGTTGGGAACTCCTGGTTTTCAAACTGTCAGCTTCAAGCTGATTACCAAGTGGTAATTTATGGATCACACTAAAGGGCATCATCATCCAGAATAAAAACTACTATTAAACATATCCAAGAGTTCTCTCTTGACATCATGAATTAGATCTTTAATTATTTTCATCAAGTAGATCTTTTTGCTAGGGGATGCTCCATCTATTCCTATACATATAACTAAACACTACTCCTAGCATGGGCTGTCACTATTAGTATCTGATTAATAACTGATTAGTATTCAGATGTTTTTAAACACTATGGGGTGCAATCCTACCATAAAAAGTAGATTCACCCGCCCAAAAACGAATCACCCTCATGCATCCTATACAGCAAAATCCCTAAGACCAGGTACAGTACAATTCAGGTTCTTTGTACATAATGATCATTTCAATACATTATCAACACGCAACTTCAAGGTTCAGTCTTAGTTTAGGGAATACATTTTATTCTATGCATACTACGGTATGTGTAAAATGTAAAATGCAATAAATTTGGCTTACTCTAAAAATGTGAGGGAACCCGCTGCCTTAAAGGGATAGTTCACCCATTACTTAATAATATGTAAGGCTGTAGTGATGCTGTCCTGGTCTCAGCGTTGTAGTTAAAATTGGCTAAACCTGAACTGGACAATGCTAACAATTAGCATCTTTCCATTGGATTGAATTGCCCCCCGGCTAACTAACAAGGAAATCTTTACATTCATCTAGCACATATCGGCACACAGTAACTTTTAATGAGTATTTTCCATGCCCTAAGTGACAAGTAGCCCATGGAGGTACTAATACACCATAGTCAACATCATGAACGATGCTGGCAATGTTCTAGCTTCTTAGCAAATCGGTGCATCAAAATAAAACTCATAATGTCCTTTATAGGATAAAAGAGTTGTCAATCAAACCAGAATTAACTGGAATGTGTGACAAAGCCTTGAACAGCAGGCGGGTTTTGCACGTACTATTTCAGACTAGTGTTATACAGTACAGGGGTGTGTTTTTCTCAAACAGATTGTCCAAGACAATAAATGACCAATGAATCTTGAAAGGGACATCTCTATGCATACGACCGAGGGTAGTATTGTATATTTATTTCATATCTAGTAGCAGATATTGATAGTAAAATGATGTGATGTAATTACACAAGAATTTCACTTGTTCATTTTGCTATTGAGTTGGCAGAGTTTTTCACCGCTGTGTTGGAATGCAAATCTTTTGTGGTGAAAAAATATTTTTATAAACTCCCAGATAGACGCTATTGACCAATGTGTCACGCTTGGGTCGGTATAGTTGCAGGTGAGACTGGATGGAGGTTGCTTGTTAAATGGACCACCTACAGTCAAGCCGGAAAGTCTGCACACCCCTTTCACCTTCTCCACGTTTTATTACGTTACAGACATATTCTACAATAGATTGAGTTCATTTTTTGTCTCAAAAATCTACACAAAATAGCCCATAATGACAAAGTGAAAACAGGTTTTTAGACATTTGTGCTAATTTATTAAAAATCTAAATGTTAAATATCATATGTACACAAGTGTGCACACCCTTTGATATGACACCCAAAAGTGAGCTGAGGTGCATTTTGTTTCCACTGATACTGCTTGAGATGTTTCTACAACTTAACTGGAGTCCACCTGTGATAAATTCAATTGATTGGACATGATTGGGGATTGCCAACACCTGCCTATATAAGGTCCCACAGTTGACAGTGCATGTCAGAGCAAACTCCAAGCCATGGGGTCAAAGGAATTATCTGCAGACCTCAGAAACAGGATTGTGTCAAGGCATAGATCTGGAGAAGGGTACGGAAAAATCTCTGCAGCTTTACAGGTCCCAAAGAGCACAGTGGCCACCATCATTCGCAAATGGAAGAAGTTTGGAACCACCAAGAATCTTCCTAGACCTGGCCGCCCGGCCAAACTGAGCAATCGGGGAAGACGGCCCTTGGCCAGGGAGGTGAGCAGGAACCCAAGGGTCACTCTGACAGAGCTCCAGCGTATCCTTGTGGAGATGGGAGAACCTTTCAGAAGATCAACCATCCAGGCAGCACTCCACCAATCAGGCCTTTATGGTAGAGTGGCCAGACGGAAGCCCCTCCTTAGTAAAAGGCACATCACAGCCCGCTTGGAGTTTGCCAAAAGGCACCCAGAGGACTCTCAAACCATGAGAATCAAGATTGAACTTTTTGGCCTGAATACCAAGCGTCACGTCTGGAGGAAACCAGGCACCGCTCATCACCTGTCTAAAACCATCCCTTCAGTGAAGCATGGCGGTGGCAGCATCATGATGTGGGGATGTATTTCAGCAGTGGGAACGGGGCGACTAGTCCTGATAGAGGGAAAGATGAATGCAGCTAAGTACACCGAGATCCTTGAAGAAAACCTCCTCCAGAGCGCTCTGGACCTCAGACTGGGGCGAAGGTTTACCTTCCAACATGACAACGACCCGAAGCACACAGCCAAGAGAACAAAGGAGTGGCTTCGGAGAAAGTCTGTGCATGTCCTTGAGTGGCCCAGCCAGAGCCCAGACCTGAATCCAATTGAACATCTGTGGAAAGAGCTGAAAATGGCTGTGTACGACGCTCCCCATCCAACCTGATGGAGCTTGCAAGGATATGCCAAGAGGAATGGGCAAAAATGTCCAGAAACAAGTGTGCCAAGCTCGTAGCTTCTTTCCCAAGGCGCCTTGAAGCTGTAATCGCTGCCAAAGGTGCAGCAACCAAGTATTAGGCTAAGGGTGTGTACAGATATGTAACCCCTAAATAACCTATTTTTGTCAGTAAAATAAAATAGCATATTTTCTAAAAACTTGTTTTCACTTCGTCATTATTGGCTATTGTGTGTAGATGTTTGAGGCAAAAAATGAACTAAATCTATTGTAGTATAAGTCTGTAATGTAATAAAACGTGGAGAAGGTGAAAGGGGTGTGCAGACTTTCCGGCTTGACTGTATGTGACAGTGGTGATATTAAGAAACTTTGTATTTGGTAGTTGTCGTATATCATGTACTAATAAAGCTAGAACATGGAGTTTGTTGTTTCCACTCATAGTTTGGTTGCAGGAGTAATGCATGTCTGACTTGAGCAATCTCGCCAGCGGCATGGCCACTAGGGGGTCTCCACAAAGGTGTTAAACAAATTGGGTAAAGCAACTGAAAAGATTTCATTTTATAGTACTAAGTTTAAGTTAACCCAACACAAATAAGAGTTGCTAAGATTATGTTCTATAAGTTAATGCCACTTAAGTATCAACAGTCATATTTACTTGCATTACTTAGCAACTTTCCGACCTTTGATTTACCTAGTTTATATATTCAAAAGAACTGGGTTTAACCTACTCAAAAGTCAAGATTAAAAAAATATAAGCAAATCAAAATAAAGTAAATGTATTTATATAGTGCATTTTACAATAAATTATCACACTATGCTTCACAGGAAACCCTGGCCTAAACCTCCACAAGAGCAAGCCTAGTGCGACAGTGGCAAGGAATAACTCACTGAGTAGAGATAGGAACAAAACCAAGAGGGGAGTCCTCTGGTCAAGCAATCACCGCACAAATAGGATAAGTACTCATGTAATTGTATGACTCAAACAGTTGTTACTTAATTATTAGAGTTATTTGAGAAAATGGAACTTGACAGATTTAAGCTCTCTTGACAGTTGCAAATTTAGTATAATGTAGTCAAATCATTTAGTGAGGATGACAGTTATGATTTACAGTGTGGATGGTTGTAAAGTTCATCCTCTTTTAGGAATGCAGAAAAACCTGAGCCAATTGTGCTTGCAAAAGACATTGTAGATTTTCAAGGACAGATCCAGTGCCAGCCAGCTGCTACCATAACGTCCAGAACACAGAATGCAACAGACTACATGGGATTCTTCTTCTTGATTAAAAGAGGAAGAAGAAAGAGGAATTTTGTAACAGGCTCCCTAATGTCAAGTTGAATTCATGTGGCAGAGCCTTCCAAAAATCTTAATGGAATAAGCATCTACAATATTGTGCCAATAACAGCACAACAACAATTCGCCAATAACCTTGTGTGTGGGTGGGGTGGGGAGGATCAAATGCAGGAGCACAAAAATGTACCGTTGCCCTCAACACAATGTTTGAGTTATGACAAGCCACAAAAAGACCTGAAATGAACTGTGGTATCACATAACACCACCTTCACATTTACCAGAAATATGAAACAATAATATGGATTTCACTGTTATGCAAGACCTGTCAAAATACAAAACTGTTTAATTGAGAAGGTTGACTTCGCACAAGAATTCTGAAACACTGGATGCCAAACACTGGAGACTGACCAATCACCATTGGTGTTTATGGTATTTAAATAATGTGGAAAGACCCAAATGTAATGGCCTGAAAACAGTTGAATGATGCACTGCACGGCATTCACTTTATTTGGAAGCAAGTTGCCAAGGTCTGCATTCTTGCACTGTTGATTATGGCACTATTGATAAATGCAGAATGTTGAGCACTTGAAAAGAATGCCTGATATTTCCTGACAAAGACTCCTGATAAAATAACAGAAAATGATTTTAACCAGAAAAGACCCATTTAAAAGGTCAGTTGAGCTTTTAAGAAACTATCCCTTGTGTTATAAAACAGTTTTGAACATGGATCCCTTAATTGTAATATTGTGCCAAATAATCTGAGAGTTTTCCATTATTGAATAGCATCTTAAGTCAACTTGATTGATTTGATCGAACCCAGGATTAATTAACGGGAAGAAGTAACTGCTTTATAGTGCTATACAGTAAGTAAGCTCGTAAAGTACAACAGACAATTATTGGAAAGGGAAAATGATGCAATGCAGTTATTAAAATCAAGTATATAACACATCCCCTTACTCATCAGATAATTTATTTTATACCATGGTCTGGGTGAATACTCTATTCTGATTGGTCAATGAGCGGTGGTTATTCTATATAATTCACGGTTATCCGGGTCACAGGTTTGATCATCATTCTAATGTCATGCGCTGCCTGGCCAGCTACACAACCTATGGATGGAAATGCCAAGCTATGCTCCATGACCGAGTCCAAAATGTTCAAGAAAATAAGTGGAATAAATAAAAGTGAATTAATAAAGTAAAATAAGCAGAATGTAGCCTACATACTTTCTTTCCCTCAGTGACTAACATTAGCTACTGGATGGCAGACGGCTACTCCGCCTCGTAGGCTGCAAATTAGGCTACTGCATAGCTGGGCTACGGTAAACTTTTGTCATTGTTTTTAAGATAATGCAAATGCAATACGGGGCTGGGTGAGTATATAGCTATAGGCGTAGTTACATTATCACGGAGTTTGAAAAGCAGTTTGGTGTTTAAATATGTGCAATGTTTAATCTTTTTCACATATATAAATTTTTCAAACCTTCCTGCATCCTAATTTTCGGTGAACCTATGTCTTATGGCAATTACGGATTTCTTGTGGCAAGTAATGAACACGATACAAGTTTTCTTTTCAGATAAAAGAACACTTATGTAGTTCAGATTCTAAATGCTTTTATCTTGGTCTTCAATGTCACACACACTCAAGCCCTGCCGAATGTGCATATCTAGCACGCCTTAACATGCTTTCATCACCTGTCTAGGCCCCACAGACTTTAAATGGAATCAAGTGCCTTTTGAATATTTATACCTTGGAATAAAAGTATTTTTTATATAAACTACTTTTAAAATACTACATTCAAGGGCTTGGTTTTCCCATTAAAATATTGTGTTTATGTTGTTGTGTTGGACTGTGCTTGACTTTAAATTTGTATTGATCATAGCAAGGCTTGCTGTAATTTGGACCCAAAGAAACCATTATCTATGTTTATTTGGCCTCCAGTAACCCATTACGCTGCAACAAACCAAAAATAAACAACAAATGGGAAATAAATTTGTTATTCAGGAGATAGTAGCAGAACACATCAAAAACAAACAAAAAAAGCAATCAGGCATCTTTGTCTTACTCATCTGTTCCTTTGCATAGATCACTGATATACCCTACTGGGCCTAGACCCTCATCATCACTTTTCAGTTCTTTGACAAGTTTACAAGCCCCTTCAGGCTGTGTCTCATTAGCAGTCATGACTCAGCGCAATGTAACACTCTGAAAGACGCAATAACTTTTCTGAACTTTATGTTTTTAGTCATAAATGAAATGATTAAAAGTGAGTGAGATTCAAGAGGATTCTTCAGATGCCTTGTATTAATATTTTTGATTTAAATTATTATGAAAGCCTCATGATCATCTTAATAAAAACATAAAACCAGTCAGCCACAATGTCAGAGGTCTTTCATACAAGCCACAAAGCCATTCTGCATCTTAACTTTAACAAACATACAGATGTATTTAAGAAGCATTACTTGTTTCCATTGGATCACATATTTATCGCAGATATAATGACGGCAAAATACATGTTTACGTGCAAGTATGTAAAAACTGTAATACCTGTTTAAGTTTCTGTAAAAGACAAGGCATTGGAATGAATAGCCTGAATATCCCCCAGGAGTCCATTTCAGTGGTTTGGTGCAGTTCCCATCGAGTGGCAAGACGTGCTTCAATATAGCTCTTGCGTTTTGTGAGTCAGAGAGAAATTAGAAATGAGGAGAGAAGAAAACAAAAAAATTTTAAATGCTGCAAAAATTGCATAGGTATATGGATTTATGGTTTTGTCTTTATTTGTATTTAATTCTATGTTTACTCAATTTCTCTGAGTGAAAACAGAAGCATTTACTACATGGTAAAAAAAAAAAACAGTTTAAATGAATCAGAGAGAGACAGTAAGCAAGATAACATGGTGATCCTGTGTGTCACTTGGCTGTTGCTGAGATACAAGAAGCCCACTGACTTGGGCAAAAAGCCCAAGTTCATTCAAGTTGAACAGGAGCTGTGCAGCAGTGTGATTCAGGAGAGGGGGGGGGGGGCAGGCTGGGAGAGAATCAAATGATTATATAAAATATTGTTTGAGAAATATATCAGGGGAATGAATCAACATGAAGGGGAAACAGCATCGATGGTCACTGTAAAACATTTCTCCGGTGGCGGACTTGCTGATATACTATCGGTAGTGGTTTCTGGATCTCTGCCATTCCTATAAGTATGCGAGAGGCACTAGCTGTTTTTCCAGCTCCACGCTGTCCTCGGATGAACCGAGCACCACTGCCAAGAATCCAGCACAGTTTATAGAAGGTAACTGGGTTAGAAGCCAACAGTGTATTTCAGCGACAAAAAAATCCTTCAGCAAAGGAAAGGTAAGCAGATTTTTTTTCAATAAACCTTTGTCAGCAGATATGGGAAAGCAGTCATGACTCAAAAAGGTAGAAGAAGGGTGGGGGGAGGGCGGCGGCCGGGGGGGGGGGGGGGGAAGGGAATTCGGTAGCGGTAATGAGGAGATCCTCAAAAAAAGGAAGGGTAATGCCATGTGACAGAGACAAGATCCTTACATGCACTTTGGCGAGACTAGCGCTGCCTCTGATCGCGCCGAGTAGTAAAGCCTCACAGAAATAAGGCATAGCTTCAGAAAGGAAATGTGAGATATGCAGTCCACGGGGGAAGTCAGTCGGCTGCAGCTGTGTACATGTCAAGCTTGTCGTTCTCATACTGTAAAAAAAAAAAAGAGAGAAAGAAATCACACCACCTCTGAATGTCTGAAAGGAGGGGGTTTTCAAGACCAAGTGATTTGTTCAGCTGGATACACCATTTAAAATATTTAAAGGACATATGGAGGGAGAGAGAGAAAGAGAGAACGTGGGGAAAAAACTGAGGTCTCTGATAGGGATAAAGGAGCAAGGAGTGCTGACGCAGTTTAGAATGAGTCCCTACCACCCCACACACACACACACACACACACACACACCACACACCAGAGTAATGTCAGGAGGAAATGCTAGAGGACATCCACAGAAGAGAGGATGGCCTTTTCAAGGCTTCAGACAGGGAGGGAACATTCTGTACAAGCTCATCACCAGACAGGGTGTCAATGTTAAGTTTCTGGGCATGTAATACAAAGGCTGCACTTTCAGCTTGTAGGTAGGAAAATACATAAAGAGAATTGTACTAAATGTAATTTTCCCTGAGTAAGGAATTGTCAAAATAATAATAATAATAATAAGAGTTTCTACACACACTGGCTGTGGGAAGAAGCCACACATTCTTACACTTCATTCTATTTATTTTATTGAGACAAAACGTATGTTTTGGAACAGATGGTGCCTTCATCATAATAAATATTGAAACCATATGTACATTTTGGCAGAAGGAGATTTTTAATAAAGTGAAGAAATTTTCAAAAATAACAATTAAATGACCTACAGTGCATATATAAATTACAAAAATCTAAAACTTGCTCTTTGTGCAACTATGTTCTGTAATAAAATGATATTTAACATTTTGTAACTTAAAATTTTTGAAAAGTTTGAGTGATTGCCGATGTTCACATTTTACCTGTACTATATTTTTTAGTGAACAGCCTCAAAAATTAGAATGATAAATAATATTCAAATAAATATAAATTATAAATAAATATGAATTATATTGGAATAATGAATAAATCCTTTCAAGATTTGCCTCAAGCTATTTAGTATTACATGTGCTCCTTAGTCAAAATGGAACATTATTCACATTAGTAACACAGGCTCCATTGAGGGAAGGTTTACAGACCCATTTTGAGAATCCCTCATACAGTGTAGACACAGAATATTATCTCAATTCTAACCTTTGCTTTTACACATGAGCTCTGCAAGAGCTCTACATTTGGATCAATCTTTCAACTAAACACTAAATACTAAATCAGAGGGTAGAGTATGTAGTATATAAATCAATGCAAGATAACCAACATATCTCCACACCTGGCAGTTGAAATGGCTAAATAAAGGAAAACTGTATTCTCTCTTAAAATAGCTGGAATCTGAGGTTCTGGATGAAGGTCTCAGTGAGATGTGTCCAGAAAATTAGTTCTGGATAATTTGGGTCTTTGGCCTGCAAAAATAAACTGGACCACTGCCTACTGAGCTGGGTTGTGCCAAGTGACAGAAATCTGGCCCTTACACGATAATGCATTGTGGAGAATATGGGCAAAGGTTTGTGCTGAACTTTTTTGTCATCTATATTCTTCATATAGGCTAGCTATAACCACAGTTTGATGTTAGCAGCCAATAATCATACCAGAGACCACTGAGATCTCATTAAAAAAATTTTGCGATCTTTGGCCTCCTTAACAAATTGTTTTATGTCTATGTTTTTGGCCTTCTTTTATGAAAAACCGTCCACCTTGTAGGCTCTAGCAATAATACTGGGAGATGCTCCTTTGTCTAAGTTTGGTAACATTGTGAGTTTTTTTTATCAAAGTCTGACTCTTTTGCATCAGTGAAAGGAGCTTGATAAGGTGTCATTATATGCTACTTTAACGTTTTGGTACTTTTGAGGCTCAGTTGAATGATCTGTGTGTAACTCTGAGGTTTGTTACTTTGGGGTTTCACCGTATCATGTTTCTGTTGTCATAATGCATGTGCTAAGAGTCCTTGGAATGCTTTATATAATGTGGGTGCTTTTTACATAATTTTGGCTTACAGTCATATTTTCAGATTTAGACCAAAACATTTTGTAACCATTTCTTACCCGCATACATAGTGTGTTTCACATCTATATACAACACTAGAATCAACAGTACATTATTCTAATCTTAATAATAAAATGGTATTTTAATGATACATTAACTGAGAACAATTATTGGTATCATTTGAATACTTAATGTCCCTCTATGACCAAAGAACCGGTTCTATTACGATTCTCAGTTCTGAGAAATTGATTTCACTTTGATAGAGAAACTGGAGTTGGTGGATAGTTATGAGCAATAGTGCATGGTACAAAGATTTAACACACATTCATCACGCATTAACTGAATGAGCCAATTCATCAATGTGTTGTGAACAACATTGTGACTTTTCACCAAAGAAAATCTCCTGCAGCACATTTTCTGCTGAAATTAGAAGGATGTTGGAATTTCCAGAGATACCTACTATGTTTAAACCTGCATATGTCAGGCAAGTTATTTTTCTGTATTTTCTACAGTACAGTCACAGTTCTTACAGTCCAGATCCAATTTATTTCACATATTCTATTCTCTAAATTACTGTGGAGTAGTTTGTATTTTCTATTTTAATAATAATCAAACCTTTACGTTGCATTGGTTGCCTGATTTCTGCAAACTTCACACGTTTTTTTTATTAAGTATACACATGTTGATTTAATTTCCTCCAGTTGGAGCACTGTTCATACATATCTCTAAATTTTTTCACATTTTGGCAGTCTCGCACATTCTGCCAGGAAGCAGTATCTTTTACATTTACAATGAGAAGTGCTTAAGTTCCTAATTTATCAAATTAAATTAATTATTACACCAGTCTCCCTTCTCTTCCCATCTCTTTCAATCCCTTTTCATCAATCAGTAACCCGTAACTATGTCTTAAGCTCTGTTTAAAACACCTTGGTGAAACAGGGTTACCTGTTGTTAACAGCATGCTATGCTAATACCAATGCAATCACCCACAATGAAACTTACCAGAACAAGCTACAGTATATTTTTACAGTGCTTATTTTGGCAATTGTTCTCCATATCTAATTTGACCCTTGAGTCAACCACAAACAACTGCTTATTGTGCACAGAAAGAAATAGCACGTAACCCAGCCAGTTAAGTTTAACCTGTTCACGCAGATGCCAAGTTTTCACATATCAGCACACAGTAATTTTGAATGAGTATTTTCCATGCCCTAAGTGACAAGTATAGCCCAGGGAAATACTAATGCGCCACTGTCTACATTATGTACGATATAATGACAATAAAATTATATTCCACCATCAGGAAAATGGTTCACAGCAAATCAGTGCATCAAACACAAAACATGACTGAGCCACCTATGAATGCTTACACTAGAGTATGAATGCCCTCATTAGAGAATAGCATTCAATTTCATCGTGAGTGGTATGAATTCTGACAAAGCAGGCTACCATGAGCCACTACACTATGCTGCTATTCTAACAGCTATTAGCTAGCCCCCAATACAAATACGCATTATTAACAGCTGTCTATTATGACCATTGTAGAAATAACAATATCAAACATATGGCACAAGACAATAGTGGAGTGGGAAAACTAAGGTATACAATTGAAATATTAAGTTTTTATTGATAGTAGAATGACGTAGCATAATTGCACAATTATTTGTACTTGTTTATTTCGCTATTGACTGAGCAGCATTTTTCATCTCTGTATTAGCTTACCTTTGGGCTGTTGTTGGCTTTATATTGTTGATGGAACACAAATGTTTGTATTGTTAAATGGAAGATCTATGCGACAATGGTGGCACTTATGGAATGGGAACTCCATATTTGGCATAGTTGTCATGCATCATGTACTACTAAAGTGAGAACACAGAGTGTGTTGTTTCCACCCATCATTTAGTTTTAGGAGCAATGAATGTATGAGTTTAGCAATCTCATGTTGCTGGCGTCCTGGCCACTAGAGGGTCTGCGCGAATGGGTCAAAACTGTATCTCTGTTTATTATTTTAAACATTCTATGCCTTTAAATGTTTTGCAAATAAAATATAGTTGTCTGTTGCTATTACAACAGATAATCGTGAAAATGATTAAAGTCAACAAGATCAGGCAAGGCATTGTAGGCATCACAGCATGCAGCAGCTTCAGGATGATCTTGAGGCTCAATCATGTTTTGCCTCTCAATGTCCCCTGGTCACAATGCCCATTTACCAAAGAGTAAATAACATGGTGATAAACTATGCCTCCAATACCTTCGTCATAGCTGTCCTTCAAAATAGTGATTTTATTTTGTTTGGTTGATTTGTTTTTTTTGCATTTGAGAACCTAGTGTCATTAGGACGTCTTGTTTACCGTAAAGGCATCATTTAAACGTAAGGACACGGGGCAGAATAGATAAGCCAGGTGATAAAGTGCAAATGCCAAGGTTTCATTCGGGAGACATTTGAGATTTAATGAATGAGACAGGGGTCAAAGAGTAATTTGAGAATCCTTTTTAAATTGATAGTCATGGTCAGGGCCTGTGAAAATCAGTGAGTAGCTGACCAGCTGTTTCAGGGTAAATCAGTTACATTGGATTTCAGTCTAGATTGGAATGAAACCATATGCTTTACATGTTTTGCCGGTGAAACACCTCATCTTGACAATTATAGGAGGCAACAGGTTATATAACAATACAAAAACAGTAAGATCTCTTTTTAATATTCTGTATCGTCCCAGATCAAACATTGTGTAATTAAAATGTGTGTCTGTCTCCCAGGTATAAGAATAATCACTGCTTTTCTCCTTGATCAAATTTCCTAGCATATGCTTTGAAAACAGGTTGACACAGTAATTGGAAAATATCTCTGTCCCATGTGAATATTTGAGCAAAACAATATTAATAATTATTGACTTGGCAAGAGTCAAAATGAGAGAAGTGCTTTAAATTGCAGGATGATAAAACTACTTCAGTGAATTAAACAGTTCCATCTTTAATCTCCAGTCTATAATTAATAGAGCCAGACTTAATGGTTCTGGCTGATGTAACATTATTAAAGACACGGTAAAGAAACCGTTAAGCTGCAAAATTGTGCTGCTATGGAAACAGGGGACAGTAATAGCATTGCTAATCCCTGCAGTAAAAGGATCCCTTCCATTTCCTGGGAGAATAAAAGTGTCCACCACCAAACAAATAAATGACCCCCATGGGGAAGTCTCCCCCACTATTTAAACTTTGTGTATACCAGCATCTGATTCTCAGACTGAAGAAAAAAACTGGTTTATTTTTAATCCAATATGTATTAACTTTTTCTTCTGATGTGTAATACACAATACAATTATAAGTCCATCCTAAAGCTGCAACATATTTCATTATGTAAGCTGCAGGTAAGCTGCAGAAGGCTGATTGGCCGGGAGGATATGCTAATGCACAATGCGGCATTAAATACCCTGCTAAATTACTCTCTCCCTCCATGGGCAATGCTATGACCATTATGCATTGGCATACCCGGATTTGAGGCTGCTATGCCAGGCACATCAACGCACTAAGAGCTAGTACTTTAGCTGCAGCAGTGAAGTATAATGGTTTGGGAACTGGGCTCACAACTCCAAGGTTGCAGGTCTGATTCCCAATTGGGGCACTACTGTTGTGTCCCTGAGCAAGGTACTTAGCCCTGAATTGCTTCAGTATGTATTCAGCTGTATAAATGGGTTGATTATACAAAAATATAAGCTGCATAATTTGCTCTGGATAAGAGCATCAGCTAAATACCTAAAACATGAAAAATATGGCTGGACATGACAATTGTGTTCAGACACTGGGTTATGTGACAGCACTGTGGTAATGTTGCTATGTAATGCAGTGTTGCTTTACAGCAACTGCAATGCTTTACATCATCTTAGGAGAGCTGTATGTGAGAACTAAAGCATTGAAGCATGTATGTGATTTTCCCATAAAGTGGGAGAATTACTTCTTCAGATCACGTGCCCCCATAAGTCTATGTGACATACTGTATGTCCAAGACAGGTGTAAATCTCCTGCCAGAAGTTTTTACAGCTTTACTTTTTAAATGCATTTAATTTAAAACACAATATATTTTAAGTGTCGAATACATTAATTGAAGTGGAGAGAATGAAGTACATCAATGATGCATCCTTTAATTAACCTAACACAGCATATACAAATTTTTGATTGGATTGAGGTCAGGACTTTGTGATGGCCACTCCAATACCTTGACTTTGTTGTCCTTAAGCCATTTTGCCACAACTTTGGAAGTATGCTTTGGGTCATTGTCCATTTGGAAGAGCCATTTGCGACCAAGCTTTAACTTCCTGGCTGATGTCTTGAGATGTTGCTTCAAAATATCCACATCATTTTCCTTCCTCATGATGCCATCTATTTTATGAAGTGCACCATTCCCTCCTGCAGCAAAGCACGCTTATGGCCAAGCAGTTAAATTTTTGTTTCATGAGACCAGAGGACATTTCTCCAAAAAGTAAGATCTTTGTCCCCATGTGACATCATTTTCTGGAATTTTCCAAGCTGTTTAAAGGCACAGTCAACTTAGTGTATGTAAACTTCTGACCCACTGGAATTGTGATATAGTGAATTAAAAGTGAAATAATCTGTCTGTAAACAATTGTTGTAAAAATTACTTGTGTCATGCACAAAGTATATGTCCTAACTGACTTGCCAACACTATAGTTTGCTAACATGAAATCTGTGGAGTGGTTAAAAATTAGTTTTAAGTGTATGTAAACTTCCGACTTCAACTGTACACTTGTAGAGTCTGCCAAATAAATGTAATGTAATGTATAATATGTAAAATAAAATTAAGCCGTTTGGTGACATCAGAATGAAAAGTTGTGCTACAAACACAGCACATAACAAATTCCATAAAATGTATTGTGGGACGGAACTGGAATAATCTGGGTGGCCTAGTGCTTAAAGTGTAGTCCACCTCAATAAACCTAATCAAAATATATTTAGTGCATATATTTTACTATGACATATCACTGCAATTTTCCTTCTGGAGAATTTCTACATGTCAAAATATCACTTTGTGTGGAAATTACATTTTGGAAGCTTGATCTTCATTTGCTTTGTTATAAGACCACGATTCCCACAATGCTTCACTTTAACTAGACCACTAGCTGAAATGGATTAGCTTTTGTGTATTAATTTACTTGGATGCAAAGAAGAAACCTAAGGTAGACAAGTTTTCCATTTAGCGAAGTTAGCTTAGTTGTTGGTAAGCTTAGTTAGCTCAAGTTGTGTTGTTGCTTTCTAAAGATTAAAGTGAAAGCCATTGTTAGCTAACGTCAGATCTATAGCTATGTCAACTGCCACTGGCATTTCCATTTTTGCAGCTCAGTGTCAGCCTGCTTATGTGAGGGATAGATGAAGTTTGTTTATTCCGTTAGTGCCCAGCTGAGTGCGTCAGCCTGATTGTGAGGAGTTAACGCTGTCAGCCTTAATAAGATTTGACGTCAGTAATGTTATTTTGTTTTTCTAACTCTGACAGCAGGCTCGTAGTTACCCGGGTTACAGCGCCACGATGATTTATGGGAGTTGGAGGGTTGAACCATAGATATGACATATCATGTGATGTAATAGTAATTTGGAATTCTGAAATGGAACTATTTGGCAGCCATCTTACCTTGGGTACAGCTATAATGGGAACCTATGACAAAGTGGCATGTACTTTCTAACCCACTGTGATGTCATAATCGGGTCTCAGAAGCCAGATAGCTGATGATTGGCTCATAGATATAAAACCATGGTTACTGGCCACCATCTTACCTGGGTATGGTCTCAAAAATTGTGGCACTAACTATGACATATATCAGATCTATGGTTCTATATCTATGGGTTGAACGGCTGCAAAATATCGGTGCAGGCTGTCTAAATAAACATTTCTTAATATTTTTAACATATACTGTATATACAAAATCTAACTACATATAATTAGAAGAAAACAACAGTAGCTACACATCTATCCTGGTGATATTATCATAGAAAAATTCTAAGAGTGTTTTACAACCATTTGAAAATCAATTTCCATATTAGACATTTCAGAAATGCAATTTAATGACGTCATTGAATTTGCATTTTGCAGAGTTCACAGTGTCCATGCTCATAGCAGCTATCAGAACAGAGGAAAAGCTTGAAAATTGGTGAAACTTTTCAGAAATTCTAAAATATTGACCTTAAAGTTAATTACAGTGGACAACCCCTTTAATTTGTGGTGGATTCTGCTGGAACAGGATCCAGAACCTCTCAGTTTTGGACTGCCTGCGTTCAAGGAACTATTTGCTTGGATCCGGCAACTCTCAAAGAGGAATGATAGTCGTCAAAGCCCCCCTGCTCCGTAGGCATTTCCCAACCCCCTACCCTGGTCCGCCAATGTTCCAACACCCTCTGAACCACCCTCATTGACCTGAGGTGTACCTCAAGAAAACTCAGGATGTCGTCATATACAATAGGTTTCTGTGTGTCGTGAAGACATAATTTAAAATATAGAGTGAGGCAGTCATTACTCCTGTTGTAATGTAGGGTTGGACGTTACTGGCCATTGATTCTATGAGACAATCTCTTCTCTGGCTGTAGTTCTGTGACCTGGGTAGGGGAGGGAAGGGGGGGGCTGTTATCTACCAGATGGCTAACTAATGAGACCAGCACCCAGCTATAAAAATAACAAGCCTGTTCTGCGGCTAACCCCCCAAGGAGAGGGAACCCAAATAGCTTGACAAAACAACTAAACATGGTTTAACCATTAAACAGCTGATAGTATTGTAAACGGTCTAGTCCCAGCAAAGTAATTTTTTCACCACCAGCTGGGGTATTGTCTAGAGCTGGTCAAAGTTCTGTAAATGTGTGGTAGCTCCCTAGCTTGGGGAGTTAATTTACTTAACAAAGGCTCTGGGTGCTCTAAAAGGAATGTTTTGCTTGGCAGAGAACGGGTTAGTATTTTCCTTTCTCTCCGTACTTCCATCTTTTATGTATTTTATATGGTTTTTGCCTGAATAAATGTAAATCATTGATTCAGTCCATGTCTTCCTTCTCCTACATTAGTGCAAGTTAAGGGAAAGACGAAACACACCGGGGGTCTAAGGCCACATTAATCACTTCCTCTGCATGATTCCCCTACATGGTTGTAGTCTTGCAGCACCACTGGTGGTGACGGATTCCCTTACACCTGCTCTACAATATACTGTACCTTGAATGACTACAGTAGTTGCATGCTCAGGATGGTCCTGTGTAATTAAGTGTACTCATTTATACATGCAGTGAATATTTCAAGTTCCTATAATGTCAGGGTACTAGCCTTACCCCCATAAAATGAGTTCAGATGTTTCAAGACCTTGGCTCTTACAGAGAAGAGCTACCATATGGCTACCATATTTCAAGACTACCATATGGCTCTTACAGAGAAAGATATTAGATATTCATATCTTTTGCTCCTTGTACTTATATAGTATTCCCCATGGGAATACTAGTGCATGTGTCTCCTCTGGGTTTTCAGTACCAGAAAAACGCAGAGGTCTGCGTGACATGACTGGCCTTGTAACGTGATAGCAATGTTTGGGAGTTCCTAACCATTATTATAACATGGCAGAGACAGTAAAGATTTTCACATTTTCAATTCATTCTAAGCAATGTAGTGTCTTTTTAATCTTTTTGTTTTACTCCTGCTTTGTATTATAATGTATTATTTTATTATTTGTTTTTACAAATCAGCTCCCATTCATTTTAATTACCAATTTATTATTATTACTATTATTATCGTCACATAATCACTCCCCTATATGAAATATGTGAAAGAGCTGACGACTGGATCAGTGCCCTGAGAAGAGCAGGCATTTGAAAGACGTGGTTGTCACACCTGTTGCAGGGCATCAGGGCCGTCATTGCTTTAGTGCTTGGATATTATGTCACAACCAATGCATAACAGTTTATACCCCTGCATTTTTCCCTACTGACAATGCAGATTAAGTGACGAGGGGTATGATTTTCCAGACATATCAATCCTCTTGGAGTCTTCACATGCCGTACATACACACGTGTGGCACATACCAGTTTAAAAAAAGTAATCTGGACTTTTAATTCACAAACACAAGTACAGCCACTGAAAAGAAATAGCAGTTTGCTATTTTATACAATCATACAGAGTGTATAACTGATGAATGGGTCACAGGGAAAATAACAAATAACAGCTGCCATCTACTTCTGGTAGACTAAGGGGTATATTTACTGACCATAGCAGTATCCTGTGTCTAAAGCTCCCTGATTAAATTCTATGCTGAAAAACAGCTAGCTAGCAAGTAATTTTGTGAATAAAAGCACAGGTTGACAGTTTCCTGGGCAACCAATATTGTGAGTTCACTAATGTTAGCTATACTGCTAGCTGCAGCTATATAATCAGACAGGTTGGCTAGCTTGTACTAGAGTTCTACAAATGAATATATAGCTAGCTAGCAACCTAGTTATTGTAGCTAAAAAGCAACACAGTAAGCATTTTAAGACACCTAACCCCTAATTGCTCCCAACAAGCCAGTTGGCATCTTGCATGGTTGCCTTTCGCCGTTGGCGTGTGAGAATGGGTGAATGAGAGACATTAATTGTAAACTGCTTTGTGTAGTGTACACAATAATCCCAATACCAACCACTATCCACATTTTGGACCACAGTTCCAGGAAAGGGATTCATTTTCATATTCATATTTACAACTAAACATGCTGATTAAATATTAATTCAGCCTGTCAAAGGATCACAAAGTATACTTAATGTTAAAGAATATGAAATGTTCCAGATAATCCCACAAAATATAATCAAACAAAATAATGGGAGTGCAATCAAAACAACGTGGCAAAATGATTCAAGATAATGTCAAGGAGCTAAACAACAAACCTTGAAAGTAACTTATCTTCTGCACTGCCAGAGCTCTTCATACTCTTGTAGTATAAAAAAAATATGGCTACTGCCAGAACCTGCAGAAGACTGCTTGAGTGAAAATGATGTTCAGTACATTTGTACAAAAACCTGCAGGGGCATTCAAGGCCAGTGTTCCTGTAAGAGTATTAAATGCATTTTTATAAGGGCCCCTGCAGGTTACTTCAGCAAAAAAAAAAACTTTCCAAGCACACTGATACCCCTGAAGTCAAAATGTTGTGGCAATTTTATACATAGTCTAATACGGGAAGACTGTAAAGACATTGCTCAAATCATGCCCTTGTGTAGGTTGTGCCATCAGATTGCTGAAGAAGCCACATCAGTGATTTACACTGCCTGGCCAAAAAAAAAGTTGCACACTCTAATATTTTGTTGGACCTCCTTTAGCTTTGATTACGGAGCGCATTCGTCGTGGCATTGTTTCGACAACCTTATGCAACGTCACAACATTTATTTCCGTCCAGAGTTGCATTCATTTTTGGCCGACGACGGGAGAGTCGAACCACACTGTAAAGTCTTCTCCAGCACATCCCAAAGACTTTCAATAGGGTTAAGGTCAGGACTCTGGTGGCCAATTCATGTGTGAAAATGATTCCTCATGCTCCCTGAACCACTTTTTCACCATTTGAGCCCGATGAATCTTGGCATTGTCGTCCTGGAATATGCCCATTGATGGGATAACCTGGTGATTCAGTACATTCAGGTACTCAGTTGACTTAATTTTATTGCTGCATAACGTTGCTGAGTCTAGACCTGACCAATTGAAACCCCAGATCATAACACTGCCTCCAGAGGCTTGTACAGTGGGCACTATGCATGATGGGTGCAATAGCGACTTTTTTTTTGGCCAGGCAGTGTATATACATTAAGTAGTGACACAAGTAGTAGCATGTGCTTATTGTTGTTTTAGTCACCTTGCATATGTCAGTGTCCAGTGATAGGAATATGTGTACAATCAGTAATGCAGAAGGAAGAACCACAACAGTGTTACAACAACAGTGGTTGTAATAGTGTGCATTGTGTTGACATGGCACATTTTTATCTTGGCCATCACTGAGCTTTTCATCAAATTCCTCAGTTTTTCAAGAAACAAAAAAAGAAAAAAAAGATTGCATTAAATAATTGGGTAATAATATATTTCAACGTATGACATATAACAATTTTCATGTCAGAATTAATGCTCCATATGTAATGGAAATTAGATGTTGAATGTTGAAACAGCAGTTCTCGTGGCAGAATATGTCATTATAGGGCCTCAAACCTCTCCTCTCTGATTATTTTGAGTTAATTAGTTAGCAGTTTTATGGTCCCTGTATAAATTCTTTAAAAATAGCTATTAGAAAAAAATTGGAGAGGGAAGCCAACTTCTGTCACAACAATGGTCAGTCATTAACACAGCCACATTTCAACAAGTTAGTCAGATTACTTATTCGCTTGCCTTGAGGTAGTTTCTGGCTACCTATCATTAATAATTACAGCAAACAAAAAGACTACAATGTCGGATAAGAAGATACAATGTTCATGGGAAGATTTTCCGGGATTGAAAATTCATTCAAACCTAGTTTGTTTGCATACAAGCATGGCTTTCTCCTGATTAATGGTAATGGTGCGCAATGCCACATAATTGAGTGAATTAACTTTCAACAAAGGCTGTAATACAGAATCATATAGAAGACCTGCACCTTTTAATGCTAAGACTTGTGTGCTACGTGAAATTCCCCTCACGTGCCGACTAATATTTGTTGAGAAATGATGCCCCTACTTATTGTTTTAGGTACATGGTTATTAAATGTCACATGGTTATTAAAAAATACCAAAATGACATTATACAGAGGTACACACTCAGCCACATTCAAATTACGTTTGTACATACTAAAGCAATAATACAAATGTATATACAGTGGGGACGGAAAGTATTCGGGCAGTGACACAATTTTCTCTGCTCTGTACTCCAGAACATTGGATTTGAAATGGAACAGGATCACATGTTGGCTAAATGGCTGGAAGTCATCAACGGTCTGAGGTATCAAACGAGCCTCAAACCATCACTCTGCTGCCAGATATGCAGTAGATATGGATGGATAAGGCTTTCTTCTCCTGACTTATTTTTCCATAGGAAAGTTCAATAGGAAAATGAGTCAGGAGAAACCACCCTTAAATTGATCCATCCATATCTACTGCATGTCTGGCAGCAGAGTGATGGGTTGAGGCTCGATGGGTAAGAGTACCAGCAAATAAGATATCAAGAGTCTTTTGATGTTGGGTCACAGACATCAGGAAGTCATGGCATGCAAAGGATATGCAACCAAATATGAATATGATGACTTTATTTAAGTTTATGTTAATTTGTCCAATTACTTTTCTTCCCCTAAATTGGGGGGACTATGTACAAAAAGGGTTACAATTGCTACACGGTTCACCCGATATGGATGTAAAGACACTCAAATTAAAGCTGAAAGTCTGCATTTTAACATTATGGTCACTGTTCCATTTCAAATCCAATGTTCTGGAGTACAACAGAAATACTTTCCGTCCCCACTGTACATGCACCTGAAACAAACCCCTGCTAATGCAATTATCAATGCATTCAGATACAACTGCTAGTGCTTTGTAAAAATGCAGATACTTTGTGGTGTTCAGTACCTGTTTCAGGCCTTTCTGCACAATTCAGACATTTGATGAATATGCTCCTCCTTGCAATGTCCTTTATGATTAGGGTAATGTCTTTCTGAGAGAAAAATGTTGGTGCATATCAAGGATGACTCAGACTAATAGAACAGGCCTACAACTGTAATATAAAGCCAATAAAAGTGTTATGCATACAGTACATGCATACAGTTACAGTGGATGCATGTACTAATCATGTACATATTTTGAACAGGTTACACAGTTCTTATTTCTGAACTAATATTTGAAGATTTTTTAAGGGAAGGAAATTGTCAGTGGGATCAGCATAGTTCCCTGCCCAGAATATTTAAGGTGAAACAATTGGAACCATTGGAACTCTTTAGCAGGCCCCTTGTGCCCCTTGAATCAGTTGATGAGACATTTAAGTGCAGTGAGTGTATTATATAACTCAAGAAAATGCTAAGGCAAAGTTCAATAGTTTTTTTTCCTATTAACAAACTAAACAAAGATAAAAGAGCAGGAACAAGTCACCTTCCATGCGGACATGTAGTACGCCTCCAGCATTACCCGCATCCTGGGTAGCAAAATACCTCACCTTTGAAGCATGAAATCCACCATTTTAAAGTAATTACTGCTTCACACACAGTGACTTAACAAAGAGAATAAGCCATGGCGTTCATAAAAGTAAAATGTTTTTTTCATGTTCTTTTACAGGGGATGAATGAGTGTACAGCCTTCCAGTTTTCCAGCACTGAAGTAATGCTTCCTGTTCTTGTTTCTGTATACTCAACCAATGTTTCTTGTTCATTTTGGTTCACTAAGGAATGTGTTAAATTCCTTATAAAGTATGTGAATAAAGTATATAAGGATTAATGGGTAATGTCTTGAAACAGATTGCAATACGTATGGCTTGATTGTGCATCTCTCTACTAGTTGCAATTAGAAGTGACCTATGAAGTGAAACCAAACTAAAATGAGACATACGTAAGCCTTTTTCTGTATGGTTAACTAAGATGACTATACACAAAAGAAACCACCTCTTATATTTATTTCATTGAGGTAGTTAGTCATGTCTTCTACTACTGCTACCAGCTTGGTTAATCACATGATTCCCTCAAAAATGAGGGATGTAGCTACAGCTGAATTAACTATTGACATAACTAGCCTAGATTAAAGTGGATGCAGTGCTTTTTATTACAAAAAGATAACTGAGTGAACAGATAATGTATAGCAATTGAGCTGCTCCTATCATTAGGGAAATGGTCCTGCAAAATATATTTGGTAATTTGATGTTTC
Organism: Synaphobranchus kaupii; assembly: GCA_029718625.1. Classification (NCBI taxonomy): domain Eukaryota; kingdom Metazoa; phylum Chordata; class Actinopteri; order Anguilliformes; family Synaphobranchidae; genus Synaphobranchus; species Synaphobranchus kaupii. The sequence continues at coordinate 24,244,262 of CM056390.1, forward strand.
AAAAAACTTTAATTAAATAATTAATATGGCAATTTTAAGATACAGTATGTAGACTATATTATGATTGGAATATGGCCACGTGTGTGCTGACAGAACTGTTTTGTGAAGTTGGGAATGGAATTAAGCAATGAAATTATAAATTTGTGCATGAGAATTATTTCATCAAATGTCTTAAAGTGGGCATAAATTCATTGCGTGTCTTTTGCCATAGGCTAAACTTTACAATAGAAATGGGATTTTTCTCTGTTACAGACTGGAGCATCCAGAGCTCAAAGTCTGTGTAATACATGTATGCCTTTTCTTGACATGACACACAGAAAGTAAAGTGAAACAGAAATTGTTAGCCTATGTTTGGGGGTTTTGAATGGGGAATATGTCACTGGCTGGGCTGAAAGGTCCATTCAGCTATCTGACTGACTAGCTAGCTAGTTAGCTGACTGGGCAAGCTAGCTAGCTTGCTGGGTTGTCCAGAAGGCTGTCCAGGCTATTTAAGTTTGCTAACTAGTTTTGATAGTTGTCTTGAGGAACAATGTTAATCCAACTTTCACCAATTCTCTTGCCTTTGCACTGTCCCTCAGCACTAGACAGGACTGGCTGATTTTTTATTTTTTTTTAAATGGGAGAGTGCCAAAAGTGGAGGTGCCATTGGTTCCCTGGCCATTGATTCCATTGTAACAGTTTGAGGAGCCATACCACTACTCCTCTGCTCTTGTGAAAATTACTGAAGTTGAGGTGTAGGCTAGTACAGGTGTGTACTCCCCCAGGGAATTTTTCCTTGCCATTGTCACCATAGGCTTGCTCTTGTGGGGGTTTGGGCAGGGTTTACTGTGAAGTGTATTCTGACAATTGTTTGGAAAATGCGGTATGCACATACATTTTGATATGATTTTAATTTGATTTATAACTGATCAAACAAATGAATGGTAAAATAAGAATGTCTCTTATGTCTGATTTTATTTGTAAAATTGTATACATTACAACCCCAATGACTTTCCATACTATGATGGCTACATTTTTAAATGAAACAATCAGATTACAGAACACCAATCTCACAAACGGTAATTTCCCAACAAATTGCAGTTAGTGAGAGTGGTATCCTTGAGTTGGGTCACTGTTGGCCTCCTGTAGGTCGAAAGTGAGAGCAGATTTTCAACAAGTCAGCAGAACAGCACATTTGAAACACCTTTAAGACCTCGCAACTTAAGAAAGACAACCAATACCACACACGGAACGACATAAACACAATTGTTAGCATTATAATAAGCCCAGTTGTGTCTCATCGCCTCTAATTTTGAGAACATAAAACTATCAAAGAGCGTTTTGCGACATCAAAAAATAATAGAAACACATCCACTGAAGGAGTGTGACGCCTGATTACACTGCACAAATAGCTGTTACTGTGGGGGAGAAGTACAACGGCTAACTGTAACGGTTTGAAAGAATTCTGTCGTCAGTTTGCTTGATCAGCAACTGAATGTGCAAATGTGGATTTTTTTGTTTGTTTGTTTGTTTTTGTGTGCATTTATTTCTTAAAAACGTAGAAATCGTCTCTAAGGCCAAGGACATTATGAAGTCTTTGTTTTATCTCCGGAGAACCGTTAGCTAACCTGATGAAAACATATATGTGAGAAACAGCCTCCTTTGTCACAAATATAATTTACTGTTGCGTGTTGTGCAACTGTGTCATTTCAACGCATTCTTACGCAATTATTCTGGAATGTTGTTATTCATATAACGGAAACACAAAAGCAAACTTGCTGAATAGGTTTAGTTTGGGGAAATTAGTATCAATTAATGTTATGTAGCTACTTTATTTTGACTTAAATAAACCAAACCAACTTTAATTTATCGTTCCATAACCCATCATTTTTATTAAAATGCAAAGGTCTAAATAAAGAAGTAGATGCAGACGAATTCATATTTAGCAGTCTTCTTGTTTATGCTATTTATGACATGCCAATATTTAGCAGTACGTAGGCTATACAGTTTTGTCTAAATTCATTTTCATAAGTCTACTTAAAGTGTTTCTTGTCAATATATTTAAAGCCAAATGAATGTAGTAGCTACTTCTATATGTAGCCTATATCTGTTTTCGCTTTCAAGACATGCATGGGCTGCGTATGTGTGCACAATAAAATATATATACCCAAACACCATTTGCCTACTTTCGTAGGATAGTGGTATTTGAATTGATATTTTTTCAATTAAATTGGCCTTAATTCGTGAAAAAGTAGCGGACGTTGGTGACCCGCGAAACGGAATTATTGTGCTCAGGAATTCTCGATTCTATTATACAATTCTTAAATTGCAACAGTTCTGTTTTGTCGCCTTCATACATACTAAAATGTTTGATACTATACCTGTCAGTCGTTTTTCAAAAACGGAATAGATGAAACACGAAACCGAAGAGTACCTGGCGCCTCATAAAGGTAAAGGTAAGTAAATACGTTTGGAAAACACAGGCTGAAGTGCAATAAAATGTTATCATGTCTAGTTTGGCAGACGGTGTTATTAGCCTATCCAGTTTACAACGGATGTTACAATGTCACTCCAATTATGCAAGAAGGACTACCAAAAACTTAGCATACATCATAAGTAGCCTAGCCTACACCATTTATTTGAACGATTTTAGCATAGGGATTTTAATATAGAAGTGTTTAAATTTACTCAAGAATCTGAAAACATACGGACCACATATCATGGTATAGGCTAGTTGATTGTGGTCTGAATATTGGCTAGTCGGTCGTCCAGATAAACGATGCAGAAACTTCTTCTCCAGTGAGCAAGAATGAAATTGATCATTTAGTCAGTTATCGAAATAGCTTAAATACAATTATGTAAATATGGAGATGGACTGGAAAGTTCTTAATCATACCTTTTTGTCATTTATATTGCATTTGGGATGGTAAATTCTCATTTTTAACGGCTGGTATTACACCGTCGAACAATATTTCCATAGTATTAGTATATGCAGGTTGCACACCGTACAGAAGTTTATTCAACGTATAATTCACTTGAGTGAATAAACTAACCTTACTTTGATATATTTTAACATATTTTTTACTAAAGTTGCACCAAATTTAATGTCTATTCAAAAACTATGTAATTATATAAGTGTCAAATTTGTTTTGTTATTGCTGACTATAGTGACCACATCAGGCTACCCTGTGATTATGAGTGAACGTCCTACTGCAACTGGCTTGAACCTTGGACTTGCTGATCTGCAACAACTGTGGATTTATTTTTTATTGATTCTATTACTTTTATTGAAAACACCCAAAAATAAATGTATTTTATATGGACTACCACAAAAAGCTACAAGAGCAGGATGTCAGCATGGACGCAGAGCTGTCAAATATATTTGATGTGGCTCTTTTCTGAGGATAAATATATATATGTATATATATATATATATAAAATATTATATTTACCTTTAATTTATTTGAAAAATCAAGTGAGGTGAACTCAAATTGGCTGTCTTCATGACTCAAAATTATCACATTATAGTACATAGTCATTAAAATTACTATAGGTCCCAATAAGCAGGATTTCAGACAATAACACGAATTGCTACTGCAACAAAAATGACCTTGCCGATTTCATTCATTCATTTAATTGGCTGAATTTCTCTCGGGACATTTTAGGTTATTTATTTGTCTCTCGTAATAATCTAAGAACTTAAGTGGTGAAATAGATATTTTTATACGAAATGTTGCCATTTTAAAATGTTACAATCTCTTGTATGTTGTTTATATGATACTAATTAAAACAAATAAGACGACAGGCTTTACACTAAAATGGGTTTACCCTAGCCTACATTTTAAGATTTCATTGATTAGGCAACTTTTACAGCACGAAACGGACTAGCCTCTGAGTACATTTCAGAGCTACATACACTCTATTGGTCAAAACGGGTCCTCAGATCTTCAGAAAAAGGTTTCCTTTGTGCCCCCCTACACATTTATAGCAAACGGTGGTATAGCTTTCTCGTTCCAGGCACTCATCCTATGGAATTCTTTACCTTGAAGTATCAGGGCCTCAGTCTTTACTTTTAAATCCCTTCCAAAAATCGCCTTTTAAAACGTTCATTTTATTTTAATTGCTTTCTTATTTTTATTTCATCCATGATACTTTAATTGCATGACCTCTTTTACCTGTTTTCGTTCAATTTCTCACTCGCCTACCTGGCTTGTTATAGCTTTCTTCACTTTTGTTGTATTCCCTTTTGAGGAAACCGCTTTGGGTGTCTATATTAGAAGCCATTTGTAAATAAAGTAGCCTACTTTGTTGTATGTTGGTAGGCCTACCTGCAATCAATTCTTCTGACGTTAGTCAAACGCCATGATGGTCTATAATTAAAAACGGTGCAAAAGTGACGAGATAGCCTACTGGTTCTAAAACATCTGGGGCGCCACGGGGACTTAGATACTTTGTGAAATATTATGCAGAATATCAAAGTTAGTAAAATTAGAGGTGTTTAGATTGTGCGTACGTAACATCACAAAACAAAAACTCTACACATTTGGTGGTTGTCACTTGAAACACGTCGTCTGGGCTAATTTGTTGTCGGACAAGCTTGATTTGGTATAGTTTCATGTGCAAATTCGAATTCTGCGAAACGCGTGCATTTGTGCTTAGCCTACATGATGACTTCCACCACTTTAATTGTGCAACATATGAACCTGAGATACAACGGGGTATTAAATGTATGTCATAGCCAGAATTTATATCTAACTTTGCAGTTAGTTGTGAATTGCAAAATAGGCTACAGCTCATAGCAGTGGTAAAATTAGGCTACGTATGCGCTACCTCTTGAAACGAATTGCGGCGTCACCAATTTATGGGAATGCATGTATTAACTTAAAAGGAGTGCATACTAGACGTGCATAATGATACAGTAGCTATGTGGTGCACGTGCACCCCAAAAAGAACGCTGTTAGGCAGCCCACAGAAGAACGTAATCCTTACAGGCTCGAGCGCCTTCTAGTGGGAAGTATTGTTTTTACGTTATGAGCACGATTTAATGTATGCTACGGAACCTGCATATGAATACCAAAAAATAAAACGCGGCGACTTCTAAGCAACAAACTGACAGCCTGATACAACAGTAGAAAATAAAAAAAATGTCTGTTATCATATAAATGAAATACAATCAATGTCAATAATAGAAGTTATGTAGTATTTTTATTAGTAGCCTATACATGTATTTGATCATTCTTATCCTGGGTGATCTACACAATGTTGGCGGATATACGAGGAAAATTATTTGTGAAAATGTTTTAAATTGTTCAGCACTTATGACACAATACAATTCAAGCGAACTGGTTGATATAAAGCAACGAGTAGCCTAAAGACCAAACTTAACGATTATAGCCATTGAATCTGTGAAAGTAGGCTATAGCTGCTCGTATCGCTGTGACATCATGCACGTTTTACGAAAATAGCACGCGAGACTACAGTCGAAGAATAAACTTAATAAGGCAATCAATTTATATAGGCTACGTTCAAAACGTTCAACCTAAATCAGTTTAGCACTGCGATTATTCAATTTTCAATAAATATTCAGCGGTCTGGAATTATGACATTTTCGGTAGGCTACCTGTTCAGTTGTACTTGTCTGTGTATATTTTAATAGCACGACATCAGAACGACATATAATGCAAATGCGTAATTTGTTCGTTGAAATGTAAGTGAAAGAAGGTGATTGACAACAGCGCATTTTATGAGTTATCGGAGTAGATTGATAGGATAGTTCACATCGCTGAAACGCAGTGATACTGGCAGTCTGGGTATCAGCTTTGGTAACGGAAGAGGGGGGGGGGGGGGGGTGTTGCAATACAACCCTCTCCCTCCAGCATTACAGACGCGAAAAGTTTGAAGTCTTCGCCGTCGTCCGTCCTTTCGTTCTGTCTCTTCCTCGCTCGCTCCCCCTTCTCGCCACCCCCCACATCATATCACACAAATGGGAGTTGATAGAAGGTAATCCCCACCATGGGAGGAGGCATCCTGGCTTTGGAGGCGGGGTATTTTTCATTCAAATCCTTGGCGAGTCCTATAAAAAGGCAACTTTAGCACAGTGGAGCGGAGCAGTTTAGAAGGAGTGACCGAATTAAGTTTCAGTCTGGTCGGCCATAAGATAGTGTCAGAGATGCAACAATCTATCGGAGTGCAAACTGTCAAGGCGCTGAAAAATGCAGTTGTCTGCTTAATCCTGCTACCTCGTTTTCTCATGGCAGCGCTCATGCTATGGTTGCTTGATTTTCTATGCATAAGGAAGAAAGTGTTACTGAAGATGAGAGAGCAAGAAGGGAGTCCAGACGATCCCCCAATGTGTGTCTCCGATTCGAACAAAATGTTCAGCTGGGAGTCGCTGAAAGCGGTCTGGCATGGGCATAAATTGGACTTCTTTAAATCCGCACATCTTGGATATGCAGCGCCGAACACTGAAGTTGTGCAGCTCGGAGATAGGAGAAAAAGCCGGATTCTTGACCACACAAAAGGGAAGAGACCGCTCATCCTAAACTTTGGTAGTTGCACCTGACCACCGTTTATGACACGCCTGAAGGCGTTCCAGCGGCTTGTCAGCCAATACGCTGATATAGCAGACTCTCTTCTTGTATATATTGAGGAAGCGCATCCGTCAGACGGTTGGCTGAGCTCCGACGCTCCTTACCAAATCCCTAAACATCAATGTCTGGAGGATAGACTGAAAGCAGCTCAGCTGATGAACCTTGAGGTCCCCGGATGCCTTGTTGTTGCGGATAGCATGGACAACTCGTCGAACGCTGCTTACGGAGCGTACTTCGATAGACTTTATATACTTCAAGAGGGAAAGGTTGTCTATCAGGGAAGCAGAGGACCGGAGGGATACAGCATCTCTGAACTGAGGAATTGGCTTGATCAATACAGGAACAGTGTTGAGAATTCCAGAACTGTGGTGATTCATGTGTAATAACATAATAACGGTACTCTGACGGTATTCACTAAGTCCACAGAAAAATAACAAATGTTTGAAAGCTGCTATTACAATGTTAACACGCTACAATTCTTCAAGTGTTGTTGCTTTTAAGTATAATTCTCACAGAAATGTTTTTACATCCAGTAATGTCGTTTACTGTGTGGTGATGTAACACGCATGATGAATTACTTGTTCCGCCTGAGTTCGTTTGTTTTCGCCTTAGTCACAATAACTCACTCGTGATACCCGTTAGCTATCACCTGTAGCTACATGTGCAAATAGCCTATGTTCAAATAAGTACCGTTCTCTAATTTTCTGTCATGTTCTTCAAAGTGTGACTTTGTGTGTGTGTGTGTGTGTGTGTGTGTGTGTGTGTGTGTGTGTGTGTGTGTGTGTGTGTGTGTGTGTGTGTGTGTGAAAGCGAGAGAGAATGTTTAATGTTAATATGGCCATTACCGTTTACTCTAGTTTCGTTGTGAAGTTCGGTTTTTAAAAGGTTCACAACCAGAAAACCGATACTGATGTAATTTGATACTAGAGCACTCGGCGATGAGCAAGTTTCTCAAGGAACAATTTAGCAAGTGTTTTGTTTTGTAAATTATGCATACTTTTTTAAAATATAATTTTTTATAATAAAAGACTACTTACGCACTGATTCCATTCTTTTGTAAAACATCCCGAATCATACCCTTTTCCTATGGAACGCGCTTTTGTGCACCTGCTGTAGCATAGCATATATGTGCGGTGGTTTTTCCCCCAAAACTCTGCGTAAAGTTTCCCCAGCTGGGCTGTACACCATCTCTCAGATAATGCCTTGATAAAATAGCAAAGACCGTCTAGCCACGCAAACGATCTTAATCGTAGCCTACCTTGTCTGTGACTGCAGTTACTTTCTTTACATTTGATTAAGATGTGTTTATTATAATGACATGAGATATCCAAAAAAGTGAGTGCATGACATGATGTCCGTATCTGCTCTAGCGGCTAGCGCAGACTTTTCCTTTCATTTAAGCGCAGTTTGAAAACGTGTTCAATTCGCTTTATAACTAAATAAAAATCTAAAAACCAGGCGACATTAAGTTACCATTTAACATGCAGTTCAAATGTCACTGGAAACTGCGTACATTCGTGCGTTTTTGCGCTTGTAGGTTAGTAGGGACCGCATGCACCAGGCTTTTGATAATTTGGTTAAATGAGTCCAGACCTTTGACCGGAGAACAATATAGCCTACCGTTTACATTATTAGATGTAGCCTATTTAAGTAGCCTGATAGATCGACACCTACTACAAATATTTGAAAATAGTCCCATATTTTGCCTTTGATGAATCCATATAGAAATGTCATGGATGTTGTGTTACCTTTTTTTTTGTTTGTTTTGCTTTAATCGTATTTAACAAATTAACAGACAACGCAGCTGTGGACCATTTACATTTAATTAAGTTCTAAACAAGTGTCTTTTTAAATCTCCAGTTTTCCCATTGGGTTCCGACTGTTTGGCTTTTCAGCTACTCAAGGTGTTCCCAGCTGTGTTTAAACGAATACAGGCTTACATTCAATTCAGAAAAGTTGCGTGAAGCATTAGCAATGAAGCGGCAAGGGTGCTGAATAGAACATCCGTTTGCAGAACGCTGCCGATTTGCCAAAGTGAGCTTGCCTTCATTAGTCAGAACCAACATATGTGAAGTTATAGATAAGATGTATGAGCGAATCGGGGTTACAGAAGCTACACTTAGACCTACATTCTGTAGACCTGGCTACAGATTGACATGCCATTTAATAGTAACAACTACGTAGGCTAATACTAATGTAGATAATGGACTCATGACAAAAACGATGTTGAATCCATTCAATTTCTGCAGAACATGCAGCACTAGCGACATCTTACTGAGTTTATTTGGAAAAGTTTTGATCATCCAGGAGCCACAATCGAGGTGGGCAATGGACTGGGTTACCCCATATCACGTTGACACGTTGATGTATTGTATATGACCGGCTCGCTAAGGATTTGTACCAAGTAGCTTGACTACACCACCTGGTGAGATGGGCCAAGGAAATAGTTTTGAAAACCTTGTATTACACAGGCCAATCCCTCACAGAGAGCCTTGTATTACACAGGCTAATCCCTCGCAGAGAGCCTTGTATTACACAGGCCAATCCCTCACAGAGAGCCTTGTATTACACAGGTCAATCCCTCACAGAGAGCCTTGTATTACACAGGCCAATCCCTCGCAGAGAGGTTTGTATTACACAGGCCAATCCCTCGCAGACAGCCTTGTATTACACAGGCCAATCCCTCACAGAGAGCCTTGTATTACACAGGCCAATCCCTCGCAGAGAGCCTTGTATTACACAGGCCAATCCCTCACAGAGAGCCTTGTATTACACAGGTCAATCCCTCGCAGAGAGCCTTGTATTACACAGGTCAATCCCTCGCAGAGAGCCTTGTATTACACAGGCCAATCCCTCGCAGACAGCCTTGTATTACACAGGCCAATCCCTCACAGAGAGCCTTGTATTACACAGGCCAATCCCTCACAGAGAGCCTTGTATTACACAGGTCAATCCCTCGCAGAGAGCCTTGTATTACACAGGTCAATCCCTCACAGAGAGCCTTGTATTACACAGGTCAATCCCTCGCAGAGAGCCTTGTATTACACAGGCCAATCCCTCGCAGAGAGCCTTGTATTACACAGGCCAATCCCTCACAGAGAGCCTTGTATTACACAGGCCAATCCCTCGCAGAGAGCCTTGTATTACACAGGCCAATCCCTCGCAGAGAGCCTTGTATTACACAGGCCAATCCCTCGCAGAGAGGTTTGTATTACACAGGTCAATCCCTCGCAGAGAGCCTTGTATTACACAGGCCAATCCCTCGCAGACAGCCTTGTATTACACAGGTCAATCCCTCACAGAGAGCCTTGTATTACACAGGCCAATCCCTCGCAGACAGCCTTGTATTACACAGGCCAATCCCTCGCAGACAGCCTTGTATTACACAGGTCAATCCCTCACAGAGAGCCTTGTATTACACAGGTCAATCCCTCGCAGAGAGCCTTGTATTACACAGGTCAATCCCTCACAGAGAGCCTTGTATTACACAGGTCAATCCCTCGCAGAGAGCCTTGTATTACACAGGCCAATCCCTCGCAGACAGCCTTGTATTACGCAGGTCAATCCCTCACAGAGAGCCTTGTATTACACAGGCCAATCCCTCGCAGAGAGGTTTGTATTACACAGGTCAATCCCTCGCAGAGAGCCTTGTATTACACAGGTCAATCCCTCACAGAGAGCCTTGTATTACACAGGCCAATCCCTCACAGAGAGCCTTGTATTACACAGGTCAATCCCTCACAGAGAGCCTTGTATTACACAGGCCAATCCCTCGCAGACAGCCTTGTATTACACAGGCCAATCCCTCACAGAGAGCCTTGTATTACACAGGTCAATCCCTCACAGAGAGCCTTATATTACACAGGTCAATCCCTCACAGAGAGCCTTGTATTACACAGGTCAATCCCTCACAGAGAGCCTTGTATTACACAGGCCAATCCCTCGCAGAGAGCCTTGTATTACACAGGCCAATCCCTCACAGAGAGCCTTGTATTACACAGGCCAATCCCTCACAGAGAGCCTTGTATTACACAGGTCAATCCCTCGCAGAGAGCCTTGTATTACACAGGCCAATCCCTCACAGAGAGCCTTGTATTACACAGGCCAATCCCTCGCAGAGAGGTTTGCAATGAAAAGCAGAGACGTGGCTTCAGGTTCGAGCACAAATGTTTATTGCTACAATGAGATCCACAATATTAGCATGAGCGCTAATTGACAGAACACAGCACCTTGCATTGCAATAGACGGATGATGATTATAGAAGAATAGAGGATAGTTGGGTCAACTAGGAGGAGGGTGAGCTACAAACTAAGGAATCATGATGTCAATAGTCCGGTGTCAATCATGATGTCATAGTCCGGTGTCAATCTACCCCCACCTTTTGTATCATCATCCGACGATAAGGAAACACGAAGAGCTAGTCCCAAGGTCTATAGTGAGCGATAGATAGCAGTGGTCATATTACTATTACCAGGAATCTGGGAGGTCGCAGCCCCACTTGTTCCACCTCCAGTAGATTTTGAGGGTTGAAATGACAGCTGGCACTGACGATACAATCAATTCAGCTGGCGCTGAAATGACGATAAAACAGCTGGCACTCTTTCAAGGCAGCCTCACAAAAGGTATTCTATTGAATTAAAACAGGCCGCAGGGTGTGCAGAAAGCAGCCTTCGTTCGGTCCTTTTTGGTTACTGGGACTTGATTGTACCAACTAGCCAGGTCCAAGGTTGGAAACCAGTGTGTGCCTGAGTTTCCTCAATCTGGAGGAGAGGAAATGCATCTCGGCGGGTCTTGCTGTTTAGTTCCTATTAGTTGATGCACATTCAGAGGCTTCCGTCCTTCTTCACCAGGTTGATAGGAGGCATAGGGGCTGCTACTCTCCCGGATAACCTGGGTAACTAGCAACTGAAGAATACAGGCCTTAACTGCATCATAGTCTGAGGGGGGAGTGCTCTTAAACATCTAATGGACTGGCATGTCATCAAGCCCAGGGAAGTCATGAGAAATAAGATTAGTACATTCTAGATCACCATCATAGGCAGAGAAAGGGTCTGGAACTGAACCTACCTGACAAGTATGAGAAGACATGGAGACCAGAACTTAGTCTATAGGTGATGCAACCACCTCTGTGACAAAATCTGGTAAACTCACTATCTGTGCAGGGCTTAGCATAGAGGGTGGCATTAGTAAGCCCTACATTGACCACTGAAATGTATGCTGTGCCCCTAACCACCTTAACCATGGAAGGAGAAACTAGTAGGTCTGCCATGGATAGTGACCTTGACTAAGTAATTCCAAGAACCCAGTACCAGGAGGGCCAGAGTAGACCTGAGGGCACGTTGTGGCCACCATTTTAGTAGTGCCCCTGGGTGTATGTATTGGCTTTCTACCATGTACTTTAACAATACCTGTCCTAACAGGCCAGCCTCAAGCTAAACCTCGCCTCTACCCTTGCTCAATTTTGAAGATCTACAATGGGCGGGAAATTTGCATTTGGAGATACCTCCCCCTGACCTCTCATACTAGGTGAAGGGGGCGTTGACTTGTCTTCAGTCTTAGAGTTAACAGACGGTCATTTGGTTTGTTCAGTTTTTCTCGCCTGAATGTTCATCTCAAAATCATATGGGAAAAAGTGCCTGCTGCATTCACACACATTCTTTAGCTGTGTCTCAGGTGTATCTGGTGGATAGCAAGGTTATTACAGTTAACTGAAACTGAAACTAAAACTGAAACTAAAATCAAAAAAACATTTTAGTTAACTAAAATAAAAATAAAAACTGAAATTACTTTAAAAACTAAAACGAAACTAAAACTGTAATGTAGTGTTCCAAAACTAACTGAAATAAAATAAAAATGACCATGAATTCTTTTTAGTTTTAGTTTCTGATCCTCCTCCTGACTGTTGATAGCACAGAACGTTTTTGTTTGGATAATCCATATTGCATATAGTGTAATTTGAAACATTCAAAACAAAAAAGGTGGGACAGTGTGTAAAATGCACATAAAAGCAGAAAGCATTGATTTGTAAATTTTCTTTTACATATATTTAATTGAAAATAGTACAAATAAAAGATATTTAATGTTCCATACTATTCCCATGTAATTTAGTTTACTCTAGTCCCACTGCCCAATTCCCATAGAGATCCATTGAAATGCAGAGAGGTTATAGTATCGCTTGTGAAAGTACCTGAAAATAAGATATGAAGAGTCTTTTGATATCCTTTTATACCCAGTCATGATAGCATCACCTGTTTACCTGTGGAATGTTCCAACAGTTTGAACTTCCCAGTCTTTTTTTTGCCCTTGTCCCAACTTTTTTGGAGCGTGTTGCAGGCATCAAATTCGGAATTAGCATATATTTACAAACATCAATAAAGTTGATAAGGTAAAACATTAAATATCTTCTTTGTACTGTTTTCAATTAAATATATGTAAATGAGAATTTACAAATCACTGCTTTCTGCTTATGTGCATTTTACATACTATTTTACTTTTTTGGAATTGGGGTTTGTATTTTTCTCTCCCCCAACCCAACTACTGACTGTTATTAACTGAAATAAAAATAAAAAATAAAAATAAAATCGGTTGAAAAACTAAAACTAAAACTGAAATTGATTGAAAAACTAAAACTATAAACACACTCTGAAAACAAACTAAAACTAAACTATATTAGAAAGTGAAATTAAAAAATGAATAAAACTAAAAACTAAATTAAAAACTTAAAACTATAATAACCTTGGTGGATAGTTAGCATTCTCAATTGCAGTCAGCCATTGTTTTCTCTCACCCTCATCTTGCAGTTGCTGTTAAAAATAAATGAATTGCTTCAACAACGTTAAAGGGTAACTTTTTTTATAACAAAAATTTTTTTCGCTGTAAACGTGTTTGTATGCCTACCTTACAATTAAACTTATTCATGCATTCCGTTATTTCAACAATTCTGAAATAATATTGTATATCATAAGAAACTGGTAGAAAAGCGTCTTTGTGCTGCCCTCTACGTCATACGGATAACTGTTGTCGCCCACAACGGAAACAGCCAGCACCTGATTAGTTTGACCCGCTGCGTTACTTTCGTTTCGCCTCCACGTTTTTAAACCGGAACAACGTGGCGTCCTGTTCAATTCTCTTATTCCACCTAAATAGTCCACTAAAATATGTTTCTGAAAATATTTGAGGTGAGAAATAGGCCATGCAGTTGCTGAATCTTGATTCATATTTGATGTGCAATGTCTAGTTTAACAGTTTGATCCGAGTTATACGAAATCATTTGTACAATGTACGTTAATGACGATGGACACAGCTCCTCCGCCCCCACCCCTCTCCCTCGCTCACCCCACAAAGTATTTTTCAAAATTGTGTAGTAGGCGGAGACTGTCATGGTTTGGCTGTCTTCCTTCCATCTCTGTGGTCGTTTCCTCTCGGAGCCATGTGTGGGCGCTCTTGTCCTATTTTTTCCGCCACCATGCGGGGTTTTTCCACCTCCAGGTACTTATCTGGTGCACCTGTGTTGAGTTCCCAGCTGACTATATAAGCACGGTGCTTCATACTTCCGGTGCTTTTGTGTTATCATTGCCACTGCACAAAGCCGGTAACTCGGTATAGGAATTCAGACGACCACTTGTCCTTTTGATTTTCAAACTCAAAGTCAAAAGACTTGTCTGTAGTGTGTTAGAGAATTCTGTTCTTAGGTTTCATTTCTCCTTCACACTTTATTTTCCTGCCTTAGTTTTCTTTTTCCTGTCTCGCAACTAGGCAGCAACCTTGGTTCTCTTAGTTACCTTTTACCTCTTTGTTTTTAGCTCTCTGCCAATTTTCAGAGCTAGAGGTATTTCTCTCTTTGTTTCTATTTCTCTGCTCGAGTCTGTGAGCTTCGCCCTATTTTCTTGGGTCCCTATTATTTTCGGCTTACGCCGGTACTGTTTCCCTATCTGTTTTATTTTTGCTTGAGTCTGCAAGCCTCGCCCTATTTTGGGGTCGTTATTATTTTCGGCTTTTAGTCGGGAGTTATTATCCCATTTCTTTTCTCTCTATTTCCTCTAGTGGATATCTTTTTTATCCCTTCTCAAATGCGTCTGGTCCTCTGAACCGACCCCCTTACAGAGACAGGCTGAGACAGTGGGTGTAGTTGCTCTTTAAACCCTTGCAATTTGCCGCACTACAGCGAAGTGACCTTTTATTTTCAGTAAGCACAAATGTAAACTGAACTGAACACCATAAACCTAGTTTTCTTTCTTTAGTGGCTAGCTTGCTAGCTCTCTCTCGAACGGCTTCCAGGCCAAGTAGTAACACCCAGCCCCTCTGTCTGTATTCAGTAGGAGTGGAAACCTGTGACTGGCATTGTCTAATGCCCACCCATACACCGTAAGCGCCTGCACTGTTGTAGCCCATAGTACGGAAGGAAACTGGAGCATGACAGTACTTTGGGGCTACATCGCTCCACTCACTACATGTAAAGATTTAGCTGAGGGCTCATTTTAATCAAATCAGGAGGACAGCTACTCTCTACAAATAAAATAAAAACCCAAGGTGGCATTTCCCTTTAAACTGGGTGCATCAATTATTGAGAAATAGAGGCTAGTTGGGTCAACTATGAGGAGAGAGATGGTCCGGTGAAGTATAGTACCAGTACCATCGACTTTTGCATAAAGTGGTCACACATGTTGATTGAAGTACATTTCAAGAGTAAACCGCTGAACATGTTCCAAAATGTAGCGGATATAGCCCCTGGTTCTGGGGGGCACAGGATTTATTAGATTTTGTTGTTACTCAGCATTTAATTGTTCCATTAAAGCAGATAATTACATAGTTATGTCACATCATATGGCTTCTTGGATCTAAACTGATTGCTGGTTTTTAAGGTGAAAACCAAAACCAGCAAGCTCTGTGGTTCTCCAGGACCAGAGGGTATTCCATAAAGCTGGATTAGTGAGTTAGCTGCATAACTGCACTGAGTAAAACCCTCCCAAATCTGGAACATGGACTGAAGTAGAAAGAGCTGTTCCGGATTTTACTCAGTGCAGTTATCCAGCTAACTCAGTAATCCTGCTTTGTGGAATATCCCCTCTGGGACCTCAGCCATGCAAGGAGTGTCTAGGTCTGCACAGAATTTTATACTCTGACTCTGATGATTATATTGTCTAGTGATACTGTAAAAGAAAAACGTTAGTGTACTTGTTGCTTTGTTTAATTTTTTTAAAAATCTCTAAATTTTATCAGTCTATTCTCTGAGGTGGAGGTGATTTTGCCAGTACATATGTACTGTGCTAGAAGACAATAATGATTTATAAAATCAGTCACCTCGATAAATACCATGTCACAATGGCAGAAATAAATATTAAATAGAACTGGCTGAAATGGCCAAGCTGCAGTGCCGCCTGAAGGTATTCAAACCCCTTCACTTTTTGCACACTTTATTGTGTTGTAGATTTAATTTTAAATGGATAAAATTGGCATTTTTGCCCATCAAATCAACTCATAATGACAAAGTGAAAACATGTTTTTAAAATGTTTATTAAAAATCAAAAACTGAAATATCTCATTTACATAAGTATTCATACCCTTTGCTTTAATGCATTTTTAAAGTATTATATTTAATAGTTGGTCCCATATCCTTTGCATGCTGTTACTTTCTGAAGTCTGTGACCCAAAAACATCAAAAGACTCTCGATATCTTATTTTCAGGTACTGTTACAAGTGATACTATAACCTCTATGCATTTGAATTGATCTCTATGGGAATTGGGAGGTGAGACGAGATTCAGCTGTAAATTACACTGGTACAGTATGGAACACATGATTGGCTAAATGGCTGTAAATCATCAAGGGTCTAAGGTATCAAACGAGCCCCAAACCATCACTCTGTGGCCAGATATGGAGTAGATGTGGTTGGATCACTTTAAGGGCTGTTTCTCCTGACTTTTTCCCCCCCATAGAGTTCTATAGGAAAATGAGTCAGGAGAAACAAGCCTTAAAGTGATCCATCCACATCTACTCCATATCTTGCAACAGAGTGATGGTTTGGGGCTTGTTCGATAGCTCAAGACCCTTGATGACTTACAGCCATTTAGCCAGCCATGTGTTCCATACTGTACCAGTGTAATTTACGATAGAGATCAATTCAAATGCAGAGAGGTTATAGTATCGCTTGTAACAGTACCTGAAAATAAGATATCAAGAGTCTTTTGATGTCGATGGGTCACAGACTTCAGAAAGTAACAGCATGCAAAGGATATGGGACCAAATATTAAATATAATATTTTAAACATACGTTAAAGCAAAGGGTATGAATACTCATGTAAATGAGAGATTTCAGTTTTTGATTTTTAATAAATTTAATAAAACATTTTAAAAACATGTTTTCACTTTGTCATTATGGGTTATTGAGTGGAGATTGATGGGCAAAAATGGAAATTTTATCCATTTAAAATTAAATCTACAACACAATAAAGTGTGCAAAAAGTGAAGGGGTCTGAATACTTTCAGGCGCTACTGTATAATAGCACTTAAACTTCTGCTGTATTTAATTCAGCTGATTTATGCACAAACTTGGTTGTCAAGATTTCTAATTTAATCTGGGCAACATAATTTAATTTCATCTTTAATATTAATATTAATTTAATAATTTAGCAAGGGTGTAGTAGGAACCATTGTACATTGTACCATTGTACAACTCTACCCAGTCCACTCAAACCTGCATTTAACACAGTTTAGGTAGACATTTTCATTATTTATATCATTGTGTTATGATAATGATGAGATATTTTCCTCCTGATGAAGTAAAAATAAAGTAAATAAGGCTTGTCTTTGACCTCATTGTTGACGTTAGATTCAAGATGATGGAGGAGAGAGGTGTGAGGCAGGCTGCAGCAGCTCAACTGAGCCCTCTGTGCCACGGCAGGTAGGAATAATGGTAGAGATAGTACCAGACAGTAGAGATAGGCAGCCAAATGAGTACATCTCAACCACTATATATCCATAAATATACGATTTTCTTTTTAGTTTGTTTTTAAAAAAGTATTTAAATGGAAACAGAATAATATCTAATAATAGAACATGTAAGCCAGCTACATAAGAGTGCATTTTTCTTATATGTTATTACAGGATGTGCAAAGTGTAGAAAGAGAGGTGGCAGAGCATAGTAGTGACACAGTTCAGGTGAGATATTATGAGCAAAGCATAGCCTACACTTCAAGACAAAGACTGGTAACTAGCAACATTTTATGATCTTAGGTATAGTGAAATATTACGATCTCAAAGATCAAATTCCAATAATTTAAAAAATCACAAATGAAAAACAAAAAGGATCAGTCAGAATTAGAGAGAAGTGGTGGGTTCAGAGCAGGTCAGCCAGGCAGAACATCATAAGCTATATCAACTTCAGCCAGGATGCATCATTGAACAGAACCTTGCAAAACTGTCCCTTCGGTTCGAATATAGAAGGTATAAGGACTATCCATGGCTGCACTGCTGTCCTAATGTGAGTGATGTGCTCTGTTTTTATCGGCTATTGGATGCACACGTTCAAAAAATACAAATCAGCTAAGTCCCCTTGCCAAAAGTCTAGACCAGGCGTTTGTATCGTTGGGATTCCAAAACAGAAAAAAGCCAACGAAAAATTATAATTACATGAAATGTGTTAAGCACAAAAAGTGGCCATAACAACACAAACATATCAAGCAAATTCACTTGACACGCAATCATCAGCAAAGGCTCTGCAACAACAGCAAGAGAGGTCATATCTGCTAAAAACTGTGGGCTCTTTGCAGTTCCTTGCCACGGTAACGACAACACTGAGGGAACTTTTAGGCAGCTCCTTCGTCTCAGGTCAGATGATGCTAAGGGGCTGGATACATGGCTAGGAACACGGTCCAATTATGTCAGCCATAAAATTTTAAATAAGATTTTGAACATCCTGTCTACAGACATTATGAACACAGTGCATAATTTACCAACACTCCAGTTCTCCATCATCATGGATGGCACTCAAGATGTGGCAGGAATAGAGCAAGAATCTATCTGCATCTGATATGTGGACCATAACCTAAACGTTCATGAAGAGGTTGTGGGTCTCTATGAGAGAGACCCTGGCTAAGGTGGCCACTGATGTCCTCCAAAGATTGCATTTGCCACTCTCTTGTATCCGTGGGCAGACATATGACGGAGCTGCCAACATGTCTGGCAAGACTGGTGGGGTGCAGGCCAAAATCAAGGAGATGCAGCCTCTAGCCCTTTACGTTCACCGTGGCCCACATTGTGTTCATTTGTAACACAGACTGCCTGCAGCTCACCTTCTGCTGCACAAACTTGGATGCCTCCAACTAATCGGGCAAGTTTAAAACTATCTTTAAAGAAATTGCCAAATCTGAACGAGGGAGCCTCAAAACACTGAAGTTCTTATGCCCTTCCAGATGGGTTATCAGAATGATGGCTATTGGAGTTGTTCTTGGGCAGTATGAGGCAGTGCTGGCCACTCTGGAGGAGATGGCCTCATATGTTTCCTCGGACACATCTACCACTGCCATGGGGGTTTTTCAGGCGATTCAAAATGGGGAACAGAGTACTTGCGCTTCTTCTTGCTTGCAAGGTAATTGGAAAACTAGTGTGCTTGAACTGTTCACTGCAGAAGTTTACTGGAACAGTCATGAGTATAATGGCAGCGGTGGAGTGTGTGAAAACAACTCTGAAATCAAAGAAGTCAAATGCGTTGTTTCACCACATATACAAGAGGGCCACTGAAATGATTACCAGCACAGATATTGAGCCAATCCAGATGCCACATGTCAGAAGGCCACCCAAGCGCTTCATAGGGAATGCAGAAGCATTTATCTCCGCAGCCACTGAAGACCAATACAGAATCGACTTCTTTAAAATGCTGGATGCGGTTGACATGCAACTAACAGAGCGTTTTGACCAGAGCAGCCTGCACGTCCTGAATTAATTAGAAATGGTGCTCCTGACTGGAAAGATTTTATCAGCCAGTACCCAGAACTGAATCACCATTCACTGGAGGGACACTTGGCAATGTTCAAACTGCAGCATGATTACAATACCACTACTGAGGCTGCCAAAATTTTCAGAAATTAACTGCCAGAGGTCCGCAAGCTCTTCAGAAAGTCTGGTGAGGCTACTTTTGGTGGTTTCTGCTTCTTTTGCCGAAGCAGAGGGAAGTTTAATTTCCCTGACATGGTTGAAGACTTGGCTAAAGCAGCACTATGACAAAGAGCCGTTTGACTGACTAGGGCTGTCAATTTTTACAAAAATTGAGTTTGAACAGATATATCATAATACAGAAATTTGTGAATTTGAATGCAATTTTCTGTTAAAATTTAAAATGATAAAACGTTGGGTAAATATAATTATTATGTCCCAGTTTTAATTTCCCATTAAACTTGTAGCTACAATATATAGCTTAAATGTGGTAGGCTAACTAAGAAATTACTGCTAAACAAGCTGTCAAAATGAGCTAACTATGGACTGACAGAAAGTATAATATAAACAATCGTAGCGATTATAATTCACAGTGTATCACATCACGGTAAACTCACCCTTGCTCAAAATAATTGACGGAACACTCCGCAAAAGTTGAAAACGACCGTAGGCCTAATATTTTTGTGCTATCATCTTGTTTTTTCGCATTCAACCAAAGATGGTACATAATAAAAATATGCTCCACTTGCTCCCAACATTAACCATATCAATTCGCCAACAAGTTTTCTGGGAAGATTGCCCAAAACAAGTGAGTTATCTTGTCACGTTATCACTTTGGTTGGACCAGAGATGACGTTATATGGCTGCGCCCGTGTTATTAACATTATTTTAGCATCCTCATCAGTGCAAAAAAGTACTTTACGAACACCATGGGTGTCCATTACAATGTTTGCTAGAATCGGAATACATCATTTGTAGCAAGTATTTGAAAAAATGCAAATAATATTGCAAATAAAGAACCATTAGCGGACAGATATTTGTATTGATACAAATGAAAGACAGTAGCTGTGAGTCAAACGATCCCATCGCGCCTGCCACACACTGAGAGCAATCACGTTTTGGGGCCGTATGGAAATATTTTGGAACTTACATACTGCGGGTACCTTGAGAGCTTACCAGACAAGGTCGTGGAAATCGTCAAGGGTTGTGTTCCACTGCACAATTACAGTAGGGTGAATTCAGATAAAGTGGGACACTTTTTGGAATTTTGCCTTCTGTTACCTGTTTCGATATTAGTCCAACACATTTACACAGCACATGATACAATTCTGAAATCCTCAAGATGTTATCTGACCACATAAAAAGAAAAAATGTAGAAATCTTGCTCACAGGATGCATGACACACCTTTATATTTCATTTGAGCCACAGCACATTTTTTCATCTGCGTTTGGGAATTTGGGACACCAATTCTTTATAATAAAACCCCAATAACAAGCTATAATGTAGTACATTGCAATATATTTTAATGGTGCACCATGCTTAAATACACTAAGTAAACATCAGGACCCAAGCAAAAAAATATTATACTTTAAGTATACTTTTAGTTCGTACTCATCATGTAGTAACTACTCATTTTGTGTTAAACTGGCCACACGATCCCCAGCCCAGTGTCACAACGAGCCCCGTAGTGGTAACCAGCCACCCGGTTGGGAACCGATGGTCTGATCCCTATCCCACTTTGCTATGGGTATAGAAACTTTGACTGTTTTAACCAGCCTTGCCTGTTCACAGAGGTCGTCTCTTACGCCCCTCTGCTAGGTGTGGACTGTCATCCACGTACCACGCAGTGCCTACATACTTACATGCGGCAACTACGCCGACTAGATGGTACCACGGCAGTATGTCAGTTCATACTTCATCAGACACGGGGGCCTTCAGTCTTCTCCCCTACACTATACAACCTTTTTGACGTGCCCTTGGAACTTTGCAATTCCGCCGACGCCTGTTAACCCCTAGGTTCGGGGTGCCTAATCCCCTTTAATTAATGTAATTAATTTTAACAGATACGTATCATCATATCTTAGTACAACAATTATTATTCAATCATCAATTAGTCATTCATTTCATAGGCTTCATTCGAATAGCCATTGTTAGTACATTCTTATTCTTAAATATATGATTCCCCTTTGACCTAACTCAGAGGCCATAAGGTTAGTCTCGGCACATTGGATACATCAGAAAAGGGAAGCAAGGGGCCCCTGCCACCGCCCCCCCCATATCTGTCTTTTTCAGTTCCTTAAGACTTAGGGTTACACAGAGACCATAAGGTTAGTATCGGCACATTGGATAGATCAGAAACGGGAAGCAAGGGGCCCCTGCCACCGCCCCCCCTATCTGTCTCTTTCAGTTCCTTAAGACTTAGGGTTACACAGAGGCCATAAGGTTAGTCTCGGCACATTGGATAGATCAGAAACGGGAAGAAAGAGGCCCCTGCCACCGCCCCTCCGCCATCTGTCTCTCTCAGTTCCTTAAATCTGAGGGTTACACGGAACGCAGGATGTACCCTGTCATCATTTCTGCACAAACATGTGAGTCTTGCTTCATGCCAATTCGACAGCGACACACTCCTTTTAGTTTAATGATTACATACTACGGATAAATGTGCATTAAACATATATTGCAATAAATGTAAAGTAAAGAAACACTTAAATCAAAGGAATAATACGTGGATTAAACATGTTCTTTAAGCACTTAAAAAATATATATGGTAATCAGCTCACCATTTTTATTAAGTCCTTTATTCACGGCCCCTCACTATGCTATCAAGAGATAAAATAAATTAGGCTATATACCTTTTATAAGTACCCTAAAATATCACTAAATATGCACAACACTAAAGTACAATTTAATTACATATATTTCCAAATGAATTACACATTTTAAGCATACTTTAAATTAAGTATTAAAAGTATAAGTACACTTGAAACACATTTGGTATACTTAAATTATATTTTTAATATACTTAAGTATACAATTTATTTCTCTTGTGGAACTTGATAGAACATTATCTCTAAATATAAGCTCTAAAACTCATTAACTTATTAACAATCATAACATAGTTCATCTTGACAAAAAAGAGACCACTGACCTAAATATGACTTGACAGCAATATAAAAAGTATTAGAGTTGCATTACAGTTAATATAGGGTACATTACCACGTACATATGCAAATACTGAGTTTCCCTAAGTATAAAATGGGATAATTTTCCTCCATTAGAATAGCCCACAACACTGTCCCACATTACCAGAAACATGCTGTCCCACATTTCCTGACTGTGTTTGGTAATGTGGGACATATAAGAAATGCCTGAATTAAAAAAGTCTAAACATAATATTTACCACTTTTACATTTTTTTTGTTGCACAAGTATTTCATATGCATAATTACATCATAATTAGGCACAGTGTATTGTTTACGACAGATTTAGAACCTTAACATTAATTCAATCAAAAGCTTATGTCATTGACCTAACCATGTATTTTGCCAGGTGACCTTCATATATGAAGCTTGCCATGATCCCCATCATGACATGACATCAATGAAATCATGTGACTTTGATCATGTAGTTTCTCTGCAAGAACCTAGTTACAATTATTTTGATTGGCTCTTGACAGAGCAGGAAATAAACATGTCAAAGCTTAGTTGTCCCACATTACCTGATGTCCCACAATACCTGAATTCACCCTACCTGATTTTCACTGATGCAGCTTTTGGGCAGACATCAAGGTACATGACACCTAACCTCCCATTTACCAAAAAGCAGGGGGTTTCCAGCCTGGAGAGTGGAGGAGACTGCCAGAGGGGAAGAACAGTTTGGTGGACCCAGGAAGACTGTCTGGTGTCAGGACAACACAAGCTGCCCTAGCAACAATAAATTACCTGAAGGACTTTTTTCAAGCACCTGAGGGTATTGTTTCTTGGCAGTACCGTGTTGTGAGGCACAAACTAATTGACTGACAATTTATTTACAGTGATAAAGCTTTGTTTTTTAGGCCCATATTTTGTGGCATACCACTAATTTAGTTAATAAAATAATTTTTCTTGGAAATTTTGACTGCGTTCTGTTTATTCCTCTGTTGTCTTATGTAGGGACAAAATTACGTGTCTTACAATGAAGAGTTATTTGTAAAGCACTGATTACACCTATTCTACGTGTTAAGCATTACCGTGAATGCCTAGGGCCTGTGGCAGCCATTAAACTTTGGTCAAATTATTGTAAGGGAACAAATGCTAAGGATTACATGTCGCCTGGTTGTCGCCACTTTGTCTAGGTCATAAAATATATGTAAGGAAACCCATCCTCTTACATTTTTAGTATGCAAGCCAAGTCATTCTCTTTATCATGCCATAAAAGGTAGTATTTCCTGTACATTCAAGAAACAGTAGAAGCATTTTCTTAAGAATGTTTGTTGTTGTATTATGTGTTTCCATCTTGTACACCTTGCCACGGCCTGATATGTAAAAAGTTTCCATTGGAATTGTTTTACAATAAGAGTACTGAGGTCAGCGGGTGCTGGTAGCCGCCAGGGTTAGGGAGTGGGTGTGGGACAATGCAGGATGGGAGGGAGGGAGGGACAGGCCACAGGGGCAAATAAAACTAGCTGTTAAACAATGAGTGTTAGATTTTTATAAAATTAATAAAATTGTTCACAAAAAAAAAATAGAAGAAGCAGTTTAATGCATTATCAACAATATGTTCCATAAAAATAAAATTAAAATGTTCATTAATATAAAACGGTACTATAACAAAACTAACGATACTACCCCCAGAACATTTCAAATAAAAAATTAAAAAATAAAATAAATATGGCCACAAAAAAAAACAGCCTTAATCCAGTGCAGATCTAATCTTTGTAGAACTGGAAAGTCATCAGTGGAGATTGTTGCAAGCTCCAGGTCAGTGATGTAAGCACAGAGGACAAGACACTTGGGTCAGACAACTTTGACAAACTTATATAACTTATTTGCAATCTCCCTCCAAGAATTTGAAGCCATTTTGCTGTCTTTATAATCTCTGCTTGATCAGTCATAAAGGTGTAGGTATCCCCTAACAGTCTCAGCATGTATAGCCTCAAAGTCATTCATGTTTAGGTCTGGTCTTCAAGATGACAACAGAAATTGGACACTGAGCAGAGGTCAGGCTTAGGGTTAGTGTTTTGGGATGTGTTTGGCAATGCAGCCACCCATGTAATATTTTAGACCAATTGCAGGCAAACTCCGCATTGACGTGGGTATGCGAACATCTTGGCTAGGTCGGCCAATCACTGCTCCGACAACAAAATGTAAGTCAACCATAGAACTATACTACAGTTAATTGAAGTCGACCCACCATAGAAGATTTCCCGACGCTTTACTTGTCGGTCAAGTGGAGATGTGTCTGATTGATCCAAAATTTGAATACAAACGGAGCAATTTTGGATTACGATCACATCCATTACATTACAATCCATCAAGATGAAAGTATTGGATAAACTAGAAGTGAATGCAATTTAACACATTTAATACTTTTATGTTTTTTTAAAACTTTTATGTTGAACACTAGATGTCATCACGACCCCTTGGGTGGTTCAAGTCTATATGACCCGTCATAGGGATGCTTTAATTATCATATGCTAATTATTACAGTACCCCAAATTGGCAGGAAACGCACAGAAATGCTGTACATCACATGTGTACATGCTGAACCCCTATGACTTTCCAAAAACAAACAAAAATAAATACATAAAATAAAACAAACAAAAAAAAGTAACCCTAACCCTCATCCTAAACCATTACTGTCTCATACTCATGCCCATCCCTAAAAAAAAAGGGTGTGTGTGCATAGCCCTAACCCCATCCCAAAACACTAACCCTAAGCCGGAACCTAAAAACTATCCTTCTCTTACATAACCCCCCCCCCCCCCCCCCAAAAAAATAGGCAATAATAATAAAATAAAACCCTAGCTAGTAGGGTCATATTTTACACAAACCACCGCCAACACACATCTAACCCTAAATTTCCTCCAGGCTAGCTAGACCATGATGGAGGACTGGAAAGTTCAGGAAGTGCGGCTCAGAAGGTCAGCAAAGGACTGGAGCCGTGGAGAGCTTCTAGAACGGTTTGTGGCACCTATGACAAGGCAAAGGAGACGGTATTCCCCCAGGCAATGAAACAAGGTACATGGTACTGACCAACATGGTGCTCTCTGCTAGGCATACTCGAAGCTTCAATAAAGTTTATATAATTATACTTCAAGTATGCACAAGTATACTGTTTTTTCACATGGCGGGATATGCTTAAAATGGCTGAGGTGGAGAGACATGTCACACAATAGGTGAATTCATCTCAGTCGCTTCACAAATGTGTACAAAGAAAGATACACCTTTAAGAATATGCCTAAATTCTTGCCTATTGACTTTTTGGGGTGAAATCTAGAATTAACTTTGTCATGTTCTTTATCAGTACTGTTGAGTTGACAAAACAAAACAGCAGTCATTTCTTGGGGTGCATCTCAAACTGCTTTTAGGTCTCAAGCATTTTATCTACAGTGCTTGTTTATTGAGACCCCATTTATTTCTTGGGCATAATATGGGGAATTAAATAGTCTTGCTTTTAATCAGAAATGCATTTGTTTTTTGTTATGTTGTTTTCTAAAATCAATCTTTGTTGAAGGTTTATTTTAATATATTAAATACAATTCCTATAAATCTGGAAATGACCAATGAACTAAACCATCCAGAAATGCAGATAAGGCTCATAGTTTGAACAACACCTTGATGTTTGAAGCTTTAATGCTACTCAATGCAGTGACTACAGTAAACTCTGAAAGCCTTACAATAGATGTTATTGTTTGAACTGTAGTAATGTTCAGTCACACAAACTAGATATGGCAATAGTGGCAGGCTATTGACTATTGAAAATATAACATAAAGCTTTGCCTGATGTTTTGGAAAAAAGGCTTTCTTATCCAGTGAGTTAATAGTCAAGATAGCCAGCAGGACAGACTCTTTAAGATTCAGATCTCTTTAAAAGATCCAGATCTCTTTAAAAGATCAAAGAAGCAGCAGCATTGACTGCAGCCCACGAGGTCTCTGTTGACTCACATGATAACCATCACTCTAACGCTGGGTATCAAAAGATTAGGATTTTGTTCAGTTATGAGCTTGTATAGGGAATTTAAAGAGATGGATTTGTCACAACTCAGAGGAAAACAACCAAATCTCATGAATCAAACCTCTTGAGATGTGATCACACTCTACTGTAAACATCCCTCTTCTAAGCATCCATTCTATAGTCTATATCCATTCATCCATTCTTTATTTTTCGATTCTAAAGATCCATACTTGCTGGGGAAATGGATGGAAATGTAATACCACCTCTCTGGCATGCCAATCACTGTTGTCAAAAGTGCTTTTCCAGACTGTAAAGTGAAGAACCTCTTCAGATCTAACCATCTAACTTCCAACACTTTTCCCCCCCATGTATTTGTTTGTCTCTCTCTCTTAGATGTACGTATATTTCAGTGAGCTGCACGGCTGAATTCCTAAATGTGCATAACTAAGCATGTCCCATTACCATGATGGCACGGTTGTGTTTGGCTGGGCCTGGCATGGCACAGCCAGTGGTGGCATCAATTTCGCTCGGCAGTTCCTTTTTTTGAAAGGGGGGAGCTGAATGTTTTTGCCGGCCAGCTGACTAGTGTGTGGAGAGAACATGCGTTCAGGGAGACAAAGTACAAACTACAAAAGTGATTTTATGTTTCAATCTGGCTTCCTAATTCATGAGCATAGCGTAAAAGCACCCTAAGAATAGTGATATGTTGAATTGGGTACGTTCATAAGTTTTGCATAACAAAACAAAAACAACAAAAACAGCTTAAAACAGTACAAGAAAACAGCCAAAAACAACTTTTGCTTATCCAGTAGTTCTGGTCTTGGATTGGCTGTTATTATTGAACTGTTTTTATTGTGTTCCTTTATAATAATACTGTTGGACAGAAAATTGTCTATGTGCACACAATTACAGGTCACTGATCGTTCCATATAGAGCAGTGGTAGTGTGGTCCCTTGGTGAGGTCCCTCACCTTAACTGAAGTTGGCATAATCTCTTAATATTAATTTTATGGCTTTAATGGCTTTCCTTAGCCTATGCTACAGGAATACCAAGTACTGAGGTCTGATATCAGTAGATTACATTTCTCACTTTTCATCATTTTACATGTGCAAATGGAAACTTACCAAAATTATTAACAACCGATAATTTTCTCCGGCAGCGCTTGAAAAATTTCTCTAACCATCATTAACATATCTATCCAAATATTTATGTGTATTCCGCTGCAGCGAAGAGCATTGTGTCAATAGAAGGTATGCAAACACATTTTAAAACCTCACCTGCATAAACAGTATGTCATGTTTGTTCACTGTGTGTGTGTGCAGATATGGCACTTTTTTAATCTGCAGACCCACTTACCTCAAACAAATATACAGTCTTACATCATAACCCTAGCTTTAAGGGCACCAGAGGAAATATCGCCTTATTTCTGTGTTTGTTCTTCTTTTTATTGCTGAGCACTCAGTTTTTCACTGGACAACAGTGTATGAGGTCTGACACTAATTATGCCCACAAATGGTGTTCAGAATGTACTGACATATTAGGAGCCACATATTTGTTTTGTCACTGACTCTTCAGGGGCTATTTTCACCACTTGGCAAAGACTTTGCTACACTACTTAGTATATTTCAATGGAGATTGTGGGGCTGATTTTCCTGGTATACAGTAACTGTACTCTCATTAACTGCAATGTAAATGACCACTCTGGGATAAAGTATTTGGGGCATTCCTAAGAGTTTCATCCTGTCAAGGATTTGTCATTTCATCCAGTAATGGAGGGGGCAATTTAGGTCATGCTGACACTTGGAATTGGGCTTTGAATTTTCGGGGCAGAATACCCCACTTACCACAAGCATTCCTGCCTTTGGTTGAGGTAATTCATTGGCTTTTGCCGATCAGAACATCATGACCTCCATTCACTGTGTTCTTTTTCCACTGGGTTTTTCTTGCATTTTTCCCCAGACTTTTCAGTTTTGCTGACTCTATGCGCAGACCCACACTTGCACTGCTCTGATAGCAGCTGGCATATTTATAACATCATCAAGCTCTCACTGATTGCCCTCGTTTTCTCCCTGACAAAGGGAAGTACTGGTAGCTCTGGGGGCTTCTATTTTCAGCCATAACATGGCCTCTGAATGTAAAGGGCCCTCTTCTTTCAATTTCCATTGACCTGTTTGCATGGGGGTTACAATTATGTGGGCAGCTTTACATATTTCACTTACATTGTGTACAGTATCTCATTCACGTATAATGGTTGGCCATGTATGATACGGGAAACAAGCACTATTCTCAACCTCAACTGCTTGATTTCAGCAATTCAGCCATCAGCGTCTTCAGAAACATTTTACTTTGTTTTTTTTACATTATTTGTTCTAAAGATATTTTTCATACTTTTCCTGTCATTTAATCTTTTTAACTAACCAAAAGCCAATGCAGTTCTCTCTTGAGGCATAATAATTGAAATATATATCTGGATGACTAAACCCTGTAAATTATTTCTGTACAGACAACACATCACTAAGATACAGTAGATGTCAGACTTTCAGATGAGCAGAAAACATGGTTTGCATTGCTTTTACTCCAATGTCAGTATTCTCATCTTGAAGTAATCACAAAGAGCACTCATGTAAAAATGTATTTGAGGTATAGGATATCTAGAAGGAATTACATCTAGTAAATTCAAGGTGTTTAGGTGTTTAGTGGGAAATTAATGGTATAATAATTGAATGGGATAAAGCAGTTTCCTGACAAAACACTACACCAACTTTAAGATCCAACGTAAATTTTACAATATCTAATTCACATTAGTTATGTGGCTAATAAGCTTGCTTTGCAAACTTTAAAAGATGATTATTAACCAATTCTCTGTTAGACAGGCTATATAGACTACCAGTTTTCTCAAACAGATATATGCCCCTTCTCTGACTTACACTTGCACTGCTGCATCTTGGTTCTTGCGTCTTGGTTTCTTCTCCTTTTGCAGGGCTACCATCTGCATCTCTGTAACCATAGTAACCCCTCCAAATAGGAAAACCAATTCTGTGAGGTCATTTTTTTTTTTTGTTATTGTTGTTGGTGAACTCGATCCACATATACTGCCAGGCACACCATGATAAGGATGGAAAGGAACAGGGATATGATTGAGTGTTATACAAGCATCGGGTCGAGTAGTTTTTTCAAGCTGAACATATTCCATTTCCTATGGCGTTTATGATGCAGAGGAACTGGCAGTGTGAAAACAATCACAAAGATGGAGCAAGATGATGTCTCAGTCTTGGCGAGCTGTGGTCTTCCAGTTCATGGCCCATAAGTAGTATTTGTATTTTGCTGCAGCATCTTGCCAATTTAGGATTAGGCTGTGAGCACCCAATACAGCATCCAATATGCTACCGGAATCATGGTTTTTTTCTCTTAATAAATTGGGAATATTGGTTTACCTTTGGTGTTTTTTTCTTGACTTTTGATAGGCTTGGAATTCAGCATTGAATGACCTCATCACTATTGCCCAGCCACCCTCTGACTGCTGAGGTGACGTTGTGCTGAAGCCAAGCATGTATGAACTTTGGCAACAAATTTACGTTCTAATTTTATTCAATAAAAACTATCACTTATTTTAGTTACAATTTACATTTTTCAAGGACAAATAACTCCCATAGTGGTAAAATAATAGAGGGGAATGGACTGACTGTCTGGCTATCAACTATTAGGCCAATATCAAATTAACAAATTTGTGTACAATCAGCTGCTGAGAAGCTGAGATACAAAATGTTTAAACAGTGCTCCGTTCACTTTTCTCTGCCCCTTGTACCCCCAGCATTCACACTGCATTATTAAATATCCTTTTGATTTTCCCACATTGCAAAAATTTACATATTACAATATTCACAAGAAGACATTAAGTTTTACACGTCTTTTATTGTTTGCTTATTTGTAGCAAAATATTATTCCATATCCTTGGCTCATGTTGAGGAAGGGACTGTGGCTAAACAGGAACAGAGGCAAATGCGTCATACTGTAAATATTCTACCGACTCGTTTAACCACACTCCACTCCATAGTATCTCAAAAGAGTCTGGCTGCTACAAAGCTTGTCACAAAACCATGAATACATTTCAGATTATCATCTTGTTGCTAACTAAAAAAAAAACAAGCACCTTCATTGTAATCTCTACTATATTAGTAAAACAAGGGTCAATACATACATTTACTGTAGGTGAATTGTGCTTAAATGAACACAGTCTTATACAGTCATATATTTACACCAAGAAAATACAAGATTTAATAGATGGATTACACCAGGTTCCAGGTTACAACAATCAAACTTGTCCCATAGTCACAATGCCCCCCCTGTGGACAATGCCCTGTCCTTGTTCTGTAGGCAACACTTCTGTGGGCAAAGCAAGCGCAGGTCCTCCATGACAAACCCTTGCATTTATTTATTATTTATTCAAAGTTTTATCCTGTCTCTTTACATTTTTTTTCCAACTGGGAATGCCACTCATTCAGTGTCAGCCCATCATATCGCTGAAACATTCTGTAAAACTACAGTATCCTCCCAAGCCTGTGCTGACAGTCACCGCTGTTCACGTTGCAGTAATCACATTTGGGGCTACAGCTCATGCACAGCTGACATAGGTGGAGTGCAGGTGCCTGTTTGACCAGAGAAGCCGCTCGTGCACAGTGAGGTGGGACAGACCCACCTGAATGAAAGCCTCCTTCCATGGGTGACGCTATAGCCAAACTTTACCCTGCAGGGCTACCTACCACAGTCATCACTAGCATGGTTGAGATTAAATTCTAGGCCATGTGGTGCATTACTGCACCAAGGACTCACAGTTCTGTTGGAGGGCCATTAGTCAGTGCATTTTGAGACCCCTTTACCAATAGGACAACTTGGACAACTATATCCTGGAAAATGAGCAATGGCTTCAAAATTATCAGTGACCATCCACAAAGTATGTCCTTGGAAGACTATATTGTCTCTGGGTTTCGGTGTGCCAGCAGGAGCCATTCTTTCTTTTGGACCAAATAAGGGGCGCCCCAGTGCAGTGACAAAGACAAGAGAATACGTTTTTCTGATGAGAGGTTAAATCCAGATTCAGTGTGGTCCAACAATTCCATGGTATATAGCAAAGAGTGAGGGGGCTTCCCAGTGTGCTGGACAAATTCCCAGTCTCGCTGTTGCAATTTGGTCTTGTAATCATGCCTTGGTGGAACAGACACAGTAAATCCTGTCCTCTCCTCTTCAGTCAGTGTGTGCTTAATATTCTGACACCAGATGGGTGCACACACTGGCGACTGTAGACAGTCATCCAACCCCCTCCTCCCAATATAAGACCTCTTGAGAATTCTGCATTTTCATCAAGGACTACACAGTTTCTGTCATTTTTCTTCTGTTGTTTAATACATGGCCACAAGGAACACTGAGCCCTGACAAACGTGGAAACAACGTTGGTGCACGTAGCTAGTTGCCTCCTCTGTCACACACGTGTGCCACTGAAATCGCAGCACAAGGTGCCACTGGTCAAGTTGGCATGGTACCCATGACTACAACAACACAGACTACGTAAATCCAGGTGTGCCAGCTGCCTTAGTGACAGGTCCCCCAATGAACCACTAAGCAAAAGGGATCTGGTGGAGCCTGGAGTGAGCCCCATTCCTCTAAAAGAAAATCTACCACCAGCAATGCAATCCCACATGAACACCATGCCAGCAGCTAATGCCCAGGCATCTAGAACATTCTCTGGCTCCTGAAGAACACTCTCAGTAATGCTTGTGATAGTGCATGTGATAGATTATGATAACACATTCATATTATTTAATGACTTCATGAGGTGTTCATAAAAAATCATAAAAAGCATGTCGCTAAATCTGTGAAAAGAGGACCTTATAGTAAATGTTAATGCCCTTCATGACACAATAATAACTTATATGATACAATATAATGCACACAGAAAATTGGCTTATGCCTCTTTGACCCTATTGTCTTATAAGGTTTGATCCATTACAGAATATATGTCACTCCTCTGAGCTGAGCTTATCATAATTTATTTTCTCGAGGAGAACATTTTATATTGTTGCCTATTTAGGTAAATGTCATCAAATGTCAAATGTCATCTACTCCTCTATTGCATTTGGACAAGGGCGCCATTGCAAAAACAGATCACTGATATCATGCGCCCATGTGAGAGGTGGGGTGTGTCAGTAGGGGATCTGTAGGTCTTGTGTTTGTTTTGCTTCAGGAATGTGTTACCATACACAGATAGAGTTCTAAGGGAGCAGGGTAAGGTGGTTTTCCATTCAAATTCTGGGCTTCCCCTCCGGGTTGTTCTCTCCCATTGGTGGTAACGGCAGGGCCGATGGTGTGTGAGTGTCCTGCTAGTACAAGGTTGGCGAATCGATTATGATGTAAATTCAAATTA
This sequence comes from Synaphobranchus kaupii, assembly GCA_029718625.1. Lineage (NCBI taxonomy): Eukaryota > Metazoa > Chordata > Actinopteri > Anguilliformes > Synaphobranchidae > Synaphobranchus > Synaphobranchus kaupii. Next base: position 24,277,333 of record CM056390.1, read on the forward strand.
ATTCACAGTGACACAGACTATCTTAGTGAATAGACAAGAGAGCATTATGCAAGTTGACTTCACACAGGGGGCCTGTGCTTACAAGTGGTCGCAAGAAATTCTGTACAGGAGACAGTGGCACCTGGTATTGCTTTGGCCACGAATAAGGAAAGTGCCTTGCACGTCACACATTGACTTCATTTGTTTCAGGCATCTGTCCTGCGTGGTAGTTGTGAGCAACCCGAGGTAAAAATCCACACCTTCACAGCTGTGAATTTTATGTGCGAAGGCAAACCAAATCTCCCCAATGTGGGGAGATCAGACGTGGCACTGGCAGCAGGGCAGTGGGAGCATAGCCGCATTCTTCAGCTAATGAAGCACAGTCCCCCTGCCTGCAAGCGGCCGTGTCACAGACGTCTGGAGCCGAGCTTCTCAGTATGTGGCAACAGCTGATTAGATTACTGAGCCCAGGATGCTGGGAGCTTTGCAGCCACCCAGCCACTCACCTCGTCTGCACTCTTTTCCCCTCACCTTGCCTCCCTGCCACCACCATCCTCACCCCTGCCACCACCCTCCCAGTGGAGCAACAACGCCTCCCTCAGGCTCCAGGGAGCATGTGCTATCTTTTACACCACCCCCTCTAGCAGGCCTGGCAGAGAGGGATAAAGTGCATCCAAGGGAAGAACAAAAATAATTTTTCTCCTTCGGGTCTCTTCCCGCAGTCCTTCACACAGGCGGGTGACCTTCGTGGTAAAGCAGCCTGAACAAGGTTGTGTGCTGGCAGAGTGTGACCTCGGCATGCCCCGGAGGACATGTTGAGGGAACAGTGTGCCTGTGTTAGGCAAGGTCCCCTCACTTCTGCCTTCATTGACAACAGCCGTTTGGGCGGTCTCACCAGGTTTTGTGGCACAGGTGATAAGCTAACTAATACCGGCAATATTACCTCAGCCCCTGAGATCTCCTCAGTTGGAACGGTCTGTGACGAGGAGGGATCAAAGAGTTAAAGGTTTTTCCCGCTGCCGTTTCTTTTTGTTTATTGTTGGGTCATATTTCTAAGCAGTGATACGGCAATTTCATCCTGTCATAGAGAGTGCCAGTACCCCCACTGCCTCACTCACAGGTTTGTACAATATGAATTATGTGAATCTGAGCAGTGTGATTACATGCTGGAAATTGTAGTTCCATACAGAATGTGTTGAATATCTTTAAGACAGACACTGGATTTAAAAAAAAAACCAAGGAGACATAAAGTAAATGCAAAATGCAAGTAGCCTACAATAAGGTAGCTTCTCTACCTTATTGTATAAGATGGTGACAGGGTAGAATACAAATGGCAAAATTGAATAGGTTCCTACAGAGCCCTGTTTTATGCAGTTTTTTCTTGGGAATTCTTGGGGGGAAAACATTCAGTTTCATGTCAGCTGTATCAGTAGTCTCAACTTTTTAAGGTTCCCATGCATCTTTGATGAGAGAAGCCCCAAGATGAGATACAATCACAAATAATAACCTAGAAATTCCGATCGCTGAGCGATCAGGAAAAAAGCCTCCCCCCGCCTGACCTTCCACTGCCTTGGTTTGTTTTTCTTCTCAATGCACTGCAATTCCAATTTCAATATAAGTCCCTTTTATATTGCAGACCATGACTCACCACAGGAGAACTGTGCCTTGTAAATATGTTGGGACACTGAGATGGGTAAATTCTGCTAGGCTGTTAAGTTGAAATCCATGTTGAAAGTATGTTCATGTCCAGATTGAATAACCGAGCTATATGCATTTCACCTACAGTACTTGCGCTACGGCATATATTTAGTGCAAACCATGAGTATATATAGACAATTTTATTTTTAACCCTAAAAAGTGTCCATTTTTGTCGCACCTCTTTTTTGAATGTATCCATATGACCTTGACCTCTGACCTATAGAGTTGTCATTTGAGAAATATGTGCCCCTAGTCAAGCTTCAAGTTGATACTTTGCTTGTCCCGATTGGACATATAGTTCTCGAGTTATCAGCAAAAACGAAAACTTGTTTTCCAAGATGGCCACCCTACCGGACGAAAAGTAGGTTAAGGTCACAAAACAAATAGATGTTGCACAACTTCAGTAAATATACATCTCTGATGTACAAGGACTAGTTCCAGGGCCTTGCGGTTTCTGAGATTCCGCCCCCACAAAATTTGAGTGCCAATTTTTGTCACACCTCTTTTTCAATAGGCCATATGACCTTGACCTTGAACTCTGACCTATATAGTTGTCATTTGAGAAAGCTTCAAGTTGATACTTTGTTTGTCCCGATCTGATATATGAGTTATCAGCAAAAATGTGTTTTTGTCCGGGGCGGCCATCTTGGAAAAGTAGGTCAAGGTCACCAAACAAATAGATGCTGCACAACTTAAGTAAATTACATCTCTGATGTACAAGGACTAGTTCCAGGGCCTTGCAGTTTCTGAGATTCCTCCACCACAAAATTAACCGGCCAGAAAAAAATAAAATAAAATAAAATACATTTGAGAGTGGTTTTGGATTAGTGGGTGGACATGGAGTCTGATGACGCATATAATTCCTGCGGGAAATCAATGTAGAAAGAAACCCAACAACTGGTATAAGCCATCCCTTATGGGGAGGCTTAATAAAGTTTAAATAATGGGTAGAGTAAGCCGGAGGGATAATTCTAAGTCATTATGTAAACATGCTATCACAAAGGTAATAAGAAAAGATAAGTCTCAAGTAGTTTTGCAGGAGCTATTTTCAAAGGACCTTACCTGGAAACACTGTTGATGGTCCAATTTTGGAACTTTTATATTTACATTTGAGTCCACAACAGCATCAACACATATTCACTTGGTATAATGTTGTTATTCATATGTACTTCCTGTATCATGTCATAATCCATATAAGTAAAACATCAAAATCATAAAAAGTGTTTCTAAGCTACTAATTGTTCTGTCTGTATGCTGTGAGTTTTATTTTTTTGCTAACAGAGAGCTAACCATGGATAAATAGCATAGGCTAAGTGGCTATATAGTTACCACAGTACCAACAGTTTTATTTTACCTTGTAGCTAGACCTAATTATAAAAAGAGATACCTAGCAAATCTAAGACAATGTTATTACTAGCCAGCTAGCTAGCTAACCAATGGCTTTAAATATTAAATTAATAATATGTAATACCACATTGGCAATTACAAAATTGTCCAGCTTGCTAGCTTTAAATGTCAGTAGCTTTGTGAACTAGCTAGTGAGTCACTTAAGCTAACGTTAGCTGTCATAGCTTGGGTGAGAGCAGCACCCATCTCCTTACCCATGCACTAGTAACATCAGGTAACTGTTACCTTAAAAGTGTAAGATTAACAGAATGGCAGTAATGCATCCTTGCACAGGTTAGATACACTGCCCGGCCAAATAAAAAGTCACACACTGTAATATTTTGTTGGACCGCCTTTAGCTTTGATTATGGCGCGCATTCGTCGTGGCATTGTTTCGATAACCTTATGCAACGTCACAACATTTATTTCCGTCCAGACTTGCATTCATTTTTGGCCGAGATCTTGTATTGACGACGGGAGAGTCGAACCACTCCGTGAAGTCTTCTCCAGCACATCCCAAAGACTTTCAATGGGGTTAAGGTCAGGACTCTGGTGGCCAATTCATGTGTGAAAATGATTCCTCATGCTCCCTGAACCACTCTTTCACAATTTGAGCCCGATGAATCTTGGCATTGTCGTCCTGGAATATGCCCATTAATGGGATAACCTGGTCATTCAGTACATTCAGGTACTCAGTTGACTTCATTTTATTGCTGCATAGCATTGCTGAGCCTAGACCTGACCAACTTGAAGCAACCCCAGATCATAACACTGCCTCCAGAGGCTTGTACAGTGGGCACTATGCATGACTGGTGCAACTGCGACTTTTTTTTGGCCAGGCAGTGTAGTTAAGTTGTATGTTAGGTTAGCTTGCTGTATTCTGTAATGGAGCAGATTGATAGCTAACTCTCATACTATTATTGTTTGCATCAGATCACAAAATAGCATTCCCTTGTTTTGTCTGGCCTATAGTCAACACCATCATTGACTAATGTTGCTGTTATGGTCTTGGGTGGCCATACCCGTTTGTAGCTTGCATAAACCTAAATCAATCCATATGGTTCCTAGCTGAATACTATAATTAAGTGAAGGTTTTGCAAGTCAAGCAGGAACTTACAAGACGTATGTTGACAGCAGAGGTGTAAAATCCAAGTTCTGAGTAAAAGTCCCCCCCCCCAGTATTTTGTTCCAATCACCTGGATTTGCTAATTATCACAATTCCTCAGCCAGGAGGTAGAATTAATTAGTGAAATCAGCTGGCTGAGTTAATGGGTGGAAGAAACACATGGCAGGACTGTCACTGTCTCACCCCTGGGTTTTACTCCGCTGGTTGAAAATCCTGAAAACAGGGCGGTTTTGTCACTTATTTTAGTGATGGTCAAGTGAGCCAATGAATAGGGCCCCTCACTTTTGACCATTTTGTTTTCTAGCCATGTGCTTCAGGCAACAATCCATTTTGCACAACATCCCTTCAGAGCAAGAGAAGTCTTTTAGTGCATCTCTTAACTAATGGCTTGCTGCTGGTCTTGAGTTTCTGCCCATCACTTTAGGTCCCATTGCCAAAGGCTTCCTGGGGAGACCCATGTGGAAACGGTTCAAAAAAAGCAGCTGTACTTTTGGCAGCTGGTCTTGAGATTTTTGTTCCACAGATCTCTCTGTGTGCAAGTGGTTGAAAATACCGTTGGCTGCCTTCCACTATATACACTGTACGTATAATAAGCTTGCTTGGGCATCGCTTGAATTAAGATGAAGCCCTCTCCCTAATCCTTTGAGGAGGGCCCCAATGAACTTTTATTTTTCATTCAAGTTTCATTTCCTTAATGAATTAGTTACCAGTTTCTGAGTTACCAGAGCTTTTTAAAAATCTAAACCCCAAAAGGAAAGAAAATGGTTTTGATTTTTTTTTTGTTGTGGAAAAGGATTGTTGCCTGAAGCACATGGCTAGAAAACAAAATGGCCATAACAGCCATTTCCATTAAGATGCCTTTGCTTGCGTAGGGGAACGTAGTGCACATTTGCGTGTGCAAGGGAAGGTGGTATGACAAACGCAAGATCTGCCATCCTTCAACCCCTGTGATTCAACACAGAGCCCTGCCACTTCCCTTCTACAAAAAGAAATTCAAAATGCTTTAAGAGCCCTTAAAAGCATTTTAGAGAGGGCAAATGGAATCTAGGTCACATCAACAAATGATTCATTCTGCAAGATGTAAGCCTAATTAGTTGAAAATTTGGTGACATTAACGTTGCCGGGGCCTAACGCTGCCTGCGAAGTAATGGATGAGAAGCCAGAGAGAAGGTGAGCAAGAACGCCAGGGAGGCTGGATTATCCTGTCCCTGGCACTGTATAAGCTTCTTTATACCTTTTCTATCTTTCTATCTCTCATCTGTAGCCAGCTAGTTGCATCTTGTCTGCTTTGACTTCTTTTCATTCATACAATTTGGGCCCTAAAACAAAAATCAGACCTTTGTTTCATTTATAGCAAGTGTGGAGGGTTGGATTGAAATAGCAACCACCTACTGTGACAGTTGGGGCAGAGATTTAACCATATAGCGGGGGGGGGGGGGGGGGGGGGGCTGGAAAAAGGTTCATTTTCCTTGGGCACGGTCAAATTAATCAAGTGCGTGACAATCTCAGTTAATGCTATTTTTCAGAGGCCTGCTGCCCTTCGGAGAACAGAATGTGCTGCTCATTTTGAGCCTGTATCGCCACAATCCACTCAGGGACAACGTGCAACCCGAACTCAGATTAACATAGAGCATTCTTGCCGTTTGTCATCAGCCAAAACCTTTCTTCTTTTTTTTGCCCTCCTTCCCTCCCTCTGGAATAGACTGATTGTGAACTAATTGTGAAGGGGTTGGAGAAGAAGAGAGTCTTAGTTTTATGTTGGAGCCAACGTGTGTTACTGTCATTAGTGTGCCAGGCATGTCACAGGGTCCTTGGCATATCCCATGGGAGAGTTATGCACACATGTCCTGCCTACACAGAGGGCTTGTTGGTGGGCTGAAGATGTTGTTTACTAGAGCCCAGGAAGCTCAGAGTAAGACCCCCAAAAAGTTCTCTGCCAGCAACTGATGCACAGTGTTCACTTGACATTTCTGTGAGATTATGGGGACATCCTGGAAGCGCTATGAGAACAGTATTTGTGAGTTTGTTTGGCTTGTCTAAGCCAACCCCTCTCACTCATATCTAGAGCCCATCCCTATTAGTACAGTGTTGTCCCACAATATAAAAGAGTTGGCTTCCCTTGAGATCTACTTTAGGGACAATTTCAATATTTTTCATAAAGTTATGCTCCTAATTAGCCCCATTAACAAGTGGATATGTCCATTAATTTGAATCATTACATGAAATTGGAAAGAGCCTTAATTATGTATAACACTGAATGACACACGGAAACAGCAAAGCTAAGTGCTCTCTTGCCCTGATCGTACTTGGAACAAAGGAATTCTGTCTGTCTGAAGATATCTTTGTAGAAGGATTTTAAAAAACAAACAAAACTGTATGATTCAGCATTTGTCAGTGTGATACAAGATCAGCTCTTCAAAAGCACAAAACACCTTTGTTTTCTGGATTTGGCAAATATAAGGTAGCTCCACATTGTGTACAAGTAATAAAGGGAATTAATAATTACAGACAGTATTTCCCAATTAATTAATGAGCTAGTTATTTTATCTTGACAATTCAGTAAATTTTGGATGAACAGTGGAAACAGTGAAACAGTTTAGGAAGTCATGGGTCTAGATATCCATACAATATCTAGGGGGGGGGGGGGGTGGATGAATCACCGGTTAGCGGGTGGGGCAGTTGTTTGATGACGTGTCATCTTGGCCAGATATGGGGCTAGAACGGTGAATCACAGGCAGCAATAGTCAATCTAAAAATCAGTGGAAAAGAAAACAAACCACAGGCACTTTTTTCAAAGTTCTTCTCGAAAAGGTGATGAAGCGTAAAGGACAAATCTGTGTTCAAATTTGACACCTCAGATGTGATTATGCGTCTGCATGGGGGCAGTCTGGAAAGGACTGAACAAACAGCGTTTGAAAAAGAAAAATCAGTCCAATAAATTGATTTTTAACTCTTTCCCAAAAGTCCCCATTGACTTTGATGAGTTAAATTTCAGCTTGTCTTTACTTCAGTGGACTTTTTCATGAAGCGTGGCAGCCCTGAAGAGCAAAATCAACGATTGTATGGCCAAAGCTTAATTTTTAATGTTAATTTTAACTTTTGGCAGGAACAGCTCCCGACATAAAAAAACAAATACTCTGTTCTACTGAAACACTGCACGTATTTTCTTTGAAATGTGTTTCTACTACAATTCCAAAAAAACACCGACAGTAAAAAGGTTTTAGCCACCTTTCACAATTGTTTAACAGTTTTCATTTCAATAATTTGAGACCAGAGCAAACCAGCAAAGTGCAAAATTAGTTCAAGAAATGTCATGAAATTTTAAAATGCAATCTTTTGTTCAGCAGTAAATACATAACAGTAAATGTTTATTTTTAAACGTGAAATGTGTAAACCTTTAATCTTTTGTGTTAACCTGTTATATTTACCAACCTATATTCAATTAAAAACTGAATTTGGTAGCTGAGCATTTATTCTTGCAAAATTGTGATGTTATTGTTGTTGTGTGTCATGTATATGTGTGTGTGCATTGTAAAAACAGATTATATAGCAAGACTGACCAAATCAGGTGAGTTAATTAACGGGAAATATTAGATTGTTTTATTTATTTGCTAACCCTGAAATGATCTGCATTTCAGGAGACGTGTGTCATCTGCATACACAGTAAACAATATAAATATAAAAACATCTGTTCTTGGCATGCAGGTCATATACTATGGAGGAGTTTGAAACTAAAACAGGGAAACTTCTACTAAAAACTACTAATTAGAGATCATGAGACAGAGAGATAGAGACTTTTTTAACTTTTATGGTCTCCTTTAATGCACAGAAGTAGAACGAACAATGAAAGACGAGACTATTTTCTTTATGGAAAAGTAGTTTTTTTTCCATAATTCCATTCAAAAAGTGGAACTTTCATAGATTATAGATTCATTACACACAAAGTGAAATATTTCTAGCCTTTATTTGTTTCATTTTTCATAATTTTGGCTTACAGCTCCAGAAAACCCCCAAAACAGTATTTCAAGAAATTAGAATAGTGTGTCGAAAATCACCATTTACTTCAGTTATTTCAGAGAATGAGTGGAGTGGCTTGACTCGAGGAATCCGACAGTTGTAGCCCATGTCCCGGATACGTCTGTACGTGGTGGTTTTTGAAGCACTGACTCCAGCCTCAGTCCACTCCCTCTGCATCTCCGCCAAATTTTGGAATCGTCTTTGCTTGACAATCCGCTGAAGCCTACGGTCATCTCTTTTGCTTGTGCACCTTCTCCTGCCGCATTTTTCTCTTCCACTAAACTTTCTATTGATATGCTTGGACACTGCACTCTGTGAACAGCCAGCCTCCTTAGCGATAACCTTTTGTGGCTTACCCATCTTCTGGAGGGTGTCAATGATGGTCTTCTGGCCAATTGTCAAGTCTGCAGTCTTCCCCATACTGAACCAAACTGAGATAAACTTTGCAGGTGTTTTGAGTAAATTAGATGATAGTGTGACACTCAGTCTAAAACATTCATTCTCTGAAATAACTGAAGTAAATGCTGATTTTTGACACACTATTCTAATTTCTTGAAATACTGTTTTGGGGGTTTTCTGGAGCTGTAAGCCAAAATTATGAAAAATGAAACAAATAAAGGCTAGAAATATTTCACCTTGTGTGTAATGAATCTATAATCTATGAAAGTTTCACTTTTTGAATGGAATTATGGAAAAAAAACAACTTTTCCATGATATTCAAATTTTTTGGAAAGGATCTGTATATGTTCACTTATTTACAAACAAAACAAAATAATCCAGTCACACCAAAAAGAAAGGAAAAGAAAGTTGAATAAAAGAAAAATTAAATCACAAACAAAAAGAAAAAAACCATTACCGGAAAGCCAAACTGAAAAAGATTTTCATTTATACACCATATTTTTATAAAACCATCTATGTTGTTGCAGAGACTAAAAAACACGAACTCTACATGGAGACGCTCGAAAACCATCGCCATAAAAATTAGTACAGGATCTGTTGTCTGCCCCTCTTGGATCCTGTTCCTTCTCGTAATCCAAATTGCGAGCTTAGCCTGCCCAAACAAAAAATTTATCAGCGAGAGTCTATGTTTTTGTTTAGCAATGTACCCCGGACCCAGAATGAATACCTCCGTATCAAAGAACAAGAGAGTTCTGCTTCATAGTTCACAAATGTTATTAAAATAGACATTATTCAGAAACATAATTCAGTTTTACATGCATGGAGTCATCATATGTATTTCTTTATATGTCAATTTTTTTTTAGATGCATGCATAATTTTGCAAATGAAACATGCCACAAATGAATCCTCTGTAACTAAAATGAAAATGTCTGAACAGGATGACATGCTGATTCTGGAATTATTTTCAACCCAAGAACACGTAAACTAGGGGATGTGCAGCTCTGTATTCTATATCTGTATGTTCATCCAACACTTGTATCTGTGGGGGTAGTCTGTCCATCTAGCACTGTTATTTAATAAATGCATCTGCCAATGTGTCCAAAAATTGATTAAAACCTGAGTTTTATTGTGCACAATTACCGTAGTTTCATTTTCAGTTTAAGGCTCTCTTCTCCCACTTGAGATTGAGATTGATTCCCACAATATCATCTTCTGAATATCCTTTGAATACCATTAGTCAGCTTCAGGAAGAAAAATATCTGTGTACAATACAATCTGTATACATTATCTCAGTGATGTGCGGTGAGGTCAGTGGCTGGGTAGACGCCAGTGACTCAGTGTTCGCACCGAAAATGTTTGCTGTAGCCAAGGTAGGCACATAGCTCCTCTGCCTACCCTCTTAAACTGAAAAACACACAAACCAGGCAATACACATGTTAATAGTGTATGTTAATAGTCATTTTGATTGGATTATCACCGGGTAGGCACCGCCAACCCTGCCTACCCTGACCGCACGTCCCTGCATTATCTGTGCATTTCCAAATAGGGTATTTGGGTACAAATACACCCCTAATGGAATCATTCAGGAGATCACAGCACATCTACCAAATAGAACGGTGATCCAGTACTTCTCAGAAAAGGGACCGTGATAAACTAAGATAAAGTAAACAGTCTGGAGCTAAACTTTTGACACACACAGTGCCTTCATCAGAGTCAAAACCGAGTTTCTGATGAAGACACTGTGTGTCCAAACATTAGTTTGTTCGCAATTAAAGCTGAATATCCATGAGCGCCACACTGACTGGACTCATCTCTGCCATCACCAGCTGAAAATAAAGTTGGAGTGCTTGTGCTTCAGTCCTTTCACAGACCACTAAACACAACGAGTGCGAGTTTGTGCATGAACTGCATGTGAGGCCCAGGGTGCAAGACCCACAGCACCTCCAAGGCCCAGTTTACCACAGTCTTCTGTTCAGTTGCCCTGGGAGTCATACAAGGAAGGGAAATCCGGACCATGGGGACACTCTGGGAATTAAATCTTCCCACCTTGAATGCATGGGTAAACCCTCAAGTTGAGAGGAGGCTGCGTCCTACCTGTGTCTATCGGCAGTAAGTAAAGATCTGAAAACTGAGCGGACTGTGCAAAGGAGGTAGCACCTTCCTCTTTTATACTTCATTAAATCCCCCACCACATCACTTAGCAAAGAAAAAATACACTTACCAAAGACTTCAACTATGTTGGTAGACTCTGTAATGATAGTTTAGACCAGGGCTGCCCAACCCTCTTCCTGGAGATCTACCGTCCTGTAGGTTTTTACTCCAACCCTAACAAAGCACACCTCATTCAACAGTTGGACAGCTTGTTGAGCTGCTCATTAGTAGAATCAGGTGTGCCAAATTAGGGTTGATATGAAAACCGACAGGACCGTAGATCTCCAGGAACAGGGTTGGGCAGCCCTGGTTTAGACAGTTACCTACCAATAACGAGATTTCTGTGATCTTGGGAAACAAGTATCCGTTTATTGCTGGCCGTGAATTCAACGTAAAGGCAAGATCTATGTATTTTCTGCCATTTTGGTTGTGACGGCTTGGTCTGTGATGTAATGGCTTGGCAATTATTCATTTATCTTTTTCCAGGAGAGTTCAGAAGTCTGAGACAACCAGCCAGGCTGAACTGTTGTGATTGCAGGTTCTTCAGCATGAAAAATGAGCTGAGCCAGTGATGGGAGCAGCCATATCCCTGGGCACCACAGCGAATGCACGGAGAGCGGAGCCGATGATGACGAAAGCAGCCATGTCTCTAGCGGTCGCCGCAAATGCGCAGGAGAGAGTGAAAGAGTCAGCCCTGTCTCTAATCTGTGACTTCCACTATCAGAGAGTTACAGCACATTAAAACGGGCACTCCACTCATCCCTCAAACTGAAAGAACCTAAGGAACGCACATAAAATAACAAACAAATCTCACATCCTGAATTACTGAATTAATTTTTCACGTGTAAATTAATACCCTACCTTAAATCCTTTCCAGTCTGTCTTCTAATTTTTTTTTTTCAATCCCTTCGTATCTAGGAAAATATAGCTGGAGTGTTTTTCTGGGAGCAAAAAGAGCTGCTGCATTAAAGCTAAATAAGGATCCAAATTACAACAATCAGCTTATGTGTTAACAGCCAAGTGTCCTATAGAAATGTGTTCTGTGCATTTATATTCACGCTTGCTCATAACTTTCAGATTCTGCAATCGCACGGTTGTCTGCATGTGAATTATGCCTCACATTCTGTCCACAAATTGTATTCAATAGAGAGTTTAATGGTCTTGGAAGGCTGAAATACAGTAAATGTCTTAATGAACATCAGCGGTCAGATATTGAGCAATGTGTCACATTGATGGGAAATGGTTCAATGTTTTGTTTTTGTGAGAATATAAATTCCAATATTGTTCATCCATACAGTCCAGAAATATCAGTTATGACACCAAATGTGAACTGTAGTGAGTTTTCAAATCCCATTAGTCCTTAAGGATGGCAGTGCCTGCTACTGATTAATAGGAGAAAATGTATGTTCAGTTTCCAGTTTATTAAATATTTCAGTATACCACCAATATATATTTATATAGTTTATTAAATATTTCAGTATACCACCAATATATATTTTTGTTATTTTGTCAAAGTTACGTCATAAAGTTGATTATTCAACAAATGCTTGAATAAAGGTCAACTTTATAAGGGAAATGACCCCCGTGACCTACAGTAACTACTGCCATGTATCTAAGCTTGTTTTTAAGCTAATGTTTATCAATACAGTTATAGAGCTGGACATTGCCCCACTTTCATCATACTCTTTGTTTAAAATGATTTAACTGACGTAAATAGGAAACCACATTGTGCAACTCAATTAATTGATCTCTCTAAGGCATTTATACTTTGGATCATTCATTACGGCTACATAGGCTGTCCTCTATTGCAGTGGATCCCAACCTCGGTCCTGGGGACCCCCTGTGTATGAGGGTTTTCGTTCCCACCACAATTGCAATCCCAGAATTTTAACAAGCTGTCTTTTTTTTACTCTTTTTTTTTTTTAGCAATTAGGTGCTTTTCATGTTTAGAGATATTATTCATCCTCATGTCATATTGTGTGACAAATAGCTATGCATGCCATGCAGAATAATTGCAGCTTATTGTTCTATATTGCAAACAATTACATAAAAAGAAGTGACAAAATTATTTCACTGAAGTGAATAAATAGGATCCTAATTGGTGGAAGTGTGGACACATGGCCAATAAAGGTAACCATTTGGTAGATAATGACAAATTAAAAGACAAAGCAAATGATAACGAGCCAAACCTGCATTGTGCTAATTAGTTTAAGAATGTAAACACGTGTGTTCAACAACCCTATAGGAGCCTATCGACAGACTTTGTATAAAAACTCCCTGCAACTAGTCATCTTTGAGACGATTAGTAACATGAGCAGAACGCTGAAATTCCGTGCAGTTGCTGGCTTCTCCAGAGCTTCTTTTAAAAATGCCTGAGAACTGTATTCCTGGCCCTGCCGGATGTTTTCTCCCGGCTACCACCTGCGCTATTGCTCCCCTGGTCACTCTGTCCTTCATTACTTTGTATATTTTGTTGTTTTTGAACATCAGGGCTCTTTTGTGAAAGACTTACGATTCAAAGGGACCCCCTGACTAATTAAAAGATAAATACAGAAAAGGCTTTGTAATGCTAAAATGTTTTTAAAACTTTTTTTAATCATAATGAACAAAAATTTAAATTGCAGAAAGTGCCCGACTTGCCTGGTGTGGGATAGACCAAAACCAGTGTTATAATTTAGAACTATAGCATATTGTCAGTATAGCCTATTTATTTTTTTTCACTTCGGCTCAGAACTTATCACAATTTCTGCCATTTCCCTCAAATGTCTAAACTACAAAATTAATAGGCTACAACACTTCATACCCTCAATATGACCACCAAATGCATTGGTGGTCATATTGATCAGTCAACTCTAGGTGGGAGCAGCGTTCCGTCACAATCATTATAGTTTGACTCGCTTCACGGAGCTTAGTCTACTCCTGCATGAGGCTTTCCGGTTTTTTTTATTGAAAGGAGAAAGTCTTATCTGATGGACCAACTGAAAATATACTGTATGGCATCTCAATTCACGAGTCAAATGTGACGCAATCAATGGAATTAGGCTACATTTCGTCTCTCAATATTATGTGCCTGACGCGATTAAATTATTTGTAAGCAGGATAGACATTATTTAGGCTACTCCAACAGACCGAGGGGCTGCATTCTATAAGTATAAGATAGCCTATCGTAGCCTACGCTATGCTTCCATATTCCATAATCACCTGGGGGTTCGGTGGTTTCGCTGAATCACAGGGGTACAATAGACAGTGACAAATTCAAAGAAATAAAATGCGGATTATGTCACAGGTATTTGTTTACAGAGTCGTACAAATAGCCTGTACCTGCTGAAAAATTGCTAGTCACCTGTAAGGACAGAAACCGATTAGTTTAGCTAAGGTTTTAGGTAGGCTGTTTTTCTTTTGAGACGACTAAAAATGCTTCTCAGTGTAGGAAATTGCTTCTTATTCATACTATGGAATCTGCACAAAACAAAGCGACCATACAAGTAGCTAAATGGCGGAACGTTTATGCCATTGAGCCAACTGTGATAAACTGTAACAACGGTCCATGCTAATCCTATCTGTAATGAAAAGAACACAAATAGGCCTGCCGAAACAGAAAAAAATTAATTCGCCTATATAAAATTAACGTCTGAAAGCGAGTGTAAATCTGTTAGGGCCTATTGCAATTACGGAATTCTGTTTTTTTGTTTTGTTAGTATTAGGTATATCATTCATAATCACTTAATCACTCAGCGTACAAACATAAATGTATTCAGAAAATTATTAGGCCTACATATTTTGAATTTCCAAAACTTGCAAAATTGCTATGAAAAAAATCGAGGGTTTAGAAATGTTTACAATTTAAATGTCAGTGTGAAAAGTCAGCTGGAAACTAACAGTTTGATTTCCTCGGTTTGATTAGTGTAGTTAAAGATAGCAGGTAGTCATTGCATTAGGGAAAATATTATATTAGCAATCATTGTTACTAATTTAGAAACTGCATTATGAATTGTACATTTGCCAGAGATCAGAGAAAACGCCTCTTCACCACAAGGTGGAAGCAATCAGCTCAGAGAACATCAAAAGGATGGCCGAATGACAATTTAGGTGCGACTGGACAGTTTCTGTTTTTAAGTAGGCTAGGCCTACGGAACTTCCACATTGCATCATTATTATTATTACTCCTGTTGTTAATGACAATATCACATTACAAACCGTTTTAAATATAGCCTACAGTAGTGGAACAATTGTGTTTTGTGTAAAATGGAAAATAGATGACATTAACATTCTTAATGTAGGCTAATCATACGCTTTAATTTTATACCGAATTCAATTTCCACATGCATGAAAGTAATATATATAGCCTTAATTTTATTGCTTATGCGTTGAAACCCCCTTAACACATGAGCGACCTCTAGTGGCTCGTGCTTGCCATACTGATGCATTTAAATCGTGACATCCCCACAATAGTCCCCGTGTTCCAAATAATCATATCTTATCGCTTCGCAAGAAGTCTAAAATCACCATTATTGAAATAATAATATAACCAGATACTTCAAAGGTTGGCAACGCTGCTCTTCATTGTGATTGTGTTCGTCTTTTCCACTGTTCATTTTTAAACGTTGCCGCTAAAAAAATATTTTTCCTTTAAGCTCAGAAAGTCAACCATAAAACAAAATGCTTGTGACAACATTCTCTTTCAGAAAGCGATTAACCGTTATTTTAAGGAGGGATGTTAAGCATCGATCTCCAAAACAGGTCTATGGAACAACTTGCTCGGTTCCTCATCCTTTCGCAGACATAGATAGTCGATTGAAACTGGCCTCATTTCACTCCACACGAAACAATGATTTTCACAACGTAAAAAACTACTCCAAAATTGGTTTTAGGATGAAAATATAAAATCCACATGTTCTCTTTATTTATTCTATATAGATATACACCACTTGAGAATCGGATAAAAGCACACAAATAAAAGCTAATGTATGAAGATTCTTCTCACAGACAATTGAATGCGGAAACAAATCTTGTAGAATTACAAAATGATAAAAATTAGAACCTTTAACATTTCTAATGCAGATAATTACAGGTAAAGAAAAAGAAATCTGTGCCACATTCCAACTTTTTGCAGTTGCTATTAAGGTTTTATTCTGTACATAGGACCATTTTGTACAAAATATGAAATCTACTGTTTAATAGATATAACACTACATAAAACAAAGTACATTATATGTACAATATTAAATGAAGCCATTTAGTACAGGTGGTATACTAAAGGACACTTGTCATGTTACTGTATTTTGGAAAGCACATGTAAAACTTAGAAAAAAAATAATAAAAAAGCAAAAGCTATAGACTAAAGAAAAACAATCACCAACACATTTTTCTGCTTTCTTGCATGTATTCAGTCATTTATTTGTGCCACTACTGCAAAACACAAAGCTTTTCCCATAAAAAAAATGCACCAAAAAATGGTCTCTTCAAACAATTCCGACCCAGTATTAACAGCAATAGAATTTTTTGAAGAGGAAAAATAAATGATTGGTGAATGTCATTCCTTCGGGGGTGTGGGGGGGGGGGGGGGGGGGGGGGGGGAGTGGACCATGGTAGTACGTTTTACACCTTGCTCATTCAACCAAACACAAACATACAGTTAAGTGGTGGAGGGGAAAGGACAGAGAAATACAACCTTATGTATTACAGCTGACAGATACACTGAACACCCAAACCAATGATCTACAAAAGAGACTACCAGCTTAATGAAATGGAAGTTCAAACAATGGTATACAGTAGAAATAAATTATCGGAGGAGATAAAAAGAAAAAAAAACCTGCAGCGCAGTCTTTTCCTTGATTCTGTGGCATTCTTGGGATTGGACAGACTGACGTCAAACTGAAAACCTGGATGAACTCATCACAGCCACATCACAGCCAAGAAGCAGGACTGCTTCGCTCGCATGCGACGACACAAGAAACATTCTTCAAGTTTTGCAGGACGCGTTGTTCAGGTGGTTCAAAGACTTTACTGCCAGGAAATCATCTGGGTCTGCCAATGCTAGATTGAATAGGCAGCGGTGGGCCCCGGGCAGAGACAGAGGAACCCGCCCTATCCGATAAAAAAAATGTATTAGGCCATTTTTTTTAAATTGACTGAACAAGGCGAGATTCGACTGTAGTGTTTATAGACAAGCTGGGGGCCCCTATCGGCTACAAGACGAATGGACCCCCGACCCACCCACCCTGAGTAGCCAATATCCCACATCAGCGCGGGTCCCCCTACTCGTCTATCACAGTAACATCGAATCACGTCTGGTTTAACCGGAGTACAACGCCACTGTGAACAGGGGGGAAATTAAGCCCCTCCCACCGGTTTGACTGCTTGTGAATAAGTATAAATACTCTATTTACTTGCGAGTGTACCCTTGTGTATATTGCCTTGTGTATATTGGAACTCTACCAAGTGTTACTTTGAAATAAACAGTTCCAATCAATCCAATGCCAACCCACGTACTGTGTTCTCTTTAGGCTAGAATTTCCTCACCTCTCTTACGTAATAAAGGCACTGTGAAAGATACTTTTCGAAAGCGAAGAAAGGCCACGTTCTTCACTTCCGCAACACAGGTAACAGTCCTTTCAGCTCTACGGCTAAGCACCTTAGAGAGCGCAGCAAAAAAAAAAAAAAAAAAACACAGGCCAAAAAAAAACCTGAAGGGAGAGAAAACAACCGTTTCATCTCGTGCTCAGCAGCTTTTTAGTTCCGCCTCAACTTTTACCATTACGATCAGAGCTTTATACTGTAGGTTTCAAAGAGCGACTGTAGCTTCTGAAAAACTGAAGGGATACTGGGGAACAACACTTCTACATCTGGAATGGGTCATGCCTGGAGCCAGAGGCCTCCGGGTTTCACACATCTCTTTCTATCAACACACCATCCGCACCTGGAAAACTGTATCCAGCGAGTTGGCATCCAGATAACTTCAACGTGTGAAGCAGAACAGGCACTGCTAGAAAGTCTGGCTTTCCAGGACTGGGACTGCCAATCCCCCACTCTCCCGTGTGGTTTAATGCTAATGGAAGCCATGGGGAGACGGCACGGAACAGGAAGTCAGCTCACCTGTGGCGGATCAGCTGGAAACTGAAAGGTAACTCAGGGTTAGAGCAGCATAGTAAGGGTTTAGCAGTACAAGGGTGCACACCGGGAAGCTGAATATACTGCCTGTGGTATATCAGAGTGGCGGCAGGAGGAAGGACAAACAGGGCCTGTTCGTCATTCTGCTCCTGCTCATTGCTTTGTAATGCGCTCCCTCAGGCACGGCAACAGTCCTTCTCAAGGTGGATACTGACCACCTGCGCAAAGGAGGTACCTCAGAACACAATTTAACAACTGAAAAAGTCTCAAGTGGCATAGATGGACACATTATTTACGTCAGCGGGGGTCAGGATAAAAATGCCAGAAAATATAGTTTAGGATTATTCTTTTTGTTTGTTTTTTTTTTTTACACTTTATACAAAACACAAAAAACTAAATTAAATAAAAAACTGTAGCCCATGGCTTACACTGTAATCTAGGATTCTGCACAAATCCACATAGACCCTCCCTCTGCTGCTCCTTTTTAAAGAAATCTACCATTGTTTGAACCACCAAAATTTGTAAGTTACTGTATTCTGAGTAAACGTAATGCCTACGGAATCTGACAAGAACAGCTAAATGAATGTTATCGAAGCACTTGGTATGGCACAAAACTTTTAAGTAGCTTCTATTGAAAAATGAAGTCCAGAGAAAACATATTCATCCTTCTTTCTCTTGGAAACGCAGAGAGAACAGCCACTTCCACAGGCTCGTCTTCAGCACGTGTTGAAAAGGGGGGGGAAAAGCCTTTATTACAATGACCGAAGCCAAAATAAAGACACAAAGCTCCACTGATGGGCCCCCCTCCCCTTCCCTGTTAAAATCTCACTAATAAAATATTAACATGTAATCAAACCAAACACAAAGCTCTTGGCACTGGCAGCTGTCCCTGGGAGTAAGAGAAAATGAAAAAGATCAAACGAAAATAAATTTGCCCCCAAACTGTCACCTTTCCCAGTTTGTTCCCTTTGGAGAAAAAAAAAGAAAAGAAAAAAAAAGAAATGAGGAGCCCCCTCCTCCCTCTGGTCCTGCCTTCTCTTGGTTCGTTTGTTCGGTCCGACGAACTGGAGCGGTTGTGCTGCCGGCCAGGATCTTTTTTTTTTTTTTTCTTTGTAAAGACAGGACTTTAAAAAAATTAAATTAAAATCAAACATAGGCAGGTAACGTTCATATGGAGGATTGTAGAACAGAAATGAAGCAATGGAAGAAGAAAAAAAAAAGAAGAAAAAATTAAAGAAAAGAACACCTGAGAAAGTGGAAACAGTAATGACCAGTGGTGAGTGGGAGAGATGAAGGGCAGGGGTCGGGGGGGCAGACGGGCCACGCTGCACTGTTCCTGTGCCAATACTTAAAATGTGCCGGAGTCTGGAGTCTGTGGGGCAAAAGCCGGGGCGGAGGGGGGCGGGTCTTAGTGCCCGTCGTGCGTGGTCAGCATGTCCTCGGCGCGACGATGGGATTCCAAGGCTTTCACGGTGTAGATGTCCTGAGGCAGCTCAGACTTGCGTCGCACTAGAGGGCGCTCTTTCCGCTGGTCTCTCTGCAGCTGGGAGGGATGTGTGGAGGCGGTTAGGCTCGGATTAATGGCAAGATCGACCACCTGACGTACACGGGGAGGAGAGGCAGGCCGGGACTGGAATTCAATCGCAGCTTTCACCCAGCGTCCGACCACCGGCGGCTGCTGACGGCAACGGATGTGGCTAACGTGAGCTTCCTTCTTAAAGGAGGCTGTCGGTCACATCCCTGGCTGAGGTGAAAGGTGGGATTAAATCCGCCCCAGGTTTACAGCAGTGGCTGTGATAGCGGTCACTTACCATTACTTCCACCGTAAAACACTGCACATGGCAACCTATCAAATGACCAAAATCACAGCCACTGCTCAGATTTATACATTTATATATACAGATCCTTTCCAAAAAATTAGAATATCATGGAAAAGTTTTTTTTTTCTCCATAATTCCATTCAAAAAGTGAAACTTTCATAGATTATAGATTCATTACACACAAAGTGAAATATTTCTAGCCTTTATTTGTTTCATTTTTCATAATTTTGGCTTACAGCTCCAGAAAAACATTCATTCTCTGAAATAACTGAAGTAAATGCTGATTTTCGACACACTATTCTAATTTCTTGAAATACTGTTTTGGGGGTTTTCTGGAGCTGTAAGCCAAAATTATGAAAAATGAAACAAATAAAGGCTAGAGATATTTCACTTTGTGTGTAATGAATCTATAATCTATGAAAGTTTCACTTTTTGAATGGAATTATGGACAAAAAACAACTTTTCCATGATATTCTAATTTTTTGGAAAGGATCTGTATATATATTATATATATATATTATATATTTTTTTTTTTTAAAAGATAGAAATGCTAACCGCACACTGCAAAAAGTTCTGGCTTCACTTTGAGCTCAAGTAAGTGAAGTGAAGACAGATATTTGCAGCGTGCGGTTAGCATTACTATTTTTTGATTCATTACTGGCTCCACGCACCCCGTTCTATCCATATTTTGGATAGTTTTTTGACAGAGCACAACAACATTTAAATATAGAAAATTAAGCAACAAGCCAATACATTTGTGCAGCTGAATTGTGTTGGTAGCATCAGGCTTGAAAGTATCACACTATTGGAGATAAAACCACCGGCTAGGTGGACAGAGAGAGACTGTGAAGCTGCTCAGCTGTAGAGGCTATGGATGACTGTCAGGCTGTAATGCAGAGTGCGGCACTAGGCTACAACATAAAAGGAACTTTCTGGCAGCTTCACAACTGCTTGCAGCAGGGCTGCCCAACCCTGTTCCTGGAGATCTACCATCCAGTAGGCTTTAATTTCTAGCCTAATTTGGCACACCTGATTCTACTAATTAGCAGCTCAATCAGATGTCTAGCTGTTGAATGAGGTGTGCTTTGTTAGGGTTGGAGTGAAGACCGACAGGACGGTAGATCTCCAGGAACAAGGTTGGGGCAGCCCTGGCTTAAAGCATGCTACTACTGACAGGCTAACACAGAAAGACAAACAGGTTAAAAGATGAGAAAACAGACTGGAGAAAAAGTGTGGAATACGCAGCCAAGGCCTATCAAACATTTTCATTTTATGATGAAATCGATAGCAATGTTTCGAGTTAAATGAGGAGAACTATCAGTTGTCAGTGTGAAAGGTTTTAATGCAGATTAAAAGACACGGTACCTAAAATGCTCCACACCTTTTAAAAGCAAATCAAAATTCTTCTAGATGCTTTGTCAACCTTAGCCATACACACCAAAGGTTCAAATGGCATGTGGAGAATGTCAAGCTCCCACCTTTAGTAGTAGTAGTAGTAGATGATGCTGTACCACTGCGTCAGTGCATTGCATTTATTCCTTCCCTTCTCCGTTCCAGAAGCAACAAGCGACAAGGTGCGTTAGTGAGACAGTGCCACGCTGCTGCATCGTACACTTGACGGACAGACGGGCACGCCGCCCAAGGAACTTTGACCCACTCCAGGGTTGTGCTGCAGCGCAGCCAGCAGTACGGCGCCACTGCCGTCGGCAGGTCAAAAAACGTTCCGCCCGTCAAAATGGGCCTAGGGGGTGCCTTTGGGGTCTCGCTCCCGCCGCACAACTCGTAGCACTCAATATATTTTCACCGGTGAAATGCTGTAAATCAACAATAAAATTTGTGCGAGTTTACGTTGTGCCATTATTTTACAGAGCCAAAAGCTACACTCTCATTAATTACTACTTGGAATGTTGGCGATTTACAAATTTAGGCCTTTTTCTTTGTGCGCCAATTGTAAGTCGCTCTGGATAAGAGCGTCAGATAAATGCCTAAAATGTAAAATGTAAAAGTACACAAAATAACGGCAGCGATGTAAAACGATACGAGACACACAAAACGACTCGAGTTGTGCGCCGGAAGCGAGATGCCGAAGGCACGCCCGGGCCACTTGTGACAGACGGAACGTTTTTGACCCGAGACCGCCTGGCGCTTTTGCTGACGTGCACCTGCTTCTGGGCGTGGCTTTGAAACCCAGCAGTCTGCACATTGGGGGGAGCCTGGGGTGGCTCTAAGTACAAAGGACAGGAGCCTCGGTTCTATCCCAGCACTGCTTACCACCTCATCCTCTTTCCGCATTTCCAGTTAATGGTCACACTTCTGCTTCAAGGCCCTGGTTAAACTGGCCCTGCAACTTCCTCATTGCACGGTCGGTATTTCCCACCTGCGTTTCTTTTCCACCTACCTCTCAATTGGTTGAAATAAGGTAAAGGTTTATAAAGCACTGGTTGCTAATAGCGTTAGCAGCCCTTTAAACAAAGTGTGATCCAGTATTAAAGAAACCATTGACTAAGGACTGAACTGATCAAGGATTCAGGGGGGGAAAACTCAGATCTGAAGGTTTATTTTTGTGTTTGTTTCCTGCATGGAGACAAACCAAGCCACGCACGCACCAATGGAAACTTGTTGGAAGGCCTTATTAAAATAGAGTTAATGGGAATGAGAGCTGATGAGGTCATAAGAGATGCTCCAGCCCCCTCAAAGCCCATGCAAAAAAAAATTCAAATAAATGAAGATTCATTAATGACTCTGCAATGTTATTGATTCCAGTGCTCAGCCCATGGCTTGCATTGCCAAGCCTTCAGTGAGAGTTACAGCTACGATTATAGGAGAGATTCTGTAGACAAAACTGTCGTTTACCTGAGTTGCTTCTTCCTCTACAGTCTTTTTTAACATCAGAACATCTTCTATCAATGGACCATCTGTCTCCATTTCTACTGGACTATTGAGGCCAGAGGAATCAACATACATAAGGAACTAATGTGAAAACAAAACAAACAAAAACAAAATGTAAAAAAAGGTGAACAAAAAGCATTCCAATCAGTCGCAAGCAAAGAAAAGAGAGGAAACAGGTTAAACAAACAGAAGGACAGAGTCAAAAGCAAAAAGGCAGTGGGATGCAGAAACCATTTCCCCGTCATCACAGAATTCATAGAAATGTGGAGACGCACCGAAAGAGTAAAGAAAATGGATTGCGGAACACGACCATTTATTTCACTCAGGCATGAGGGAAACGCTGACACTGCTGTAATTATTAGTGATCTACAGCCGTACGGCGGTTTAGCGGCCAGGTTTTGGCAGAAACCGAGACGACCCGTCACAAACCCTGCTACGAAGTGCCCTAACAGTAATTAAAAACAGTCAAAACACTGGAACTGTCACAGGGGGACGGGTCGAACCCGGAGCTCAAGTTATTAATTGGAGGAAATCGATTCCAAACCCATCACCTCCACGACCCCTTCCTATTATTCTCCCGCTCCCCGGATACCGTCAACGGAACAGGGTGAGGGCTCTCATCAATCGATTGTCTGTTAATCACGGGGATTGATGCCCCCTGGATCCTTGTCTTCCAAGTGGATCAATCTGTCCTTTTATGCAGACAGCTATAAATGAACGTTCATTCCTGAATGGGATTCATCACAGCCCAAAGGAAATGTCATGTTGAACACGATGTGAAAAATATGTTGATATATTATCGCAAAAACAATTGGTATGAAACTCCTAGATGTTGAAACTTACAAGATCGAGAGGTATAATGCACGGTCACATCTGGTGCTTACCTACTCTGAACCGCTGCAAATATGCGGATCATTACGAAAGCTGCTAAATCAATCTGCCTCAATGCTCTGCCAGATTCACGGTTTACTTTATCAAGTGGCAGGATTATTACAGTGCACATGAGGTGAAATTGCACCGGCCAGAGGCGGCCGATTAAGCCAGTGAGGTGAGTAAAACGTTTCTTATGACCGTGTTAACTCGCTCATTTTGCTAAACCGCAAAAATCACAAAGAGGCCACTTCATGGGATGAGGGGGGAAATTATGTGAGGTTTTGAAGCACGTGGACTTTAATGGCACAGACTGTCCCCTCGTAATTCATGTTAAGCAACAAGCGCGTCGTGGCAAGTTAAATATAGACATGCATGGAGTATAATAACAAGACAAAGCTTATGGGAAATGTTGAAATGTCATCCAGGTCAGCAAATAGACAGAATTCGATTGTACAGTGAATGGGAGACTAAACACACATCAAACCTATTTCTTATCAAAGTGAGATAGGTGGGTTGCCAGTGTATTATTCCCATCACAAACCTCTCACTCTCACCTGTGGGTTTGATTTGGCTAGATTCTCTATCTTGATCCAGGCCTCCTCCCGTTCTTTCGATTTCGCCTTTTCTCTATGAAAAGGGGAGATGACAAACAGACGTCATTCGACAACATCCACAAATGGCACCCATTTCAGCAGGTCTTTCAATGGTAAAATGTTCAGTTTTTGTTTTGTTTTTGGTTTTTTTCCCCAATTAAAGCAAGATCATAAACTCCACTGAGAAACGGGAAAACTATTGACCAATGGGCTTGCCTGAAGGATAAAAGAATGTGTTTTCCCGTTGGCTTCAACCACTTTATAAAGGACCCCTCTTACATTTGTAAAGCAAAATGCCATCCATCTTATTTGAACTGTCTATGACCCCTGAAAAATGAATGCACTTGCCCAGGAGTACTGTCGGCTATTGGATCTGTAGGCCACAAATTTCAAACTCCCATGAACCCAACCACAATACATGCCGCTTTTTAGGACCAACATAAACAGGATATTCTTTTGAAATGGTTACTTGGTTTCATCACAATGCTGTATCGCAATGGATGTCTATTCAAACTCATTGGCACGGTCTGATAAGTAGCCTGAGGTCTGTAGCAGTCTCGTACTTGTTCTTCTCCGCCCTGAACTGCTGTGTGCAGTCATCAAACAGCTTCTGGTTCATCTCCATGAAGAGCTTCAGAGCGTTGTAGATGAGCCCGTGTATGGTCCTGAGAGAGAGAGAGAGTGGGACACGATGAGCCAGAGCAGGATCCATAAACATCATGGCTGGATCACAGGGACTCACTGGTGAAAAGGCTCGGGGATGTACAAATGGAGTGACCTAGTCATGTCTAGTAGAGTATTCTTATCCTGCGCACGTGTTCTGGTAAATTTCTAAACAAGCACCCTTTATAAAGACCAGAACATGAGCGTGGCCAGGTTAAGACGAGTGGCCCTTACTTGTTCCAGTGGGTCTTTGAGTTGCGGTACAGTGCTGGGAACATAATGGGGAGGATCTTGGCTGCGTTGTCACTGATGAGGCTCATGATGTACTCGTTATTCCAGTAGTACAGCGCTCTTTCTGCAACCTGCATGGGAGGCATTAGTCAGGACGTCCCTTTCAAGTACCGCTATCCCACCGAGCGACAGCATTTCACTGAGCCAAGCCAACCTGAAACCTTCTGTTCATTTCCCACTGCGGTCCGTGGGATGCAATGCATATCTTAACATGACAGCAGTGAGGGCTCACATTACATTTGAGCCTATGGAGCCATAAGTACAACAGTGCACTGTTCTAACCACTACTTTACACGGTACCGCTCTTGCTCAAGTAAACGTTCATCATCCCTGCTCTTCATTTTTTACAAATGACGGGGGAGGGGGGGTGTAAAAATGGGAGGGGCAATTATATATCATCAAAGATGTGAACCAATCATGGAGTTTTCTTACAGAGAGGTGCAGATGAAGAGCAGCATTTTAGGAAGTTTAGTTTAGGAAGCTTCACCCTTTCTATTCATCTTCAGTCTTACATAACAGTGAGATAAAGGCATGGTTGAAACTATAAGCATAGGAAAGAGCTCCTCCTTGGGTCCAGGGTATGAAATTAACTTTCACACCTACTGGCCAGAGTGGCTTGTGTAATCTAAAAATCACCAGCCATTTTTAACTTCTTACCAGCCACATTACCTCTTACAATATAACACAACCAAGTTGGCTCCTGGCCAAAGTGGCTGCTAGAGAAGAAAATCTTATTAGTCACAATCAAAGTTTTACCAGAATTTAGCTGGTGACGGGTGTTAAAGGTTGTATCAGCGATTTTGGGTGACGTCACTTCTGAAGCGAAATCCCAAACAAACAGAGCCAGCTCCAGCTCAGAGCCAATTATGTTATGTTTTTAAAAATAGTGTTCAAGCATCCAGAATTATAACCACGTTAATAACGTTTGTAAGAAACCAAACCGTTTGTAAATCCGTCAAGATTTCAGCGAGATAAGAGTATTAGCGTATTAGTATCACCCACCCCTTGTCGGTGATTGGTTGGAATACTGTTTATTTTGGTTTTGAGTGGTTGGTAGTACCATTTGTTTTTGTGTACGATCTCGGAGCATAGGCTGCCTACAGAGACGCGGTTTTTTGACGGCCTGCTTATGGGGCGGGCAGCTAGCGGATCGTGAGGAAAAATCAGATGAATGTGATCATTTATGTTTCCACCCAAAATCGCTGATACAACCTTTAATTTCACACCCTGCCTGGGTCCCAGAGGAGCAGGAAAGAACAGAGAGCGAAGACCCTCACCTGGAAGTGCGGGCTGGAGACACATTTTGCCAGCTGTCTGAACAGCGGCTCCATGACCTTCACAAACTCTGACGGCTCGATCACGTCCAGGATCTCCTCCAGCTCGTTGAGGAACATCACCTCCTTTGGACTGTGAGTCTTTGGCCAGTATTTGAGAAGAGCCATAACCACCTACGGAAAAGAGAACCAATACACATGTGCCGCAGAGTCTGTGAGATACAGGAAGAGTATGGCACAGTGTGTACATAATACAGTACATTTCAAATTAATTTACATACTACTCAAATCTACTACAAATTTCATTAAAAATGTAAACTCCAAATACAAATGCAGCAGAAATATGTATTATTTAAATAAAGGTGCCTATTTACACATTTAAGATGTGACGGGAGAATCCCAGTACTTCCAAAAAGACCATGAATGGTAAGGCAGTATATACATGTGGAACTAAACTGTCTTAGGTATAGGGGGTTCATATACATAGTTTATGTTATGTGCATGTGAACCCTCCGGGTAAGCACGTCACATTCTCAGAGTGTTTCCATGGCGCCGCTAACACATAGCTACTTATTATGGTTGCAACGGGACAGAGTTGTGCGTCAAATGGGTGGGGAAGAATTGGACTAACCAAGGGTCGTTAACCCATTGGCTCTTCAATAAAGACTTCCAGGGCAAGCAGATCTGTGCTGTTCCCAAGATGCGCTATAAAGAAGTAAAGATTCACTGTCCCATTCGAAACAGCATTAGAACAAAATCTATGTGAAACCAAACAAATTACTTACTGGTTCAGTGAGAGTGCTGTCCTTCTCTAGAAATTGCACCACACAGTATGCCAGCTAAAACAGGAGACATAAATTGTACGGCAAAATTAACTAAGTGGTTTAACGAACGGTAAATTGTAAAATTACATTATAAATCAACCCCTATGCAGTCAGCACATGCAGATTTCTCTGGGTATCAATACAATCCTTAATACATTGGATATTAATGATGCTAAAACAAATCCTGCAAAGTTCATATCCCCAGCACTGTATTTTCAGAGTATTTGCTGGGCCATCAACTGGGATGCATGTCGATTGACGGTGTCTGTGACATCACGGAAATAGCCAGACAGCTAAGCCCAAATGCCAGTGTAGTCTGTGTGTGCGTTACAGAAACGTGGCAAGAAGGGCTTGCAGAGGACACATCAGTTAAGACAGCGTTTCTCAGCACAGCGATGAATTCTACAGCCTGACCGTGGCTGGGTGTCAGGGTGTGAAAATAAGGGCGTGCTCGTAAAACTTGTGGCGTGCAAGATTTTCTACTCTAGCAGCCACTTTGGTAGGTAACCAACATGGTTCTGTTATATTGTAACAAGTAATGTGGCTGGTAAAATGTTTAAAAATAGCTGGTGATTTTTAGAATCCACAAGCCACTCTGGCCAGTGGGTAAAAAAAAGGCTAATGTCATGCCCTGCTGGAGTCCCACAAGGCAAAGCATAACTGGCCATAGAGTGGCCAAGGGAGGGTTATTTCAGTGGGCAGAGTATGCACCACATCATCCCAATATGGCTTCGTCTCTGATCAATAGAGCACCTGCAGCCTGCCTTCTGCAGCTACGTACGATATGCAGTCCTGCAGCACAACGGCTGCACAATTCAGCTAGTGGAATGCGGGGTGAAAAAAGGGGCAGCTGGCTGCATGCATTTTAAAGGATGCGCAGATAACTTAATTTTAAAAAACTGAAGCTAAAAATAAAAATAATGCTGAGAAATTTTTCACCAAGCTGGGTACTTCCCCTACGCGCTACACCTCGTAGGGTGTGTGGATGCCATCTGGCTTGTCGTAACATTGTGCGGCCAGCTGGTATTGTGGCCTAATCACGGAAGTCATTCCCTTTGGAACTGAGTGCCAACAGTTGACAATTACATCTATGGGATTATGGGAATTTCAGACACAGCTGGCCTTCACCTAGGACGGTCCGTGGTCCGCATCTACACCAAGCACGTGTAACGTGTACGTAATGTGAACTGGGACATACCTGTGGGTGGTAGACACTAAGTGACTTGACTTTGTGCAAAGGCAACAAAACCTTCAACAGGAAAATCTTGTGCTCTTCTTTTAATGGTAAGGCAAACCCATTAATGATACTGTAATAGGAGACAGAGGGGACATTGGTTTGTAACCTTCAAAATGGGGTGATACTGCACCTGAACCGCCATGTAAATGTTTTGAGCTTATTAAGAGGAACATAGGCTTGCGACAGAATCTTTGGGCAAAGATAGAAAAACAATGACAGGCGCATCATTTCTGAAGCTAAATGGAGAAACTCTGAAAACCACAAGTTACAGATAGAAGAAAAACAGCTGAAAATAGAACTGACATGGGTGTTGGTGACTTACGTCACAAAAGCACAAACCAATGACCAATATTTCGGGAACTAAACCGTACTGCTTTTCATTTAAACCAAAAGATTCCAGATCCAAAGATTTCCTGACAATCTAAGATACAATGTGGCTGGACGGTAAACACTATCATTTGAATTATCAAAGAACTTTAGCCCATTTTTTTTGTCTGAGTAACAATAGGCTGATCTTTTCAAACAGTAAAATAAAGGTCATGCATATATTCAGTGCCTAACCCAGTTTTACTTCCTGAGAGCGGAACCACAGCAATGTAACTGTATGTTTCTTTCGATTCATAAGGTTTCTTTCGATTCATAAGGTTTCTTTCTGAACAGGTAAGAGCTCATACCTTCCAAGTATCTCCAGTAATTCAGCTATTCCATTATGGTGTTCAGTTTCATAAATGAACCTAAAGAAGGCACCAAAACATTATTTTTGACAAATTTCATAACATGGCAACACTGATAAGAATACTTCATATTAACAGTGAATTGTTGCAAATCAATGCATCTCACCTATAAAATATATTATTAATCTGCTTTCTGATGTACGCTCGTAGTCCCAGAAATTTTCCGTAAATCCGGTGCAGAGTGGTTTTCAGGAAGTCTCTCTCCCGAGGATCTTCACTGTCAAAGAGGTCTAAAAGCTGCAATCACATACCGGGAACAGAGTTTCCATCCAGCTTCAGACTGGTATTATATTAACGGGATCCTTCTGTTTGCCAAAGAATTATCCAGTCTTACCTGCATCACAAATTTCTGGTCAATGTACTTCTTAGCTATATTTGGTTGAAAGTCTGGTGACTCTAAAAACCTAAGGAAAAATTCATAGACAAGCTGGAAAGAGAGAAAAATACAGTAATTCAGGTGGATGAATGTTAGTGATCCACGTGTTCTATGAACATATCTACCACACACACATACCATTGGGGTACCATCTATAGCCTTACATGTCAAAGCAAGGCAAAATGAGATGTTTCTTAATTCCACAACTGCAGCATGCAAACGAACAGGATCATGCTACTGAACAGGAGACCGAAGGCATCGAGGGTGGAGATGTCAAGGTCTGTGTTAAGCACCTGTAGATGTGGCCAAGCAGCTTCAAGCGTGGGGCTCGTCTTCCTCAGGATCAAATTCAGCTCCTGTGGGGTTGGACGACGGTGGCAATGTGCGAAACATGTTCACTGCAAACTAGAGGGCGTAAAGAAATCAAATAAACTCCCATTAACAAATGAAAACGTCCAGCAGAACTGGACCCTTGAGCTCAACAGATGATAAACGTCTTGCACTAAGGGCAGTAATGCTGGGTTGATGAAAGTGAGTGTAGTAGAAGGAACACCAATGACTTTGTGAGTAGCAAGGCTTCACAAACCTCACAGTGGTTCTGAGCATTCGCTTCTGGTATTCACCAATCAAAACGGTTTGCAATGGTTGGTTCAAAACCAGTGATTCACTGAGATCATGTGACAGATCTACTTATTTTGGGGTTGACTGAGCTACTCTTTGCCATCAGCATTTCAGGGACTCTTGATGCAACAAAAAAGTGGAAATACTGCATGTTTAAGGAAGTTTTAAATAATGCAATAAAAACTTGCAAATACCAGCCGTGAGTTCCACTGCTACACTGCTACTTTTCTCTCTCATAGGAACTGACTTCACACGAGGTGAGAACTTGAAACCGCTCGCCAACGGTGAGAACCGCCGAACAAGATCAGCACTGATGCAGGTGCATTTTTGCGTGTGCAAAGCTGTCGTATACAAGACATTTAAGAGCTGAGTTTTTCACTCATCAAGAGAAGCTTTCAGCACACTGGCAGCGCTGAATAATCACCATAATGCACTCATTAGCATCCGCACCAATCCCCAGGCTTTGATGATGAAAGCGAGGGACTTCAAAGTCAATTTATGTGTCGAAGTGAGAGGAAAGCCGAACACCGGACAGTAGGTTTTCATGCTAAATTTACAACGCGCTAATTCCCCCCCCCCCCCCCCCCCCGCTATTGACATTGATCAAATAAAAGCTCATCCATCTCCAAAGAGGCGGCGTTTTTTACACTTTGTATGGTGATAGTTTCCAGCTCAACACAAAAATGAGCTTTGATTTTTTAAAATTTCTAAATAAATCACTCCTGGCGGCACACCAGGCACACAGAATATACAGGCCGTTGAATATCGTGCAGCGTCCCCCATACTCACTGTTAACTAACCATCTGATCCCGCACTGACACGGCTAAAAATAAGTCGTAGCTCGTACGACACTAAACCGACAAGCCCTTGTAACTGAATTCACCGCAATGCCGTTTGTAATTCAAACCCTTCTCAGACACATAGGGTCTCCAGAAGGGAGAACTGACGTGCATGTTTGTTGCATCACGAGTTCCATCAGCGAAATCATTGAACTTCAGGGGCGAGTATCTTTGTGGACCCCAGTCTCTTTGTCCCTTAGTTTTTTGTTTTTTTTGGGGGGGGGGGGGGGGTTCTCGCTTACCATGTGCACCACCTCTGGGTAGATGGGCTCTGTGATGACGTTGCGGTTGTGCGTGATGTACTCCACCATCTCGCTCAGCGCGGCCCTCTTCACCTCCTTCCATTTGAGGTCGCTGAGGGGGTCGGCCACGAAGTCGAACAGCACGCAGCATTGCCGCAGCTTCTGCACGAACAGCTTCTCCTGCTCCGCAGGAGGGACATCTGACAGGGAGAGGGAGACGGGGTGCGTTAACGCCAGCCTTCCGCCGCGTACACAAACCGAGCCAGAAAAGCCGCGTTGAGGCCTGAGTGTCGACCGTCCGGGGCCTGTTCAATGTGCAGGGCCAACATTACCTCACTAAAGACTCCCCAGGCTGAGAACCTAAAAACAACTGAGAAACGTTTTGTTCCCCGTTATTAATATTACTGAAGACTGGAATCTTGAAGAGGTTACTTCAGGGCATTCCATGGCATTTTAAGCTTATGTATATATTAAGCCATTTAAATGTGAATTTGGTATTCAGGCGACATGTATTCACTTCTGTCATGTAAATTATCTAATTGGCGAGGGCACCGAGCAGCCACTTTATATCCAATGCCAGACATGTTGCCACAGCCAAGTGCAGAGTGGCTTTTAAAGGCAAGGCAGCCTGTCCCTGGTTCATAGGGTCACCATTACATTGCAATTTAGCACGTAGATATATGGCTGAAAGCCTTCTGGTATATTGGACGCCGACACTGCAGCAGTCTTTGATAAAGACCAGGTTCAAAAAGCCAGCCTTGTTCATGCTTATTTAAGGAATCTGGCAGTGCAGCTGATTTTACATGCCCTAATGTCAAATCAAAAGAAATGCAGCCATAGAATAAACCAAGATAACAAGGAGAAACATACAGTACTAAATTATAAATGATCCTGTGAAAGGCACTATATAGACTTAAAGGGGTAATAAACACTAAATCACATATTTTTGAGTTATAAAGCCGAGTATCTTGTCCCCATTTCATAAATCACATATATCCTATTGTTAAAAAAAAAACTAAAAAAAACTAAAATGTAATTAAGCCGTGCCACCGCATTTTGTGTCAAAAAAGAGGCATTCGCTGAAATCCAAACTGAAAAGTTTTGTTTGAGCCACGCGTCTATTTGTGACGTGAAAAAAATGTAAAAATCTTTTTTCCCCACGTAAGCAAGTCAACGCCCCATTTCCCCTCTTCTTGATTGATGGGTATTCAAACTGTGCAAATTAACCCTCATTTCAAATGATATTCACCTTGCTGGCTCCGCCTACGTGCCTGACACGTTACCGAATGGAGCTATCGCCCCCTCCCCCCAACTGTAACTCCTCCCTCCTCCCCTCTCACTCGAGCCCAATTCGCGTCTTTTGAAATTGTGAAGTGGGCGGAGACAGAACAAAAGCCG
Source organism: Synaphobranchus kaupii (assembly GCA_029718625.1). NCBI lineage: Eukaryota > Metazoa > Chordata > Actinopteri > Anguilliformes > Synaphobranchidae > Synaphobranchus > Synaphobranchus kaupii. The sequence continues at coordinate 24,309,874 of CM056390.1, forward strand.
GTGTGTATTACCCCTTTCGGAACACTTACAAGAACAGTAAACAGTACACAGATATGAAACTAAAGGATGTACTTTTACTGATTTTCAATACTGAAGTCTTACTGCAGAAATTCAACCCATGTTCAGACAGTGACTTGTCATTTCTGAACGCACTGGTGGCAACCAGCTTCATGTCTGGAACAGAGTATTAGCGAACTTTAGCCCTGAATAGCATTAGCACGTGATGATTAGTACAGGTCGCGCAGATTTCTGCGGGTCTACTGCGCAAAGGTAGCCTGTGCCTACAGTGCCGTGGTGTAGGAAGCAATGCCGCAGCCAAGGATGAGACCGCCAGTTAGTCAAGTCTGGACCATTTCCAGCTGGTATCACAGAGAGACATGCTGAGCGATGAATGACGTACTGGAGCAGTCTTCTGGGCCTGGGACAGCATACCTGCTGGAGATGGCATCTATGGCTCGGCTGGCCGGCTGATCCTGAAGTATTTTATAGTCAGTGATTCGTCTCTCATACACAATCTCCGTAAAAAACTGCGCACAGGACCAGCTCATGGACAATAACTTATTTAGAATTTACAACTACAGGTGCCATCTGGAAAATGTGCATTTGTAGGCAACAACTAGAACAACTTCAAAGTTGTTTTTTCAAGTAAATTTTTTTTTTAATTTTTTTTTTTTTTTCAAATGAAGCCAGCAAATGGCAACAGAAATCACAAAAATATTAAAAGGCTGCTGTATATGTATAACCTTACATAGTCTAGCAATATGCAGACATGGCTATAATGTTTTCATAAAATTATTATGTGAATATGTACAGTAAAAGGAATATATGCATTATGTTTGATAAGTAGTACACCAGCATTCTGTTTAAATGCTCCGAGGTGAATCCTAACAGGAAAAATACATTTCAACAGCATGTTATGTCGGTATATCGCATCGCTTGGGAAAACACCCAAGGGAGTATAATACCTCACTGCCAGGATAGGCATGAATGCAGGAAATAATATTCATTCCATATATCACTACATTATTCTTTATTCAGAATTGGTTACCAACATTCTGCAATTCCCTTCAAGCGAAAGGCCCACAGATATATAAGCACAAGTCAACAAATGTTGATACTGCTCATGGGGGAAAAAAAAGAAAAAAAAACAACCGAGAGCTTATGTCAGATGTGGGCAACGAGGGCCATATTCCGTTTCTGGTTTTCGTGCCAATTTCTGGCCTTAATTACTTTATTAACCTAACATTTTCGCCATCTGACATTTTAGCTACATTTCTTGATACGCACGTGAATGACAGCGGAAGACTGTTTTTGTGTCCGTATATGAAACATTTTACCGTGATCTAATCTATCAATGAAGCAGTGTTTGTGGCCCTCCAGGAACGGGATTGCCCACCCCTGGCTTATGTAGTACCATCTCACACCACTATCTGGTCTGGGCTGTGCTGTTATGCATTAACACATTTAAATTTTTTTTTAAAATCCCCATCTACAAACCCTTCATTCAGCAAGGTTTATGCTACTCTTCAAAAATATACAATGCGTTTAACTGTGCAATGACGACAGACATTGTCTGGTCATTATCCAATGAAAGCCATCAAGAGCATTTGGAATATGATGCATGCCGTGATATAATGGTCAACATAAAAGTTTCACATCGAGTTCCCAAACGGGGCACATGTGCGGTAGGACAATGAACCTAGTTGTTTCTGTGTAGATCCATTTGAAAAAATTTATAACATATGAAATGCAGGCCATGCACTGAATATGAATGTTTGGCCTTAATATAGGCCTAAATATAAGGCCTTAATATAGGCCTAAATATAATATAAGGCCTTAATATAGGCCTTAATATAAGGCCTTAATATAGGCCTAAATATAAGGCCTTAATATAGGCCTAAATATAAGGCCTTAATATAGGCCTAAATATAAGGCCTTAATATAGGCCTAAATATAAGGCCTTAATATAGGTCTAAATATAAGGCCTTAATATAGGCCTAAATATAAGGCCTTAATATAGACCTAAATATAAGGCCTTAATATAGGCCTAAATATAAGGCCTTAATATAGGCCTAAATAAAAGTTTGCAATGTAATTAATGGAACCCATCCCAGGATGAAGCATTCTGGGATGGCAGGGTGGTGCTAGATGCAGGAGGCCGGATATGGCAGGAGAGGTTCATCTCTGAGCCTATTCATCCTGGTTGCTAAGCAACGGGCTTGGCACCAAGCTCTCCGTCAGGTAAGGTGGTGCCCGGCGGGAGACGGGAGGTGTTCTCACCAGACGAGCGCTGGGCGCACGCGAGCTCAGAAAAGAACAAACGGCAACGTTTCACAAATGCAAATGACAAACGCATTTTTATTTTTAAACGCGTATTGTATTTTTGAAAAGCATCCTCTGTTATTTCATGGTATTGTCAAAGTTTACAAAGGATGTGGATGTGCGCGCGCATGCGTCTCAAAAACTAAAAAGATCATTAATCTAAATCCAAACTAAATATGCTCTAAGGCAGGGGTGTCCAATCTTATCCCAAAAGGGCCGGTGTGGGTGCAGGTTTTTGCTTTAGCCCAGCAATAAAACACCTGATTCAACTAATGAACTAATCATGGGCTTCAATCAAGACCTTGCAAAGTAGAATCAGGTGCCTTAGTGCTGGGCTAAAACAAAAACCTGCACCCACACTGGCCCTTTTCTGATAAGATTGGACACCCCTGCTCTAAGGAGTTCAGTCAGTTACCCTACAAAATGGACCCATTTCAGAAACTTTAAACTGATGGACAAATGGCTATTGAAGCCCTTGCCACCACAACACAGCTCAGACCTCATTCAGACAGAGTAGACGTGGAGGCAGAGAAACGGCATGGAGGCCTGTTAAATTGAGAGGAACCCGGTCTGCTAGGTTCCACACACCTGTTGTTTTTGGACAGGGGCTACAGAATGGTAATTCAACAGCACAATGTACCTACTGCTCCACTTTCACACGTTCAAATGATGACAGCCGGGCACTTATGATGCAGCCGATAGCATATAAACCCAGGAACCGGAATCCGAGGGGAAGACGGCCTTTCGTTGAGGGTGGAATTACGGGAAAAAAAGGTCATTCTGGAACTGCGGGTGGATGATGTAATGAGACCCAGTATCTGTTCCTCAGCAAACTTAAGTGTGTACACCAGTGTTAAGCCATGACCTTTAAATTCGCCTCACCTGCTACACACCCACACGCAAACATAAAAACACACTTGTGTCACAGCACACAGAGATGATATACTTATACATTTACTTGCTTGTTTGAACAAACAAAAAAAATGATAAAATCTCAGCTCAGTGTTTACACAGCATGGCATTTAGACTGCTCCTATGACAGCAGAAAGCCACGGTTCATAATAAGATGTTTGCCACTAACAAAACCAAATTCACTTGCGCTGATTACAGAGGTAACAGATAAGGCAGGCAGCAACATCCACAAAGTGCTCGAAACCGACAGATGGATTAGGCCTACATGCGAAATGTAAACTATGCCAGTTTCACTGGATGACAAGTGTCCAAATAAATGAGACTGCAAGTTCTGTTAGTAAATGGCATAATACACACAAGGTCTCTCACTCTCACAGACGCGCGCACACACACACACACACACACACACACACACACACACATCAGTGGTGATGGACAGAAGGAGATTGAGCAAGAGGGAGAGAGAGAAAGAGAAAGGGTGTCTCAAAGACATGCTGCGTCATAGCCTCGCCTGCCATGCCTCCTCGTTTGTTAAGTCAACAGCTGAGCAGAGACAAAGACCAACAGGCTGCAGAGGGGAAAGAGAGATGCAGATTTATAAATAGCCGATTGAGGAGACTCAGCTCAGGGTTTCTGAGGTCTGAATGATACCGTGGAATAAATAACAGCGAGCCTCCCCCGTTAGTCACAATCACCACCGATACAAACAGGAAAGAGAAAATGGCTGCCCAGTCACACTGAACGGCCTCTGCAAACGTGTTTCTTTGTCACACAGGGGGTTTCTAAAGCATCTAGTTACCCATGCTGAGGTAATACCAAACCTTGTTTGCGTTCTCTATTGTGATGGCAGTAGAGAATAAATCAGTGAAATGACCAGAACCAGAAATGACAAGGCTACTGTTTTCTGCAGTACAGGAAAGTGCATTAAGGAAAGTGCATTAAGTAAAACGAAACTTCTTTAACAGAAATATCTATAGGTGTGAGAATGCACTGTGGACTATGCCAAGTGAAACTGACCATTCTGGATCTGAATGTGCACTTGGCATTATCTGTAAGCATTCATTTATCCTCATTAGAGATTATATTACCTAACATACAGGTGTGCTAGTCAGTAAATGCAAAGAGCTGCATAAACATATCGTGATGGTGCCAATTTAACACATGAAAGCTGAGATGTTTCCAATATGTTGTAATATTGAACATTTCCCTATAACATTCTACATTGATTAAGATATTTTTAAATTAGCATATTTCATAGATTTTATTGAGGTTTTTTAAACTATATTTTATCTTTTTATTTGTTTCTCTATTTTACTGTCCCTTCAAAAAATGACTATTTATCTGCTGGCATTTGAACCCACAATATGTCCCAGAACAAAGCACAAACATATCAGCACTGCACTCACTGGCTGCACTCAACCCTGGATGGCCGAGCGCTTTTGAACCCAAACTAACATACGGGTGCCACTCGTGTTGGGAGACCTCAGTGTTGCACACCAACACAGAACTGGAAAAAACTGCCTGTTCCACCATAGCCCTAAAATCGAGTATTCTCAATCGGCGTCATAGTGTTTACCAGCCCCTGGAGGGGCAAGAACAGCCCTGCAACCCATTCCCTCACACTGTTAAAACAAAAAAAAAAAAAGACCACAAAATGGCAATCATTTTGTGTGTGCATGAAACAAGGAAGGAAATGCTCAACAAGACCAACGCTAAAAAGTTAGCCTCCTTTTCTATAAAATTATCAACGGATTTCAAAGAGGTTTCCAACGGTTTCATCACTTCGTTTATGCTGCTTTAAGGGAGAATAAAACAGTAGTAGCCAGGCCGATTCAGTGCAAGTTAGGACAGACCTCTGCCTTAAACAAAATGGTGAGCTCTTGCCTATAAAACAAGCCAACACAAAAGCTATACAATATACCTTTGGTCAATATGTTTCCATAGTGCTTACATGCCCAGCTGGCTGCTTCTCCTTTTCTGGGTCATCTATGGAGTAATTGGGTTTCGTATTTTGTAGCTTCCCTCCTCTCCCCGATGCCTTCTTCCTCTCAGTCTGATCTGATTGGTAGATAACGTGTAATGCCATTTATGGCCTGTCGTTTTAAATGCAGCGCACCAGCGTTAGTATGGTGTATGTAAGGTTAATCACTGGCTATTTGCGGGAAAAACTCAAGAAACAAGGTTATCATTGGGTTTTAAGACGTGAGCTCATCTCATTCTGCCCTGCACCAACTTCAATGAGTCATGAAATGTGCAATCTACAAACAAAATAGCCATGCTTGGGGTTGGGGGAAAGCAAGATATCTATGACATATTTCCACATGTAGCCATTTCAAAATCGATGTGAAACGTTACAACGTGCGTTACTTAAACAGGATCCTGAGAAAACTGCACACCGTGGGAAATAAACATTTCAGCTGAAAGCGATGGTTGTCTGGCTTTATAAAAAAGTGTTTGGTACATTCCAAATATTTATATTAGAAACTTCATAGCACGTATAAAATAGAATAGCTTTATTTTTCCCAGGGGTGAACTATCTGGCATACAAGAAAGTATACACATGCATGCACACAAACACAAACACACGCAAACAATTTTACTCAAAAGGGAAGCGTATTAGTATTATAGGGATTAAGTACCATGATGTATATCAGTATCAAGAAAACTGCTTGCTGAATATATTGTATGAATGTGGAAGAAGTTGCAGGTTCTGATGTGAATATGCATATGCAGTGTTAAAGTGTGGTACAGATGGATACATTTCAACACCTTCAATAGCAAATTACTTCTGTTTAAATCCTGGAATATCAACAGCAACAACTTTCCAAATTACCCATGTGCAGTCTCTCACATTCTCTAACAGTAAGCCTCAACATTTTGAATACATGACTCGTTAAAAAGTTGATTCATGATGCCCCTGCCCACATCTGAATCTCCCATCAACATTAAGGCTTTCAGGCCAGAATGGCTGAAGGTGAATTGTTGTGTTCCTGTTTTGCAGCTTTTTTATTTATTTATTTATTTTCATTAGATTTTTTTTTCCTACACAAATTTACTCACGTGGCAGTTTTTCTTTCTTGAAGTCAAAGGCGTTTTTCACACGTCAGTAAATTTTCAACACATCTTTTCACAGCTTGCACTTGTGCATATCGCATTTGGCCCAAACTGCTCATCATTGGTCCTTGGGGACAACAGGCTATGCCTGGTGCTTTGCACACGCCGCATCTAGACTTGTAAATGGCTCAATGCCGCCAGCCACAGGTCTTCAAAGTCTTGTGGCTGCCTACAATCTCTAGTTCCCTTCAAGTTTCACCACATCAGTAACCTGACTATGGCACCTCATCAGCAGTTATTTCACTCTTTTCATACTGTAAATCCCCCTCCTCCCCATACGTGCAAACACGTGGGAAATGTCAAGCAAACGATTGTCACATTTCCATCATGAAATCAGCCTTACAGCCTTTGTGGAACGAGCCCATTTCCTAATCACTGCATTGCACTTCTGTTCAATCAAACCGTTTGAATTTCCAGCAGAATTTCAAGCGAGACATTTTTATGAAGGGCCCAAAGACAGGCCCAGTTTCTCTTCCTGGCATTGCGACTTCCAAGGACACCCCAGGACATCAGCCACCATTTTAAAAGCTGCCCTTCATACATGACTAAGCAACTTCACATGGACCAGCACGTGTCCCGCGCCGACATGCCCGGCTTGCAGGCCGCGCTCCCTGGGACGTGTGTTAAGAGTGCGCCCGATGGTGAAAAAGCACACGCGTGTCATCTCTCCTCAAAGACCCGGCGTTCGCACGCGCAAACCCGGCTCGCTGCCGCAGGCTTTCGGGCATCGCGCAGCGGGCTGCCGGGAACGCTCCGAGGTGCCCTCCTTTAAATGAAAGTGAATATGTTTTTTTAATGAAGACAGCAGTCGGGCGGACCTGAGGGTTTCATCTGGAATGTCCGTTAAGGTCTCTCAAGCTTTCCGCTGCGTACGGGCCAGGGGTTTGCGAAGTAGGGCAGCGGGGAGACGTCTACTTGGGACATCGTAGGACAGCCGTTGGCACGGGGACGGGAAACGAGGCGCGGGGCAGGGGGAAAAGCGAGAGGGCCTAGCAGGCCTTCCATCCATTCGCGCGCTATGGGTTTGCTCTGCGTTTGGGGATAGTGTGTCACAGGCCGCTCTAACAAAATATACAGAAATACGTAAATACTACATCACCAGCATGTTTACTGCTCACAATCATTGATTTATTGTGTAGAACAAAGAACTTTTTACCTCATGAAAATATAGACAATTGCCCCTTGCAGAATAATAATTTTAAATTTTTAAAAAAAAAAACTCACAATGAGAATTATATTGGTGCAATATTTCTTTCTCAGTAAAAACAGAACAGTCCCCCATTTAGCTAGAAGAAAATTGTGGCAGATCTTATTGGATTCTGATGAAAAACGCAGAAGTGTAATGTGTGCGCGAAAATTCCCCAAGATTGCAATCCAGCGTCAAGCAAAGAGGAACGCTCAGGATTCTGGCAACACCGAAAACAGAACCGCACATCCATATGCTGCCAAGCCGGATAATATAATTTAGTCATTCGCGCAGGCCGGCATTTCAGTATGTTTTGGTGGAGATCCTGAGCCCGATCCTGAGCTCGGCACTGTGCATCATGAAGCCAATGGGCGGAGCAGCAGTTCCAGCTGCTGCTGGGACAGAGCCCTGAGTCATGGTGAGAAAAGATAAATACTCTATAGGTGCTCTTAGGTACGGCAAATCATTTTAATACAGTTCGCAGAGTGACGAACATTACTGTGAAGAGACCAGCATTAAATCACAGACATCCTGTGTCTCATGAATATTAAAAACAAAGAGGGGGGGGGAGTGGGTTGGTATCATCAGCATAATCTCAGACGATCTAACAGATACTAAAACTGAAAGAAGAAAGAAAAAGACCATGCTAAATAGCACATCTCCCCCTCCTCTCCATACTTAAGTCAGTTTGGAACATGTCTACGGAACATTCCAGAATCACAGCATAGATCCCAGACATTCCAGAACCACAGAATAGCCTAAGATCCTAGGATTGAAGCACAGCCACCTGATTTAAGGATCAAGGCAAAGATCTTTGAAGTTCTAGGATCACAGAACGGCTACCTGATGGTTCAAAAATCACAGCAAAGGTACGAGATATTCTGGAATTGCGGCACAGATGCCGTTCTACCATCACGGCAGTTTTTTTTTTTTTTTTCTCCACTGAATACACAATTTTAATTTGTTTCACACCTATCTCATATATTCACAAGGATTTTGCATGCAGCCATGCTTTTCCCATTCCCCCCTGTGCTTTTGAGAGCCTTTGTCACATTAACTTGTTCGTGTTGTGGTACATGAAATAAAACAGGAAATCATTGACAGCAAAGGGTACACGTCCGGCCTGACCATGAAAAATAGTTACACTTTTCAGAACAGCCCAACCCTAGAAGGTCACACCACAAGGTTCTTTGAAATAGACAATAGTCCTTGAGCTTGGACAGAGGGGTCACACTGGCACAAACCATGACGGAGTAAAGGTTGAACAGAAAACAAACCCATCTTCATCAGGCTGCGACTTTAAACCTGAACTGAAACCCCTCCTTCGTTCCAGCTTGAGCTGACTGAAGAAGAGAGACATGAAGTCTGAGAAGCCACTCGAGTCTAGCTTTCACACCTTTCACAAACACAAGGAACTGAGGCTGCTCTTGTCATTGAAGGGCGATCTGTGCGCCAAATCCAACAGCAACACGAGAATAAGGAAGAAAGCGGAAGAGCCTGGTCCACCGCCCGCGGACACCCTTTCTAAGACAGGGCATTGCTGATGAAGAAGGCCGGTGGTCTCCTGCTCAGACCAGAACAAAGTGTCTGCTGTAGCTGTGCAGCTCCACAATGAGAAACTAATGACGCTGGTTAGGGATTCAACATTAGCGCTTTGCAGGGGACCCAAAGCCCACTGCACCCTTTAGAGATCCTGTTCTCGGCCACAAAAGGCAACCCGTTTCAGCTGGTCCTGAAAGGAGCACAGGGTACATGCGTTTCTACACCTGCACCGGGCTTCGGTGTCCTTCCCTTCTACCAGACCTCTCTGCTCTATGACCTGGAGTCATCTTGCAGCTCCACCCCTTCAGGGACCCAGTCGCGGCTCTTCCCCTTCCTTCCTCTCCAGCCGAGAAATGGGCTACGCACAACTGTCACAACAGGACAGTCAGTAGCTATAATTCTGGCAGAGTGCGACCGCGCCCCTTTAGACACCATCTTGGCTCCTTCAGCCTGGACTCCCCCATCTCTGAGCACCGTATACGACTTAATGTACCAGTTCTGATGACTGACGTCCTTTGTGATTTCCCCACTCTTCTACTCTTTCAGTTTGTCCCCTTCGATATGGCACTTGTGCGTGACAATGTGTTCGAGCGCCATCTCACACAATGGCAGTATTCTTCCTTCTGTATCCATACTATACTGCTGTCCATTAATGAATGAAATGTACACATGTGTGCGGAACATTCACTCCCCTGTTAACGAGTGTGAAAGGGATAGGACCGTAAAGCCAGCTCAGTGCACCGAGCCATGAGGTATTCAGGCGTAGGTCAACCTTGGCTTAAATGGTCTAAGGCCACTGGAGGCCTCAGCAGAGGAGTGCCTGTTTGCGTTGGCCCTCGAGCTGGACATACAGAGAAGGGAGAACGATGCTCGTCGACGGCAAATCTGAACCCGACCAGTATTCTAGTAGGCAGCAAAGATCCAACAGCAACAGCCGTCACAAGCTCCTTTACAAATCTACAAAATACTTTGAATGCCAAGCAGTATAGGAGTTGTGGGTGTGGCCTGTTCAGTGTTACACTGCATTACATTTTGCCTTTTAGCAGACGCTCTTATCTAGAGCGAGACGCACACAAACACACACACACAAATGTGTATATATTTGAATAAATTCCATCTATATAGCCAGCTATTTTACTGCAGCAACTCCGGTCAAGTACCTTTCACAAGGTACAACAGCAGCTGCACAGCTGGTAATGAAACCTACAAGCCGAGTTCCCTATCACTATATTGTACTGCCATTCAGACTGTTACCGGATTGAGACAGATTCTAGAACAAAGAGATCAGATCAGATCCCGTTTCAACAGACACCATTTTAGTCGAAGGCTAGTAAACAAACTTTTGTCAAATCCCTTATATTTCTGGGCACTCCAAACTGCAGGTTTGCTTTTTGGTAAGTGGATGAATAAAAATGAGTGGATTGGCAGCCTGTCCAGGGTGTATTCCTGCCTCTCACCCAATGCATGCTGGGATAGGCTCCAGCACCCCCTGCAACCCTCACCAGAAATAAGCGGATTAGATAATGGATGGATAAAAATTAGTATCTAATGACTCAAATATGAATGTCACTTGGTAAATGTCACTTTAAATACCACTTAATGTTGTGAAATCTGGTGACAAAATCTAACATCGCTATTATAGGGAATGTACATGGGGGCCCATATACCAATAAGAAATAAATGTGAAACAGGACTTGTGTGCGTTAGAGAAGGCCTTGAGAATGACAATGGGCATCACACACTTGCTTTCTTTCTTTAGCCAGCTACACACCATGCATAAAATATAGCAGATGGTACAGGACACAGAGGGCCTGATTTACTAAGACCTTTAGCATGTGCAAAACCTTTTAGCACACACAAAACCAATAACATGACCAATGATTGGTCATGGTATTTGTTTTGGACCAATCATTGGTTGTGTTATTAAATTTGCGTGTGCTAAAAGGTTTTGCGTGTGCTAAAGGTCTTCACCCCCAACGTGTACGAACATGCCTGCACAGAAGGGTATGGCTTAACCGTAGAAGTCCAAAATGAAGTGGAGTAGGGAAGGGAGACGGGGGCAGGCTTCCACATTGAGGCTAAAGGGTATTCAAGGAAATGAGCCCCGGAAATTGAGGTCTGTTGCGCGCGGGTTGCGTTCGCGAGGGGGAGCGGGTCGTGCGTCGGGGGGGCCGCCCAGGTCGCGGCACGCTCCGCGGCGGGGTCCTGTCCTCAATGCGCGCACGTCCCCCGCCCACCGCCGCCAGCTTAGCTGGCAAGGCTGATCCCGTTACATAAGACTGATAAAGTTTCTGTACACGCTTATGTATTCTGGGATGCGGGGGAGGGGTTGCGCAAGGCAGATAACGCGAGTAGTGTGCGTCGCGTGCATCTGCGCTGTTTACATTGTGAGGACTTCACGCTGAAGCGGTTTCCAAAAATAGCAGTCTCACGGCTTTCAGTACAGAATCAGAGTCACACTATTTCCATGTTAGGCTTTTGTTATGATGTTAGTTTTTTTTTTTCCCCCCTCTTTTTGCTTCGTAGAACTTTGGTAGAACATGGAATGTTTTGTAATGGTGCATTTGTGCTGACCTTACAAAAGCCTTTCACAACAAGATTCAAATATGTTCCATAACCGCAACATGAGGCATGTATGGCAGCTCGAAACTTGTCACTATTCTCATGCCTGGTGAGCAATAAGTCTTACGCCCATTTTGACGTCTTTATTGTTTTAGGGGCACTGGAATCTCCCTTAGTCCCGCTATGACATTAAGCCAGTGTGGCATAAGGCCAGATTGTTGGCATGCACAGAAGATGCCTTCATGGCTGGTTCTGACATACTCGGCTCAAATCTGGGGACTGCTCTGCTTCTTCCGCTCAGCGAAGTTAAAAATCGATTGAGTAGCCTTTGCTTTTCCCAGCACATGGTGCAGAATTTCTGCCGGGATCAAATCTGACCAGCGCCTCATGCTGCAGGCTAACTTGTGTTTCAGTGAGTGTGAGGGGAGAACAGCGGACCACGTCCTTCACTGTGACAGCCATTCACTCCACTGGGGAGGGACGAAGGAGGAAACAGAGAGGAGGGGAGGGGTGAGATTTAGTGAGGGAAACGAGCAGTGCAGTCCTTTAGCTTTCATACACACACACACACACACACACACACACACACACACACACACAAAGGTCTGCTATCTACAGCTGCAGTGGCTGTCTGCTGGCTCAGGGCAATTTGTGCCCAGATGAACTCAGTGTGTGTAACACAAACCATACAGGCGAGAGAGTGAGAGAGAGAGAGAGAGAGAACGAGGACAAGAATTGGAGTACCCTACCCCCTCACTCAATCACACACACACACACACCCTTCCCTGGGCTGTGACTTCACTTCCTTTGACATCAGAGCCTGGTGGGGGATGGGCAAGTCAGGGCAGAGAGCAGTAAAACCAGCTTTTTCTCTCCCCCGCTCGCTCGCTCTCTCTCTCTCTCTCTCTCTCCCTCCAAGCGGTGCAGGCAATGCTCCGACGTGCTCTCGCAGCGGCGGCACAAACGCAGCTCCCCTCCCACAAAACGCGCTAAACACCGCCAGCGCGGCCGCAATCCTCGCTAACGGAAAACATTAACCCCATCCTGACTCGCAACAAGCAGCTCCACAGTGTGACTGGCAGCGCTTTCCTTCCCCTCCTCCCCTCTTAACAATGAGACAGAAACTCACCTCTAAAATGCATAAGGGCCACCGGCTGGAAAGGCCCATTAGAATTGGGTGCATCCACGACCATCCTGCTTCCGGCTGTATTACATGTCAACATCTATGCTCGACTGGGAAGGCAATCCACTTAAGGCAAGGAACCAGCCTCCATTTTAGCACAAAAACAGATCAGAAAATGAAGCTCCTTGCTGCTGGAGGGAACTAGCTAGTTAGTGATGTCAGTGGGGAAAGGAGCGAGCCGGTTGGCCGGCTGCGGCAACATGGAGTGACACGACGGGCTGTTCGCGGAGGGGGCGGCCGATTGGCCGGGCTGGCTGGGGGAGGCGGGACGTGTAATCAGATTAGGGCCCTGCCTCCATTCATGTGTGACTGTGAAGCGCTGGCTCCCTCCCCAAGAGGCAGGCATCTGAAACCTTTTTTTTTTTTTTACTCTGGGTAGAAAACACTGTGCAAGGCTCATCCTGTTACTCAGGGCTGACAAAAGCATTAACTCCCTCTTTGGGGTTTCTGAGTGTATGTTTTTAAGCTGATGACGGTAAAAGAGGACAGCCAGTTTTGCATCTGAACGGACAAGCTCATCCGAGAAAAGCATCTTCACGTCATACTAATTGGGCTAATGACATCAAGCGGGAGCAGATGTACTACGTGAAGCCGTGCACACTCAAATATAATGCAAGCTGCAATGGCCGTTTGCGAAAGTGTGTAAAGCTCAGAGAGATGACGTGGTCATGAGGACACACAGCGGATGACATTGCCAGGGTCACACACACACACACACACACACACACATACACAATCCACACAATCAATGGTACAGATTTTATGTCGTCCGTAACGCTAGAACGGCAGTTGTATAGACCGGCATCTGGATGTAAAGATCCAGTCCGTGTGAAACGGACCACCCCAGCTGTGCCCTTCACCGCAATCCACACCCCGCCAGAGACAATTAATGAAATGATTGTTTGGGATCGACTTCCTTTGGGCCGCTGGAAAGCTAAAGGAGAGGAGAGAAGAGGAAAGCGTTTATTCTGAATCCAGTGCAGCTGTGGCGGGGCTCCGGGCAGCCAAACCCCCGCGCAGCGCCAGAGGAGGAAATGACGCTCAGAAACCCGACTGCGCAACAAGGAAGGTTCAGCGCCGTTAAAACTAGATGGCAGGCCCGTTCGGAAACACTCGAAACGCTGCACACTAAAAAATGTAAATCGGAAAGGCTATGTCAGCAGATATGGATTCAGACAACTGTTGTGTTCCCCCGCTCTCGTTAAAGCCAATCTACTCCCAAACCCATAAATACTAAAAAAAATAAAAAGTATTTGAACTCAGATTCAAATTTGTATTTTTTAAAAAGGTTTCCATTGAGCCAACTGTATTTCAAAATCCACTTGCAAAGGCTGCCGTTCAACTTTTTCTTGAACACTGAGCATTAAACTGAAGGGGAGGGCATTCACCTTAAGCTGAGATCGTCTCCACACACGTCTGCTCTAAGCCGTGCTCTGCTCAGACACGTCATTTGCATCAGTAAATGAGCTTTGAATGGGAAAGCATTGGGCGGAAGCGTGATGTAGAGACTTGAAAACTGAGCAAATTTATTTATTTATTTATTCCCAACATTAATTTGAAAGGTTTCACTTTTCCACAGCCCCCTTATTACTAATAATGTCCTGTTCAACGAATGTCCTTTAATTCTAGATATCGTATCGTGGTACTGTGCAGGAGGAATACCACACCCCTTTTCTCTGGAAAAAGTCACTCAGCCCAAGCTTAGTTATAGAAGTGTAAAAAGTGATGTCTCGGGCATCCTACCACACAACTAGCTCAATTTGGTTTAGCTCTGGTGGCCGATTAGGTGATCAGATACTATGACATACTGTCATGCACCTCAAACAATTAGACAATTATCCGTGCCCTTTGGACGGGGGCGTGGTCATCTTGAAAGACACCCCTGTCTCCGCAGGGAAGGAATTACTTAACATGGGGTGAATATGGTCACTCAACATCATTAAAGTAATGACAGACATTGACCTTGCATTCTAAGAATATGAGAACGGAGAAATTGCGCCTGACAGCATTGTGGATCAAGCCTTCACTGCTGGAACACCACACTTTTAAGGCAAAAGCGTTAATCGGATGTTTAAATTCTCCGTTTAAATGCTCCTCTTGCGCTCGCAAGTGTGTTCTTAACATTTGCAGCCATCTCTGGCTTCTGAAGGCGACACCTCAGTGTGATATTTTCTACATTAACATTGCCTGTAAAAGCAAACGCAGCCACTGCGCGATTCAAAAGCCGTTACTGTGATGGACGGCGGTTTCCCCTACCCTCTAAAGTTTGCCTAAAGTACAAGGGACTAAAACATGCCGCCTCTAGCCAGAGTACTTCATCAACGGAGGAACCCATCATGTTATAAATAACAGTGCCTCTCTGAAGAGACACCACTCACTCCGGCCTACACCACTCACTCCGGCCTACACCACTCACTCCGGCCTACACCACTCACTCCGGCCTACACCACTCACTCCGGCCTACACCACTCACTCCGGCCTACACCACTCACTCCGGCCTACACCACTCACTCCGGCCTACACCACTCACTCCGGCCTACACCACTCACTCCGGCCTACACCACTCACTCCGGCCTACACCACTCACTCCGGCCTACACCACTCACTCCGGCCTACACCACTCACTCCGGCCTACACCACTCACTCCGGCCTACACCACTCACTCCGGCCTACACCACTCACTCCGGCCTACACCACTCACTCCGGCCTACACCACTCACTCCGGCCTACACCACTCACTCCGGCCTACACCACTCACTCCGGCCTACACCACTCACTCCGGCCTACACCACTCACTCCGGCCTACACCACTCACTCCGGCCTACACCACTCACTCCGGCCTACACCACTCACTCCGGCCTACACCACTCACTCCGGCCTACACCACTCACTCCGGCCTACACCACTCACTCCGGCCTACACCACTCACTCCGGCCTACACCACTCACTCCGGCCTACACCACTCACTCCGGCCTACACCACTCACTCCGGCCTACACCACTCACTCCGGCCTACACCACTCACTCCGGCCTACACCACTCACTCCGGCCTACACCACTCACTCCGGCCTACACCACTCACTCCGGCCTACACCACTCACTCAGGCCTACACCACTCACTCAGGCCTACACCACTCACTCAAGCCTACACCACTCACTCCAGCCTACACCACTCACTCCGCCTACACCACTCACTCAAGCCTACACCACTCACTCCAGCCTACACCACTCACTCCAGCCTACACCACTCACTCCAGCCTACACCACTCACTCCAGCCTACACCACTCACTCCAGCCTACACCACTCACTCCAGCCTACACCACTCACTCCAGCCTACACCACTCACTCCAGCGTACACCACTCACTCCAGCGTACACCACTCACTCCAGCCTACACCACTCACTCCAGCCTACACCACTCACTCCAGCCTACACCACTCACTCCAGCCTACACCACTCACTCCAGCGTACACCACTCACTCCAGCGTACACCACGGTTTCAGGCTCACATACTAGAGATATAAACCCCTGGCTTAAACGCAATACAATTTCAGTACTAAAGGCAACACATATTTCGCAGTAAACTCAATTTTCTGCGACACGCTGCGATAGGACATGGCATCTAGCGATAAATCTGAGCACCTGGCATTTCACATGCGTTCGCCGTAATCTGCGTCAGTCGGTTTCCCCATCAGCCTTCGATCTGAAAGATATAACTCTCTGGAAGAAGCTCTTCCCCATTTCTCATGGCCCAAACGCACACATACAAACCCTGTAAAACATTTAATAATAAGGTCATAAAACACAATAATAATAATAATAATAATAATAATAATAATACCTTGCACTTATATAGCACCTTTCTCAACACTCAAAGCGCTTGCCTCTACCACCACCAATGTGTAGCACCCACCTGGGTATTAATGATAGTAAAACAAATAACGCTGGAACAATGCACAATAGATGTATAGATAGTGTATTGAGTTGCTTTTAAAATTTTCTAAAAGCTTTAGCATTTGCAAAACTAATAACACAACCAATGATTGGTGCAAAACAAATACCTTGACCAATCATTGATCATGTTATTGGGTTTTTTGTGTTCTGAAATTTTTTGCACATGCCAAAGGTCTTAGTAAATCAGGCCCTTGGAACATAAAGAAAGCCAGCATGTGCAGATCTGAGGAAACGCTGGGGCTGGAATCTCATTATAAGGTCAATTATGGATTCTGGTGCCGAGCCATTAATTGCTTTAAAAACAAGTAAGAGAAACTTAAAAATCAATTATAAAATACACAAGCAACTGAAGTAGTGACCTGACCGCTGGTGTAATGTGCGCTCTTTTATGGTCCCTATTAAAACCCATGCAGCTGCTTTCTGAACAAGTTGCAGCTGATCAATGGTTGTTTTGGGGACACTAAAATAGTCAAGAGTCTGCTCATAATAGCCCGTTTCAAGCCAGGGGTCATACAATCATTGAAGAAAAACCAAGGCAGCCATTTCAGTTAATCATTCCATCGCAACTTTATCAGGAAGAATGACAGAGCAATGCTTCGGTCTGTTGACGCTTACCATGTGTCAGATCGGCGTATTGTATTAGACAATGTGGTAATAAATTTAATTCTCCACCAAATAAAATTGTTTTTCTTTGGAGAGGTGAGAACTGACTTAAAGGGTAAGTTCGCTATTTTGGACCTTGGACCCTATTTGCGGTCCGTCTTCCATGAACCTGACCCATGAAGTCCATTTTTTCGCTGATCGGTCCAGTATTGAGTTCGGTACAGATTTCCTGTAGGCTCTCACTGGGCTACAATGGAAGTGAACGGGGCAATCAGAAATGTTCGATAAATGTGCTTTCATGTACAATAAATGAGACGGGAAGCTCAGGGTGTATTGTTACCGGTCTCAGTATGCTCTCCTGTGAAATGTATCTCAATCCGAACATTTTTACGTGCTTGGCATGGCTTGGAAGTAAGCATTTCTCTGTTGCTTGTTTGCGCTGCACTCGCGGAGTACTATGTGTCGGGGGTAGGGGAGCGGGAAGGTGTGCCGGCCGTTTACGAAACTATCTAGCTGAGCAGTCTGCGTTTGTTTACCTGCAGCAACGTAGGCTACAATTTCCACACAAAAACTTGGATGATGGATGACTATAATGATTACGAAGACGAAGAATTCGATTTTGACTTTGACGTTACTGGCTACAGATTTGAGCCAGAATACACGGACACGGAACTACAAGAGATGGATGATAAGAGAGCAAGAGAAGAGAGAGAGGCTGAAGTTGCGCAGGTAATGTTATCCGAAGTCGCTGCCGAGGCTAGACCAAGAATTTCGGGGGACTTTTGGTGTTCTTGCAAGAGGTGCAAGCAGATGCCCAGAGAGGAGGAAAGTTTGTGTTGTAGGGAGTGGGATCTGTTGCTACCGAATGCCATTGAAAACCTGGATGTATCCGTGGATGACACTGGATCATCTCCATTGATTACCATTACACTATAACTGCCAACAGATATGTGATAGATGAGAACTTTGGACAGGACACCATGCGTCAAGCATTTGTAAATAAAACATTATAGAATTGTAAAAAGTTATAGTTGATGAACGTTTCCAACAGTTTTGTTACAAGAAAACAACTTATGTCAAGCTCGGATTTTGTTAGTTGGTATTGAGTGCTGGGTCAGAGGACGCGCTCAAAAAAAATAAAAATGTTAGTAACGTTATAGCTAAATATAACTTACCTCCGCTCCGGTGCTTGATAGTGCTGCAGGTCCGACACGAGGAACAGATGTGTTCTTTAGAAACCAGTGTTTTGCTTCTGATTTGCGGTTACAGAAATCAGTAGCGTCGAAATGCGCTCCACAAACTCGCGAGTCTGCCAAACGGAGTTGATTGACTGGAGCGTTTATGTCGATCCGTAAGACAACCAGCCAAAGTCTCAATCTTTCTGGGTCAGAGAACGGGAGCCTGTGAAAACTGGTATTTGAGCGTCCAGACATTTTATTCCCACAACCGGGGACTGCACATTCGCGCACCATTGCTGTGATGAATTATTACAAATGATGATTACAAAAACTGCGTTACAAATATTTCTGCTGTAGGCTACTAGCTAGTAAACTCCAACGGGAGGTCAGGATTTGTGATCAACTGCTTTTCAAGCGGCCCCCCCCTGTCTACAACGTAGCTAGACTGCGGAAGTTTACAGTGCGAGGTAGTGCGGTCGGAGAAATAGTTCTGTTTCAAATGGAACTGTTGTTTCAACGTTCGGTTTGCGTTTGCGATAGCCTACATTTCACAGGAGAGCATACTGAGACCGTAAGAATACACACTGAGCTATAAAAGCACATTTATCGTTGTTTTTCCATAACATTTCTGATTGCCCCGTTCACTTCCATTGTAGCCCAGTGAGAGCCTACAGGAAATCTGTACCGAACTCAATACTGGACCGATCAGCGAAAAAATGGACTTCATGGGTCAGGTTCATGGAAGACGGACCGCAAATAGGGTCCAAGGTCCAAAATAGCGAACTTACCCTTTAAAAGGACCAAGTTGTGCTACAGTGGTATATTGTAAGATTGGAAGAAGGTCACTGTAAGCTTTGATCACGTCGCTTGCATTGTATACAACCAGTTTCTTAAAATAAACCTAAACTTAGTTTTTTGACAGCAATTTCCTGCTTCCCCAGGTCTATCTCAGACTGTCCCCTTTTTGCGTTTCTGTGTCTGAAGCGCCGGCCAAAATGTTATTTTTGTAATGTGGTCTGAAGAGAAGTTGCAAGATGCGCAAAACAAATTAAACCTCTCGGTATGCAATGTACCAGGAGGATATCGTTTTACTCGGTCATCGACG
Organism: Synaphobranchus kaupii; assembly: GCA_029718625.1. Classification (NCBI taxonomy): domain Eukaryota; kingdom Metazoa; phylum Chordata; class Actinopteri; order Anguilliformes; family Synaphobranchidae; genus Synaphobranchus; species Synaphobranchus kaupii. The sequence continues at coordinate 24,329,534 of CM056390.1, forward strand.
GAAACGCATCTTGACGTTGTTTGTGCATCCTAGTTCCCTTTGCTCCTCACTTATCCGTAACTGCATCATTTTATTGCTTTGCCCTGGTGGATACCTTAAAATGAGTTCCTATTTGTATAAGTAGTCATGTGTCTGTGCTCTAATTGCCTAATGATTGCTGAACACAGAGTACCAATAGGGATGGTGGTTACTTACTTGAAGTAACCACTGTTGTTGATGTTTGACAACGACAAGTAAAGGATTCTCACAACAGCTGAAGAGCAGGTACATTTGAATTTATATTCCAATACAAACCCATTTTAATTATATCTGAAAGATGCAATGGCATCAATACGTAGCTATATATACAGTTGAAGTCGGAAGTTTACATACACTTAGGTTGAAGTCATTAAAACATTTTTAAAAATTTTTAACCACTCCACAGATTTCATGTTAGCAAACTATAGTGTTGGCAAGTCAGTTAGGACTTCTTCTTTGTGCATGACACAAGTAATTTTTCCAACAATTGTTTACAGACAGATTATTTCACTTTTAATTCACTATATCATAATTCCACTGGGTCAGAAGTTTACATACACTAAGTTGACTGTGCCTTTAAACAGCTTGGAAAATTCCAGAAAATTATGTCATGGCTTTAGAAACTTCTGATAGGCTAATTGACATTATTTGACTCAATTGGAGGTGTATCTGTGGATGTATTTTAAGGCCTACCTACAAACTCAGTGCCTCTTTGCTTGACATCATGGAAAAATAAAATAAAAATCAGTCAAGACCTCAGAAAGAAAATTGTGGACCTCCACAAGTCTGGTTCATCCTTGGGAGCAATTTCCAAACGCCTGAAGGTACCACGTTCATCTGTACAAACAATAGTAAGCAAGTATAAACACCATGGGACCACGCAGCCGTCATACCGCTCAGGAAGGAGACGCGTTCTGTCTCCTAGAGATGAACGTGCTTTGGTGCGAAAAGTGCAAATCAATCCCCTTGTGAAGATGCTGGAGGGAACAGGTACAAAAGTATCTATATCCACAGTAAAACAAGTCCTATATCGACATAACCTGAAAGGCTGCTCGGCAAGGAAGAAGCCACTACTCAAAAACCGCCATTAAAAAGGCCAGACCACAGTTTGCAACTGCACATGGGGACAAAGATCTTACTTTTTGGAAAAATGTCCTCTGGTCTGATGAAACAAAGATGTAACTGTTTGGTCATAATGACCATCGTTATGTTTGGAGGAAAAAGGGTGAGGCTTGCAAGCCGAAGAACACCATCCCAACCGTGAAGCACGGGGGTGGCAGCATCATGTTGTGGGGGTGTTTTGCTGCAGGAGGGACTGGTGCACTTCATAAAATAGATGGCATCATGAGGAAGAAAAATTATGTGAATATATTGAAGCAACATCTCAAGACATCAGCCAGGAAGTTAAAGCTTTGTCGCAAATGGCTCTTCCAAATGGACAATGACCCAAAGCATACTTCCAAAGTTGTGGCAAAATGGCTTAAGGACAACAAAGTCAAGGTATTGGAGTGGCCATCACAAAGTCCTGACCTCAATCCAATCATTTCACATTCTTAAAATAAAGTTGTGATCCTAAATGACCTAAGACAGGGAATGTTTACTAGGACTAAATGTCAGGAATTGTAAAAAACTGAGTTGAAATGGATTTGGCTAAGGTGTATGTAAACTCTCGACTTCAACTGTAGATGCACCAGTCCCTATTAGACAATCACTACTACAGCCTTATTACATACCGTATGCCAAGCTATTTAAAGACTCAAGGGCAATCATCACTCTTTGAATTGTAGGTGTACATAACAATTTTCCATATAATTTAACATACATTTTTTATTTATACAGTACTATTCAGTATAATTTATACAGTACGATCAAAGTGTTCAGCATGGATAAAATTATAGATTTTTCAATGACTAACTGGAGGAGAACTGAACTCAAGCTTGTCCCATCTGCAGTCATCTGCTCACCATGTTCAACTTCACAATACTGCAGAAGAAGTTCAAAGAGCATTAACATTGGCCCCCAGCCAAAAAGCACTAGCAAAACCAGAACACCCAGTTTACTGGTCAGGGATTTAGTTATTCAGTATGGCAAGTACTTTAAACTCTTTCATTGCTGTGCGGGAGTTGTAATGGTTCACACAAATTCTATTACCTTATTTGTTTTTTCAGCATATGCCCTTCCCCCAAGGCCCTCTAAGATGTTTTTAAAACCCAACCTTGAGTCCCCAACCTTGGTCCTGGAGAACAGCAGGGTCTGTTGGTTGTGGTTCGCACCAGGTACTTTATTGATCAATTACAGCAGTTAATTACAGTTCATTTGTCGCTACCTGGTTTCTTTGGTCTCAACTGGGTGTTGATTCGAAGGTGAAACCAAAAAAAAGCACACAGTTGTGGCTCACCAGGGCCAGGGTTGGGATCCCCTGCCTCTCTCACGTTCAGGGTTCTGCTTTAACACGCAATGATAAAAGGTGTCGTCGTCGTCTCCGTCGACCAGACTTCCAAGCGGCCCGCCCCCGCCCAGGCCCGGAGGCCCGGTCCACCGATCCTTTTACGCTCGCCGCTGGGGCGGCGTGTGCGCCAGCATATGCACACACAGCTGCCACGGGGACAGCCTTCGGCACAGCTGGCCTGTGAACTAGTGACCCGGAGGACGGAAAACAGCAGAGTCAGTGTGAGTCGTTTCAGCTGTGCTCAGCAATGTTCACTGAACACCGTCGGAACTCGACTACGCAGACAAACTGGAGCTGCTCGGCTTGACATCTGCTCCACTGTCTGAGAATTCTCAAGATGGCGGGAAGGGGGGGGTACCACCTTTTGTAATATTGGGGAAACTATCAGTGCCTAATGAAAAGCGGGCATACAATGGATGCATCAGCAACTGAAAGTCTTTTCCCAAACTCGGAAAATGTAGCCTACTTTCCATCTGTCACCAAGGAGAAGGGAAAAGAATCGTTGACATAAACAGCAAAGCGAGCTGCGGTTTCACTTCTGTCCCAACGGTGTTTCTTGACGTGTGTATATGACGAGAACCCAGCAGGTTAACGTAGAGTCAGAAATCTGCAGAAAACAAGCGTCATGGAGCTCAGGGAGAAGCTTTCACCGTGAGAGGCAAAAAAAACGAGCAGAAAAGTGCAGACGTGTCAGCCAGGTTTCGGCAGGCACACAGCGCAGGCCTAAGGTGCTGCTTCGCCACGCGATGCAAACGACGCGCGTGGGACACCCGCGATGCAAACGAGCGGCACCAGGGGCGGAGGCGAAAGGTGCGAGTGAACAGGAAGCCGCGGCAAAACATTAGCAAGCTGCGACGGTAACCACAGAGCACAGTCTCAGCATCTACTCTTCGTTGTCAGCTGGCTGATGAGCCCAGCTTCTCCGGTGCACGCTCGAGGGGAGAAAAAAATAATAAAGAACCGCGCAGGCCGTCAACTGGAAACTCGATGAAAGGCGTCGCCCTCGCACTTGAGCACTGAGGAGCCACGATGTACGACTTGGGTTTTACACAGAATATGAATGTTCATTATTTAGTTTCCTGTCAGGTGCTCTTAAGGGAGACGGCTTGCGTCGCTAACGTTTGACGCGGCGCCTCGACAGCTCGATACTTTAATGAAGGTGAAGTTCAGGTTAAGTGCGTCGCCTGAGGGTACAACGGCAATGTTCCAACAGGTACACGTGCAACGTTTCGGCGGCAATGCCAGCCCCTTAACATCGCGCCACCCAGAACTACCAGCGCACGTTACATACTACTACTCGCGAGACCTAGCTTTACAAGTGTTAATGTTCCTGCATTCCCGTTTTGAGTGACGCAGTAAGGCCTGGGTGTCGGGTATCACGTCATGCAGGAAAACCCACCTATTGCGATTCCATTCATGCTGGGAAGGAACTTGAGCTAACCTGACATGCAAAAAGGTGTGTGGGAGGGCTGCGGTTTTGTGAGGCAGGGGGGGTGGGGGGGACGCGTTAAATAATTTAGGCGGACTCGCAGGTGTATCTGTCTGAAAGGTGAAGCAGCCGGGCTGACGAACCGTGGAGACGGGCTCCCTGCGGGCCGCGGCTAGCAAGGCAGCGCGCCTCCCTGCCAGCGTCATCGCATTCCACGTCCATGGCAACCGCGGAGGAGCGTCAGCAAGGAGGTTGCCATGGCTGCCGACTGTACCAACAGCGAGAAGGGGAGTGTTTGCGCTGCGGTTTGAATCTCAGGTACTGCGCGCGCCGCCGCCACCTCCGCGCGACACCGCCGCTCACCTCGCGTTTCCTCACAATCACATACATCCATAACGTTGTGTCGGCTTATTGTGTCGCCATTTTAGCCGGCTCTCCGCGGGTCTGCGTTCTGTGCGCTTGCCAGGTTTCTTCTCTCGTTCCTTTGTGGCTTCCACAGCGCAAGCTCCGCTCGCTTAGAGAGACAGGCACCTGGGCGGCGACAAAGGACGGTGCTGGGTCCGGTAGTCCCGTGGCCTCGCAGCGGATTAACGCGGGGCCAATAAATGCGAAAAAGGCATTCAGCCCATTCTTCTGCGCCCGAAATAGAGAGGAAACAATGACCCTCTCTAAACAAAGTGCTCGCGTCCCAAGGGAATTCCCTTTTCTTGGAAACAAAAGTCCAGTTTGTCGTCCGGGGAGGAACAATGAGGCCTTCAGCTCGGGCTAGCGGAGAACAGAGCCGCGAGTAAATTAAAAAAAAAGGGCTCGGTTTTCCAGGAGCTGGGTGAGGGTAAAGCACACACACAGACGTCCCTCTGGCCCAGCCCTTACCGTTTAAAGGGCTGCGGGCTGGCCGTGTGACCTGTGACAAAACAAATGTCAAACAAAGGTTTCCTGTTCCCTTTCCTTCCCCCATCTTTCCTTACGGGTGCCATTTGTTAAGCTCGCCTGCATTTTCACCCGACTAAAGTCCCACGTGCTTCGGTCCTGCGGCGGGTTTATCATCAGGGCGACGTCCTCACCCTAAACAGGCCCTGTTGGTAAAACAAAACTGAAATCCATCATTCGGTCCAGATGGACGACTCTCTTGTTTTTAGCTTGAAAAAACGTTTCGTTATGTTAACGAACGGCGACATGTTTTGGGTACCTGGTCTGTTGTGACCTAGCACTCAAGCCCTTCGTTTTTCCTTTTTTAATAGTAGAGCGTTTCAGAGCCTGCAGAGTTCCTTAAAGTCGCTAAAGTCAACCCAGACAAGATGTGTATTCAGACATTACTGGAATACAAACAGTGGGTTGATTGACACATACAGAGCTCTACTAAATAATGACATACAGGGCTCTACTGAATAATAAATCAAATCAATATGTATTTATATAGAGCATTTCACAACTAGTTGTCACAATACGCTTCACAGAAAAACCCAGCCTAAACCCCGACAAGAGCAAGCCAAAGGCAACAGTGGCAAAACTAAATGGGAAGAAACCTTGGGAGGAACCAGACTCAAGGGGGGAACCCATCCTCCTCTGGTCGGCTCAGGGTCTAGGTCTTAATGACCAGCATGGTCAAAGCAGCCAATAAAAAAAACCCTGAGGGTTAAGGAGCACTTCACAGTCCCTCAGTGTCTCTGATGACTGAGTGGTAAAGACACAGTCACGGATAATGTAAGAAACATCCCACGTGAGGGTCTGTTAAAATATCCATAGTAATTATTAATGATGCAGCCTAATGATATTAACGTGTAGTTCCAGAGGCCTGCACTACACCCTTAAGACCTTAAGGTTACAGGATCGACGTAGGACTCCTTAGTGGGGCATTGCTCTCGACACCCTTATTCAAGCCGTGAATTCATTCAGCATTACAGCTGTATGAACTGATCATACGGGACGAATAAACCACGCAAACTGCTCTGGTTAGTTATGCAATAACTTCTTCTTTTTTAAGCTCGTCCAGATTGAAGGAAACTTCAATTACCACCAACAGGTGGCAGCACACGCCCGAAGAAGAGCACAGCACAGCACACAGGAAAGGGCCGGTGTGACAAACAGTCTGCCCATCCTTAAAGGACAGAAACCGCTGACCCATCTGCACTAGCATGCTTTTGGGGGGGGGGGGGGGGATAAGCGGATGTCGCTAGCGTTCCACTATTTGCTGTATTAAAAATGGGTTCCAAAAAATGGCCTCATGGGAACAGCAATGGTCTCATCTGCATACAGAATGCCACATTTATTCCATGCCTACAAGACCACCAGACCACAAACGTTCCCTGGAGGGAGAGGGCATAATTAGTGTGTCCCATTAATAAATTATCCACCCGTCGTCACTTCAGGATGTCCAGTAATGGTTTACAGTAGATATACCGGTATACAGGTATGCAACATAAAACTCACACTAAACACTGAAGAAAATATTACTACAAATGTACCGTCATGCAGGCTATGTGCTATATCTATGAGTATTGGCAGTTGTCAGCAGTTTGTTCTAGAAGCAGAAATGCCTCTTCATTACACACTTGGTTGCCATCCAAAACCCATTTCACATGTGCTCAAGAAAAATAAGCAGCTCGTGATTCAGTTATTTTAACAAAACATACACGTGCACAACTGTTCTTGTTCACGAAGTGAACTTAAGTGCCTTTTCTGTTGGCATACATTGTTGCAGTAATTGCATAAGTATAAATCAATATGCAAATCAGAAGTCAAACCTTATCACCCCATTAACCGTATGACCGTTAAAATAAATGGGCCAAGTTTCAAAAAAATCTTTTAATGAAAGGACTGCTCTCTGCCAGTGAGCATGAGTCACACAAGTTAATGAGGAGATCCTCGATAATTCACATTAATGAACTGACCCATATCTTCCTTCAATAAGAAGAGACCGTTTTGCAGAACTGCCTGCTGGGACACTACAGACGACTATCATTTATATCAGAGGTCACAGCTTAATCGCATTAGAGCGGTTTCCTCTTGATGAAATTAAACAATGTCCAAAGGTTGGGATCTTCGAATGTCGTGAGAGCCACAAAATCAGAACTGCAATTTACACCTACCTTATCGCTTCATTCGGTAATCCGAGGTTAAAAACGCATTAATCTCACACCTAATAATAAAATCTGAGGCAAAAAGAGAAGCTTACTTGAAGAGACAATATAATATATTAAAAGAGTGTGTTCAATTGACAGCCTGAAGAAAAACGAAGCTATGTAACAAATAACAACCTGCTAGAAAATCATGCTGTCTGCACTTGCTTAGCAAATATCCAGGGCAAGTTACAGCTTAGTTGTATATTTAAGCATTACGCAGCAAAATACTTTAGGTCGTTAATCTGTTACCTTGCGCTTGCAAGTTCACCTCCTTCGCCGCTAAACCCTTTCTGCTGGTAATTTCCCGTGTTGGAACACTAGAGGGCACCAAATCCTAATAAAGCAATGGGGAGTTAAAATTGGTTCTAACATCAGCCAAACCAAGAGCAGGCTATTTCCCGCCCATTCAGTCTCTTCTGAGACGGTATTTAGATTCTCATGGCAGTGGCTGTGAACTAGAAACAACCAGAGACATTACTGGATCACTACGGCATCATATTTTACATTGGGTACAGATGCACAGACAGATTCCTCCTTAGCTACTACGCAAGACTTTCACACCTGTACCCCAAAAAGATTATTCTTTTCCAAAATGTAACACTAGAACATGAGAAGGCTATCAAATGTATAATCTTAGGTTTGAAATGCTGAAGCAAGCGTTCCCTTGTGGGGACAAAGCTGAGAGGTACAACAGACTATGGTTTAGCTGGCCCTGAAACCTTCTATTCACGCTGTGTGTGAAAATGCAAAAATTGCTAGTCCAGTGTGATCTCAAAACTCATTTTGTATAAATTCTAACATAGACAGGAATGGGACTGAATGCTACCGGCCCTTCTGAATGGGCACATTCACAAATTCTTCAGAGAGATTTGAAGTAACGTGAATGTGCAATTGTATTTGCAACGTCCTCTGTCAATTCAGTAGAGTGCAGACAAGCACGTCCTCTTCTCCAGTGTGCGCTGCCAACCGGCATTTCTTTTCACTCAGCAGCCCGAAAGATGAGCTGCAAAGTCACTGTGCTGGAGCAGTAAAGCTCAGTCACAGCAGGCAGAGGCAAACTGAAGGTGCCCAATCAACCAGGGTAGTAGCAGGACTGCAACAAGACAAGGACTACAACCCTTCCTCCCTGGGCGATACTTTAGCACTGGCGATGAGCGTTCCAATATTTGAATTTGAGACGTATGGAGCGCATTGCTTGGACACATTAATGAAAATACTCTTTAATTACATTCAATCATCCGTCGAAGTAACGTCCATCTAAGCGCCAAGTAACCCGGAACAGCGTTTTTGCTATTCGTATCTTCCATATTTGGGGGGGGTTTCCAGGTTTTACTCAGCTTCATTAGCCAGCTAACAGAGTTATCCACGTACAAGGAACGGGGCCCTGGTTTATTTCGAGTCAAGGTTATATTTCACACAACCTAATGACGCAAGCCTCTTAGACGACAACACAACTAGCCTCCACGCTCTGTGCTGTAGAAGCTAATTCGAAAGCCAACCTGTTCTCGTGATTGGCGCTGGCAGGCTTTTGCCCAGTTTCAAGCGTCTCCAGTGTGAAAAGAGCATTGGTCTTTATTCCAACCGAGAGCCGGATAATCCAGTACTGAATGAGTCTAGAATAGCTAGAATCCAGAATAGCCAAGTGGAGAATCAGACGGAGAAGGCACCTCCTTCAGCAGTCTGCTTCCTCCTACAGAGATGCAGATTCAACACGACTCCCACGGGACTGAATGACGCATGAACATAAAGCAAAGCCCAAAATAGCTAGGGGGGGCTCATCTTTTTCATCCTTCCTCCTGAACATAAAAGTATGTCTATACTCATCAAAGGTCCTGTTGAGTGGTGGTGGTGGGGGGCGGGGGGCAGGCCAATACCACAGTAGTGGCTGACAGTTACTTGGCTTATGGGGCGAGGATGTTACGAGTAAAATCTAAAGTTAACAAGCAAACTGCTTTGCTTCTAAGATTCAAGTCAGAACTGGATCAGTCATTTTTTTCATTTATACTTTCATATGCTATATTTCTATGCATCCACAACCAGCGATCACACCTCCATGTCACTTTCTCTTTCCGGACGGCTGAAGCCGAGCTTAGTTTGCACTCGGATGGGAGACCACCTGGGAAAACTAGGTTGCGGCTGGCAGTGGCGGTGGTTGGCCATTAGGAGGGCACAGAAATCCGATTCCCTGTGCACTACGGGGAATACTGTCCTGTAGGAGACAGTCTTTCGGATGGATTCTTAAACTGAGATCCTGATTCGCTGTTGTCGTTAAAGATGCCATGGCTCATATAGCGGAGCATATTTGTTTAAATGAAATGCGAGTACATAGGTGCTTAATCCATTTAATATAAAACTTAGTTCATATGTATGCACAACTTTTATATCATGCATATAGGAACTGGTCGATTGCTCAAATTTAGTAATAAATAAATAAAAATAAATAAATAATGTAATGCATTACGTAGGTGGGCGGCACATAGCGGGATTCCCTTTTCACTGCGAAGGGCTCAAATCATGAAAGGAGCTGAAATTGATGATGATGATGATGTTAACACCAATGTAACAATAAACAAATATTATTATTCAAAAATGGAGTAGAGAAAATATACTTTGCATTCTCTAAAGGATTGTTCATTGGCTTCATTCCTGCCAGCTTTGTTAAGATGGTGGAATTTAGGGCGAGATGTAGGATGCAGACTGTGGGGCGGCCGCCTCTCTCGCCGTATGCAATTCCCCATGCGCACGAAGGGGGTTTGATCCCCACCATGGCACTCTTAGCTGTGGTACCTTCTCCGTCTGTTACCCTCTCCGCTGTTACTTGTCTGAATAAAGCAAAAAATGAAAAGAAGAAAGCCGGTCTACCCCGCTCCTTACAAAATAAACAAAAAATTTCAATGACAGAATTTTCTTCCTGCTACTTTCACATACGATGACGGCTGGACGAGGACTGTGGAGCATGGACTTATCGGGGCGTGAACACGTTCCAGCATGAGAAAAGCACACACGCGGTAGAGGAAAAAAACAAAACAAGATTAGTTGTGTATTGTCGATCTGAGACAAATTGCTTGTGTGGGATTATTACACGAGGGACCGTTCGGAGGACTCCGCTGATGAGCCGATAAACACGGGCCTACGCCATTTCCTCCGCCCACATCGCAGACACAAGGGGTCTCCGGATGATCTAATGCCGATTTTATTACCGAGCGCAGAAAGCACAGATAACAGATGCGCGTCCGCTCGGCGCTGTGCCGCTCCGGCTCCACTGTAGACGGTCGGAAGATAAACTCAAGAATGGCTGGAATGCCAACATGCATGTGCCGCTGGGAGCCTGGGAGCCTGTTAACGCAGGACAGGTGATAAGATCTTGACAGAAAAGAGAAAAATAATACTGGAGAATGGTACAGCAGAATAATGTTGTGAAAGACCCGTTTTCACACGGCAAAATTCATTTTCTTTGTACAGAGTGACTCAGTTTTTTAACCCTAGCACAACTTTGAGCCGATAAACGTGAAACTGCTGGCAATGTGGGTGCTTGATTTCCACCGTTTAAATAAATAAAGACAAAGAGTAAGAAGCTGATTGATTAGAGTAGACGGTGCGATCCTCAGCTCAAACTGGAGTCAATTGCACTGGAGAAATGGCAGGGGAACTCTAATTGAAAAATCAACATCAGACATTATGGCCATTTTCAATCCATGAATTGAATTTCAATGAATTTCCTGAATCTACTGAACTGAAACAGAATCGACTCCACCCATGAGGGAATTTTAGTGGTGTGGATGGCATCACAGACTATAATCGAAAGCAATTATTTTCTGGTCTTTCTAAACACTAAAAACATCACCTCTCATGGTGGAGTACTTCCACTATTTACAGCCAGACTTCGCCATAACGAGAGCAGAAATAGGCTTCCAATAGCAGTAAAGACTGCTAAAATGAGCCATGGATAAAATGAACCATTAGCTCTCTCCAAAGATAATCACCTTGGAAGGTTTGTGCATAGCTTAAACATGGTCTGTAAACAAGGTTTAAGAGCCTAAATGAGAAAGCTAACCCAGGCTAAAGGAGAGGGTGTGGAGATGTTCATCAGATGGATAGTGCTGTTTGGACAAAAGCACACTGAAATTTCTCAAAGGGTAGCTAGCATTTCCCTCAGTGGGATCACCTGACGGATATTTTAAAACACCGTATTTCGACGCATAACTGGGTTTCAGTAACAAACTGTACATTTAATTTTGAACGGAATAGTTGAGCGTCATATAGAAAGCCTAACCTGTAACCTCCAGCAATCTCGTGCGCAAGATATGCTGTCCGAGCAGCAAAACACAGCTGCACTGGGTCTACAGCGATGAACGCTCAACGTCTCGGCCCTACGGCCCTCAGAGCCAGCGCTCAGCGCTCTGACCATTATAAACCACTGCTGCCCACTTAATTCTGGGAATCTCAGCAAAGCTCATAACTCAGAAGAACCGGAGATGGCACGCTCATCTCCCTGGTGCCCAAACCGGTACCCTCTACAAAGGGAACATACATTCTACTGTATTTCACTGATCTTTCACTGAGGCAAAGAGGACGTTACTCCTTGTCAGGTTTTCTAGGACAGTGGAAAGGGAACAGAACTATACCTGTATTGTTGTGGGTTTTATCTGTTCATTCTGTCAGAGGACCTAGAGCATTATCCAGGGATTACTCCTAAATATAGACGCTCGAGAAAATCCGACGCAACCGGCCAATCCATTTATGTGTGCCTGCGCTGTAGATTTCCATCTCTTACATAACAGCTTTTCGCACGACGGATGTATGCGGGGACATGCAAAGGCTGAAGTAACTGAATAACGGCGCCGCGATTCACCTGGCAACCACAAATCAAAGGAAAGCTACAGATGACTTGATAAGGGAGGTTTTATTGGATCGGGCGCTCTTGAGAAAAGAACTGCCACAGACCGTTGACAGACTGCATTTCAGATAGGTGAAGTATTAGTGGATATCGGGAAATATGCGGAAATGACTGACGCATTCATAATGGAATGCCTTCAAGTGAGACACAGGAGGGCCTTAGAGTGGTCATGATGATTTGCTCAAGGATACAAATGACAAAGAAAACATGTCAATGCGTAAATGACAAAAAGACGCAGAGAAATTCCCATCAGTGGCAAGCTAAATTAAAAGAAAAAAGCGAATATATTTGTATATTTTGTGGCTGTGCGAGTTCTCACCTCAGCTCATTTCCTTGCATGTCAGTGTGTGGCAGTGGCGAGAGAAACGGCAGGGTGAACTTCTAATGCCAGCTGCATTGGCATGGCTGGCGCCGAGCATCGGCGTGGATTGGGCCAGAGCAGTGCTCGAGATTCCCAAACCGGGACAGGAAAGGAACGAGGGAAAGCCATGGATTCAGTTTTAAAGGCTGCCGTTTGGCCGAGCACAGTATAAATATCCCGGTCCTCATCCCCACTGTCCAAACAGTGACACGTAGAAATACTTTAGTGTTCTCCGTGGTGCTGTGCAACCACGCCGCAGTCTGTAAACATGTCAGAACAGTGATTTGTGCAACGCCGTTCTTTTTTTTTTTTTTTTTTTTCATGTTCAGACATGCACATGACCTCGACCGCAACGTTCCTGAAAAACAAGACCTCAGGTTGCTGGGGAGGGCGGGAGGCCGGGGTGTCGCGCTTCGTTGTGCCTCGGGTCTGGGAAACGCGAGCGCTGCCGGGCCGGCGCGATGGGGCAAGGAGGTTTGGGAACGTACGGCGCGCCGCTTAGCCATCGCCGAGCTAGCCTGTAAGCAAAGGAATCATTAAACTTTAAAGCGGCAAGCTACAGTGGAAAGAAACCCAGGCCACGGATCAAATGAAGACCGTCTATCAGTCGTGCGGATGTCACATGGTTCATTACCCCATCACCGGTGGGATGGTTTGGTGTCTGGAGTTGTTTGGCTCAGCTACCACAGACAGATACTATTTTGTTTCGTTTTAACAAGTATGAATTAGGCCTTTCACCTCAAGTGATAAAGGACATCGTTTCTGCGAGTCAATGTTTTGGTAGGTACTTTATGGATTTACATTTTAGCTTCTCCAAATACATGTTTAAAAGCATGAGAGGACATGTATTCTCAGCTCTGCAGGTTAACCCATGGAAACACCAGCAGATTAAGGGAAATACAAATACAAGTGCAAATGATAACCAATAAAACTGCAGGATAAAGCCTGGTGGAAGTACAAGACAACGGGAAAGAGAAACATAAACGGTATCCAGCCACTAAATATTTCCAGATTTTTTGTGAAATAAAATGGATTATATTCTGATCACTCATCAAGCCTGTAGCACAGCAACATTAAAGACTCAAGAGCACACCCAAATGAGGAACAGTCATAGAAGATGAAATAAGGTTAACTGGTTTTTAAGAGACGTCAAACACTGAATGGGGTCAGATTGACCCCCAACATAATAAGAGGGATAAAGTCTGGAAAATACTCTAACCCTCTATGAACAGCCAAGATGAGATTGAACAGCTCAGTGGAGAGCTAGTGGGGGTTGAAAGTACTGAACAGCTCAGTGGAGAGCTTGTGGGGGTTGAATGTACTGAACAGCTCAGTGGAGAGCTAGTGGGGGTTGAAAGTACTGAACAGCTCAGTGGAGAGCTAGTGGGGGTTGAAAGTACTGAACAGCTCAGTGGAGAGCTAGTGGGGGTTGAAAGTACTGAACAGCTCAGTGGAGAGCTAGTGGGGGTTGAAAGTACTGAACAGCTCAGTGGAGAGCTAGTGGGGGTTGAAAGTACTGAACAGCTCAGTGGAGAGCTAGTGGGGGTTGAAAGTACTGAACAGCTCAGTGGAGAGCTAGTGAACAGCTCAGTGGAGAGCTAGTGGGGGTTGAAAGTACTGAACAGCTCAGTGGAGAGCTAGTGAACAGCTCAGTGGAGAGCTAGTGGGGGTTGAAAGTAGGGATTCTTGGGATCAGCATCGCTTTATACCCATTCCCCTTTAAAAGGGATTTTTAAAAATAGTTTATTTTTTGTTAATCACATTTTAAAGTGATACTGCAGTCAAAAACCGACTTTTCCCGTTGAAAACCGATGTTTTGGGTTAGATTATGATCATACACAACTGTCTATGTCCGAAAATCTCATGTTTAGTCAAAATAGTTTTATCTGAGTTTTTGTGTAGACTTACCAATACGCTGGTTTCCGGGGATTCGTGACGTCACGAGATCCTTAACATAAAAATGGGTGGAGTTGAGGTGATCCTAGGGGTGGTCTCGGCTGGGCACGTGGTATAAAAGCAGAGACCAATTTTTTTTTATAAATTTTTTTTCCCCTCTTTGAGACTGAGACCCTTGTACTGCTAACTAGCTAGTTCAAGTTCAAATGCGAATTGCTTTCTATTACTGCTAACGTTAATATTACAACTTATATCGAGCTACTAAGGCTACGTTCACACTGCAGGCCTTAGTGCTCAATTCCGATTTATTGCTCAGATCAGATTTTTTTTGTTTGGCTGTTCACATAAATTTTTTAATGTGGCCCATATCTGATTCCAGTGTGAACCGATTGCTCTGCTCAAATGACCCGTGCAAATTAACAAAAGACATAGCGCCTGTTACACAGCCTGCAGAAATAAACAACAAAAAGGAAGTCATCAAAGTCACAGCTTCTGCGTTAATTTTAAAGTTGATGTGCAGTGGAGCTAATGATAAGGGTGAGGAGACGGGGGGAAAAAGCCTAGCTTTTTGTGCTGCCATGGCTGCTACTTCTGTGCAGAGGGACTCGTGAATGCGAGATCTGAGCCAGGAGTGGGGGGACCGTGACATGGGCGGTTTCAGTGAAACTCAAGCAAGGCATGATTCTGAGGATGGGCGAGTTAAGAAAATGGAGCGCTCGGCCGCTTGGCTAGTGAGACCAGTCGATATAAGATTTATAAAATGGATAGTTCCGGGATGCAGATTGGCCAATACAGCGTTCCAGCCGTGTTAAAATACACAGTATAAAAAAGCTATCACACGACACATCTGTTCAACTTCATGTGTAACGTTAGGCTATAGCCCAACATCACTGCACACCCTTAGATTAAACTATTGACACATTATTGGACCGACAACCATTAACGTTCGGTAAGCAGCTACAGGAGAAAACCGTGAATAATAAATACCGTGCAACAAACCAAGACAATAATATGGACAGTTCTAACATTATTTAAAATCACAAAACGGTTAACGGAGCTGTCCGCGAATGATATAAAAACGTAGCCTACGACTTATTATGGTGTAGGCTATCGTTTGTGCCCAAAAAATTCCACTGCTTTGCACATTTACCACTTATCTAAAATGACAACACATGATAATATAATGTGAATGTGTTGATAACCTAACTAGCCCGTGCGCTACGTTCTAATGGTGTATTTAAATTATCTCGCAAGTCGGAATATGTCTGATTAACGAGAAGAAAAAACTATTTGAATGTGACATTATTGTCATGTTCAAATAGTTTTTTCTTCTCGGAAGGAAATATTCGGACTTGCGAGTTCATTTGAATACACTATGCCCTGCTACATCAAAAATGACGTAAAAAGTCACATTAATTCCGATCTGACTGTTCAGACTGCGTGCACTTTGACACAATCGGTTATGTATCGGAATCTAATACCACATTCAAAAGTGGCCCAAATGAGAATTGGAAATGTCAGATTCAATGTGATTTTCGCTGTTCACACCTCCATAAAAAATCAGATCTGTGTCACATTTGAGGAAAAAATCGGATCTGCCTGGGCCACTTTTTACCTGCAGTGTGAACGTAGCCATAGAGAGTTATTCATCTACAACGTCTTACTTTGGTATCTTTAGCTAACTTGCCTGCATTATGCCAAGGAGTCAGAGATGTATCGTTCCTCGACTCTGTTAGCTTTCATAATCTGCCGAGAGATGGAATGTATCGATAAGTTAGGTAATGCAAGGCAGTCTATTGTGTGTGAGTTTAGCCCCGTTTGGTCCAGAGAACTGGTAACTTAGCTAGCTAGCGAGTTATCTTAGTTATCATTTATGAATAATGTTAGCTAATAAATTATAACAATTCTCTCCGGACCAAGTGGATGAGGGCGCTACAACCAGCCATGTTCAATATACTAACGTTACTGTGTGACTGGGTTTTGCTGTGTTTTTGAATGTATTTAATAGTAACGTTACTTTAGCGTGAATGAGCGTATTGAGTTCAGTGGGGCTGAGTCAGTTCACCAAGACACACCCTTTCACTCCTTGACCGTATGAATATTCATAATATGACTACGTGGCATCATCGTCATATGACCACACCTACTCACGAGTTCCAGTTCAAATTGAAGCGGTAAAAAAGGCCTTAGAAAAGGCTCTGCAGTATCTCTTTAAAAGGCAGAGGCCCTGGTTTATAAAGTAAATGCAGCACTATAAGATTGCTGGTGGTTTGGGCCGCTGGCTCCAAAGTCTCCTTTTCTCAAATCCAGGGCTGTGGCTTTAATGGTAACTGGTTAGCATTAATGTATTCACATCCAACGATCGCCTTGGTTTCAAGCAAATCAGCAACAATTAATGCCACCGCTGGGTTTTAAACATGAAAAGTAAACCAAATAGGAAATGGCAAACCAAATTAGTTAAAAAATAAATGGAGATATTCTTCTTTAGCAATTATTTGCTTTTTGAGGTCATGTTTATCGCCAGGGGGAAAAGGCTGTGAGGTGGCCGAACTCTTCACTCAAAGAACCAAGATACTAAGAACTATATGGGATTGGACCTCTGCTATTTACCGTAAAAGGTGTTTCAAGTGCACCTAAGCCCCAATTTCAGAGTGAAAAAAGCAGACTGCGCCATTTGAGAATAAACCCTTCTAGCATGGTTGTTACATAGAAAACGTGTTACTAAATATAAAACCCCTGACACTTTAGAAAATTTCAGTTCTGTTTAAATTATGACTCATTGCAAGGAGATCTGCATTCACTCACAATTCCAGGCAGAAATATTATAATATGTCATTCAATGACCCCGCTACACACGGGGTTCTCCAGGCTCATGAATACTGATGAGAAAGACCACAACTGCTGATCCTCCATGTAACCGATTACCATGGCCTCTGAGAAGTGACCGACTCATCCATAATGGACAACACCCCCGCTTCTATTTTAGTCTCCGAAAACGTTTCGATAAAATAACTTGCAGTGCGTGTCATGCTGCAAAAATATCTTTAGCAGCATGTTAATTCATGTTAAAACTATTTCTTTTTTCATCTATCATTAAAATTCCCAGCATCTCCTGCTGCAACTGACCTTTCTCCCAGAATCTCCCCCTCGCAACAGGCTCATCAGTGACACAGTCCACTAATCAGGATTCCCACTGCCAAGACTCCTACGCCTAGTGAGATAAGTTTATTAAATCACCAGCATTCAAGAAGCACCGTCTTGTAACGTCAACACTGCTGTGATGGGCGCTCTCGACACTTATGTACCTCAGGTCTTACCATGCTGTGCACTAAATTGTAGGGAGTAACACTCACAGGTGTTTTTGTATTCGACTCGGTATGATTGACAGCTGGCGAGCGCATCGGTTGTGAACTTTCAGTTCGAATACGAGCGGGCAAGAGTGAGGATTACCAGGCTCCATTTTAAAAGAAGGTCAAAGAACAAACCAAAGCTGGGTCTCTGAACCGCACCATGTCTTGTGAAAATCCATCATCTTTAAAAAGACTTGAGGTTTACTCTTAACACCTACAATCCAAACAAACCACCACCCCCCCCCTCCTTTCTTTTTTAAACAAAACTGCTCGACTATTCATAAAAACATTCCATATGGGGGCAAATTCCTATGGAAGCATCCGGTGTAATCATTCATCAGGACAAACTGAATTATAGAGCATCCAGAAAGTTTAAGGAATAAGGAAGAGACCAAAGAGTATTAAAAGGCCAATACAAGTTTGCCATTGGTGGAAATATTTTACACTCTAGATACCCTTCAAATCAAGACCCTCGCCTTTACATTCTCAGACAGGTAGCAGCGGGGGAGGCGGGTGGGGGTTCGGAAGAGACTGGAGCGCTGCATAAGGTTAGATAAATGCCTAAATAAAGGCACAATCACTGCTTAGCACCAGCTCAGTTTTAAATTATGTAGCAGGCCACCTACAGTACATTAAAAGGTTGGTTGTCAGGATCCTCCATGGCTATAAAATTTTAATAGCCTCACAGGATTCTTAGACAGAAGTGGAAGGAAGTCCAGGCTAAAGCGATGACCGTCTGACAGAGGCTCCGACCAGTTTCAACCAAAAACGAATCCAATTCAAACCAATTCCGCTCCTTATTTTCCATTGAAGTTATACTCTAGACCTGCAGAAATCAAGCGGAACACTGGACTAAAATATAAGAACGATCATTCCTGGGTCTATATCAATTTATTTAAAAGAGGCAAAGGGGGAAGCAGGCGCCAAGAAACCCGGTCAAAAACATTGACAAGTTAAATCGATAAAACGCAATCCTTCACGGATGTAAATTACAGTGCTTCACTCTGCAGTAAAGGTCGATCTATAGCTCCTTCTGGGTTGAGTAGTCTGGAATTACAACTCATTTCCAAGACAGAATGATGTCATCAGCACATTAAAAAGTCACGCTGGGTATGGCCAACATGGTGCTTTCTGGTATGAGCAGGTGACCACGGCAGGATAGGTACCGAACACACCTGTAGGTTTTGAACACATTTATGTCCACTGCATCAATTGCACTGGGAAAGCCCTTCTCCAAACACAAAGCAAATATACCAGCCTTCATAATTTGCAAATACACTTCAACTTCAGTCACAAGCACCAGATGGCTGCTTTTAAGTGAGCAGTCTGCAAATAACAAGCCCAAGGGACTCATTTACATGTCAGCTACAGCTACTTCTAAATTTGTTCTGACTCACAAACTATTTCTACCCCTGATTCACTGATCATACTGTATGTGCAAATCACATTGTCTCATCATTGTACACAAGGGAATGCTTTAAACTTAGCACTTAGCATCAGGGTGTGAAATTCACACCCGCCGCCCGGCCCAAGTGCTGGTAAAACTGATTATGGCTGGTAAGATTTTCTACTCTAGCAGCCATTTTGGCTGGTAACCAACCAGGTGGTCTTATATTGTAAAAGGCAATGTGGTTGGTAAAATGTTGAAAATGGCTGGTGATTTTTAGAATCCACAAGCCAGTGGGTGAAAAGGTTAATTTCATGGGGGGGGGGGGGGCATTCACAACCAATCTGAAATTGTGACAAATTATGAACCTATAAATTAATAGATACTGTATATTGAAGAAAAAAAAACAAGATTCCCACATCTTTCCTAGGTAAAATTATTTTTAGTTACCAAATCTTTGAAATTCAAAATAAGGCCTTATCACTGCAGTACCTTTGGGGTCTACAGACTAAATAAACATTTTAGCATTTATGATAAATAAGCTGTCAAGAATAGCTCTTTCATGCCTGTGAGTAGGAACATTCTCTTTTTTGATGCATTGCATAATGTGATGATTCTATGCAATGGCCTAAGTGCGAGCTGAGTCATACAGCCATTCTGATTGGAGGTGGGCAGACATTCACACATACACATGGGAGAGTGACAGTATGAGTCTTCAGTCTTTTACCTTGCTTTGGGCAAAGCAAAAAAATAAATAAATAAAAATGTCAGTGCTTTATCATTTCAGCCTTGACATAAGCGTGGGGAATTGAATCGATCCTTTCAGAAAATTCAAAAGCCTGTGGAAGTGTGTGTGCGTGTTCGTGTGTGTACGTGAGTGTGTATGCGAGTGTGTGGGTGCGAGTGCGTGTGTGTGTGTACGAGTGTATGCGAGTGTGTGATTGTGTGGGGGCGAGTGTGTGTGTGCCTGAGTGTGTGTGTGTGTGTGTGTGTGTGTGTGTATGCGGGTGTGTACGTTATTGTGTGGGGGCGAGTGTGTGTGTGTAAGTGATTGTGTGAGTGTGTGTGTGCGTGTACGAGTGTATGCGAGTGTGTGATTGTGTGGGGGTGAGTGTGGTTGTGTCCGTGAGTGTAAGTGAGTGAGTGTGTGAGTGTGTGTACCTTTGAAGGCGGGTAGCTTCTGCAGCTCCCTGTTGTTGCTGAGGCTGAAGCGGGACGAGCTCTGCCTCTTCTCCTTCTTGACGGGCGTCTGCAAGCCTGGCTGCTTCGCCTTCAGCAGCTGTGTGGTGGGCGGCACGCTGTTGCTGTTCTTCTTGTTGGAGCCCTGGGGGAAACGAGAGCCGGGAGAGCAGGGTTCCGGTTACCTCCTAATTCCACGCGCGGAAGTCGGGATCCCATCGCCTCAATCACTTTGCCGGAGGGTAGGAAAGAGAGATGTGGTTAAGGGTCTTGTTTCCTTCCGTGGAATATCGGGTGGTTCTGACCTGACAGCCATTCAAAAGGGATCGGAACAGCGGCCAGCCACCTGATCCACTGACCCGCTTCTACCGCTGCACGTTTGTACAGTCCCCTCCCACAGAGGTAATCCTGACTGAAACTGACCCACCGTTTCAACGTATGTAGGAAGCCGAGACCTCAGTCGCATCCAAACAGTGAATGGTGATGCTCAAGAAACACACAGACGCACGCGCACGCTCAAACTCTCTCGCAAAAACCCGCGCACAACAACAAATTAGCCTAATGTGAATTTGCGTGTTTGTTCATGGGGGTCATTCCAGGCAGCAAAGCGATTACGGTGTGCGTGTCAGATCCCATTGTGTTTGAAAAACTCATCACGCAGCAGACACGCCCCACCTGCCAAGATCAAACAGCACGGGCAAGCCGCATGGCAACAGGCGTCCAAAATACAGCTCTGTGTACATTTGCCACCACTTCAATCGTTTCTTTTTTCTTACCGTTTGTTGGACCAAAAATCCAGTATGCAACCTACCATCTTAAGACTTTCACCTTAAAAGCAGTGCGCATCAGCCATCCCGATGCCCTGCAGGGGGTCTACTGGTCTACTCTAGCAATTGGCTCTGATGCCCTCTTTGCCAGAGCCCCTCTATCTGTAGTTGGCGTCCATTTTCAAAGATTTTTCAAGCCCCAGCAGTAGTCCTCTCATGCCTGTGTGAACAGGTGAAATGGAAGCATGGTAATGACACACCAACTTACTGCTGAAATGGTACACGATGCATTATGCTTGTGAATCTTTTCTTTATTTTATATACACAATGTACTCTTGCCCTGATCATAACCGTGTCCCGCAAAATACATGATGATACCAGAGTGAATCATCATTTCTGCTTTTATGGTACTTATGAAATCAACCTCTCCTTAAGGATATTACAAGGTTTTTAGCCATTTAAATTGATATGGAAAAACTCATACAGGGACTGATTGGACCCTTCAGACAGCCCACACAGGAAAAACTCTTCTATGATTTGATCAAGGTCTTGATTTCCCACTATATAACCCTCCCAAGTCAGTAAATAACATACCTGGTAGTGGTACGCTCACAACAAGGCCCCATCGCAATAAATTTTAAGGAACAGGAACACAGCACGAGGTATCTGGCTGCAAACCAAATTGATTTATTCTTAATTGGCCGTTAAAAAGTTGGCAGAACATTTGCCTGGACTACAGCACTGCTGTGTTTACACAGCGATAGTGGCTAACGCTCCGTTGAGATACTGGAGATCTTATCAGATGGCCTGGCAGATTCTCGGGCCAGCCGCTCTCAATAAATTTTGGCAACACCACAGGAGTCTCGCGGTGGGCTAATTCTGACCCGGCCGGCTCACTCGGTTCCAGGGGCTGTCCAAATCAGAGCCCTAATTACTGTGTCCTGTCTCCTGTGTACAGTGTACTAGGAGATGTCTGCTGTTTAATGTGCGCCATTTAGTATGCAATTTAGTATTTTTTTAAACGAAGCTGCGTGTCATATTTATGCAATCAAAATGTTTGCATACTTCTTGAAGTGTGCTCCCGGATATACTTAGCGAAAACCCAGAAGTAAGTATATCATACGGGGGATTTAACCACTTTGTGAAGATTTTGCTCAACTGAGACATTCATTCTCCTGCAGCCAAACTATGAGTGGAAACCACAAACTCCATGTTTTACCCTCATTGGTACACGATTCGTGACAACTCTGCCGAATACGAAGTTTCTAAGTGTCAGTATAAGTCCATTTAACTCTATAGGCTTTGGCCCCCTAGTGGTGGGACGCATGCGCCCCAATTTTTTATAGTGTTCATATTTCTCTTAAATTCTAAATTATAACGTTAATAAAACACGGAACTTTCGACGCAAAATTGTTAAAAACAGTCACAGCCTGCGAACACATTCGTTTATATGCTTATCAGCTCTCAGGTTACACTACAGAGCCATAAAGCAGCAGGGTGCTAATAGCCCAACCCACTTTTTTTATTTGTTTACAGCCTTCACCTCGCCGCAGTCACAGGCAATAAAATGCGTATCACAAAAGCTCTTGGTACCATTTCAACACGCTAAAAAATAAAGATCCGATTCAGGAACAATTGTATATTATTGAAAAGTTGTATAAATAAACATTAGGTGTTTTTTTCCCGTGCTCACTTCAGTATGCATACAACCGATATACTTCCGGTTTTGTATAAATACATTTTATTTTCTACAAATTCTCTTGATAAACATGTTTAAGCAACCAAATACGATACCTGGTTATGCAGTTATAACCCTTTTCTGAAGAATCCTCAACGTTTTTTCGTAACCCATTGATCCATTATCCAGGAAAGTCTCAATTTCCACAGTGCGTACCCTTCGCTTTTGCGTTTGTACTACGTTACTACCGTTGCGTAAAAGCATTACTAGACTGCTACAGGAATGATCTAACGTAAAACACGTAGATTATCTTCTACGGGGGTTCCTGCCCTTTCAAACGAAGTAAAACATGTCATATTCAAGCGACTGTGAACGGCGCTGTATCCACGCGTAAAGACAGCCCATAGGGCAATCGGCTGTGCGCTCCTGACTGTCGACAGCATCAGATGACGCCTGTGGCCATTTTGACTGAGTTTATCCTGGAAGGGATGGGCTGGACTGCTGTTACAATTACGTTTTCAGTCTATCCCGATGTATTTAGCAATGTGTAGCTTTTTTTGTGAGCTGAAAAAACGTCACAGACCAGTCTTTCTCTGTACGCAGACACGGGCAGCTGTATGATGCAATTGCGCTGGTGATGTCTTTGCTGCTTCAAAGTTTACGATTATTTTATACATTTATACGCGAACGTGGCAATCAACGGTGGAAAGAAGAGCGCTTATTTCACGGTTGCTCAGGTTTTGGAGGTGAAGAAGTGTCCCAGAGGCGAAGAAGTCTGTGTTCTGGCAGAGCAATGACTCTGGCATGGACCCGTGCCTGGACATGTAAGTGTTTTTAAAAATATATAATACAAATTATTATTATTATTATTATTGTTATTATTATCATCATAATTATCAACAGTATGGAGCGCTATTATCTAGAGTATTTTTAGTTTGGTGATAAATGGATTCTCGCAGGAGTTCGCTAGTTAGCTTCTATGGCGTCACAGGCTGGTAAGGAGCGCCTGCTCTTTGTTTTCTAGCGTTCATTCGCAGTTTCTTTGTGCAGCAACCAACACAAGGGTGTTTGTGTATATATATATATATATATACACTACTCACAAAAAGTTAGGGATATTCGGCTTTCGGGTGAAATTTCAGGATGAACCTAAAATGCACTATAACCTTTACAGGTGAAATTAATTTGACCTTCTCTAAACTTTTGAATGCACATGTCCAACTATTCAATGTTTCAGTACTTTTTGCACAACTTGCTGTTCTCTAACAAGGAGCTGAACGGCAAAATTCACAACAGGTGTTTGATCCATGAATCGACTAATAAATTTCCTGGTTCAATTAGAATTGGTATTTAAACAGTCCTCTTCATCATGCTGTTCACATTTTGACATCATGAGACCAAGACGACACCTAACAATTGATCAACAGTACCTCGCCATTGCGAGGCTTCAAACAGGATGTTCTCAGAGGGAAGTGGCCACTGAGCTTAGAGTGTCACAGAGTGTCATCAGCAGGTTGCAACAGAGATACAGAGAGACTGGAAGAGTCACAGAAAGGCATAGAAGTGGACGTCCTTTGGCCACATCCCACACTGATGACCGCTTCATTGTGAACAGTGCCCTGCGGAACCGGATGATGAATGCCACTCAACTCCAGGCACATTTAAGGGAGGTGAGAGGCACCCAAGTGTCACGTCAGACCATTCGAAACCGTTTACATCAGCGTGGTCTGCGTGCTAGACGACCTGCAAGGGTACCTGACCACACCACCAGGCACAGGCGTCATCGTCTTGCATGGGCCAGGGAGCATTTACGCTGGACGAGGGACCAGTGGGCCTCAGTGCTGTTCTCTGATGAAAGTCGATTCACGTTGAGCAGAAATGATGGCCGCCAACGATGTTGGAGACGTCAAGGAGAGCGCTATGCATCAGCCACTGTTGTCACCAGACGACCCTTTGGTGGTGGCGGTGTTACAGTGTGGGCAGGTGTGTCTAGTCAATACAGAACTGCCCTACACTTTGTGAATGGTACAGTGACAAGCCCATACTACCTGAATAACATCATTAATCCAGTCATTGTGCCCCTGCATGAACAACACAGGCCTAATTTCATCTTCATGGACGAAAATGCTCCAGCTCATCGAGGTCGCATCATTAGGGAAAGCCTGCTGGAGACTGGGGTACCTCAAATGGAGTGGCCTGCACTTTCTCCAGACCTGAATCCCATAGAAAACCTATGGGATCAGCTGACTCACCGTGTAGAGGGTCGTAACTCTGTACCCCAGAACCTCAATGACCTGAGGGCCGCCCTTCAAGAAGAGTGGGATGCCATGCCTCAGCAGACAATAAGTCGACTTGTGAACAGCATGAGACGTCGTTGTCAAGCTGTAATTGATGCTCAAGGGCACATGACAAGTTATTGAGACATTGACATTTTTGTTGTGGTATACCCACCACTGTTGTTGTCTTTTGTTTCAATAAATTGTTTGAGATGAGGAAATCACCATTGCATGCTTCTACTTAAATGCCCTACTTTCATGATACGTATAATATCACTGTAGCGTGAACTTACATTTTCCATAAATTTCACCCGAAAGCCAAATATCCCTAACTTTTTGTGAGTAGTGTATATATATATATTTTTTTTTATTTTTTATAAAATACATTTTTTTTCCCACTTAATTGTAATACTTGCCATATGTCTTTTTGAGATAATTTGTGTTCTCATTTTTTAGTGATTCTACTTAGTAATGTACTTGAATCTGTCTTTTTCAGGGAGGACAGTGAAGACACCCCTCCCCCACCTGACACCTCTGTCGTAGGAGGTGGTAACAGACAGGTTTGCCAAATAGTGATGTATAATTCATTACTTTTGCTGTAAAAAGTCAAGTTGAAGGCTTGTTATAGATAAACCTGTTATTCTGCTGGCTTATGGGGCTCTGGTAAATCTAACTTTGAAGTACAGTGCCATTTTAAATTTAAAGCTGATTGGTTGGATAACATTAGGGTAAGTAATCCTTTTCGGAGAGGTATTTGGGCACTTTTGGGCACGCTTTGTAAGAGAATACCCTCATACACATAAACACAAAACATGTGTAGGTTAATTTTCTTCACATTCTGTATTACAAAAAATGTTTTAAAAGAAAAATAAAGTTTTCTGATGATTGACATGCCTAGACAGAAAGATATGCACATGTTTTATATTTGGAGAGGTTCGGATAAATATTGGGACACTGGGCACAGTTTTGGAAAAATTACCAATGGATAAGGAAAGCCTGTAGATATCTTTACCAAATTCTATACACAAGTGGACAACATATCAGTGCACTAGTGTAAGGAATTCTGGCTTGCTCCAGTACTTTGAAGTTGAAATATTCAGTGCTAAACTGTAAAAACACAAGGCGTTTTGTACTTTTTTTTGTTTTTTTATGTGTATTATGTATAAACTGTATGTGACCATTTTTACATAAATTTATTCTGATGCAAATTTCTGAATGGTACAAGCCTCTTCTTTCATTGAAACTTTCAACCATGGATGTGCAGTGAATAGTTTTTGAGATATTGGCACTTAATTGACACTAGTAAAAACTAGGCGAAAATTGGGCCAAATGGGCCAAAGTAAATAGGGTTAACAAGCAACCCCCCACCCAGTCTCACCTGCAACTACACCTACCCATGCGTGATACAGTGGACAATAGCGTCTATGTGTGAGTTCAAAAATATATTTATTCATCATATAAAATTAGTATTCCATCATAGCAACAAGATACCTACCCATAGAACCCAACAATAGCCTGATCGTATGCCAAAAAAGCAGTGATAAGCCCGGCTCACTCAAATGCAAAATAAACATGTGAAATTATTGTGTCATTATACCATGTCATTCTACTATCAATATCTGCTACGAAATATGAAAATAAATATACAATCCTACCATTGGTTTTACACATAGAGTTCCTTTTGAAATTCAGAGTTCCTTTTCCAACAGTGTTTGCTATTTTTTCTGGGATGCTTTGAACAATAAATGACAGCCCAGCATAACAGCATTAATATTAATTAATATTAATATAGTCAATGTACTATGACGCAAACAGCTACAGAAAATGCATTCGCTGACAGGAATTTTTCAACCTCAATATAAAAAAGTACTGCTTGTAATATGCGGTTCTTCTCGCTGGCTACATACGTACGTTAGTTTTTCCACTCGATCACGGTCTTGTCCAGTAGACTATGTTAGATATGGTTATTTTTGCGTTTTGAGTGCATTTCACACACTGTAGTGTAAGCATTCATTGCTCAGACATGTTTTATGTTTGATGTACCGATTTTCATTGAAGCTAGAACATTTGGCAGCATTTTCCTGTTGGTGGAATATTATTTTATTGTAATGTTATCATACATAATATAGGCTTTAGGCTTCGTATCTTCCTGGGCTATACTTGTCATTTCAGGAATAGAAAATATTTATCATTCCAATATCGTTCCAATTTACTGTGCGCTGATATTTTCTAGATGAATGAAATGTTTCATTTTAGTCATTATGAATGGGAACATTTATTAAAAAAATAAAATAACTACAGAAAAATGTGATCCCAGGGCAAATTAATACATACTGTAGAGTACAGGAAAAAGTGAGGTTTTATTGAGGTACAAGAGTGAATGATAAGGCTACATATTTAGGTGTGTGTAACAGTGTGATATCAATGTTTTCACCTTAAACCATCAGAAGGGGAAAATGCATATGCTTTATAAATGGACAAAACTAATTTTATTAATTTTATGACATGTACTGGATAGGGATTTGGACCCATAGGCTACGTGCACACTGCCAGTTTTCGGGAGTGACTACCGTATTAACTAATGAGTGAATACGGTAGTAACTCCCTGTGAACGGTACATACTACCAGCAGAGCGGAGTGAATTCAGTATTTAGGTTTGTATAAGCAACAGAAGTCACTCTCCTCCCCCGATCTCAAGATGAGAGTGAAAATGCCTGTAACCATAGCAATGTTTACTTTGGAAAATTGGTTCGCAAATATAATTAATTTGCGAGGCATGAGTTTGTCCAACAAATTATTACGATGCGAATTTGTGCTTTGCCTATGTAGCCTACGCGCAACTTAGCCTAGTTTCTATTGCCATATGTTCAATCATTGTAGCCTATTATTATCATAGCCTACATTATTCGTAGAAGCCCTACATTATTCATATTATGTGCCAGGTGTATGTGGAGTTCATTTTTGTGTTTTGTAGCTCCAGAAGACGATTCATTGGTCGCATTTTGCAGCTGTTTTCTTTGCAGTGGCAGCAAACGTTTCACTTGATCGCACCAGAGCTAGTTGCAGAATGTAGCTGGTTAGGTAAACTAAATTTTTTCTATCAAGTCCTAAACAATCGCAAGGTCACGCAGTTTCTTGTTTTTGTTATGAGCTGTTAATAATAACTGGTGTTGTTTGTTCTCTCTGTCCCTCGTTACTATCGGGAATGAATTAGAAGAAACAGGGAGCAGCGTAGGAGTGTGCGTAATGTTAGCGCTTAGGCTAGTTGTCCAGTGTGGTTCTGGTACAGAGTGCACAGACTAACCACAACCAAAATGAAATTCGGTAGTCCGGAAATGTCCGTATGTGATTACGGTTGTAGAATGCAGTCGTCACTTTCTTTTATAACCAAACTGTGTGTGAACATAACAGGATCAAGCACACCAATGGGGAGTGACAACCGTATTTAGCTGCAGTGTGTACAAAGCCACTGATATCTACTCCCTATAGATACTGATGAAAAGATAGTAATTCATACTTGACAATGATGCAAAGGTGAGTTTTATAATCCAAAACTAATGGACAACAGGGTACACTGCCTATATTTTGCATCATAGGTCATAGATCTTTAGTAGTTCGTCATATCGTCCTCAGATTTTGCACACTTGTGGACACGGAGTTTATGATCCAGGAAATGTATAGATTTACCCGTTTCACATATGTAGCTCTCTGTATTTCATTGCAAACTAAAGAAAAACATTTTTACAAAGTTTCTTTGCATTTGTGGCACTTTATTTTGACATAAATTATGAAAAAAAAAAACATATAAAGTTAATATTGTAAATGGTACAACTGTCTTGTTTCATTTAAGCCATTTTCCAAGTTTCTGTGATGCTCACACCTTTATAGAGCCTCAAACAGAGCACCCCCTAAATACGTGAAAATTTACCAAATTTGCCATCTGTGTGAAGGGGTTAAGTATACTACATTTAGAGAAAATTTTGCCTACTTAACGACTTTCACGTCCTGTCTACTCAATAAGCCTACTTCATAGTATGGAAGGGTGCTGATTTCAGACACAGTCAGGGAGACCGTTTCGTGAAGGGATGAGAAAGTGCATGCACGGGTTGTAAAATGAGTCGGGGAACAAATGCTTCGCTCCTGTCAGCTTTTGCCACACCAGTCCTGCCAGAAAAACAAAAAAACTGCATTCTTGAGCTTCCACTGAGAGCAGCTACACTCATACAGGAGCTCATGACACCAGGGGCTGACGTGACAACATTGTTGCTTTTGAAGGAACACTGTGTGGCTGTGCTGAGAGAACGCTGCCTCCTTATAGCCTTCAAACTAAGGAAAGTCTGCCTGGATACCTCATAATCCTTGTTCCTTTAGTGTGCAACATGCTATAGAAACTTCATTAAAAATATGCACGCTTGCAACACAAAATCCTCACCATTTCTAATTTCTTCATGGTACAGTGGTTTATTTGACCTCCATATATATCACGTGAAGGCAACAACTGGATAGAATGAGCAGGCCCCCCACAAAGACTAACATGCTTTCTCAAACCTGTTTCTCGTCCTATTAAAAGCCCCCATTAGAGCGGAGATGGTGGTGGCTGCCTGTCTTTAACAACATAGTCCAGAGGTGTCCAAACCAGGTCCTGGAGAGCCGCAGGGTCTTCTGGCTTTAAATACAACAATCACTTTAGACCCAAGAAACCAGGTGAGGCGAGCTAACCGCGTAATCGAATGCTTTAACTGATCAATTAGGTGCCGAGTAACAACAAAGACCAGCAGACCCTGCGGCGCTCCAGGGCCTGGGTTGGCCACCTCTGACATAGTCAGGACAGTGAGGAATACATTTATCCCGCCTATGCACATCAACTAAATTACTTTAACACATGCCGCAGTATATTGCTGTGGTTATACACTGCCTGGCCAAAAAAAAAGTCGCCGTTGCACCCGTCATGCATAGTGCCCACTGTACAAGCCTCTGGAGGCAGTGTTATGATCTGGGGTTGCTTCAATTGGTCAGTTCTAGGCTTAGCAACGTTATGCAGCCTTTACAGAGTGGTTCAACTCTCCCGTCGTCAATACAAGATCTCTGCCAAAAATTCATGCAACTCTGGACAGAAATAAATGTTGTGACGTTGCATGAGGTTGTCGAAACAACGCCACAACGAATGCGCCCGTAATCAAAGCTAAAGGCGGTCCAACAAAATATTAGTGTGCGCAATTTTTTTTTTGGCCAGGCAGTGTATATGGTAATCTTATCGTGCCCTTTCATCTGCATTCATCTTTCCGGTGGTTTGATTTGGACAAGAGCTACTGTACGCTTGGGCCAGAAGGCAAGGGGCCCAGGGACTAAGCATAGCAAACATGCAGTCTCCAATAACACAAGCTTAATAAATTAATGTAGCACTGTTTGCACAGTCTGCGCGGAGACACTCTGACAGAGCAGAGGAAATCATGCGGAAATCCTGAGTATCAGTCCAGCTTCTGGTGGCTATAGAGAGCGCGACCACAATGCTAGCATGCGTCTACATAATACTTTGCATTGTGGCGTGGAGCACGTCTGCATACAGATCATCTCCTATCTGACGTTCATAAATATGCAACTACAGTAACATCAATATTCCCCCTCAGTGGGAATTCCGCACTTGGAATATATCCAATCCCGGCTAAGTAATGAACTTTCTGTGGCACTGCCCTTTGTCCCACTGAATCCACCACACCATCAGTGAGGGGGACAGGAGGCAAGACGGTGACTGATACCCATGCGATATTCCAGACATGTCTACCTGTGCCAATGGCCTAGCTATGTCCGTGACTTCATACAAGTCAACTCAGAATTTTAGAAGTCAAAGCAACTGGATCAGCGCACGGAATCTTTAAAACTAGAAAAATTGCCAATTAAGCCAAGTGAATTAAGTGACACAATACAGCAATTTAAAGGTAACTTATTTAAAGTCATCACCAGGACTACAACACAAGTTATTGTGTTACCAATACTAGGAACAGGGAACAGTTCTGCTTTAGGGACTAAATGCCATCCGGGAGTGGGGGTTGCTTTCTGCAGTCCAGCGACAGCTTGCCGACGGGTGATTTAAATTTGAAATAAGTTGGCGCATTACATCCACGTACTGAATGGCGGCTGACACAAATCGCTGAACAGATAACCCGGATTATGGCTCCACATGGTTGGGAGGGGGAGGTGGGCCACATAAACCAGCCTCAGCTCAGCGGCCATTTCTGCCCACAGAGAAACTGTGCGCGAGCAGCCCACAGACTGAGCGGTTTCTGCATGGAGGAGCAGAGAGTGACTTCAGCATGTGGGCCTTTTTTCTTTTTCCATTCTCTTTTTTCTAGGAACCTGAGGCTGGTACAGGCCAGCAGGGTAAAGGAATGTCAACTGCTACAGCCTCTCACTGCACCGGATCCCCTTCCTTCCTCCAACCCACTAAAAACAACAACAAACAAAAAAATCTTTCCAGCTAACATATGCAAGGATGCTAAAGAGGTCAAATTTCAAAACTAAATAATGCATGAGAGCACGGTAATATTACAAATAATGGAAACCCCAGCGGACATGGGTCTCTTTGGACGCTAAAGTTGCAGCTCTAAGTCTTTTTTTACGCTGTTCACCAAAGCACTGGTTCACTTTCAGATTACTCATTTGGATTTGCTCACCCACAAACAAAGACTTCCACAAAATAAAAATAAAAATGAGACAATGGAGACAGCTCTAAACAAACTCAAATTCCCTTTAATCCTTCTCTTACATAACAATGATTCATCCACACAGAGATATCAAAGCACTGCAATTAACAAAAATTTAATGTACCATGGCACAAACAAAAACCTGAGATACTGTGGACTTGCTGCAAAACTCCTCTCATGGTGGCAGAGTAGTGAGTAGAAACTGCCTTGAAAATTAAAATACTACATGTGCAAACAAACAGCCAAAGATGTTGGCCTCTTTGACAAAATCTCTACCGTGTAGCAAGACATTTTAGTCCAAACAGGACTTCTAGGGAAGTGTCAAAGCACACTTCAATTCCCAGCCTATGTCAGTCTGATGTGCAGCATGGCATGTCCTAAGAACAAGCCAAGGGTGCCAGCGTTCAGTTTGTGTATCAAAAAGAATATAACTGGCTGTATACATGTCCTCCATTCAAGATGGAATATATGCACAATATTAACAGCATGGAACAAACATGTTATTAATACAATCAGAATTTATGTTCGGTTTTTTGCGACCCTCTGTTGATTCACAACTTTGGAAGTTCATCGTGGCACTAGTACAAGCATAGACCGAAGTCCAATGGCTCATAATTAAGTAAATCGGGTATGTAGTAGTTGGACACAGCATCTAAACCATAGTGTCAACTACAATAGAAATCATCAAGACTAAAATGCACTGACTGTTATTTTGCCAATATACGCAACGTTAGCCAACCAGAAATTATAAAGAATATTCTGGAATGCGAACGTTTGCATGTTATCATGCCATTTATCCAGCCAAGTGGTAACGTTAATCTAGCGAGCTAGATAACGAAATTAGTAGGTATTAGCTATTCTTACTCACCTCGTGTTCTGAATTTTCCTGCCCATCTTTGGCTCCAGTTTTGCCCGATTTTCCCGACTTCGGAGATTCCTAAATAAAACACGAATCTGTTGTATCACCCTGTTCAACTTTAGTTTAATTCAATACCACAATGTTCTATGACGGTAATTAGGTTAATAGTTTCTAAATATCTCGTCAGAAAGCTTCCAACTTAGATACCAAGTTACACAGCTCGCCTGGCGAGCTGTTGGCTGGGTAACGTAGCTTAATACGAAATGTGATATTCCAACGCAATATAAATAATAATAAAAACGATTAACGTTACACTACGTAACGTACCTTGTTAAAATAGTCATATTTATATAGGTATGGCAAACTATAACGTTACTTCTTGAAATGACCACGTGACTTTGCTTTGACCCAATCATCACTTCTTAACTTTTCAGTTAGCCTGATAGCTTGGCCATAACGTTAGCTGCACAAGCTAACTTATACTTCATGCATATTCACTAAACTCGCTTGCTCTTTGCTGACTGTAGAGATTAACCCTAATCAGTGTGGCGTAGGCCTTGAGGTTTATGGCTGGCTGGGTAGTTTTTTTTACGACATAAGCATAACCAACTCCATGTTCTATAAGCCTTTATATTTCTGTCATATTTAAAAGGCAAAAACTCACCTTATCTTTTTTAGTTTTATTCGGCATTGCAGAGAAATTACCTCCCTCGTCCCCCTACTGACACTCTCCCGACTCTCTGGTCCAGCGCTACCTCTTTCGCTCACTGTCTCACACAGACGAACAAACTGCAGCGGTTCGTCTTTGCTCCAACGGATTTGATAGGCTGCTGTCGGTCAGGTGACCTAACATCTCTGTTCCATGGCTGGGCTGTGAGAATTCAAGAGTGTAGGGGCGCCCGGATGCAGTAAACTCAAGTGAAGGAATTAGATTTTCACGTTACACATGCGTGGTCTATTACTATGTGTTTATATGATTTCTCCGAGATCTTACAAAAGCTACAAGGAAACGCTGATTAATAAGACAATTTATAGTTTTAAGGGGTCTTCGAATTACTGTAATGGCCACCAGAAAACAAATTGTGACACAAGTTAAATGTAACTGGCTAGAATATTTAGATAGGCTACACAATAACAGGTTTAGAAATAAAAGTTTCTGAAAATAAATGAAACTATTTTTGTTTAGAAAAATAATGTATTACAAAGAAAATTATTTGAAGAGTGCCCGTTGTATATTAAGAAATACCAAAACTTTTTTAAAAATTGTTGAAATCCATTGTAATGTATTTAAATCGATTGTGTTTATTATTCAGATTTTACTTCTATAAAAGTGAGTATCTGACAGTACTGACGTTAAATTATTCAATGACAATAGGGCAGTTTGTAAATCAACATTGCCCTCTGGCGTTGCCAACGATGTTCAATGTTCAAGCGGGGTTATATTTGCGCATGGATTGTTTTATCACCTCTTATTTATCTTTTTTTTAAAATCCTTTACAGGAAACCCCCACTGAAATCAAAATATATTTTTTACAAGGGGCACAAAGTGTGTTAAGGCAAAGATAGTGAACAGTCAAAATGACAACAACATACAGGGATTATACCGACAGTTGTGTAAAGAGGAATTCAATGCAAAAATTAAAAGGAGCATACTTCAGTCACTGTGTCATGAATTACGCATTTAAAATAACTCATTTAAATTGGCATGTCCAGTTTAAGGTGACTCTTTTTGGAATTCCAGTTGAGCAGAGAGATGAGATACATTACATTACGTTACTATCACTGAGCAGCCACTCTTATCCAGAACGAGATAAGAAGGAATCAGACAGTACAATTATTGCCCTACAGATGAATATATACCAGTGGATGGTTCTACACAGATTTATGGATGTTAGTCGAAACCATTCATATAAAAGACAGTGGTGGATTAGAGATTTAGAACCTGTAGTGAAATGCAGTGCACTATGAAAAGGTATGTAAAGTAGTTGAGGATGTGTGCATTCAAAGTGTGCCTCCATGATCTAAAACAGATAGTAGTTTGATGAGTTACCACATGGTGTCAAAACTAAAACACGGTATTTCTAAAGTAGTCTAACTTATTTCTCAACTTTTAAAAACTTTTTTAGCTTTTTATCAAGCCAGATCCCAAAATATTTGTAAAAGGACACTCTTTCTATGCAATTACCACCAAAAGTGTTCATTTAAATTCATCAGAAATTGTGGATCGAGATCTTGAAAACAACAGATATTTAGTTTTATCTGCTCTGAGGATCACGGAGTAGCTACAGACTGAATGGAATTGAAAGCAGTCTGGGGACCTCGGAAAGCGTTGGCAAGGGTAGAGATACAGCAATAAAGAATTGTGTAATCCACAAATAATTTTTATTATATTACAGATGGAATTGAGCACAATTGATAGCCTAGGATGGATCTTTTTTGTAATATCCAAAAGGGACACCTACATACACAAATAATTTTGGTTCTCCCAATTAAAAATTCTTAAGTAAATGATTTCAACAGCACTTTTGTGTTTGCTCAACTTTCAAGGTTCAAGGTTCAACGGATTACAAATTATTAGCTCCGGTGACAAGCCTTTTATGTTGGTGCAGCAACCATAAATAAGATCTATCAATTCATATAGTGCTGTTCATCTAACACCTTTGCTTAAAAAACGTGGCAGCTTTTTTATGTTTCATGGAAAACTGATGTTTTCCTTATGTTGTCCACCCCTGTATGTTCTTGTACTGACAAAGGGGTCAGTCAAGAGTCATTTCTTTTATTTTGTATATTAAGATTTGTTAATGATGTTGAAAAAACAAAAAACTAAAACTAATGATAAAAGTACTATTTCAAGATTACATTTTCATCATGGGGCGGCACAGTGGTGCCGCCTCCCAGCTAGAAGATAATGTGTTTGAATCCTAGGGCCTGTAACCGGAAGCAGGTTTACTGAGTTAGCTGAGTAACTGCACTGAGTAAACCCCAAAACCCTCCCAAATACAGAAGATGGAATGAAGTGAAAAGAGCTGTTCCAGGTTTTACTCAGTAACTCAGTAATCCTGCCTCATGCAAGCCCCTGGTCAACCCCACATAATGTATGCCAGGATAGGCTCCAGCCCCCTGTAACCCTGACCAGAAATTAGTGATATAGAAAATGGATGGATGGAATTTTGCAACGCCTTGTTCATTTTGACCCCACAAACACTTTTATTTTTTACAATGGCCCAGTGTAAAATTCTTAGCTACATGAACTTAGTGATTTTGGTTTTGTATTTGAATGGAGTAATAAAATGTAATTCACAAAACTACAAATACTTTACTGGACCTATTAGTATTTTAGCTGAACAGCACAATATTAATTAATACAACTTATTCAAGGTTGTTGTGCAAACACAAAAGGCTTCTCACCGGAGCTTAGAATTTGTAATCCACAGAACCGTGAAAATTTAGCAAACTCAAAAGTTTGTAATCAGTTACTTAATTTTTAATTGGGAGAACCAAAATTATCCCACACTGTGCTCTGTTAGAAAGATAGTTGGAAAACCAGTTGTATGCTACAGATCCAAAGTCAATATCCCATATTAGTAGGGTGTGGTCAACTGTATCAAAGGCCTTGGAATGGTCAAAAAATGGGGCAATGCAATGTTGTTAATCAATGTTGAGCCAGCAATAAATTCACTGTGACCAGATATGAACGCAGACTGTGTTTTAAGTATATTGTTACGTAAGAACTGTCTACCAGGGATTACAAAATTATTCAAAGAACAGAATGTTTTCATATGGGATGACAATCATTGAGTTCAGAAGCACAAACTTTTAACAGGGAGCAGATAGGCTGCTTTCCAAACATTTGGGAATAAACACTAAATAAAAGAGACAGGTAAAAGAATGTAGATGAGGGCTTTGGCAATTAGATCTGCAGCCAGCTTCGGGAGACTAGGAGGGCCTAGGCCCTAAGAGATCAGCGGGCTGTATCACGATTTGAAGCCGGATTAGTGAGTTGGATAACTGCACTGAGTAAAACCCGGAACAGCTCTTTTACTTAGCTTGTTCAGTCCATGTTCCAGATTTCGGAGGGTTCCGGGTTTTACTCAGTGCCGTTATCCAGCTAACCCAGTCATCCTGTTTTGTGATACAGGTTCCTGGAAAAGCCAGTTTTCTATGATCTTAGCACTTGAAAATATCAGCAAGTGCTGATCAAAAAGTACAGTAAAAAAATAAATAAATAAATAAAGTACAGTCACAACATTTATAATGTTATAAATTACTATTACTATTTGAAATAACTGTTTTTTAATTCAGTCTTTACATATGATTGCAAAGCCCCATTTTCATCAGCCATTACTCCAGTCTAACAACACACTGTTACCTCATCAGTAAGTAAACATGCTAATATATATATATATATATAAATATAAGGTATATATATATATATAGAGAGAGAGAAATATATATAGAGAGAGAGAAAGAGAAAGAGAGAGAGACATTGAAAAAAAGGGAACGCCAATCTTCATGAATTCATCATCAATAAAATTTCACATCCCTATATTTATACTAGATTTGCGTAGCGTCTTATCTCAATTGTTACCTATGAAGAGGACGAATGTCAGCACATCTTGTGAGTTTTTGTAATTTTTAATCAACGGTGCGCGCTCATTCCCAGATTTTAGTAATATCCACTTTAGATATTTTAATGGGCTCAGTGAACAGAATGAACAAGTGACTAAAAACGTCAAAACTTAAGCAGCATGCGCAAAATTGAACCAAAAAATGAAAGTCAGTGATTTGACACGTTCAATTGTGGGCATTGTAGTATCTATTTAGTTGAACACAGTCACTGTTGTACTGTTGGTACAACAAGTTCCAGAATGCACCGCTTTTGGCTCAACGCCAAGATGTCACTTGACTGACAATTTCCGTATATTAAGCTCCAACACAAGCTTCCATTCAGTGGATGGAGCTGGAGAAGAGTAGTGCTTTGCTTTCGATCTAGCGTTGACTGTCTTCTCTGGCCGACGATCGCTTGTAGTTGACTGGTTTGAAGATGTCTGACGGCGGTGGAGGTGAAGATAGCTCTGGCACCATGGAGGTGTCCGCTGTCGTGCAGACGGTTGCCGATACCTCGGTTCTACAGAAGCATATTCGCAAACTCGTCCCGCTGCTTCTAGAAGATGGCGGCGAGGCTCCGGCCTCCCTGGAAACCGCCCTAGAAGAAAAGAGTGCGGTGGAGCAGATGAGGAAATTCCTCTCAGACCCTCAAATACACACCATTCTGGTTGAGAGGTGTACCCTAAAAGGTTTGTCTTATTAAGATGATCTGGCTTAATTATTTGGCTAACGTTAGCTAGTTAACGTTAATCACCGAATAATAAAAATGATGCTGCATCATTCTGACGTTTGGGCCGGGGTTAAAGAAAGCTAACGTTAGTTAGGATGGATTAAGTCCCGTTGTTCAGCCAATGGCAACATTGGATATTTCGTCAATATCGCCAAGTTGCATGTTAACTAGCTTTGTGGATTCACAGCTAATGTAATTTACTAGTAACGTTAAGTTAATGCAGTATTGCATTGGTTTCGGAGCTAACAAGCTGCTAGCCTGAACTACCTGAGTTGTATTGCAGTAATGTTATACGTAGCAATGGCTATCTAATTAACAGAAATTATATCGATAGCTAGAGTATGACGTTTTCATGCTAAAGTTAACCATTTGCCAAGGTAACTTAGCAGCACGTTTAGTTTCCTAACGTAAAATGCGTAACGTTAAAGGTAATTTAACGATCGCTCGTTGACTTCTACTGGGTGTGGTCGTTTATGTATTGAAATCGCATTAATTATGGACACATAATCCAGCTTCCTGATCTAACGTTACAGAAGTAACATTACTTTAACAATAACAGGTACTAGCTGCCCATCCTGATACGTGTCGATGTGACTGTCCATCTGTCATAACGTTACTCGGTTGTGCTCAAGGGTGACAGTTGGGTAGCTGGATGGTTAACTGACTATCTTGCATTATAGGTAGCTAACTTAGTAAAGTAGCTAACGTTAACTTAACGTTAGCCAACTTGGATGACTTCACTAAACAGTCGCCGGCTAAATTGTAAAAAGTGTTTGAATTAACATTAAATGTGCCCTGCAGCAAATTCTTTAACCTAAACGTAAACGTTTTCACAAACACCTTGTCTGGAAAGCGTTTTGACAACGCTTGAGGTTTTGAATAAGAATGAGATTTTCTTCACTTTAATATAATGTATTGCACTTCACTTACAGCATGCAGATGCCTGTTCATTCTTAAGTGGTGCAATGTATAGTTTTTGCTATGCAGTTCCAAAGGGCGTGCTTTGGAGAGGCCGTTTGCAACCTTGTGTCTGTTTTGTGTACGTAGCTATTTTACAGTTGGTCAGTACAAATAACGTGTGGAGATTTTTTTTTGTCTCCTCTGAGGAGTGAGTTTACTGCATTCCCCAATGCTATCTTCGGCTTGCAGTACCTCATATTTTCTTTTCATTTCGTTTTGATATAGGATTTTCTTCCTTGGCGTGATGCATTTGCACATGCATAGCCAGTCAGTGGGAGCAAGTGACTAGCTGCAATGCGGATCCTCTGTGCCTTTGGGCCTTCTCCAGCAATGACATCATTTTATAAACAACCCCACCCATCCAGACATCCGCTGATAGCAAGATTGTCTAGGCAGCGCTGCCGCATTCAATCTAAACCACCCCTTATCGAAATGTAATATACTGCTGTATATTTTAAATATATTGTGACGATAATTTTGATATATTTACAATATACTGCAGTATATTATTTTTCCCTAAGGGCTCCACAACTACCCACTCTTATTCAGTTAATCGTACCCATGGATGTACAATTGTTACAAACAGAAAATGTTACAAATTTAATAATTTACCGTATCCCTTATTCTATCTTACCTGCTGAACATTGCACTATATTTTCTTAAGAAATATATATATATTTTTTTTTTTACAAATGGGCTTGATTTTTCACCTTCATCAACTTAATAAGGAAAAATTTAATTTTCACATCCATTTTATTTGTGTAAAATAATTTTTTTTTTGTGAGCAAAGAGCATGAGTCTAGAGAGCTACTCTGTATCTATATAGCCTTCTTTGTGGATTTGGCTGTTAAAAATTATAAATGAAAAATAAATAAATAACAGGTTCAGCTGACTGATTAGGCTACCAGACTTCAATTTTCATTTAATTTGCAGTTATTCATAAAATGTATTATACCGTTCTTTTGTCTTTGTCAGAGGATGTTGGGGATGAGGGAGAAGAGGAGAAGGAGTGCATCTCCTACAACATCAGCATTGATATTCACTACGGGCTGAAATCTAACAGGTATGTGTACAGTCTAACAGGTGAGTGTACTGTGTTTTAGAATGTCCTGGCTAATCAAAACACTAGGAGACCGATATCTCAAGGTAGCAGCCTTAATCGGGGATAAACATGGTGCTTTTTTCCATGTTTTTTATTTTAGTCCTGATCCTGTTTTCAGTGGGAAAGAAGCTTATTCTTAAAGCTTAGATCTGTCAACCTTCAAATTCCCTGTTTAAGTGTTTGTTGAATTGCATTACATTCATTTAGCATATGCTGTTATCCATCTCTTTGATTCCATGAATATTGCCCTTATACAATATATATTGCCAACCCCATTGTTTTGGTATATTGTATAGATGAAATGAGATGCTTTGAAACTCTTAAATCTTTCATTATTGGAACTGTATATGTGGCACCATAGGATTGTCTAACAATGTGTCCTTGAAATGAAATATCATGGACTTGATTTAGTGTAAAATAATGCATTCATGTGTCACTGCAGTTTGGCTTTCATCAAGAGGACAGTTGTCATTGATGCGGACAAGCCCATTTCTACCCAAGTGCGCGTCCTTACTTTGAGTGAGGATTCCCCCTATGAGACCCTCCACTCATTCATCAGCAATGCTGTCGCCCCCTTCTTCAAGTCCTACATCCGGGAGTCTGGCAAGGCTGACAGGTAGACCTGAAACCACAGACACCATTGAAGCTGTCGTAAAACCAAAAAATAGGCTTTCAAGGCTTGTGTGTAATTGTTGGTTTAAAAAAAAAATAATAATAATAATTTTATTTATTGCTAATTGAAAAGGTCATGTTGTCCTTTTATATACCTAATTGGTCACTAGACAAAGAGCTCATTTGTTTTTATTTAAATGCACCCACTGGATGGACACAAGTGAAGCCAGGAACCTTGCTGCAGAAAATCGTAGTCGTTCAATTAATTTAATTAGCACTGCAGGTGCTAAGGCAAAGTGTTCACAGTTTCCTTATTGCTATTGAATGAGCCCTTATTGAACACTTTGTCCTGCCACACCCAGGGATGGGGACAAGATGGCACCCTCTGTGGAGAAGAAGATTGCAGAGCTGGAGATGGGGCTGCTGCATCTGCAGCAGAACATTGAGATCCCAGAGATAAGCCTCCCCATTCACCCCACCATCACCAACATTGCCAAGCAGTGCTACGAGCGTGGAGAGAAGCCCAAGGTCACAGATTTTGGAGACAAGGTTGAGGACCCCACCTTCCTCAATCAGCTGCAGTCAGGCGTCAACCGCTGGATCAGGGAAATCCAGAAGGTGAGCAGGGACTAGACCATGGATATTCAAATCTGACCCTCAAATCCAGCTCTGGTTTTCTTTCTAACAGGTAATTAACTGAACAGTTAGTGCTACTGATTGGCCAGACTGTCTTCACACCTGACGCCCAGGCAAAGGGAGGGTGGAAAACCAGCAGTACTCCACCTTTGAGGATTGTGATTTGAATAATGGGACCTGACGCGACAGTTTTCTTTTTCACAATCAGCTAACATTTTCTTTAGATGTTCTGCCTCTCCTTGACTTAGCCCTCAAAACCCTTCCCTCATCCTTCATTGACTTTTGTCCCTAAGGGAACGGACCGCCTTTCATGACAGTGTCTTTTGTCAAATTTATGTGAAACCGAATTCAAGCAAAAACCTGTTCACCTGTGCACCTGTTAAAACTTTTGCTAAAATCATTTGATGAGTTATTTTATTTTGAAATGAGGACATGAACATTCCCTTGTTTCAAGGCTCAGTGAAGTCACTCATTATTACTTTCCCAGACTTAACTCTTGTGTCGCTCTCACTATGGGATTTTAATTTAATGTAGGATAATTAAGGCCGTTTCATTCCTCCTCCCCCTGCTCAAATCTAGGTGACCAAACTGGACCGGGACCCTGCCTCTGGGACAGCACTGCAGGAGATCAGCTTCTGGCTGAACCTGGAGCGTGCTCTGAACCGCATCCAGGAGAAGAGGGAGAGCCCGGAGGTGCTGCTCACTCTAGACATCCTCAAACATGGCAAGCGCTTCCACGCCACCGTCAGCTTCGACACTGACACCGGTAAGACCCGTCCACCTTTGCCAAAGACGTAGGAAGCGTGCCCGTTTGCGTTACTATGGCAGATATGGGAACTTTTAAAGGCTAACTGCGAGTCTCTCCTCCCAGGTCTGAAGCAGGCTGTGGAGACCGTCAATGACTACAATCCCCTAATGAAAGACTTCCCACTCAATGACCTTCTGTCAGCAACGGAGCTGGACAAGATCCGCCAGGCCTTGGTGGCCATTTTCACTCACCTGCGCAAGATCCGCAACACCAAGTACCCCATCCAGCGTGCACTGCGTCTGGTTGAGGCCATCTCACGGGACCTAAGTGCCCAACTTCTCAAAGTCCTGGGTACCAGGAAACTTATGCATGTAGCCTATGAAGAATTTGAGAAGGTGAGCACACAGGATTGCATTACACTATTCTTTGTTAGACCTCCCCTCCACATGCAGGGTATCATGCATAGTTATATATTTTTTGTTTTCTTTTGCATATTATCATTTACACAGCTGAATTTGTACTGAAACATTATATGCAAGGATCCAACGGCAGGACATTTTTAACCATTCATTTTTAAACTTCACTTCTTTGCTGCCCAGCAGTGAGAAGAAGTGACCTCTCGGTCACCTCTCGGTTTTTGACTATGCCTTTGTTTGTTGCTCCCTGCGTGTCATGGCAGGTCATGGTAGCGTGCTTTGAGGTCTTCCAGACCTGGGAGGATGAGTATGAGAAGCTGCAGGTACTGCTGAGGGACATTGTGAAGAGAAAGAGGGAGGAGAACCTGAAGATGGTGTGGCGCCTTAGCCCCGCCCACCGTAAGCTGCAGGCTCGTCTGGATCACATGAGACGTTTCCGACGGCAGCATGAGCAGCTGAGGGCCGTCATCGTGCGCGTTCTTCGACCTCAGGTAAAGAGCAATGAAGTTAAGGGATGTCAATGAAAAGAGGCCTGTAAAAATATTTGCATTATAACTACTATGCTGTTTGTCCTATAGTATTAGATTGTTGAGGTGGCAGTCCTCTGTGGGTGTTGCTTAACCCCCAAGGGGGAACATGCTCATAATTGCTTTTTCCACTGGTCATAGGTGTCGGCTGTGCCCCAGCACACACAGGGTGAAACGGTGGAACCACCTGATATGAAGGTGGCCGAGGTTTTGTTTGATGCAGCTGATGCCAATGCCATTGAAGAGGTGAACCTGGCCTACGAGAATGTTAAGGAGGTGGATGGCCTTGACGTGTCAAAAGAGGGGATGGAGGCCTGGGAAGCGGCTATGAAGCGCTACGACGAGCGCATCGATCGTGTGGAGACCCGCATAACTGCCCGTCTGCGCGACCAGCTGGGAACCGCCAAGAACGCCAACGAGATGTTCCGTATTTTCTCCCGCTTCAACGCCCTCTTCGTGCGGCCGCACATCCGGGGCGCCATCCGTGAGTACCAGACGCAGCTCATCCAGCGTGTGAAGGACGACATAGAGTCCCTGCATGACAAGTTCAAGGTGCAGTACCCCCAGAGCCAGTCCTGCAAGATGAGCCACGTGCGAGACCTGCCTCCAGTGTCAGGCTCCATCATCTGGGCTAAACAGATTGACCGGCAGCTGACTGCCTACATGAAGCGTGTTGAGGACGTCCTGGGGAAGGGCTGGGAGAACCACGTGGAGGGCCTCAAGCTCAAGCAGGATGGCGACAGCTTCCGCGCCAAGCTCAACACCCAGGAGATCTTCGACGACTGGGCCCGGAAGGTACAGCAGCGCAATCTGGGCGTGTCAGGTCGCATCTTCACCATCGAGAGCAGCCGTGCCCGGGGCCGTACAGGCAACATGCTGAAGCTCAAGGTCAACTTCCTGCCTGAAATAATCACTCTCTCCAAGGAGGTGCGCAACCTGAAATGGCTTAGCTTCCGTGTGCCCCTGGCCATTGTCAACAAAGCCCATCAGGCCAACCAGCTCTACCCCTTCGCCATCTCTTTGATTGAGAGCGTGCGCACCTACGAGCGAACCTGTGAGAAGGTGGAGGAGCGTGCATCCATCTCCCTGCTTGTGGCTGGACTAAAGAAGGAGGTGCAGGCCTTAGTCACTGAAGGCATCGCTCTGGTGTGGGAGTCCTACAAGTTGGACCCATATGTGCAGCGTCTAGCTGAAACGGTCTTCAACTTCCAGGAGAAGGTCAGCCTTGGAGCATTTTTCAAACCCTCAGTTTGGAAGGCACATTTCTGAATAAATATTCAACTGAGGAGCTGTGACTCACATGATTGCTTTTCCTATCGTTTTCTAGGTTGATGACCTCCTCCTCATTGAGGAGAAGATTGATCTTGAGGTGCGTTCTCTGGAGACCTGCATG
The DNA here is from genome assembly GCA_029718625.1 of Synaphobranchus kaupii. Classification (NCBI taxonomy): domain Eukaryota; kingdom Metazoa; phylum Chordata; class Actinopteri; order Anguilliformes; family Synaphobranchidae; genus Synaphobranchus; species Synaphobranchus kaupii. The sequence goes on from CM056390.1 coordinate 24,373,635, forward strand.
TATGAAAATAAGACCTTCATCGAGATCCTGAACCGAGTGCAGAAAGCTGTGGATGACCTCAATCTGCATTCGTACTCCAACCTGCCTATCTGGGTCAACAAGCTGGACATTGAGGTCAGTACAGTGTTTCCACGCCTTTTTGTTACTAAGGAAAAAGGTGTTACAGGCTATAATTATATAATTTTTTTTTTGTCCTCAGAGATGTGATTGTAAACTTAAGACGTTACTTAAAAAGCCTGATGAATAGTTTCCAATGGCTGTTTAGGCACATATTTTATGTATCAACCATTACCTTATGGTATTTTGTTTTATCTGCCACCTTTATACATGCTATGCCCAGTATTTGTTTGAAAATTGTCTATCAGTCTCTGGTTTCAGTGGTTGAGTTTGTTTGGTGGTTTCTGCAGATCGAGAGGATCCTGGGCGTACGTCTGCAGGCTGGACTCAGGGCCTGGACACAGGTCCTGAGGGGACAGATGGAGGACAAGGCTGATGTGGACATGGACACAGAAGCTCCACAAGTTAGCCACAAGCCTGGAGGAGATCCCAAAATCAAGGTAGGAAGTCAAATTTACAGAGAAATAGTTCTTTTCCCCAGAACGTGGGAGCTTAATGCATCCGAAGGCACCTTTATCTGATATCGCTCTTTTAATCACACAAGGATATCACTGTCTGCTATTTTGTGGTATTAAAAGTCACCAATCTGTTGTCTGAGATTCATATGTAACACTACTGTGCTCTCTTTTCAGAATGTTGTGCATGAGCTACGGATCACTAACCAAGTGATCTACCTCAACCCTCCCATCGAAGACTGCCGCTACAAGCTGTTCCAAGAGATGTTCTCCTGGAAGATGGTCATCCTCTCCCTCCCACGCATCCAGAGTCAGAGATACCAGGTCTGTGATGGTTTCAGTGCTTGTTCAAATTTTCTGTTTAACACATCCCAGAGGAGCCGGAGGTGAACTGTTCTGTCATGGGCAGGTGGGCGTACACTACGAGCTGTCAGAAGAGGAAAAGTTCTACAGAAATGCTCTGACTAGGATGCCCGATGGCCCAGCTGCCCTGGAGGAGGCCTACAATTCAGTGAAGGAGAACGTCAGCGAGGTGGAGCAGTACGTCAAGGTGCGATCCTTGTTTGTGTTCCCATGAAGCCCTTGGAGGCATAGCAGTACACATGAAAGGATATGAGCAAAGAACTCACCCCACTGTGCTTCTGTGATGCTCTCCTCCAGGTGTGGCTGCAATACCAATGCCTGTGGGACATGCAGGCTGAGAACATTTATAACCGCCTCGGGGAAGACCTCAACAAGTGGCAGGCCCTGCTGGTCCAGATTCGCAAAGCCAGAGGGACTTTTGACAACGCTGAGACAAGGAAGGAGTTTGGTCCTGTCATCATAGACTATGGCAAGGTGAAAAAATGTATTTCCCTTCCCTTTACTGTATTTTGACAAATGATGTCTGGATGCGCTGGTCACAACTGCAGTCTAATCAATTTTTTAGCCGCTAATTGCTAATCTTTTATGTCATTCAAAATCCAGGTTCAGTCAAAGGTGAACTTGAAGTATGATTCATGGCACAAAGAGGTACTCAGCAAATTTGGGCAGATGCTGGGCAACAACATGCAAGACTTCCATTCCCAGATCTCCAAGGTAGGCATGTGAGAATGCCAACACCACTGTTACACTTGAGCTGCCCTACAACCTGTCTCACCCATGCTTTTGTGTGCCACCCTCTCCCATAGTCTCGGCAAGAACTGGAGCAGCACTCCGTGGACACAGCCAGCACCTCGGATGCTGTGACTTTCATCACCTATGTCCAGACACTCAAGCGCAAGATCAAGCAATTCGAGAAGCAAGTCGACGTAAGTGTCTGTGCCATACAGAGAATGCGTCTTTGGCACCGTGCTCATGAATGATGCTCCTGAATGCAGATTAGGTGTTTGGAAATGGTACATTGGTGCTTAATATTATAAGTGGTGGTATTCAATGGTTGTGCTGTTCCCTCTTCCCCACTAGCTCTTCCGCAATGGCCAGCGTCTGCTGGAGAAGCAGCGCTTCCAGTTCCCGCCTTCCTGGCTCTACATTGACAATATCGAGGGTGAGTGGGGAGCCTTCAGTGACATCATGAAGCGCAAGGACACAGCCATCCAACAGCAGGTGGCAAACCTCCAGATGAAGATCGTTCAGGAGGACCGGGCTGTTGAGAACCGCACCACCGACCTGCTGACCGATTGGGAAAAGACTAAGCCTGTCGCTGTGAGTACCTGCACATCTGGCCTGAATAGTGTGTCACAGGGCTGTGGTCATTATAGGCCATGTAAGGAGTGTCTCTCTGACCACATTTCACTCCCTGCAGGGAAGCCTGCGTCCAGAAGAGGCACTGCAGTCCCTGACTATCTATGAGGGCAAGTTTGGCCGATTGAAGGATGACCGAGAGAAGTGTGCTAGAGCCAAAGAGGCTCTTGAGCTGACTGACACTGGTCTGCTGAGTGGCAGCGAAGAGAGGGTGCAGGTGAGCTATTTTTTCTCACGCTTGGTAATTGAAATTGAACCAGTCAGAGCATTGCTGGATCCGTTTCCAAATCACACTGAACTTATCTGAAGTAAATGTTGTATGTTGTTTTGTCTAATTTTGGGTGCTGTAGGTGGCACTAGAAGAGCTGCAAGATCTGAAGGGAGTGTGGTCCGAGTTGTCCAAGGTGTGGGAGCAGATTGACCAGATGAAGGAGCAGCCATGGGTCTCTGTGCAGCCACGCAAGGTAAGGGATTCAGATCACCATTCAAGTGCATTTCCTTTTCAAGAAAGGCAGGAAAACTCAGTTACTCTTCCTCTTTGTCTCACTCCAGCTGCGGCAGAGCTTGGATGGCCTTCTGAACCAGCTGAAGAACTTCCCAGCACGGTTGCGGCAGTATGCTTCTTATGAATATGTGCAGAGGCTGCTCAAGGGTTACATGAAGGTGAGGCTGTTGAACTCAAGACTTCTGCAGTTCATATGATCGCTAGCCCAGTTCGATATGAAAAAAATGGCTGTGGTTAGCCATGCCATAGTGTCCATATGAACTGCTGAAATGTTTTGAGTCATTTGTGACTAATTTTAAAGTTTCCACACTTCTAAATGAAAAGGTCATGGTTTCTGTGTTGGAAAATTTCTGAGCGCAAAGTCCAAGTTACTTGGTGCAAGTCCATACTATCACTTTTAATATCTTTGAGTTTTATCCCCTTTACAACAAACACAAAAATATTGAGCCAAAATGCTGTCTATGGGTGCTCTTCTCTCTGAGAACACTGACGTTTTGTGTCTGTTAGATCAACATGCTTGTGATCGAGCTGAAGTCTGAGGCCCTGAAGGACCGGCACTGGAAGCAGTTGATGAAGAGGCTGCATGTGAACTGGGTGCTGTCTGAGCTGACGCTGGGTCAGATCTGGGATGTGGATCTGCAAAAGAACGAGATGATTGTGAAAGATGTGCTGCTGGTGGCCCAGGGAGAGATGGCTCTTGAAGAGTTCCTCAAGCAGGTGCGTGACAGTGCCAGATGTCTTCTCCCCACCCCCTAAGATAATACACTTTTCTGCAAATACTCCACCACAGCTGATGCTATTGAGTTTTGTTCATTTCTATTTTAGATTCGGGAAGTGTGGAACTCTTATGAACTGGACTTGGTCAACTACCAGAACAAGTGTCGCCTCATCAGAGGTTGGGACGACCTCTTCAACAAGGTCAAGGAGCACATCAACAGCGTGTCAGCAATGAAGCTGTCTCCCTACTACAAAGTGAGTGATACAAACTCCAAAATCAAGAGTCCTGCGTTAGGCCAAACACCCAGCATTTCTGTCCAACTTTGATTCATTTGAATATATGACCATTTGTTTGCGTAATGCTTGTCTTGGTGTCATTGACATGCATGTCTTCACACCATGAATGCCTGGGCCTACAGGTGTTTGAAGAAGATGCACTGAGCTGGGAGGACAAGCTAAACCGCATCATGGCCTTGTTTGACGTATGGATTGATGTTCAACGTCGTTGGGTCTACCTGGAGGGTATCTTTACTGGCAGTGCAGACATCAAGCACCTGCTTCCTGTGGAAACCCAGCGGTTCCAGAGGTAAGAGTCCTCCATAGTGAAGGGCTTGAGATGCTTCCTATACACAAGAGCAGAGATGTGGAGGGCATGGCTTTGGTGAAAATATGTCTGACACTACTTGCACTGCAATGATCCAGGCAAACAGTTGAGTATGCTAGCTTAGGATAATTTTTTGTTGTGAATGATGCACAAAGGAGGGTTTATGTCCAGCTAACTTGACATGAGATATCAAAATGTAGTAAAATGTTTTAAACTTGTGAATTGTCATACTAATACACAATTTAATTTATTTTGCCCCATCTAGCATCAGCACAGAGTTCCTTGCTCTCATGAAGAAGGTGACTAAGTCACCTCTGGTGATGGATGTGCTGAACATCCAGGGGGTGCAGAGGTCCCTGGAGAGACTGGCTGACTTATTGGGCAAGATCCAAAAGGCCCTGGGCGAGTATCTGGAGAGAGAGCGCTCGTCTTTCCCAAGGTGAGAACTGCTGTTGCTCTTCAACACATTGTCAACACTGTTTCTATTGCCAACTGGATGATTACAAATGAAAAGTTTCCATTTCTTACTTTCTCCTCAGGTTTTACTTTGTTGGAGACGAGGACCTGCTGGAGATCATTGGTAACAGCAAGAATGTGGCCAAGCTGCAGAAGCACTTCAAAAAGATGTTCGCTGGGGTGTCCAGCATCCTCCTGAATGAGGACAGCACAGAGGTGCTGGGCATCTCCTCTCGTGAGGGAGAAGAGGTAGGGCAGAGGGGTAGTCTGTTGTATGTTAGAGGGCAGGAGATGATTGGCTAACGGACATAATGCCACCTAGTACTGCACGCCGAATGGTCACATCCACTCCTGCGTTCCAGGTCCTCTACAAGACACCTGTGTCCATCACTGAGCACCCCAAAATCAATGAATGGCTGACCCTGGTGGAGAAGGAGATGAGGGTCACCCTGGCCAAGCTGCTGGCTGAGTCGGTCACCGAGGTGGGCGCCTTCAACAAGGGCACCTCCATTGACCTGAGTACCTACATTGACTGGATCGACAGATACCAGGTACCAAAGCATCCCGCTTCTAGCTTACAGGGCTTCTATAAAAATGGATACACACAATGCAAGTGTTTTGGGAACTGTGTAAACACTGCTGCGGTCTCTTGACCATAATCACGGACCATTGTATCAAACTTAATTCTTCCCCTTCTCTCCCCCCTCCCCAGGCCCAGCTGGTGGTTCTTTCGGCCCAGATTGCCTGGTCAGAAAACGTGGAGCAAGCTTTGACCACCATTGCGGGCGGCGGGGACCTGACGCCTATGCAGGGAGTCCAGTCCAACGTGGAGGCCACACTGAATGTGCTGGCAGACACTGTGCTGATGGAGCAGCCCCCACTGCGAAGGAGGAAACTGGAGCACCTGGTTAGTGATTCCTTTATAATGATAACAGTCAACCTGGAAATGGGAAATGGGTGTTACACTGAATTGGTGGAACTAGGTATCAGTCAGTCATAATTGCTATTCAAAAAAAGAAAATGCATTTTTTAACTTGCAGCAAGTGACATCCCCTGTTTTTTGTTTATTTTTTTCTTTTGTAGTTTATATATTTTTTGAGGGTCATTGGAGGAGAAGGGTAATGGTGGGTACAGTTAATATTAGCTAGCATTAAACTTATTAGACTTATTATTTGCAAATATTATTTGCCATGGTTAAATTAAGCCTTTCTAAAGCCATTTTTCCTTTTCAGATCACAGAGCTGGTCCACCAGAGGGACGTGACCAGGACTTTAATGAAGAACAAGATCGACAACCCAAAATCCTTTGAGTGGCTGAGCCAGATGCGCTTCTACTTCGACCCCAAACAGACCGATGTTCTTCAGCAGCTGTCCATTCAGATGGCCAATGCCAAGTTCAACTATGGCTTTGAGTACCTGGGTGTCCAGGACAAGCTGGTTCAGACCCCACTCACTGACCGCTGCTACCTGACTATGACACAGGCTCTGGAGGCCCGACTTGGCGGCTCCCCCTTTGGTACAGTGCAGAGATTTCCATTGAAATGGCATTATATTATGACTGAATAGTTTCTTGTGTTAAGCACGCTCATATGGTAATTTGGTGGGTGAATGCCTCGTCTTGTCTTATAGGTCCTGCGGGTACTGGAAAGACTGAGTCTGTGAAAGCCCTTGGCCACCAACTGGGGCGCTTCGTTCTGGTCTTCAACTGTGACGAGACCTTCGACTTCCAGGTACTGAGGTTTGGTGTAATGATAATAGCAATAATGCTATTTATACATACTTTTCACGGGCTCCTGTAGAGATGTATAGAATTTACATTTGAGCAAAGTATGAAATACGCAGTAAAACAACAGTAAAACAAAATGCCCTCAGCAAGCTGCGTAAGCGAGTTTCCACACAAAAATTCAGATGTATAATATAACACGTGCTGTGAGAATCTGCGTACCACTGCACACGATGGACACCATACATACGCAATGTTTGCGGTCCGTGTGATATGGCGACACTGTGACTGCAAGGCAGAGGTAGAAAATGCGAGGAAAAAAAATTAAAGCAGATTTCTGACTTTCACCCTGAGCATTCTTTTACTCAGTTTTATGCATGTGGCCCCAGGAGTGTTAAAGTACAATTGAGGCGAAAGGTTGATTAGTGCTGTAGGCAGGCGTTGGTGGCAGACTGTGACCTCTTTCTCCACTCCCCCTTTTCCCTTTTCCACAGGCGATGGGCCGTATCTTTGTGGGCTTGTGTCAGGTGGGTGCCTGGGGCTGCTTTGATGAGTTCAACCGTCTGGAGGAGAGGATGCTATCGGCCGTCTCCCAGCAGGTCCAGTACATCCAGGTGGCCCTGAGGGAGCACAGCAATCTCAACCGAGACCGCAGTACGTTGTCATGCAGGGACCCACGCCATGCCTAGGCATGAGGCTCCCTTAGTACTGGGGCCTCTGCAGAAAGTTAACGGCTTGATCTGCTGCTGTGCTGATTCGTATTTGCCTTTGCATTCAGCTGGAAATTCAGTCCATAAAAGTTTGTATTTTGAACTTGGTAGTTTTTTCCTCTTTATTGTTGGATTAAATGCCGTGTTGGGTCACATGTTGAGCCTGTGCTTAGCTGTGGTTATTCTAATAAGACTGGGCTGATGGCTGTTTCCTGTCCCTGCCAGGTGCTCCAATCACCTGCGAGCTGCTGAACAAGCAGGTGAAAGTGAGCCCCGATATGGCAATCTTCATCACCATGAACCCTGGCTATGCTGGCCGCTCCAACCTGCCCGACAACTTGAAGAAGCTGTTCCGTAGCTTGGCCATGACCAAGCCTGACCGTCAGCTCATTGCCCAGGTCATGCTGTACTCCCAGGGATTCCGCACTGCCGAGATCCTGGCCAAGAAGATTGTCCCCTTCTTCAAGTTAGTGCATACCATGCTTAATGTATTTAAACCGGACAGGGGTCTCCTCAGTGAATACACACTGCATCACCATATACCTTTTTGCACATCTGCATATTAAACTTGAAAGCCAGGCTTATATGTAAATATGATTCATCTTTCCATTGTCTGTTTATCAGCAAAGACAATTATTAGATTCAATTTGTTTTAATGAAAAACCCTAGACGAGTTGTCCGTGTGAGTGGCCAACTAAAGAAATATTTTTGATTATACCCAAAATATTTCCAAATGTTGCATTCTGTTGTAATGGTTTAATATATGTGTGTATTTGTGTGTGATCAGGCTTTGCGATGAGCAGCTGTCCTCTCAGAGCCACTATGACTTTGGCCTTCGAGCCCTGAAAAGCGTGCTGGTGAGCGCCGGCAACGTGAAGCGCGAGCGCATCCAGAAGATCAAACGAGAGAAACGCGAGCGCGGAGAGAATGTGGACGAGAACGAGATTGCCGAGAACCTGCCCGAGCAGGAGGTAAATGGAGCAGTGGAAATGCCATGGTTACGCACCATTGTGACATCATTACCATGGCCATAACATTCCAACCCATCTTCCAGTTGTGAGGCCAGAGGACGTTGCCTTGGTTTCCCAGTTTCCTGCTCAATTCCTTTTCCCATAGATTACCATGTGTGAAAGGCACTCGTGCATGCATTCAGCATGTCAAGTTGAATTTAAGATGTCTGCTCAGGGTTAAATAGAAACTGCACTCATTCCATTAAATATGTCATGCTATGTTCCCACATTTTGTCCTTTAATTAAACTTCAATGGAAATGCAGCCAGAACATTACATTAACTGCAACCCCGTTCCTCCCCAGATCCTGATCCAGAGTGTGTGTGAGACCATGGTGCCCAAGCTGGTGGCAGAGGATATCCCCTTGCTGTTCAGCCTGCTGTCCGACGTCTTCCCCGGCGTGCAGTATATGCGCGGGGAGATGACTGCCCTCCGCGAGGAGCTCAAGAAAGTCTGCGCTGAGATGTACCTCACCTACGGAGACGGCGACGATGTGGGAAGCATGTGGGTCGAGAAGGTATGGACCAGACTGCCGAGCCATGTTGCTCCGTTTATGATGCAGGGCAACTTGCATATCCATGCCTCTGCGGTTGTGTTTTTACTTGTGTGGCCATAACAGGTGTGTGTGTGCATGTGTTGCCACCACAGGGACTCTGGCATAGTCTGAACACACTAAAGTGGAGAAGGGTAGTACCAAAGTTCTCATGGTAGTCCCTGACATTCATTCTGGCTCAGTCTTTGCTTGTTGAGAGGTTAGAATATGGCAGTACTACAGGACCTGAGTGGATACAAATTTGGAGGTGTTTTGTATGTCGCTCTTCACCCTGTAAAACCCTCCTCGAATCCTCCCGGTAGGTTCTCCAGCTTTACCAGATCACGCAGATCAACCACGGCCTGATGATGGTGGGCCCATCGGGCAGTGGGAAGACCATGGCCTGGAGGGTGCTGCTCAAAGCCCTGGAGCGGCTGGAGGGCTTGGAGGGCGTGGCCCACATCATTGACCCCAAAGCCATCAGCAAGGACCATCTGTATGGCACACTGGACCCCAACACCCGCGAGTGGACCGACGGACTGTTCACGCACGTGCTCAGGAAGTAAGACTGGTCTGGTACTGGCCTTAGAGGGGTCATTCATTTTGAATTGAGTATGACCATACAAAGGTCACTGTGCATTTGACTACATACATTTTAAAGCACTAATTCTTTGATCAGCTGTAGATTCTGTGATGTGATTCTTGTGAGCTTTATAGCTTGCTTAGCTGTATTTTTTATCGAACAAGTATTGGGCGATACTTGTTCGATACAGAACCTTTCAGTTAAGAACAAGGTGAGCCTACAAGTTACTCACTCGGAAGTTGCTGCAATGTGGCCATAGTCTAGTGAGAAGCACAAGTTATTTTTAACTGCAGAGTGAAGATTTAGTCAGATTTAGAGCAGGTACTGTTAAGATCTAGGCCTGTTAGTAAGTTAGGCAACGTTTAATGATGCGCTTCGAATCTCAGGATCATCGACAATGTGCGAGGAGAGCTGCAGAAGCGCCAGTGGATCATCTTTGACGGCGATGTTGACCCAGAGTGGGTGGAGAACCTCAACTCCGTGCTGGACGACAACAAGCTGCTAACTCTGCCTAACGGCGAGCGTCTCAGCCTGCCACCCAACGTGAGTCCACACGCATTCCTTTTTCCACAGTACCACATGGGCTGTGGACATGCCGTTTTTCCAGATGGCAGTCATTGGCCATGTCCGAATCAGCGCACTTGCCTACTATTGAGTATGCTAGTTGAGTATACTTTTTTTCAAAAGCTGTTAAGTGTTCGCTGATAATAGTATGGAGGATATTTTTTACATACTGCATGTCACTAAACAGTATGCAGTAACAGGATGCAGCATGCTAGTACACAGTATATAGGGCTCTGATTCGGACGCAGCCTTAGCCTTTCCTGTGCACACAGGCACACAGAAATCCGTCACTGGCAGCAGGTTGACTGTGCTTACCCTTGCCCTTCTCTCCACAGGTGCGTGTCATGTTCGAGGTGCAGGATCTGAAGTACGCCACCCTGGCCACCGTTTCTCGCTGCGGCATGGTGTGGTTCAGTGAGGACGTCCTCAGCACCGACATGATCTTCAACAACTTCCTGTCCCGGCTGCGCAGCAACCCTCTGGACGAGGGCGAAGATGAGGCGCAGCGCATGCACAAGGGCACCGAGGACGAGACCGATGAGACCGCCTCCCCCATGCTGCAGGTACCTGGGTCCTCCTGTCACTGTCCTCCTCTAATGCCAGGAGTCCCTGTTCATATCGCATCTGTCCACAGCCACAAAGGGCACATTTTGCCCAATGCTGTCATTGTGCTTCTGGGAATTGTATTTTGCTAATTCTGAACAGTTCGACAGATTTTAACATGTATGGGCGGCTTGTGCAGTTCACTGTACCCATTACATCAGCCACTCCGCATGCCATAAAGCAGGAGTGAGGAATCTTATCCGAAAAGGGCCGGTGTGTGTGCAGGTTTTTGTTTTAGCCCAGCATGTCTGATTCAAGTAATTAACTAATCATGGTCCTAAATCAAGACCTTGATAAGTAGAATCAGGTGTGTTAGTGCTAGGCTAAAACAAAAAACCCGCACCCACGCCGGCTCTTTTTCAAATAAGATTCCACACCCCTGCCATAAAGGTCAGTGAATCCCTGCATCCTAAAACACTGGCAGTGTCTTCGCATCAGTACAGTTACCTAGCGTGCCAGACAGTGTCAACACTAATCCACTCCACCCCCCCCTCTATCCTCCTTGCCTAATGCAGATCCAGCGTGATTCAGCTGCCGTCCTGCAGCCATACTTCACCTCCACTGGGCTGGTGATCAAGGCCCTGGAGCACGCCTCCAAAATGGAGCACATCATGGACTTCACACGGCTGCGCTGCATGGGGTCGCTCTTCTCCATGCTGCACCAGGCCTGCCGCAACGTGGCGCTGTACAACAACAACCACTCCGACTTCCCCATGCCCATCGACCAGCTGGAGCGCTACATGCAGGTACAGTGTATGCCTGTAGTACTTATTCCTATTATTGTGGATCAGGGTGCCTTGTTCAGATGGATCGATCCATTCATGTAGCAGGATTCTCTCAGGAATTGTAATAACTGTACTTGTGTGTGGCTCCACAGAGGTACCTGATCTATGCCGTGCTGTGGTCCTTCTCTGGGGACGGGAGGCTGAAAATGAGAGCCGAGCTGGGCGAGTACATCCGCCGCATCACAACCGTACCCCTGCCGTCTGCTCCCAACGTGCCCATCATCGACTACGAGGTGAGCATGCCCACTGTCTACCCATAGGGATGGACTGAGACACCTGAATTAACGTCTAATGCGCTACTGTGGTTTTGTTTAATCTTTGTTTTTTTTATGCGAAGGATGCAATTTCTCACCATTTCGAATGTTGATAATTTTTTGACAATTTCATTCTCCACCTATTATTATAAATATACAAATGCTTTTCCATATGAGATTGTGTTTATTGTTCTAATGCAAACAACCACCACAACCCCCCAGGTGTCCATCACAGGTGAGTGGCAGTCATGGCAAGGCAAAGTGCCCCAGATTGAGGTGGAGACCCACAAGGTGGCATCCCCAGACGTGGTGGTGCCCACCCTGGACACTGTTCGCCATGAGGCCCTGCTGTACACCTGGCTGGCAGAACACAAGCCCCTGGTTCTGTGCGGCCCTCCCGGTTCCGGTAAAACCATGACCTTGTTCAGCGCCCTCCGAGCCCTGCCCGACATGGAGGTGAGCACTTATGACATGTTGCCCATAACGGCCATAGTGTGTCACAATAACGCACTGCACATCTGAGGAGCCCGTTTGCAGAAATTGCCATAGTAAAACGGAAAACTGTCCTCTGCTCTTCCAGGTCGTGGGTCTGAACTTCTCCAGCGCTACCACCCCAGAGCTGCTCTTGAAGACCTTTGATCACTACTGCGAATACCGCCGGACTCCCAACGGAGTGGTGCTGGCACCAGTGCAGCTGGGAAAGTGGCTGGTGCTGTTCTGCGATGAGATCAACTTGCCAGATATGGACAAGTATGGCACCCAGAGAGTCATCTCCTTCCTCAGACAGGTAAGGGCTTCTGGGAAGGGTGTCTATGCTCAATGAGTGGAGATGATATCTGTATGTGCACCGATCAGTACATGTGCTGATATTCTTCTGTCCCCCGCCCCCCTGAAACACAGATGGTGGAACATGGAGGGTTCTACCGTACCTCTGACCAGACCTGGGTCAAACTCGAGAGGATCCAGTTTGTCGGTGCCTGTAACCCTCCCACCGACCCTGGCCGGAAGCCCCTAACGCACAGGTGCAGTGGAGGACCTCAGTCATTAATGGTGCTAAATTAGCACACGGCTCATGGATTGATGTGTGCCTGACCGTTTGTTTCTCTCTGGCTTTTGGTCCCAGATTCCTGCGCCATGTGCCGGTTGTGTATGTGGACTACCCCGGCCCCGCCTCCCTCACCCAGATCTACGGAACCTTCAACCGCGCCATGCTGAGGCTCATCCCCTCCCTGCGCACCTATGCAGAGCCCCTCACCGCCGCCATGGTCGAGTTCTACACTATGTCACAGGTGGGTGTCCACTAAGGAGCATGTTATAAACTACCAGATTCAAAAAAGCAGTGGTGAATGAGTATTCCTGACCATGGCAAGTTGCATAGCTCTGATGGCTGTGGGCTTAATCTGCAACCCTATGATTCCTGTTCTGTTAACTACCAACCACACATTGTCCCATACAGGAGCGTTTTACTCAGGACACCCAGCCTCACTACATCTACTCCCCCCGAGAGATGACTCGGTGGGTTAGGGGGATCTTCGAGGCCCTGCGGCCCCTGGAGACCCTCCCTGTGGAGGGCTTGATCCGCATCTGGGCCCATGAGGCACTCCGTCTCTTCCAAGACAGGTGCGTCCATTGCCTAGAACATAATCACACTAGTAGTGAATCCATGGTATTTTGAGGCTCAGGCTCTAAAATTCCAGATTTATATGGTTAGTGCTAAGTGCTAATGAAGGTCAGTGATTCATTCTAGTTGTCTTCTAAACAAAATATTAAGCATTTAATTTACTTTAAACAAGTGTTTGTTATATGGTTAACGTTGTGCCCTCCCGTACAGACTGGTGGAGGATGAGGAGAGGCGCTGGACTGATGAGAACATCGACGTGGTGGCCCTTAAGCACTTCCCCAACATTGACCGTGAGAAGGCTCTATGTCGACCCATCCTTTACAGCAACTGGCTTTCCAAGGTGAGGCTGTCGTTGTGGTGAATGCTAGATTAATCCTGATTTATTGAAGTGTTTTAGTGTACACCAGAAACAATGTTTCACTCTCTCCACTATAGCATTTATCTATCTGCCCTGTAAGAGTAATTTCCTTAGCTGGTGTTGGGGACCCGCAGCAAACCCTTTCTTTGGGTGTAATTTTTTGTATATTTTAAGACTTATTTTCTTAGCAACTTGGAGACTAATGTGCCATTTGAAGCTGTGGGGCTCAGTGCACGTAGGCAGTAGGTTTCTAATGTTGCTGTGCTCTACCCTCTATCAGGACTATATCCCAGTGGAGCAGGAAGAGCTGAGAGACTACGTCAAAGCCCGTCTGAAGGTCTTCTATGAGGAGGAGTTGGACGTTCCTCTGGTGCTCTTCAACGAGGTCCTGGATCACGTCCTCAAGATTGATCGGTGAGCAGGGTGATGCTTTGAAAATCCTGGTGTACTTTGTCCGAGCCATCTGAGTGATCACTGTGGCGTCTGTTCCGCAGAATCTTCCGCCAGCCCCAGGGTCATCTGCTGCTCATTGGAGTAAGCGGTGCTGGGAAGACGACCCTGTCCCGTTTCGTGGCTTGGATGAATGGCCTCAGTGTGTACCAGATCAAGGTACGAAACTCTTAGCTGGTTTCAGAACTACTGAGATCGTAAACTTGTGTAATGTGTGGGGATCTGCTGGGTAGCTCACTCTGTAAGAGCACCGCTTGTGGTGCATGAGTGAGCACCATGGTCTTGAATCGAATCCGACCCATGCCACTTGCAACTGTGGCTGGCAGCATACAATTGGCGTGACGTTGCCTAAGGGATATATGGGAGGGATTCAGTCAGCGGGGATATCGGTGTTAAATAAAATTGCTTGAGTGACCCCTGTTAGCCCTCCAGGTGCCCATGGCTTGCTCTCTGTGCATGTGTATGATTGGGTCTCCTCCGCCGCCTCGCTCTGCGTGTGCATGGCGAAGAAGCAGGCCGTATATGAGCACGCCTGTACATAGTTTGTAAATTGGACATTCCAAATTCAGGTGGGATTGAAGATGCCCAATTTAAAAAAAATAAAAAGGGAAGAAAGCTTGTGTAATGTGCACACGGACTTGGACCGTGTTCTATGAAATGATTGACTGAAGTTAATTGTCTGTTGGCTCAATGCATGTTCTTTGTTACTGTAATCGTGTGTATTTGTGTCTGCAGGTGCACAGGAAGTACACGGGAGAGGACTTTGATGAGGACCTGAGGACTGTGCTTAGACGTTCCGGTTGCAAGAACGAGAAGATCGCCTTCATCATGGACGAGTCCAATGTTCTGGACTCTGGCTTCCTAGAGCGCATGAACACTCTGCTGGCCAACGGAGAGGTGAGACCACCTTCTGAGCACCTTTTAAAGCCACTATGGCTTTGCACCAAAGCATCCATTAATAAATTTGAATGTCCAACCAAATTTGCAAAGAGCAGAGTTGCTGAGAGAACACATAAGGGTTCACCAAGGAGAATGTTCCACCACTGCATTCCTCTGTTAGTCTCTGGTGTGCGTCAGAAGGACTTTCACATGATCCGTGTCCCATTATGCTCAGGTGCCAGGACTGTTTGAGGGTGATGACTACGCCACCCTGATGACCCAGTGCAAGGAAGGGGCGCAGAAGGAGGGTCTGATGCTGGACACCCATGAGGAGCTGTACAAGTGGTTCACCAGCCAGGTCATCAGGAACCTGCATGTGGTCTTCACAATGAATCCATCTTCCGAGGGCCTGAAAGACCGCGCCGCCACCTCCCCTGCCCTCTTCAACAGGTGGGTCCAATCCCTATAAATCCACAACACCTCACCACACATTGGGACTGGCAGTGTTCAGTGGGCAGTTGAACTGAATCATTGTCAATCAATCACTCAATAACTGATATCAATCACTTAAATTACTTGGTGGGTACAGTAGCTTGCTTAATTTGAGCCCTGTTATGATGAGATAAAAATGGGTTTGGATGAAAGAAATAAAGGGAAACATCAGCAGAAGTGCATGGGTTGATTGTGTTGAAGGTGACTGAACAAACTTTCTCTTTTCTAGATGTGTGCTGAATTGGTATGGTGACTGGTCCACGGAAGCTCTTTACCAGGTTGGCAAGGAATTCACCAGCAAGATGGACCTGGAAAAGCCCAATTACAAAGTGCCAGACTATATGCCCACTGTGTACGACAAACTGCCCCAGACACCTACCCACCGCGAGGCCATCGTCAACGGCTGTGTGTTCGTCCACCAGACCCTGCACCAGGTTAGCCGGGACTATCATTGTGCCCTCTGCGATTTGTTAGTTTCTTTGGTCAGGTAAGTAATATTCCTGCCTCCTTTTTTTAACAGGCAAACAACCGTCTGGCTAAGCGTGGAGCCCGCACCATGGCCATCACCCCTCGCCACTACCTGGACTTCATAAACCACTATGCCGACCTATTCAGCGAGAAACGCAGTGAGCTGGAGGAGCAACAGATGCATCTCAACGTAGGTCTCCGCAAGATCAAGGAGACCGTGGACCAGGCAAGTAGATCAGAGTTACTTGACCTGCTGGGAAGCAGAGGGTCAAGGGATTTAAGTAGTAGCCACCTTGACATTCATCCCCAGAGTGTGCCTGCATGCTCCCAGTTGGTCATGTCCCGCTGCGTTTCCTCTACAGGTTGAGGAGCTCCGTCGTGACCTTAGAATCAAGAGCCAGGAACTGGAGGTGAAGAATGCCGCCGCCAACGACAAGCTGAAGAAGATGGTCAAGGACCAGCAGGAGGCAGAAAAGAAGAAGGTTTGACACTCGTGCCGTGTGATTATGGGTAGAGCAGTTTGCATCCTTCAGGTCAAGTTATTGAGAATACATTGAGGCTGATGGCTTCCCTTTGTCGTGTGGTTTTGCAGGTTATGAGTCAGGAGATCCAGGAAGCTGTGTACAAGCAACAGGAAGTGATCAAGGACAAGCAGCTGAGTGTGAAGGAGGACCTGGACCAGGTGGAGCCTGCTGTCATTGAGGCTCAGAACGGTAAGACTGATCTCATCCATTTGTCTTATTCTGTGTATTGTTATGGTGAAATGTGTGTAGCTGTGATTCATGTGGAGAAATATGATCACTTTGGAACCATGGCTGAATTAAGCTTACCTTTGGTCATTTTGTAATGTGTTTTTGACCATATGGAACGGTGATTTTTGATATGATTTTTAAATGGATTGCCTTGGATTGAATTATTGAACATTTTCCTGTTTGGTCAGTACAGAGGACCAACTTATACCCCCCCCCCACACACACACACACTGCAATTCTTTGTGTCTCTGTGGTAAAGGACTGTCCTCTTGCTCCCTTGAATTTTCAGCCTTATGTCTTTTTGTCCCCCTGTCCCCTCGCTCTGTGCCGTCAGTCGTTTTCCCCTCTTCTGTCAGACTTCATTAACTTCTGTGCTGTTTTTCTCACTCTTCCCTTCACTGTTGGCGTTCCTCTCTGCCTTGCTGCACCCCCTGGTGGCCGGTGTTAGCTGTTAAGTCCATTAAGAAGCAGCACTTGGTGGAGGTGCGGTCCATGGCCAACCCACCGGGGGCGGTCAAGCTGGCCCTGGAGTCCATCTGCCTGCTCCTAGGGGAGAGCACCACAGACTGGAAGCAGATCCGCTCCATCATTATGAGGGAGAACTTCATCCCCACCATTGTTAACTTTTCAGCTGATGAAATCAGGTGACCTCAGAGAGAAAGAGGAGTGTGGTGGCCTTGCGGGGACAATGGAGAGAAACTGTTCACTATTGGCCTGAGAGGGGCTCCAGACATGACAAATCAAAATCAAGGACTTATAGGAAATTTCAGTCAATTGTAAATCCCTCAAAGCTTCAGTCCCAATCGGTTCAAGGAAGACCTTGTCGACCATAACTCTTCACATTGTACCGAAGCCTTAATTGCCTCTCCTGCCTGGAACCCAAGTTTCTCTCTTCCTCCCCACATGGTTTTACCATCCTCCTCCCCTCCCGCCATCTGTCCTGCATGTTCTGAAAGCTTCCTCCTCTTTCCCCCCCCTCCCATCCCCAGCCGTCAGCTCTATTAAGAAGCAACATCTCGTTGAAGTGCGTGCCATGGCCAACCCGCCCGCTGCTGTAAAGCTGGCCTTAGAGTCTATCTGCCTCCTGCTGGGCGAGGAGACTAATGACTGGAAAAAGATCAGACAAGTTATTATCAGGGACAATTTCATCTCCAGCATAGTCAACTTTGTCTCAGAGGACATGAGGTATCGTCTTCCATTTCATTCTCTTGTCTCTCCTGTTCGCTGGACAGGTGCTGAATCTCCTTGCTGTTGATTTTGCTATTGCATGTGGTCCAAACCCTTGCATGATTCCCAGGTGCTGATTGTGATCGCGGGAAAAGTTAGAGGGAGCTCCTGGTGATACTGGTTTGGCAGGCGAATATTCAGTGACTTCAATTGACTTAATTTGACTTCTCATAATTTTTTATGATTGCAATTATTTATCCAGTTAAGCAACAGAAGCTGAGAGAGTGGTAAGACCAAGTTTGCGTTGATTTGAAAATCATGTTGTCCGGCAGGTGTTCTGACACAGACTAATCTCCTTTGATTTCCATTTTTCTCATCATTCTTATACAGCCCTCCCCTCCCTTCGTCTGATGCCTAATGGATCATTTGACAGATTGCTTTGTTCTCATGCATTTCTTTTCTTGCCATTATTGGAATGCAGCGACTCAATCCGTGAGAAGATGAAGAAGAATTACATGTCCAACCCCAGCTACAACTACGAGCAGGTCAACAGGGCCTCTCTAGCCTGTGGGCCCATGGTCAAATGGGCTATTGCTCAGGTAAAGGCAACTCCTTCTCCTAGCCATCCACTAATCTTTCACTCTCTAATACAACTTGGTTGGCCAAAAAAAATGTTATGTTATGAAAAATGTTCAGCCATGTTATGAAAAATGTTCAGTAGTTACATTTTAAATGTACTATTAACTCAAATGATAACCAAGAAGTATTTCTCATTAGAAAGTGAATTGTGAATTTGTGTTGGGTTCAGATAACCCTGAGGTGTATCTTAAGTATGAGAAATAAACGCACCTCCCTGTGCTCCTCCCGTCTCCTGCGCAGCTGAACTACGCTGACATGCTGAAGCGTGTGGAGCCTCTGCGCAACGAGCTGCAAAAGCTGGAGGATGACGCCACTGACAACAAGTCCAAAGCGGAGGAGGTGGAGCAGATGATCCGGGACCTGGAGTCCAGCATCGCCCGCTACAAGGAGGAGTACGCCGTGCTCATCTCCGAGGCCCAGGCTATCAAGGCCGACCTGGCTGCAGTGGAGGCCAAGGTAGTATTGGCGGAGTCTCGTCATGTCCCATCATGCTCCGCGTCCTCAGCAGATTGGTAACCTAGCTGCGCCGTCTCCTCGCAACAGGTGAACCGCAGCACCGCCCTGCTCAAGAGCTTGTCTGCCGAACGCGAACGCTGGGAGAAGACCAGCGAGACGTTCAAGAACCAGATGTCCACCATTGCCGGGGACTGCTTGCTGTCGGCCGCCTTCATCGCCTACGCCGGCTACTTCGAGCAGCAGATGCGGCAAAACCTCTTCACCACCTGGTCGCATCACCTGCAGCAGGCCAACATCCAGGTGACAAGCGAAATGCCTATCTGCCACTTTCTCCCTTTGGTCTTCACGCTGTTAATTGCTCCTCTGAATTTTACAGGGCCCCCTGTGTCCCCTTTTGTTGGATTAAATGTTATGTGTTTGGCCCCTTTTGTAACGATGTACTCCTTTCCTCATAGTTCCGCACAGATATCGCTAGGACGGAGTACCTGTCCAACGCAGACGAGCGGCTACGTTGGCAGGCTAACTCGCTGCCTGCTGATGACCTCTGCACTGAGAATGCCATCATGCTGAAGAGGTTCAACAGGTAAGTGTAGACAAGGCTCTCAAACTGCATTTTGCACACACCAGACTCACCACTCTGGTCCTCTTGTTGGTGTCTTTTGGAGTGAACGGAATCCCAGATTGGCTGATATGTATGATCCCCCATCTGAACTATCCTACATCTCCTCTTCCCAGATACCCCCTCATTATCGACCCCTCAGGCCAAGCCACTGAGTTTATCATGAATGAGTACAAGGACCGCAAGATCACCAGAACCAGCTTCCTGGATGATGCCTTCAGGAAGAACCTGGAGAGCGCTCTGCGATTTGGAAACCCTCTACTGGTGCAGGTATAAGGACAGTGGCCACTACTGTAAAACACAAACACCCATTTTTGACAGTAATCAAACACATAGTTGATTTTAAATGAACACAACTAACCTGCAATTAAATATATATGCATTTTTTTACTAGTTACCACAATTTCCAGAAGATTTTTGCCTCCAAAATATCCTTAATTCCCTACTGGAGCCCAATAACCCTTCTTTACTTTATGAACTGTTATCATTATGAATTATGACCAGGTAAGGAAGCACTCCATCTGAGCCAAAATCATGTGTAGATTGGTGGAGGTATACATTTAAACTGGGCTGTGTCTTTCAGGACGTGGAGAGCTACGATCCCATCCTGAATCCCGTGCTCAACAGGGAGGTGCGCAGGACCGGCGGCCGAGTGCTCATCACCCTCGGCGACCAGGACATTGACTTGTCCCCGTCCTTCGTCATTTTCCTCTCTACCCGAGACCCCACGGTAAGCCGCTCCAGCTGTCTGGATGTGCTTAGTGTGCCAAAGTGAGGCAGTCGTGATTCAAGTTCAAGTTCCGAGTACCTGTGGTTCAGTAGTGTCCTGTATGCCTTTTTCCGTAATATGATTGTCCTTAAAGTGAGACTGGAGTTCATTTTCGACAACTGAAAAGTGTGCACCTTTCTTCATAGGAATTTGGTTCTTTCACGAATGGAATGTTGATAATACTTATTATTATTTTCAGCGCATTTCAGTTGATACAGTATACCCCTAGCACTGTACTGGACTGTGGTGTATGTCATGCAGGTGGAATTCCCGCCAGACCTGTGCTCGCGTGTGACCTTCGTGAACTTCACCGTGACGCGCAGCAGTCTGCAGAGTCAGTGCCTGAACGAGGTGCTGAAGGCAGAGAGGCCCGACGTGGACGAGAAGCGCTCAGACCTCCTCAAACTGCAGGGTGAGGCTTGAAGAAAGTGCACCCTGTGAAAATGCATACAAGTCTATGAAATGTAGAAAATCTGTTTGATAGGAGAGAGGGAACACACCAAACTCCTGTTCAGTCCTTGGACGTCCAGTGAAACCCTGCCTCTTCTTGCTGGTTCTCCCCCCAGGTGAATTCCAGCTGCGTCTCCGGCAGCTGGAGAAGTCCCTGCTGCAGGCCCTGAATGAGGTCAAGGGTCGCATCCTGGATGACGACACCATCATCACAACCTTGGAGAACCTGAAAAAGGAGGCGGCGGAGGTGACGCGGAAGGTGGAGGAGACGGACATCGTCATGCAGGAGGTGGAGACGGTGTCTCAGCAGTACCTGTCTCTGTCCTCCGCCTGCAGCAGCATTTACTTCACCATGGAGGCCCTCAACCAGGTGAGGAGGCACAACCTCAGGCCTCCTTTTTCTTTTCTACTTGCACACTCTCTACACAAGGTAGCAAGTTGGACACCTTATGAACCGTTTAAACCGCAAAATTGGATCACTAGCCTATTACCTGGTTATAAGCGGAATGTCTGTTCCTATTTGCACAAATTAGAATAGCTACTCCAGTTGTCACATAGTTCAGTGGTCAAGGGGTTCAGGGTCAAGGTTGAAAACCCTACTACAGTCATGCCAGTTGGCCTGAAAGTTCCTCTTCATCCAACACCAGTCCAAGACCAACTCCTGAGCAAGACATTATGGTCATACTGCTCCAATCTGACATACCCACTGTCTTCCTGCAGATGCACTTCCTGTACCAGTACTCACTGCACTTCTTCCTGGACATCTACCACACCGTGCTGTACGAGAACCCCAACTTGAGGAGCGTGAGCGACCACAACCAGCGCCTAGTGCACATCACCAAAGACCTCTTCCAGGTGTGGCCTCCACAGTGATTCAATTCTGTTTGTGCTTGCACTTAAGTAGGTAATAATATACTGAGAGGTCATTGGGTACGTTTACATGCACAGCAATATCCGATTACTGGAAACGATCAGCTTACGCCAGTATTTAACTTATTGCGTTCACATGGACATAAGAAATGTGATTACTCCAAAAGCCGCATTTACATGATTCTCTCCATAATCGGCTCTGTGGAAAACGTAGCTACTAACTGCTTCCCGTTGTAAGGACAAAAATGATCCGCCCGTCAAAAATTTACGTTAGTAGGCTATTATTATTATTATTATAGCTAGCTAGTCATTATTATAGCTACTTATTTATAGCTAATTGCTAGTAGTGGTTGATTTATATTATTGTACTAGCTAGCTTTACCGATCTCTAAATCTGGCGACTTTCCCGAAAATTTCAGTTATTTAATATGCTAGCCACAAACTAGCTAGTACAAACACAAGCACGTAACACTGAACAATATATTTTCACCGGTGAACTGCAAATTTAATAATAAAATTCTGGAAGTGAGATGCTGAAGGAACCCCAGGCATAGCAAATGTTGACGGGTGGAATCATTTTGACGTTACACCGCCTCTTCTGCCTGACATGCGTAGTTTTGAAAAGCCAAAAGAAACCGGAGAAAGGTGTTTACATGCTCCAAAAAATCGAAAGTTTGGCCAAAAACCAGGGGTGTTAATCGGGTTTCGAAAACACGGATTATGACCTTACATTATCGGATAAAGGTGTTTACATGACCATTTCAGTAACCAGAGTATTGCCATAACCGGGTTCAGATCGGAGTATTAGTGTGCATGTAATTGCAAAACCCATTGAGAGTGAGCACAATTTATGTTTTCTGCAGATTGCTTTCAACAGAGTGGCAAGAGGCATGCTGCACAATGACCACATCACCTTTGCCATGCTCCTAGCCAGGATCAGCCTGAAAGGCAAGACCAGGTAAGAGTGACGGATAAGGCTGCGAACGCATACCCTTCTCTCCAGCAGCGTTCGATACGACACCCTGCGTTTCAGTCGAAAGTCGTACAGGAGGCCTGATGTTGAATTGCAGTTGTTGCCTCCCCCAGCGAGCCGACCTACGATGTAGAATTCCAGCACTTCCTGCGTGGGAAGGAGAATGTGCTGGCCGGCATCTCTGTGCCCAAGGTGAAGGGCCTGTCCACCGACCAGAGTGAGGACATGATCCGGCTCAGCCGCCTAGCCGCCTTCAAGGACCTGGTAGCTAAAGTACAGGCTGATGAGGTGAGCGCTCAGAAAACCTGCCAGTCCAGCAACGTGTTTATACAGTGTGGGGAGGTTCACCATCTGCAGTTTACAGTGTGGGAAAGTCCACCGTGTGCAGTTTATGCAGCGTGAAAAGGTTAACGGTGTCCAGTTCATGCAATATGGGAAGGTTAACAGCGTGCATTTTATGCAGTGTGTGGAGGTTAACAT
This sequence comes from Synaphobranchus kaupii, assembly GCA_029718625.1. NCBI lineage: Eukaryota > Metazoa > Chordata > Actinopteri > Anguilliformes > Synaphobranchidae > Synaphobranchus > Synaphobranchus kaupii. Next base: position 24,396,416 of record CM056390.1, read on the forward strand.
CACTCATTTCCGTCTTTGCAGCAATTCTTCATGTGGTTGGAAAGCAACTCCCCCGAGCTGTCTGTTCCATATCTGTGGGCCGAGGAGAAAACATCAAGTGAGTCTTGAAACCTGAATGCCAGCTTAGGTTCAGGCAGTACGACCAGCATGAGCATAGACTACAGTGTACTCTAAAAGTGTTGGGACAGTGACACAATTTTTTGTTGTTGTTTTGGCTCTGTGTTCTGTACTCCAGAACATTGGACTTCAAATGGAACAGTGACTATGAAGTTAAAGTGCAGACTTTCAGCTTTAATTTGAGGGTTTTTACATCCATATCGAGTGAACCCCCCCCCCCCCCCCCCCCATTTTAGGGCACCAAAAGTAATTGGACAAATTAACATTATCTATATTTAATATTTGGTTGCATATCCTTTGCATGCCACAACTTCCTGATTTGGTCTGTGACCAAACGACATCAAGAGATCTTATTTTCAGGTACTCTTACAAGCGATACTATAACCTCTTTGCATTTGAATGGATCTCTATGGGATTTGGGGGTTGGACTAGATTAAGCTGTAAATTACACCGGAATAGTATGGAACACATGGTTGGCTAAATGGCTGTAAGTCATCAAGGGTCTGACGTATCAAACGAGCCTCAAACCGTCACTCTGCTGCCAGATATGCAGTAGATATTGATGGAACACTTGAAGGGTTGTTTCCCCTGACTCATTTTCCTATTGAACTCTATGGAAAAATAAGTTGGGAGAAACAACCCTTCAAGTGATCCATAACAAGTCACTAATCGTGTTTTTAATTTCCTTCCCCTTGTCCAGCTACGATTGGCCAGGCCGTGCACCAGCTGCTGCTGATCCAGGCCTTCAGGCCCGACCGCATGCTGGCCATGTCCCACATCTTTGTGTCCCATGTCCTGGGAGAACACTTCATGTCCATCATCGAACAGCCCCTGGATCTGGCTAGCATCGTCGACAATGAGGTAGAGATCACACAGGCAGTTCTGAGGAGCAAGATCTCCCCCCCCCCCCCTTTCATATGCCCTTGAAAACCAAGTATATGACAAGCGACTGCTGTTCAATTTGTTAACCCAGAGGATTTCAAAATAATTGCCGTGGTTTATTGGACCCAAAATAAAGTCTTATTTTTCTAGACTTAACCTATATACTTGTTATAGAATTAAATGGTTATAGCTATCAATTACTGTAATTTAAACTACACATGACCGCACAGCCCTGGCCGACTGACCCAATGATTTGATGGGATGTTTGCAGGTGAAGCCCGGCATCCCAGTCCTCATGTGCTCTGTCCCCGGATACGACGCCAGCGGGCTAGTGAGAGACCTGGCGGCCGAACAGAACAAGCACATCACGTCCATCTCCATTGGTAAGGGACCGTCAGATATAAACTCCTTTATGTGGCCCAGGGACACAGATGTAGTATTAAGCACCGCTCTGTCCCATCTTTAGGCTCGGCTGAAGGATTCAACAAGGCCGATCGGGACATCAACACTGCAGTCAAGTCTGGCAGGTGGGTTATACAGTGGGCTTCAAAAATCATATTACTCTGATAATTTATCAATGATGTGTGACTGACAATTATGTACTTTTTGCTTGGATTAGATTGGACTGGATCTTGAGAGCCATAGAATATTTCTGTATAATATGAATAAAAATGAATGTCTGTAGTTCTACAAGCACAAGGAGGTTGTCCGTATCTGTGAGGTGACGCTCTGGTGCATGCCTGGTGTCTCTGTGGCAGGTGGGTAATGCTGGAGAACGTCCACCTGGCGCCGGGTTGGCTGATGCAGTTGGAGAAGAAGCTGCATTCCATGCAGCCCCATGCCAGCTTCCGCCTCTTCCTCACCATGGAGATCAACCCCAAGGTGAGGCCTTCCACACCAGGACCGTTGACTTGATCTGTTCTCCGGTTTCAGCCCTGTAGCTGGTTGTTGTGACTTGGGCCGGTACTGACATCCCGCCCCCTCCTTCGTTCCCTTCCTCCCAGGTGCCCGTGAACCTGCTCCGGGCCGGCCGCATCTTTGTCTTCGAGCCGCCGCCCGGTGTGAAGGCCAACATGTTGAGGACGTTCAGCAGCATTCCCGTGGCACGCATGTGCAAGGTGAGCGGGCTGATCCGCCACGGCATCTTCCTCCTGCTGAAGTGGGCGGGGCAGTTGGTGTATGCTAAATGTGTGCAAGTGCTGAGGGGCGTGTCTGTGTTTGAATATGCTCATGTCGTTGTCGTCAATGACAACTCATCATCCTCCTCACCCCTCCCAGTCTCCAAACGAGCGCGCCCGTCTGTACTTCCTCCTGGCCTGGTTCCACGCAGTCATCCAGGAACGACTGCGTTACGCTCCACTGGGCTGGTCCAAGAAGTACGAGTTCGGGGAGTCGGACCTGCGCTCAGCCTGTGACACCGTGGACACCTGGCTGGACGACACTGCCAAGGTCAGGATAGTTCTTACTTAATCTGCTTAATCAGCACTGAGCAAGCAAAGGTGTAGCATTGGCAACAGTTTCCAGGTTTAAGCGTAATTCCTTAATCCTTACATGGTCTATTTGCACTGCAGGGACGGCAGAATATCTCCCCAGACAAGATCCCCTGGGCAGCCCTGAAGACCCTAATGGCTCAGTCCATCTACGGAGGCCGCATTGACAACGAGTTCGACCAGCGGCTGCTCAACACCTTCCTGGATCGCATCTTCACCACCGCCAGCTTTGACAGCGAGTTCAAGCTGGCCTTCAAAGTGGACGGGCACAAGGACATCAAGATGCCCGATGGCATCCGGTCAGTGACCAGCTCTCTTTAGTGTTCACTGGAATAGATGGCAATAGTGTGTAGTGATTCCTGAGCCTCTTCATGTAGTATCTAACAAAGGGAGTTAGGCATGACCCTAGCAAATGTATTTGTGAGCCCTTCTCCTAAAGTGATGGCTTTATAGAAAGTTTTGGTTATGAACATGTTCTGGTGATGAAGCGGTGTAGTTCACAGTCCGGGTAGGTGTTGAGTTACATTTGTGTTCTTGCAAAAGAATCCACTAGGAACACGCTCCTCTGGGTTCTATGTGATTCTCAGCAGCATATTCGATTGTAGGGAAGTATTCATTTAGTGCAAGAACTGTTTCACAGACAACAAAATGGAAATCTTTCTTTCATGTAAGAGATTTTGTATGGTTGCATGTTCCATTTGTCCACATTATTGGGTTTCTCATTTTTGTGGCTTAATGTGTGTATTTCAGACGTGAGGAGTTCATGCACTGGGTGGAGATGCTGCCCGATACCCAGACCCCGTCCTGGCTGGGGTTGCCCAGTAATGCAGAGAAGGTCTTGCTCACCACTCAGGGTAAAGCCCCACCCCTCTTGCTGCCGTCATATGAGATGACGACCAACGGATTTCTCCACCTGTCATTCAGGATCACGCTGTTCCATCTGTTATCCTTAGCTAGTTTCTGTGTTCTCCACGTCTCTCTCTGTTCTAACTGGTCTTATTTTACAGGCTTAATCTTCCTGAGACATTTTAATGCCATTTTCTTGTCATTCTGCTTTTGGTAGAGCACCTCTGAGTATGTGTATGGTCTCTGAAAAACATACATTTTCTTAACCTATCCACTGGCACATTCCAAATAATTGCCACAAACCACACTAGATGTGAAAGTAAAATTAGTCAGACTTTCGGTTAACGTTCAATTAATTCCCTACCATACAGGATTAAATTGTCAGAGAAAAATTAAGAGCTAAACTGGCTTGCCTGGCCCGGCCTTAACTATGTTTTATGCTCAATCAAGTTATTACCTTTTAACATGGCCCGCCCTGCTGGGTCCTGCCGACCATACATTTGTGAACACTTGCTAACATGTCCTCACTGATGACCATACATGTCAGCGGATGTGTTCTGCTGATAGCAGGGGGGTCTCCTCACCCTCCAGCAGCTGTATTTCACTGCCATCATGTCACCTGAGAGCAGTCCAGCTCCTGTATCCCACTGCTTTTCGGTCAGCCCCATACCTCGTCTTTGTGTGGAGTTTTTGTCCAGCGCTGCTTTCCACCGTACCCACCCTTGTTCCATCCAGAACTTTGTTTTAAGATGCCTGTTTTAAGTCTGAATGCATGGTCAGTCGGATTGCCTGTCCTTATGCCTTGCACTGCAACATGTATTTATTTACTTGTTTGTTTGTGTTTTGCTTATACATGGCCCTGGTTAATACATGATTTATTTACCCTTGTCCATGTTGTGCGTCTGAAGCTATGTGGTGCTCGAATTTTATGTTTGCCACGGTTAATTTCTTCTCCCCTCCCTCCTTTGGCTCGTCCACTCCCCCACCACACCCTCCCCCGACTCCCGTGCTTGTGCGGCTCAGGCACTGACATGATGGGTAAGATGCTGAAAATGCAGATGTTGGAGGATGAGGACGACCTGGCCTACGAGACTGAGAAGAAGCAGCGCACCAGCTCCTCCTCAGACACCCAGCCCGCCTGGATGAGGACGCTGCACACCACCGCCTGCAACTGGCTGCAGCTCATCCCGCAGACCGTCAACCACCTCAAGCGCACCGTGGAGAATATCAAGGTGAGGGGGGGGACCAGGCCCGTGTGGCTTGGAGGTCTTGCTTCACATGGTGCATGGATAGTTAATTTCAGGAGTTCTCTCAATGCCATGTCCTCACACATCACTGCCTTGTAGGGCTGACAGAATGTCATGAACATGATTAGAATGTCACAAAATTTGTGTCATTCAATTGGAAAAAATTTGGCTTTGAAACTAAACTGGTGGATATTGCTTTGCACGCTTTCATTGTTTTACTTGCTGAACATGCCCTTCTCTCGTAATCTCATCACCACAATAAATAGATTTATTCCTCTGTAGCACCAGCACTAAAGCTGCAACATCATGAACTATGAACCCACCATCAAGGAGGAGATTCTCTCCTGAATATTAAGAAGTAATGTTTGGAAAGTGTTGGGATTCCTTGCAGCTCACAGGAAGATTCAACATGAGGGCACAGTAATTTGCAGAATTATAAAAAAGTGGTGCTTGGATATCGTAGGCCTACTAGCAATCTGAGGGTGCATCCATCAGAGTTTGCAGAGATGAGAGTTGGAGGCACCTGCTTCTCAACAGTCACGCATGACCTTCTCATCCGTACACGATTTACCCACCTAGCGCCAAGAGACCATCCCACATAATTAATAATCCTGGTAAACGTTCACTGGTTGGCCCTTTTGTTTGTAGCTGTTGTTGATGTGAGTTTGTGGCCCTGCTAGGACCCGCTCTTCCGCTTTTTCGAGCGGGAGGTGAAGATGGGCGCACAGATGCTGCGGGACGTGCGGCAGGACCTGACCGACGTGGTGCAGGTGTGCGAGGGCAAGAAGAAACAGACCAATGTGCTGCGCACGCACATCAATGACCTTGTCAAAGGTACCACATTCCGCTCTTTCCTTTTTATGGAATAACAGTAGAAGTGTGGACCTTAAACTTAAGGTTCACTTTTGAAGCTGTGTTTAAACCTGTCCCTGTACACAAATGAGAATCTCCTTTGAATGGTAGCAGACCCTCTTGCATTTGGATTAGCCTGAAGCATATTGTAGCAGAGATATTCAGTGGTACAGCTCATCAAAGCTTTACTTTTCTAAGCTTAACGCTGGTGGGGATCCCTAATAATGTGTGTTTGTCTCCAAGGTATCCTGCCTCACTCCTGGTCTCGCTACACCGTCCCTGCCTCCATGACTGTGATCCAGTGGGTGGCGGACTTCAGCGATCGCATCAAGCAGCTGCAGATGATCTCACAGGCAGCGGCCAGCGGGGGAGCCAAAGAGCTGAAGGTTAGCACCCTCATACAGGGTTTGGATAGATGCTGTGCCTAACCAAGCAGTGATACTGGATCATTTTTGACGCCTGGTGTTGGGGTTGGGATTAGGGTTGGCTATAGCTGGTACTGGGTTGGGTATTTTGAAGTCTATCTATCTGGAGATGGACATGAGGAGTGTACACAGCACAGCTGTGTCATTCGTGTATCATGGGAGTCGGCTGCACTGGTAAGTGCTAAACCCAAAGCACTTTTGGCCCTTTCCAGAACATCCACGTGTGCCTGGGCAGCCTGTTTGTGCCTGAGGCGTACATCACTGCCACCAGGCAGTACGTCGCCCAGGTTAACAGCTGGTCTCTGGAGGAGCTCTGCCTGGAGGTCAACGTTACCAACGCCCAAGGGGCAGCACTCGACGCGTGCAGCTTCGGCATCAAAGGTGAGCACCACCACTAAAGCATACTGGACGCCATATTGGAACATAATAGGATGGAATTCCGGGGGCTTACTACTGTCACACCTGTGGGCAAGGCACATCAGTGGCTGTCCACAAAACGGAGTTGAATAGATGGCTTGCAAACATTTGTCCTGTAGAACAGACTCTGCCAAGCCTGGTTGATGAGTACAGTAGTATAAGTGTGGTTCTGTATGCACGGTAATGTCCTTTCTGAAGTATCTGACCCTCTTTGGCGCCCCTGTTCCCAACCACAGGTCTGAAGCTGCAGGGTGCCACCTGTAGCAACAATAAGCTGTCGCTGTCCACAACCATCTCCACTGAGCTGCCACTCACTCAGCTCCACTGGATGAAGCAGTGCAGTACAGAGAAGAGGAACATGGTGAGGCCATAACACTATTGCATCCATAAATCCCATAGCAGCCTTCCGGCCAAACCTGGTAGTATTCAGTCATAGACCCTTACGGTTGTTGGACCTCCTAGGTGGTGTGTATGTAATGCTAGTCTTTTGTTCAGTGGCGTGCACTACAGTTAACAATGGAATCCTGACTGTGCCAGTGTGGAAGGGTTTTGCCAGGACGATGTATAATTGGTTGTAGCATCATCCTCAGGGTGAGGCAATGTGAAAGATGTGGGTAGAGGACCTCTCCTGAATTGAAAATATGATGCAGCAATGGGACCAATTGGGAATCTTCAAATTCGGGGGTGGGTTACCGATCAGGTCTCCTATTAAATTGACAAAGATTAGCTGTGTTGGAAAGGACAAAGTCTGCATATCTTTGTAAAAACATTTGCTATCATTCCCACTCCTATTCCAACAGGTCACTCTCCCTGTGTACCTCAACTTCACCCGGGCTGACCTGATCTTCACCGTGGACTTGGACATCGCCACCAAAGAGGATCCTCACAACTTCTACGAACGTGGGGTGGCTGTGCTCTGCACTGAGTAGACAGCTCCACAAAGGATGGCACAAGAATTAACATTCATATTATTCATAGTAGTTTCTCATAAAAAGAAAACCTTTAGTAGATGAAGTAACATAGGATCATAGATGCATTAAAAGAACATTACTGATTTTGGGAAAGTTGTTCAGAATGTTGTTCAGAAAGTCTTGTGGTTGGAAAGAAATGTGGTTGGTCTGTGTGGGAAGGAAATGAGACTGTAGGGAAGGTTTGGAGGATTTTAAAGAAGGAACCTGTATGTTTTTTATGAAGGAAACATGGTGTTTGGTCATACATAATAAATCATTGTAACCATAATTTTACGTGGTGTTTACACTGCAACTTGAATGCAAAGTTGTAACGTGAAGAAACTGGTCCAACAAAAGACCTCCACCAAATAACCTCTAATGGGAACCTGAAAGCCCCTGCACCACAGAGTCAAGAGTGGTACCGTCTTGCATCAGTTTCACAACAAATAGTGCGCACACGTAAAATACAAGCTGGGTCATCTGACATCAAATAAGCATTGGTTTATTATGATGTATGGTCATATGGTGCAGTTTTTCCAACGCGTTATGTCTAAATACTTATGTGTCACCAAATGTTTTTTTTTTTGCTGCCGTTAAAACTTGAATTTTGGAACGTCCATTTTCCTTTCTAGATTGAATAATAATTCCACTACATTGCTAATGAATTAGTTAATTTTGTTTCATTGCTGCTGCATATGGACGAGAATTCTAATGGTTGCAGCTTTTCAATGACGCTGGGTTGATTTGCTATTTATGTGCTATAGATATTATCAGAAGTACATGCAGGTCTGTATGATGGAGATATGTGTGTTGGTGCTTTCACCAAATGCAACATACAGAAAACTTGGGCATACTGATAACTAGAATATACTAGTATAATTGTTGGAGAAAAAATCCCAAAAGCATTCCAGATGTTTGTGTCCGTTTTATCCAAGGCTGTGTCCGAATCGGCACCCTTTCGTACTATTAGGTTGGCTTGTTGAGTAGACGACTAAAACGTTAAGTAGGCGACATTTTCTGTAAATATAGTAGTATACTTTAAACCCCCATATGATACACTTCTGGGATTTTGCTGGGCATATTTGGGAGCACACTTTTCAAGAAGTACACAAACTTTTTGATCGCATAAATATGACGTGAAGCTTCGTTTAAAAAAAATGAGGCGCAGCTTCACTGACGTTTTCCTTCAAATACAACAAAAACCTGACATGGCCGCGCAAGGGTGGGATGTCTTACGACACGTCCACAATACAGTTGTAAAATAGTATGGCGGATATTTTTTGCATACTGCTCATCTCGTGCTAAACAGTGCACATTAAACAGCACACTTCTACTTGTAAGGACACCAATTTACTGCTGTTGGTGTGTGGTTGTCCCACATCAAGCTTTCTGTGATCATTTTGAATGTACAAAGTAACTGAATTGCCATGGAACTTCAAAAATGCCACTCAGCTTCAAACTTGAAATTGGCACAAATAAAGATACATACACTACCGTTCAAAAGTTTGGAATCGCTGAGACATTTTTATGTTTTTGAAAGAAATTGATACTTTTATTCACCAAGGTAGCATTAAATTGATCAAAAAATACAGTTCAGAAATTGATGTTATAAACTACTATTTCATTTTATTTCTACTTTAGCTATTGTAGCCCTTTTTACACATACAGTTGAAGTCGGAAGTTTACATACACATAGGTTGAAGTCATTAAAACTCATTTTTAACAGATTTCATGTTAGCAAACTATAGTGTTGGCAAGTCAGTTAGGACATCTACTTTGTGCATGAACCAAGTCATTTTTTCCAACAATTGTTTACAGATTGTTTCACTTTTAATTCACTATATCACAATTTCAGTGGGTCAGAAGTTTACATACACTAAGTTGACTGTGCCATTAAACAGCTGGGGAAATTCCAGAAAATTATGTCATGGCTTTAGAAACTTGACATTATTTGAGTCAATTGGAGGTGTACCTGTGGATGTATTTTAAGGCCTACCTTCAAACTCAGTGCCTCTTTGCTTGACATCATGGGAAAATTTAAAAAAATCAGCCAAGATCTCCAGAAAGAAAATTATGGACCTCCACAAGTCTGGTTCATCCTTGGGAGCAATTTCCAAACGCCTGAAAGTACCACGTTCATCTGTACAAACAATAGTACGCAAGTATAAACACCATGGGACCAGGCAGCCGTCATACCGCTCAGGTAGGTGACGCGTTCTGTCTCCTAGAGATGAACGTGCTTTGGTGCGAAAAGGGCAAATCAATCCCAGAACAACAGCAAAGGACCTTGTGAAGATGCTGGAGGGAACAGGTACAAAAGTATCTTTATCCACAGTAAAACAAGTCCTATATCGACATAACCTGAAAGGCTGCTCAGCAAGGAAGAAGCCACTACTCCAAAACTGCCATAAAAAAGCCAGACTACAGTTTGCAACTGCACATGGGGACAAAGATCTTTTTGGAGAAATGTCCTCTGGTCTGATGAAACAATAATGGCCATAATGACCATTGTTATGTGTGGAGGAAAAAGGGTGAGGCTTGCAAGCCGAAGAACACCATCCCAACCGTGAAGCACGGGGGTGGCACATCATGTTGTGGGGGTGCTTTTCAGCAGCAGGACTGGTGTGCTTCATAAAATAGATGGCATCATGAGGAAGGAAAATTATGTGGATATATTGAAGCAACATCTCAAGACATCAGCCAGGAAGTTAAAGCTTGGTCACAAATGGCTTTTCCAAATGGACAATAACCCAAAGCATACTTCCAAAGTTGTGGCAAAATGGCTTAAGGACAACAAAGTCAAGGTATTGGAGTGGCCATCACAAAGTCCTGACCTCAATCCAATCGAAAATTTGTGGACAGAACTGAAAAAGCGTGTGCAAGCAAGGAGGCCTACAAACCTGACTCAGTTACACCAGTTCTGTCAGGAGGAATGGGCCAAAATTCCAGCAACTTATTGTAAGAAGCTTGTGGAAGGCTACCCGAAACATTTGACCCAAGTTAAACAATTTAAAGGCAATGCTACCAAATACTAACAGAGTGTATGTAAACTTCTGACCCACTGGGAATGTGATTAAAGAAATAAAAGCTGAAATAAATCATTCTCTCTACTATTATTCTGACATTTCACATTCTTAAAATAAAGTTGTGATCCTAACTGACCTAAGACAGGGAATGTTTACTAGGATTAAATGTCAGGAATTGTGAAAAACTGACTTTAAATGGATTTGGCTAAGGTGTATGTAAACTTTCGACTTCAACTGTAGTCCCCCCATTTTAGGGCACCAAAAGTAATTAACATAAATTTAAATAAAGTAATTATATTTAATATGCGTTTGCACATCCTTTGCATGCCATGACTTCCTGATGTCTATGACCCAACAACATCACAAAACTCTTGATATCTTATTTCCAGGTACTCTTACAAGCGATACTACAACCTCTCTGCATTTGAATTGATCTCTATGGGAATTGGGGGGTGGGACTAGATTAAGCTGTAAATTACACAGGAATAGTATGGAACAGATGGTTGGCTAAATGGCTGTAAGACATCAAGGGTCTGAGGTATCAAACGAGCCTCAAACCATCATTCTGCTGCCAGATATGCAGTAGATATGGATGGATCACTTTAGGGGTTATTTCTCCTGACTTATTTTTCCAGAGAGTTCAATAGGAAAATGAGGGACTTACTATGTGTAAAAAGTGGCTACAATTGCTAAAGTATTAATAGAATGAAATAGAAATAGTAGTTTCTAACATTATCAATGTCTTGACAATTTAAAAAAAAAAAATCTATTTAATGCTACCTTGGTAAATAAAACTATCAATTTCTTTCAAAAACATAAAAATGTCTCAGTGATTCTAAACTTTTGAACGGTAGTGTAAAAGAAAAAATATATAGCAAACAATGTAATCTATACTTTCAGACAGGAATATGCAATACTGTTGGACTACGTTTTGTGGCCATCTTTACTTTCCAAAAAATCATATCTGAATTCACTTGAGATGACAGATTTCAGTAGTTACATTTTTAAGGCAAAAACATCATGTCGTGGTATTTGTACCACATGGTATTACAGCTGCACTCAAAATTATTCAACCCCCTTCACTTTTTGCACACTTTATTGTGTTGTAGATTTAATTTTAAATGGATAAAATTGCCATTGTTGCCCATCAATCTACACTCAATAACCCATAATGACAAAGTGAAAACATGTTTTTAGAATTTTGGCAAATGTATTAAAAATCAAAAACTGAAATCTCTCATGTGAATAAGTATTCAAACCCTTTGCTTTAATGTATTTTTAAAGTATATTTAATATTTGGTTGCATATCCTTTGCATGCTGTTACTTCCTGAAGTTTGTGACCCATCAACATCAAAAGACTCTCGATATTTTATTTTCAGGTAGCTACTGTTACAAGCGATACTATAACCTCTCTGCATTTGAATGGATCTCTATAGGAATTGGGGGGTGGGACTAGATTCAGCTGTAAATTACACTGGGAGAGTATCGAACACATGACTGGCGAAATGGCTGTATGTTATCAAGGGTCTGAGGTATCAAATGAGCCCCAAACCATCACTCTACGGCCAGATATGGAGTAGATATGGATGGATCACTTTAAGGGTTTCTTCTCCTGACTTTTTTCCCCATAGAGTTCTATAGGAAAATGAGTCAGAAGAAACCCTTCAAGTGATCCATCCATATCTACTCCATATCTGGCCGTAGAGTGATGGTTTGGGGCTCATTTGATACCTCAGACCCTTGATAACTTACAGCCATTTCGCCAGTCATGTGTTCCATACTCTCCCAGTGTAATTTACAGCTGAATCTAGTCCCACCCCCCAATTCCTATAGAGATCCATTCAAATGCAGAGAGATTATTGAGTGTAGATTGATGGGCAAAATGGCAATTTTATCCATTTAAAATTAAATCTACAACACAATAAAGTGTGCAAAAAGTGAAGGGGGTTAAATAATTTTGAGTGCAACTGTATATTCCAGAAAAATGTGAAATTAGATGCTGTCATTCACATATGTTTGGAATCCATAACTTTGAAATTGTTGACATCACAACACGTAAAGGCCAGCACCATTTTACTATTTGGCCAGCTTATAATGTTTAAAATCATAAAACGGTCAAAAACTGATTTATAAACATTCTGTTGATGAAAAATACCAGGATCACAAGGACAGACGTGCAGCCACATCAATATATTTTCAAGTGCAATATTTATTTTCTTCAAACAAACAGAAGTGCTAAACTCCACCACTGTCAACGCAAACTTTATGCTGCGCAAAACCTTATACAATTTAAACTGTGTAAATAAGGAAAAGGTGCTTAAAGCATGAAGCCCTTAGTGAATTGTTTCACAAATCAAACAAACAGACTCCTTATTCCTTCTCCTGTGCATAGAACAAAGCAGCCATGAGCACTCAATAACTCCATTGCCAATCCGCAGCCATTAAGAAACTAACTTCACTAAAGTCAACGATACCAGCAGTATCACTAGGTTCTGCTTTAGGGTGGCAAGCTGCACACATTTCCAGACTCACTGATTTCTACTGGTTGTGGATTGGTGCATATGCTGCATACAGTGAGTCACAAGCCATCCACATGAATTAAGGATCAGGTGCACTGTGACCACAAAAACTCGACCATAGAATACAGTTTTTACATTCATTTTCAGTCAACAGGCACTGCACCCCTTGGCTTACAATGCATTGGATCAGATGCAGAGCGCTAATGTGTTTCATGAAGAAATCGCCATTGCCGTTTTTGCTGCAGATACAAGTCTACAGGGGAAAGTGGCCCACTTCCATTTCCACAACACATTGCCTCTTCCTTAGACCGCGCTCCCCTGCTTCAGCTCCTGGGAAACATGACTTGCGTTTGGGAAGGGACTTCAGAGGGGTTGGGCTGTTTGGCGATTTAGGATGCAGCCTATGAGATCCTGTCTGGCTCCTGTGGGAGGGGCTTTCAGGCAGACGGACAGGAGTCACGCCCACATAGGAAAAGACTCCAGGTGTGCAGAGGGATGATTCTGTGTGCATCCCAGAATCTATGGTCATCTCTTTCATGTGTTCCTTGTGGCCCCTGGGGGACAATAGGCTGAGGTCAACTGTCCGAATTTCGGAGTCACTCAAAGATCTCATCTGGATGTCTGGAGCCGGCGCTGCTGGCGTGCTGGCCTGGGCCCCGCATTTCCCCATGTCCCTGGAGAAAGTAGCAGTGTTTACGGTCCCTCTGCGACCCCTGCTCCGCATTCTGCAGCCACCCTGTCGTTGTCCTTTTGGGCCACATTTGGATGACCCAGAGTCCTCTGAACTCCCATCATAGGGGTCCAAAGACTTGAGAAAAACAGGCATGAGAACACATATAAAACAATGCATATTGGGAAATGTAGTGAGTCATACTCAGAGGGGTTGGGGGTATGGAGTGGTTTAAATAACCATTGCAAAGGATTACAAGCAACTTGGGTATACTGGGGAATATGCTTTGCTCTTTTGCGGTGCTTTGCTCTACTCACTGGTAGTTGATAGCGCCCAGGTTTTGGTACAAATGTCAGTGTCTTGCGGGCGGTTTGGCTCTCAGGTGTACTAGAAACACATCCCTAGACAAAGCAATACAACAGTTGTATTCATACAATGGTGTGATCCAGCATCAACTGTTCCTTCTCCTTTACCGCACAAAGGTGCTTTGGCTTTAAAACCAATTAAATTCAAATCAGAGTAACATGTACAATCAAGCGAAATTTGAGTAGAATTTCCCAGGTGAAATACCTTGGTGCTCGTGTCAGACCATCTTGGACTGGTGTCTGACTCTGAGTCCGTGCTGGATTCTACTTTACACATCTCCTGGGATAAAGTGAGTTAAAATAAAAAAACACAGCTCAATCTCATCAACTAACTTCTCAGACATAGGCCTATATACTACCACTTCTGTTGCCTTCCTTTCAGTTCAAATAAACTGATATGTGCTGTCGTAATTACACAAACTGTAATACTTCACTTGTGTGGTAAAGTATGTAGCTAGTTACATGGATATTTGCTTATCTTATCCACCTTCTATGCAATATGTCTATAGTGCACAGCATCTACAATGCAGTTCCCTTTTTCATTCTGAAAACTGGGTACAAGTATAAATGGACCAGGCATTTCTGGATATGCTCACCATGTACTTGAAAGCCAATCTATCCACACAACCTGTGCTTCTCTGTCCATCTTTCCCGTCACGACACCCTGATCACATAGACGACAAAGCCAGTTTCTAGTTGCAATGGTTTTCGATCCCTTATCTATCATTTTTCCACATCAACGATATGCATTTATTGTAAAAGCCCTGTGTGTTTTATGGCAGTCAGCAAAACTTGACCACGTAATGAGTGAAAATCTTTTTAGTTATTACCATAGTATTTTGAAAAGTTCACTAATTATGCCTCCCCAGGTGGATACAAAGGGAATATGTGCAGCAAACTACAGGTAGCCTACACAATGTATTTTACTACAATGTTTCAGTCTTCAGTGACAAAAATATTTATTTGATTTTAATTGTTAGTCAAACGTTTTCATTCAGAACTCAGTTTTCACGTCCTTGATATAGTAGATAGCTTTGTTACATACTTTACACTTCGATATGAAACTCGCATTGTTTGCATACAGCAACGTGTAAACTACATAAAGAGAGATTGACGTAACTTGTTACTGCTGATAAAGCTATACAAAAGATCAATATCCAATCACACAGCGCAAAGGTAAAACCTGAGGTTGTAAATGAAGCGCTATGAAAACTTTTCTTGAATCCACGCACCTGCTTATTATGATGAAGACTTAACGCCCTGGTTCACATTCACGCAATTCAGCATCAAACACACACGCATTTTAAGTTAAGCAGGCTATTCTGCAATTCGCTTGTTAATGACAGAAGAAACCTAAGACCTATGCATGTCAAAAAAATATAAATTCAATCACATTAGGGCTATGATAAACACTTCTTCAATGCAAAGACGAGCTTGAACAATTCCGGGTGAAAACACTACGGCACACGAATGAGTCATGCTCTGAAAATAAGGCTAATTTTCACCAGGACTTCACAAAACATTATTGTCCGCGAAAGGAGGACACTCGTAGTGCCGACAGAATGTCTGGCTTAAATGTTTAACTGCTGCTCAATGCAAAACATTGTTACCTTGAACCGCCTGTTTCTGCCTTCGCTTTTTACGCCTAGTTGACATTCTGCCGTATGAATTGTTTTTGTCGCCCCCTTTAACAGAAATGCACATTGCGGGAAGATTTTCGACGGTTGATTACCTCGGAACATGAATTCCATTAGTTCAGCCTTTTACGACAAAAACAATTAATTGCATTTATACAGGTGATAACCAACAATCCTTAATTGTTCCACCACCAAGACCCTCTATTATATTACAGCTATTATAAATCCGTTATTAGCATTTGGTGTTTGGGATGGATATTGGGTGAACTGAAATAGTGCACATTAGAGATAATCCAAATCCTCATTTGCCACGTACTAGGAACCCCAGGCTATATAATGTGCAGGGCTTGTAATTTACCCAATTATAATCGGTGTTCTACATTGAATCCAACAGTTGGTATTCATAGACGCAAGTTTTGAGTGAGTTAAATTGTTGTTTAATAGGGAGGTCAAAAATTTAGATATACCTTTCCTTCCCCTTATGACTATTTTTTATCAGTTCAGTATCAATACCAGTCAAGATGAAGGCAGTGCTGGAATCCTTTTTCCTTTCTGAATCTACTTTGCCCCTTTTCATTGTTATAGTAAGAAAAAATAACATTTGTGTTATGGAATTGAACAATATTATATATACACATATATACACACACACACACACACACAAAGCATACTAGCATAATATGCATGACAGTACATTAATAAAAAGGGTAGTCCAAGGATCAGTATTCTAGACCCAACCATTTTTATTTTAAAGTAATGCAAAAAGCAAGTTATTTCACACACAAAAATGATGGAATGTAAAGAAAAATACAAAATGAAAAAACTAAACATTACAAAAATGAACTGGAAAAGGAATGGATAAAAATACAGAATATCAGTGGGTGCAGCAATTACTGGGGTAATGGATTTTTTAAAGCATCAAAATTGGTCACATGCAGTCAGCATTGGTAGTCCAGATTTCAAACCAACTAAACTTAAACAGTATTCAGAAAATTCAGTCGACTTCCTCCATCCTGGATGCATCGTCTTCTCCTTCCAAGGGGGGCATATCCTCAACGGTTGGGGATCTAGCTTCTGTCTCCGCGGACATGTCGTCCTCATCAATACCTGTTGAAAGACAGAGTTGTTGGCGATCTGCTTTTTTTTTTTTTTTTTAAACGTGAAGGACCCAGTGACCCACGCCTTTCAACAACAAGATAAGCTCTAACCAATTCAAGTAGGTGTGATGACAGTGAGTCAAAGGTTGCGCAATAGTATGTGTAGACATCTGATTTTGACTTTCGAGGGCACTCACCCAAGCCAAGATTGATCATCCTGTAGATGCGATTTGAGTGTGTTTGGGGGTCATCCAGTGTGAAGCACGAGGACAATAGGGCAGTCTCAAAGAGCAGGATGACTAGGTCCTTTACTGACTTGTCGTTTTTGTCAGCCTCGGCCTTCTGTCTGAGAGCTTCGAGAATGGGGTGGTCAGGATTAATCTCAAGGTGCTTCTTTGCAGCCATGTAGCCCATGGTGGAGTTATCCCTCAGTGCCTGAGCTTTCATTATCCTCTCCATATTGGCTGTCCAGCCATAAGTGCTGGTGACAATGCAGCAGGGGGAAGACACTAAGCGGTTTGAGACTGTGACCTGGTCCAAACAAAGCAAAAGGATTAGACACAAGCAATGGACGAACAAAGTTTTAAGATAGCTAACAGCTATCTTTGTTTTCTTCAGCAGCTACATTCTGCTTGTTCATGCCTAAAACATGACAAGAGACAGAACCTAGAGTATAGTGCTTTGGAGGCAGTGGTGCATCTCACCTTCTCGACTTTCTTCTCCAAAATGTCTTTCATAATCTTACAGAGGTTCTCAAACTTGGCCTTTTTCTCCTCTTGCATTTTCTTCTCCTCCTCATCTTCAGGCAGCTCCAGGCCCTCTTTGGTCACAGACACCAAGTTCTTTCCTTCAAACTCTTTGAGCTGCTGGACGCAGTACTCATCGATGGGCTCAATCATGTAGATTACCTCAAGGCCAGCCTTGCGCAGGTGCTCCACAAAGGCAGAGTTGGCCACCTGGTCTTTTGTCTCACCTGCAGGAACACAAAGTTACAACTGTGACAGGCTGCAATTCCATGATACACTAACCTCCATTTTGAAGGTTCGGAATAGGTTCAACATGAACTACTGATGGACAGATCTCACAAGCACTTGTATGATAACTGATCCATCCATTTGTAATGAGATAAGTGACCTATGGTCTAGACTACAAAGAAAATACTCACCAGTAATGTAGTAGATGTGCTTCTGATTGTCCTTCATGCGAGTGACATAATCCTTGAGGGACACCATCTCATCTCCAGAGGAAGAGGTATAGTACCTCAGCAGCTCTGACAGCTTCTTGCGGTTCTGAGAGTCCTCATGGATTCCAAGCTGGGGGGTGGGGGGCATTTTTATCAGTTGATCATGTCACTCATTTCACATGTAAGAATATTAGTACATCCAACCAAAATGACTATATTTTACACTATGTCAAAATGAAGGACGTAAGAGAAACTATTGATGAATGAGCGAGTGACAACTCAGCAAAAGGCTAAAATGACACCCTGATCAATTTCATAAAAATAAGGCAACTGCTGTTTTTAGTAGGGGTGGGAATCGAGAACCTGTTCCCGTTAGGAACCGCTTCCAAGTTGTCCGATTCCTCGGAATCGTACGCCTTCGAGCTTATCGATTCTCTTATCGATTCCAGCATGTATTCCCGACAGCTACGCATAGCAAAACAACGTCACGTCATGCGCGCCGTCGTTTTTCATTCAGTCAGCGCATGATGGCAGGCAGTTTGGCCCCGTCTAAAAATATAAAATGTAAACGTCATTTAAAAAAAAACTAATACTACTGCTAGGCTACTGTCATTTAAAAATCAATAGAAAATGTGTTCGCGTAAGCTCCATTTTGTGATCCGTCTTCGGAAATGATCAACTATTCAGAACTATAACAGATTTGTGGAGTGTGTGGACTTCCCTCGGGAGTCTATAACCAACTACAAGTGTAAAACTAGTGTTTTGATTGGCGGTAGACTAATCTGACAACGATTGCCTGCTTGGCGACGCACAGATGAGTAGCCTAAATTTGGAAAGCGAATAACTAACCTAAATTAGCTAAATGATAATCTTCAATCTTCGTCATCTTCAGCTAATAAGAGAAGCCAGCTTGCCTCAGGTAACGTTAAAGATCTCATCTTTCTTCCATGTAAATGTATAGGCTAAATGAGATAGGGGAGAATGGTGACAGTTTAAACTGTTCTTATAATACAGAAACCAACGCAAACGTTACGGTGCAGCTTATGAAACATGCCTAGGAGCGTAACTAACTCTAAAGTTTGCGATCTTTGTTAGGGAATGAAACTACTAAATATCGAAATCACAGAGCAGCGGTTAAACAACAATATTTTAGCCATCTTTTTTTATCAGTTAAACTAATAATTTATCCTCTCTTCTCGCGTCCTTTTTCATTATTTTCTGGTGTCTCTTACTTTCTTTGACATCTGATATGTTTAAGCACCCGTATTGATCAAGCCAAATTACATTTATAATGCCATTTCAATTTACAGAATTATACACTTCAGACTTTTATTGGATGCTCTGTCACTTGTGCAGGCTTATAGCAGATAAATATTTTCCATGATATGACTAAGAAATATGAATGAAAAACGAATGCTTTATACTTTATAAATATTGTGTCATTGAATCCATTTTAGATGACCACCCAATAGTAATAGTTGATCTTTTAATAGCCTGGGAGCAAATAATATTTAAGGATAAAGAATATCGATAAAGAATCGGATCGATAAGCGGAATCGATAATGGCATCAGTATCAATAAAATCTACGATTCCCATCCCTAGTTTTTAGGGCAGGAGACTGACCTTGATGTTCTTGGAGAACTGCTCATAGCACTTCTTGTAGTTGTCCTTATCTTCAGCAAGCTCGGTGAAGAGCTCCAAACACTTCTTCACCAGATTCTTACGGATCACCTTCAGGATCTTGCTCTGCTGCAACGTCTCTCTCGAGATGTTCAGGGGAAGGTCCTCAGAGTCCACCACACCTTTGATGAAGTCTACAAGGAAAATCATGCACACACAAGGCAGTGCTTTAACAGATTACTCTGGGCACACCCCTCAATCCCCATTTAAGCACATTCAGCCACTCTAGGATATATGCCTTCTGCCTACTTACTGAGGTATTCTGGAATGAGCTCATCACAATTGTCCATGATGAACACCCTGCGAACATAGAGCTTGATGTTGTTCTTCTTTTTCTTGTTCTCAAACAGGTCGAATGGGGCGCGCTTTGGCAGGAATAGGAGAGTCCTGAACTCCAGCTGGCCTTCAACAGAAAAGTGCTGCCAAGGAGAACAATCAGAGTGAGGAAGAGCTCGAAGGAACCTCTTTACATCACAGGACTAAAACAAGAATTTTCTGTTACTGCAGTGTTGCTCACAAATTAGACAGTACGTATTGGGGTACCACAGGCTATCCCAAGAAGACTACACCATATAAGACTACTCTGGAAGTGTGAAATGTACCTATACAAGATGACTCTTCAGCAAAGCCAATCAAGCTTTATTGACTAGCTTTCAGGGAAGACACAACCCTGATATTAGGCCTCACCTTTACAGCCAGGTGGTCCTCCCAGTCATTGGTCAGGCTCTTGTAGAACTCGCCGTACTCCTCGGTGGTGATGTCATCAGGGTTCCTTGTCCAGATGGGCTTGGTCTTGTTCAGCTCCTCCTGATCAATGTACTTCTCCTTGATCTTCTTCTTCTTGTCCAAACTCGGTTTCTCATCCTCCTCCGCGTCAGAGCCCACATCCTCAATATCAGGCTTGTCCTCATCACCGTTTTCCTCCTTGTCAGGCTTGTCCTCCTCTCCCTCATCGTCGCTCACCTCCTTATCACGCTCTTTCTCCACCTGTGCCGAGAACAGAGCTTAGGACACAGTACCAGGGCAATATCAGCCTGAACGATGGGATTTGTAACAATATACTCAGTGTATTCTTTGTTGTATAGCTCAAGTTAGATTATCGCATGTTGTAGCAAATAAAATTTATGCTGTACCCAATACTGCTTCTTTGTGCTCATGTAATGGTGTTCAAATACTGCTGAACTTCAGGGCTATCACGACAGTACTTACAAACAATGTAATAGGGTATCCAATAAACTGGGAGTGCTTCTTCACAGTTTCTTTCACCCTTCGCTCCTCAATGTATTCTGCCTGGTCGTCTTTCAAATACAGGATCACTTTTGTTCCACGGCCCATTGGCTCAGCTGATAAATGATCAGATATTTGAATGAGGGTTTATCATGAATCACACTAACACAGTAAAATATTTTAGCTAGTATACAAAAATATTGGAGAATACAGTTCCAACAGATTTATCATAAAATAAGCCAGAACACACACAGGTTATAACAGTTACTTATTTTGATCTGATCTTATCACAATTAATGATTGTAATCTTACATGTGTCCACTTTGACTGTGAAAGAGCCCCCAGCAGAGGATTCCCAGATATACTGCTCATCATCATTGTGCTTAGTGATGACGGTCACCTTATCAGCTACCAGGTAGGCAGAGTAGAAGCCCACACCGAACTGACCAATCATGGAGATGTCAGCCCCAGCCTGCAGGGCTTCCATAAAAGCCTTTGTTCCTGACTTGGCAATGGTACCAAGGTTGTTGATCAGGTCGGCCTTAGTCATCCCGATGCCTGTATCGATGATGGTTAGAATGCGCTCCTCTTTGTTTGGAATGATATCAATTTTGAGGTCTTTCCCAGAATCCAGCTTGGAAGGGTCTGTGAGGCTCTCATATCTAATTCTGTCAAGAGCCTTTCAGAAGAAAAAAAGTTTCTTATTTTCATTTAAATGAGAAAATCATAATTACAATAAAGTTCTCTATATAGCTTCATCTAACAGGACAGTAGACAGGAGACAATTACTTTTTTTCACTCTTACAATTATTTATGTACATATGGAAACATGTATGTTGCATACTTCATCATATCATACTGCTCATATTTTCTTAGTGCTGTGAAATGCATAACCTTTGCTGTACGTAGGTTATTAATAGAGGTCGACCGATTAATCGAAAACCAAAAAATACAAATAAAAAATAAAAAATTTTAATTTAAGTTTTTATTATTTTATTTTTTTTACATCTTTTATTGACAATATAAGTCACATACAAACAAAGAAAACATTAATACTTTTGGCAAGTATTTATTTTCGTTCTCTCAGAAACAAGGAGATGCTCTTGTTATCTGCTGATAAATGCTGTTAAGTGCACTAAAACTTGTTATTTCTTTATAAGCCAGGTTATTTTCAATTTCTAAAAGTTTTTTTTTTAAAGATTTCAGTTTTTTTAATTACTTGTGAACGTTTTTAAAAATTAAAATAATAAGAGTGCAGTGCGGATCTACAGAGAGCAAACAGAGATAATGCACATTATTTATTTTTTAATATTTTTTGTGTTCAAGTGAATACATAAGTGTTAAATAAATGTTCATTTAAGTTCAGCAATTTTGTGTCTCATTTGTTATTATATTTTAATCGTATTTTATCAGATGCAAAAAAAACAAAAAAACATCATATCGGCATTATCGGCCACCGGCCGCCCACATCATATCGGCATTACATATCGGCCATCGGCCGCCCTGCTCTCCACATATCGGCATCGGCATCGGCCACTGAAAAACCCATATCAGTCGACCACTAGTTATTAATCATCATTGATGTACAATATTTAAAAACCTTATGGTTGTGATTTTTTTTTAAAACTGACACAGGGATTCTGCCCCATTGTGACTCACCCTTTGTGCATGTAGATCTTTAAGGCCATTATTAGAGCAACTACTGTTGTGAATTTATTATTGCCATTAGGATAGCAGTCAAGCTCATATATGCCTACTATTTTCATCTTCTCCCACTTACAGAGAATTATAAAAATATGTGTATTTTCTATACACATATTTTCTATACACATATTCTACTTAAATTAGAAATACTTACATACAATACCATGGTGACATGTAAGAATATGATGGCGAAAAATAAACTTCTATTTGCAGGAGCTTCAAAATGGAACAAATCACCTGCTTGTCCACATTCCATAAGTTTCTACCAGTAGCACTTTAATAAATAACAGTACAAAAACAGTTCATGAAAACTATTTAATCTGAGTAATAAATTTGGATTATATTATGAAAAGTGCATTATTAAATTATCAGCACTTCTTTTTTTTTTCTTAAGGCCTTAAGGTTTTCTTACGGTTCCTAATTTTTGTCCTACTTTCAATTAGGGCTGGGCGATATACAACATCGATAATTATCGAATGCAATAACGGACGTTGCCACCTTTCTTTTCGTCTTTTTTTCTTTAAGTATACCCAATATACGGCAGTAAACATCCAAACTTCAGAGGCCTTGTGAAATGCTTCCGGAAAAAAACATCACCGCTGATATCTATTGAGTGTTGATAAGACAGCCAACCAGCAGCAAGGTCATACAGCTTTCACGTGATCATGTGATGTGTTTTTTCAATCACATGATGACGCCTTTCTGTGATTGCCCGTCTTATCAATGCGCAGTAGACAGTGATGACGTTTTTTTCCCGGAAGAATTTCACACGGGTTTTGAAGTTTAGATTACTACCGCATCAGGTTTATAATTAAAGAAAAAAAAACGAAAAAAAGGCAATACCCCACATGCTGGCAACGGCCGTTATTGCAATCGATAATTATAGTTGCGATATATCGCCCAGCCCTACTTCAATAGATATTTATCTTTTTTTATCTTCACATTATTACTTAAATTAATACATTTGATGCATTACATAATTTAATGACAGCTGCACAGTGACAGTTTTCCCACAGTATACTCACATCTGAGGAGTTGGAGATAATCTCCCTGAGGAAGATCTCTTTGTTGGAGTAGAAGGTGTTGATGATCAATGACATCAATTGGGCGATCTCCGCCTGGAAGGCAAATGTCTCCACCTCCTCCTCCATGGGCTGTTCATGTGCTTCAGGCATCTGAGGACACACAACACACTGACCCACTAGCAGTCACTGTATACACTCCTGTCACACCCTGTAAAATCACAAACCTTGAACAATTTTATCTACTATACTACAGGAAAATGACAGTGGCAGCTGCCATACTGTGCTACTTCAAGGCAAGGGCTCACAGAATATAATGTAGCTACTGAGTGCTCCAACT
The DNA here is from genome assembly GCA_029718625.1 of Synaphobranchus kaupii. Taxonomy (NCBI): domain Eukaryota; kingdom Metazoa; phylum Chordata; class Actinopteri; order Anguilliformes; family Synaphobranchidae; genus Synaphobranchus; species Synaphobranchus kaupii. The sequence goes on from CM056390.1 coordinate 24,420,114, forward strand.
GGCTGTACAGGTTTCACCATTCATATCCTACCACTTTTACCATAGAACAACCGAGAAAACTATCCAAACCCTGAAAACATAGCCTGCTCTTAACCTGCCGCATGTGAACACTGCATATACACACTACTAGTTATCTTTGAAAAATAACATTACCAACCCTGAAGAAGAATAAAATTACTATTCAGTTTAATTTTATGTCAAATACCCAAAATGTGTACTATTGTGTGAATATTTAAATGCAGCATTAAATGTCATTTCATTGTTTAATTTCATTATGATTAACAAAATTGATCTGACATTTAGCTCATTTATATTTAACCGTTTTATATTCAGCTAACTTTCTTTAAATGGGAGAGGTTACACAAGAACCTAATCGAGCAACAGTTAAACTTAACAAGCACTCTCTGGATTCAATACCACGTTAGTCTACCTCGAGGCAGCAGGCGTGGAGTTTTCTAGAAATCCTGTCAGGCGCTGCTTATATGAACGTCCTAACTAAGCTATCTTCGTAACCTATGATGTGTTAAAGGTTGAGGTTAGCTCGACTCCAGCAAACAATTGGTGTAAAATATTTGGAATAGCAAACGTTAGCTTGACTAGCCATAATGTAACTGTTAAAGAACAGTATGTAGCTATACTAGCTAGCTACAAATACAATTAATTTCGCTAACGATTTTTTTTTTGTAGGCTTTAATGACATGAGTGCATTGTCTTACCTTTCTTGATCCGTTTGTTTAATAATTCCTACTTGGTTGATCACTTCTAGTTACCTTTCTAACGAGTAACACCACTGATCAGCTCATATACACCTGCAGTCCTCGATTGGGGGCTGGCTAACTCAACTGTTCCTTCCGTCCTGGCTTGCTGTGTAGTGTGTCCAGATAGTTCGAGAAGCCTCTCGAAGCCTCTGTGCTACTGTTGCCAGACCTAGCTCTAATTCCCCTATCCTTAAGAAAAACCCCCCATTTGAAGCCGGTTTCATTTTCTCCCATGCCAGTGAAAAAATCCTCCTTAATAATAAATTGGTAGAATTTGCTGCGTCTAAAATTGTGTTTCGCAAGCTTGAATATTTAATCTGCTATCTATCTATGCCATCATGACTGGGTATAAAAGGATATCAAAAGACTCTTGATATCTTATGTTCAGGTACTCTGAGAAGCGCGATAACCTCTCTGCATTTGAATGTAGATCTCTATGGGAACTGGGGGGTGGGACTAGATTAAGTTCTAAATTACACAGGAATAGTATGAATAGCATGGTTGGCTAAATGGCTGTAAATCATCAAGGGTCTGAGGTATCAAACCAGCCTCAAACCATCACTCTGCTGCCAGATATGCAGTTGATATGGATGGATCACTTGAAGGGTTGTTTCTCCTGACTTATTTGTCTAAGTATAGTTTTTTTTACATAAATATTCAAAAACAAATATATAGGCCTAAAAATGCATTTTTGCCTGTTTTTACAGATAATACCACATAAAATGAAAATTACAAAAGATATCAAAAAAGCTTCTACACATTACCAGCTCTTTCGTTGCTTTATGTAAATTTTTTTGGCGGTACCTACTTTTATAGTTTAGATAAACTGTCTGGTGTATGGGAAATATGTCATTTTGAAAAAAAGGCTGTTAATTTTTTGTTTTGTGGAGATGGTGAAGGTGGTAAATAATCACATAAAATTACTATTTATAATTATTACGTATAATTATTGTGTACCATTTATGAAACTCGGATAGCAAAAGAAGGACAATATCAGAATCTCAAAACTGACATATGAAACCCGAAAATCCCAAATTCACCTGTAGTAGCCTACCTGGCCTTAACTCTGCTATATGGTTTAACTGCTTCTAGGACCACGCCTCTCACATGATGAGATTGACAACTTTGAAGAAGAGACGTGAGGTCTGTGCTCAAGAAATATATGATGCTCGTTCTTCAAATGAACTTAAATGTTCTGTAATAATTGGAATATACATTATTATTAACATAAGGGAATGTTGTAAGTACATTGGATTTGTTCAATTCCTTTTCTTATTTATAGTAAGTTATGTTAACCTTACATCAAATTAATTAAAATCTTCTCAGTGAGTCTCTGTATAAATGATCAAAGCAACATTTGAGAAGGACGGAAGCTAATTTATTTACATTTCAGGCACTCAGCAGAGGCTTTTATCCAGATGGCTGACAGTTTAGATTCCTTTTACATAGTCATTTTATATAACTGGATATTTTTACTGAAGCAATTCAGGAGAAGTAGCTGGCCCTACCCGAGAATCAAGCACAGTTCCCTAGCCATGTGCTACAGTGCAGCCCTATTAATGAGCTTATATAAAATTACTTTATTAGAAAGAATCACTTTGAAATATACAAACCTTACATAAATAAAAAATATAAAAACTAATTCATTTGTTTTATGTCAAAGCCTTTTCCCCAAACAATATTAACATTATACTGGGCATATAATGTTGCGCTCGGCTCGTCTTGCGCTCGTGTTCGTTCAGTGTCCTCAACCTGGCAACCCGCGTGAGCTTCGAGTCTGGGGAGGAGGGGGCGGGCGGTGACAACTCTCTCCAATATTGTGAATTTGGAGTGCAGTACCCATTTTAAACGCTCGGTGTCAATGTTACATATAGCTCCTCTAACCTTGTTCTTCCCCTCTTTTGTGTCCTCATCCTCATCTGAGTCCATATCTTTTGATCTGAAGTTTATCTTTGTCAGCTGCTGCTGCGTCCTTCTCAACCTCCTCTTCCTTCTCACCCTCATCCAAGTCTACCTCCTTCTCATGCTGCTTCTCCACCTGGGGAGAAATGACAGAAAGTCCAATTAGAATGACACCACTCTATTTCATTCTCATTTGCAGGCATTCATAAGCCTTCATCATACTTACATAGAGTGTGATCGGGTAGCCAATGAACCAGGAATGTTTATTCACAACATCCTTAATGCGCTTTTCCTCCACATACTCTGACTGATTCTCCTTAAGGTGAAGTATGACTTTGGGACTTTGGTGCCACGACCAATGGGTTCACCTGAAGATAACATAGCACTATGAAATCTGAACTTAACTTGATTTAAGTTTTTAAGTTACTGTTGTCAGGTTTTACAGTGAAGGAGCCCCCCTGCTGCTAACTCCCACATGTACTGCTCATCATCATTGTGCTTAGTGATGACGGTCACCTTCTCTGCTACTAGGTAAGCAGAGTAGAAGCCCACACCGAACTGGCCAATCGTGGAGATGTCAGCCCCGGTCTGCAGGGCCTCCATAAATGCTTTGGTGCCTGACTTGGCGATTGTACCCAAGTTATTAATCAGGTCGGCCTTAATCATTCCAATTCCTGTGTCGACAAGGGTGAGGGTGCGCTTGACCTGATCAGGAATGATGTCAATTTTCAGCTCTTTGCAGGATTGCAACTTGCTGGGGTCAGTCAGGCTTTCCCATCTGACCTTGTCCAGGCCTTGAAAGAAATAATTGGAAACCATAAAATAAAACATCATCTATTTGTAAAATATCCATAACACATAATTGAATAAAGGCTGCACACTGAAGGTTTTCCCACAGTATACTCACATCTGAGGAGTTTGAAGGCAAATGGAAGGCAAAATGTCTCCACCTCCTCCTCCATGGGCTGTTCAGCTTTCTCGGGCATCTGTATAAAACAGTAGCAAGTATTTGTTACTGACAACAGTAAGAATATCCATCATTTGCAGGTATGTTACATTTTGTTGGTTGTGTATTTTTGCCTTTCCTATTAGGCCACAACATTGAGTAGATGGTGATGATTATATGGCCATTAATTACCCTTTTATTTATCTGCAGTTCATGACTCCCTTGAGGCCTGCTATGCACACTAGAGCTTTAGTAAATTCAGATTCAACAGTGGAGAACAGTAGCAGGAAAAGGGGAGCATGTCAAAAGACTACTGTGGACCAAATGTTACATCTTCAGTGCATCAAATTCTGCCATTTGAGAATGCCGCCCCCTGCTCAGGTATCAACAGCTGCACTAGTACTAGTGTCATATAACAGGTTCCAGAACATCCACCCCATTAATAATTTCTGTCACATATTCTCGTTTAAATAGCAGCCTAATGGTAAATAACAGCCAGAATGCCTTAAAGGTCCAAAGTACAATGCCATCATGCCGTGACACAAAAACGAATTAGTACTACTTGCATTATAGGTAAGTGTCACATATACAAGGTCAATTAGACCTCTAAGGGTTTTGCATTGTGCTACAATAGTTACCTACCAAAGAATTAGTGTAATAGTGAGTGTCACGTAGCTGCCCAGGAACATCCTTTTAGGGCTGTAGAGAACTGACAGTGAGTTTCAGATACATACTGACCATTCTGTTTCTGTACCAGCCCTGTCCTGGGGAGGGGAATGGTGGTTTGGACACTACTGACCCCACCATGTCAATACCCCATGTGTGAGGATTCACTCCACAACCCTCCAGTGTAAGCTGTTCTTGAAGGCCTTGCAAAGGGAGTGTGTTTCAGCTAAACAACCAAAGCAAATGGAAAATGTTTTCCATCACTGTTTTTCCCCAATCAAAAGCCTACGTCCTGTCAGAATGGCATATTTCCTTTTATCGTAATGTTTGAGTAAAAAAAGTGATGAAACAAAATTATGTGTGGTGAACATTCTAGCACAAAATGGCTGCTGTGCATCACGAGTGCTACACATTGGTGGTGGTTGAGAGTTTCCCCCCCTGAAAAGCGCTATATAAATGTAAGGAATTCTTCTTCTTATTATTATTATTAATAATAATAATAATAAGGTTATGGGCCTTACTTTATGAACATTTGTCTGACAATTAGCCTACAACAAGGCTATTTCGGCTTGTTTCAAAAGTATCGGATTTTGTCAGATTTTGTAAATACACAATAATTTATCTATCTTCATGAAGTACATAGTATCCATAAATTACCTAAATTTGTTTTGCAGTTTTGACTGAGATTGTCTGTAACATTATAATATCAAGGGGGACGGAGTTCAGTTTATTTGAGAATCCTGGCTGGGTGCTCTCAGCAGTCTGTCATACGGACGTATCACGATTCGCGTGGTGGCTTCCAGAATTCGAATTTACCTAGCCAATCTGCCTGAAGCTTTTTTTAAATTTTACTTTTAAATTGTTTATTAAACCGTAGCCGCCCTTTTCCAATTTTGCAAACGGGAAAATAACTTTAAATAATCGTATAGGTAAACATTTCTAGGGCATATTGCTATTCCTTTCCATAGCCAACTATCGTTAATGAATATCCACACGTTTATTTAGCATTTTCGGTGGACAATCGCATTATCGTTTAGTTGGTTGTCTGTAGCCAGCAGAACATGGATGGTTATGGAAAACGACAGTAATTCCGACATCGTGATACCGAAACTAAATTAACCGAATCAGCTGATCAGAGTGTTTCCTCAACACATGTATAGCCTATGAGGCACTAGGCCTGGTTAATCCAAGTGAGAGGCAAATCAACACCGGCTTTAGGGTGGAACTTGAAAGAGTTCGGGAGAATCAAGGGTTCCTTTTGTGAAAGCAATAGGCTATGCGATTACTTTAATTGCAGACGCTTTTTAATATCAAACCCCACAGCCGCTTGCCATGATGTCAGTAGGCTATAGACCCTGGATAGCCTATGGTGAAGTGGCAAGCAGGTATAGCCTATTAACATATTCATATAATGAGCCGGTTTCCCATCCCCGCAGATGGTGGTTTAAAAAAACCTAAAAAAAAACCAAAAAAACCGTGTCAGGCCTATCCTTAGCACGCATACTGTAGGCACACTGCCAAATGTTATATTAATGTTTAAGTTGAATACACATTTTACTTTCTGCCTTCAACCTAGGCTACAACTCAGGAGTTATCTCTTGTATTTGCTGCCTGGCTTGTTTCAGACATCCGTTTTCAAAGTTTCTAATTATTTGTTACAAAGTTACAAATTAGTGCCTACTCCAGACCACAGTTCACAAAATGTTACAGCCTCATTTCCTTCGAGGAAATGCAAGATGGACATTTCCACATAGGCCACATGAGGGCGCATAACAACAGTGTGAGAGAGAAAGAGAGAGCATACTATCTGACTGAATTAAAAAAAGAGACTTCTTACCTTTTTCAAACCAGAATTAATCATATTTGGACTGTTGAGAAAAATATACTATATTCAGAGGGCATTAATACAAGCATGGTGTGTTGAGGGAATGTGATAGTAAAATCTAAAGGTGTCTGTCTTTGCTATGGTTGTGGCAGCAACTGTAATCAGAATATTCGGATAGCAAGCGTATCCAAACACAAAAAAACAGAATTTCCAGGGGATTTTCCCCTCAAAGGGCTGGTGCTAGCAAAGCCAGCATATAAGCAAATTTGTAGAACACACACAATTCTGTTTAGAACAACCTTTAGGTTTGTTTACAGCCATTGTCTGCATTCTGCTCTTGTTCTGCTTCAAATGAGTTTTGTTTCACTCTACAAAGCCTGACCTCACAGACAAACCACAATTTACACATTTAAATCCTAGTTTACTGGATGTGAAGTTGAAAATGTTTTCTGCTTCCTGACTCTTATCTCTCAGGGCAGAGTAGTTCTCTGCAAACATGTGGAGTTGAGATTTGGACCTTGGATAGAGGAAACAGAGACTGAGTGTAAGGGTCATGGATTCAAATCCAACATGACCAATCATAGCCTCTGAGGCAAAGGAATATACCCAAATGTGCAACTAACATGTAGTAGGCTATACATATCTTATATATATGAAATTATTAAAAGGGCAAACCATTTACATACCTTTTTTTTTTTTTGCACACTTAAATTTACAGGATAACTTACACAGCTGACACTGTTACTGTTATGCATTTATACAGCTGGATATTTGCTGAATCAGTTCAGGTTACAAATTTAGCTCTGTGTGTGTGTGTGTGTGTGTGTGTGTGTGTGTGTGTGTGTGTGTGTGTGTGTGTGTGCAGTTGTTTTTGAAGAGGTCTTTATTATTTCTTGAAAAACCATAACTGAAGGTTGCAAATACGGTAATGCTCAAGAAGGACCTGAAACAGATGTGCCACCACAAACCAGAGAGACTTACTGTGACAACAATTACACAGAGCATAGTATAGCCTATAGGCTATCACATTTTCAAATAATTATTTTACTTTGATAGACATAATTCACCTTAACAATACAATTAACCAAATACACCTATGCATAAAACGAATGAACAATAATTGATAATGGAATTATTTTCTATGTGAAAGAATAAAACTTGCTGATGACTACAAGGAAAGCTAGGACAGGCTACCATTTGACCTAACCATTTAGCCTATCATATCTATAGATAGGTGACCATTCTTTTGGGGGAACAGGTAGGCTACCATCTCTTGTTCGTTATTGCTTGAAAGATGCTCCTCCACGTAGGTTATACCCTCTTATTTTGCATAGTCGGGCTGGTCACAAATAGCTATAGGCCTTTTATCCACTAAATGGAACTGTTGTTCAGGGAATCTAGAAGACCCATGCTGTGTGCTGCATGTCTGGTGACTTCAGAGTGATCAAACTTGTGTTTAGAAAACATTATCATTAGGCGATCAGAACAATGCGGAGACACAGAGAAATTATAGATTTTCACATTTCACAGACGGGGGTCAGTAGCTGTTGTTTTACACTATAAACATGCTAGCCAGCGAAAACTTATGGAAACGTCGTGCGAACATCTACAGCAAGCAAAGTGGGTCTATAAACCCCTCGAAGCAATAAATATTGATTTGCCACTTAAAGTAGCTAGGCATTTATTAGCCTACATGTTTACAATTTCCGACGGCGTTTTAATGAAGACAACAAGAGTTTTACGAGAAAATACAACTAGCTAGGCTCTATTTTTCTATTCCATTGCTCTTGGTGATTAAAAAAAAAAAAAAACATATGTAAAGCTAAGATTATTTCAGAAGCGCGTGTTTACTGGTCCTTGACACATACGTTGAATTCCTTTCGCTGACTGCTTCGCAGGCTTCACATATGCTACACGCCATGTAGCCAGAAACTACCACGTGAAATCCAGCATCGGGGAATTGGGGAAAGGAGGGAACAGCGCTTCCATCCGGAGCGCGCATGCTCCGTGAGTAAGATCCGGGCTTGGGGCAGGATGAATGCTAATTTCCAAGATGGCGGCGGAGGGAGGAGGGAAGGAGATGAACGAAATTAAAACTCAATTCACCACCCGGGAAGGCGTCTATAAACTCCTTACTCACTCCGAATACAGCCGCCCAAACAGGGTGCCTTTTAATTCCCAGGGTTCTAACCCGGTCAAAGTCTCCTTCGTGAACGTCAACGACCAGTCTGGCAACGGCGACAGAATCTGTTTCAATGTGGGCCGGGAGCTATACTTTTATATCTACAAAGGCGTCCGAAAGGTAAACAGTGCGTTACATCCTCTACACATGGGGTGGGTTGTTACATTCTGATCGTTTGTTTAATGAGGTCTAGAAACAATGTTGTCCAGTTTGGCTGGATTGTGACTGACGCAGCCGAAGTGTTACTCTCCCCCCCCCCCCCCCCTCTCCCTGCCTCCAGTTTGTTCTGCGCGTCTCTTGTAAAAGTGTTGTGGTGTGCGATACTAAAACTGACAGCTTAGGGCCTCTGTTCACCTGCCGTGAATTCCCCACGCACAGCACAGTATGGCAGTGTTATGAAATTTCTCAAGTTCTGCATAAATATGTGCGGGAACTTGGGAGAGTGAACTTCACGGCGCTTCCGCTTCATTGCTCGGGACGTGGCTTGCTGTACACCGGCGGTAGCCTCAGTTGTGACAGATATGTATGACTCAGTAAGGTTCGCATGGATGTATTGGTGTCACGACAATATGGTCCAGTGTGTTTTAGACTGTTTAAGTACAGTTTAGTCGATGCGTGGTAACGTTACAGTTTTAATAATCAAACGAGAAACCCTCACGCCTGTGTGATTGCGTGACATTGATGCATGTAACCAGTGTAGTGTTGTAGTGCCTGGAGAAGTGGGTGTACTCTAATTTAGCAAATCCATGACTACTAATTGATATGTGCACCAGTGGGGATTAAGAAGTGAGTATACTCTATGCCCACTAAGAAAGAAGAGGGTATACTGCGTAGGTTATACCCGCGTATACCATCCACTACACTACTGCATGCAATGTTAGCTACTTTAAGACTCGCGTGGTTTACGTTAATTGCTTGTCGTAGCGAATTGCGTGGAGCCAGCGTGGACCTGTTCTGGTGCATTGGAATTTGGGATAATTGCCTACCATACCTAGGCTGTGAAACGACATCGGTGTGTGAGGTGGGATGAATGATCAGCGTACTTCCACGAATGGGCGTTACCAAAGTGGTGGAGGAGCAAGGCGATGGGATACATTTTCAGATTTGACAAGTCGAGGCAGTACAACAGCAGCTATGTAATTTTTTGATGACGGAATGCCTCGAGCATGGCTATTACAAGTACTTTGGCCCAGAGTTGTGCACTTTGTCTCAGTTTAAATATTTCTGTAATCTACATAGACCTGTTGTGTTGTGCATACGCTGGTTGGGCAGGCCTGACACCTTATTTGTTTGTCAGTCTGCGTTTGTAAACAACCAAATAAACTGGAACACTATACACAGCTATGTGTCTCACCTGAAACTCTGATATAGTAACTGGACATTCTTAATAGGGTGACGATGGATCTGTTGCACGAGTTATCAGCTTCCACTTAGTTCATCATGACTGAATCCTCACTGGAAATTTGAAAGTTATTCTGGTACTAGTATCAATGGTAAAAACGTTGCATTATTTATTAAGCGCCACAAATTGAAATGATTGATCGTTTCAGAAAGTGCATTACATCATGTAGCATTGCAATACACCTCTGATGTTGGTGTTCCAGCATGTGAAGATAACGTGTAAAGGTTTAAATAGATGGTTTCTGACAACAAACTGTTTTGTGATGACTAAAATGAACTAAAGGTGCTCCATGTTAAGCGTGAACCATTAACTGATATGCGCAAGGTGAGGTACTAGGCTGTGCACTCCAGGCCTCCAGGATAAAGCCCCTCTGGCCTCTTGAAGCAGTAACGTTCTGTAACTTAGTTTTCCCATGTCAGTGAAGCATGACTGCAATTCATTTGGTGCACTAAAAGGGTTTCTGAGGTCGAGCACTGTTACTTTTCCTTATCCGTAGGCTTATGCCTGCAGCATATCAAGAACCCTGAGTAGAGTTTTAAATATGCACATGCAAAACTTATCAGCCTGTTGCCCTTACCTGCCACATGACATTGTGGTGACACCTTTCATACTTCCTGGAAAACATGTGCCTGGTTTTTTTGTGTAACTCCAGATTATCTGCTCTTTTGGGTGGCTTTCAGGTTCTGACACACTTATCTGAAGTTTTGCTGTTCATTTCTTCATTAGCCCTTATGATTGATTTCCGCTTAACCATATTATTAGCTAGCCTAGCCTAGCCTAGCATGTCTAGTTAGTTCATGTCATGTCATCCTTATCGCTTAGAAACATATTTTAGCAAGTGTTAGCTTGATAAATTATTGCACAACAGATTAAATTATGCATTGGACTCAGGAGGCCTATAAAAAAAATTAGGCCTAGTGCATGCTCAAATTTGTTACTCCGAGCTAAGAACAAAGTGCAGTGGATTGTATCTGGGTCAATGAGTGTGGCTAATTAAAGTTTTCAGGGTTGCCCCAATTTGTCCTTTGACTTAGCCCAGTGATGCTTAAACATAATGTAAGTGTTCTTTTCAGTAAGTTGCAGCATCAGTAGGCATTTTTTCCAAATATTTAGTGACTATTTTTTTTGATGAATGCATGCTTTTAATTCCTTTATTCACGACTGCCATCAGTGCCACTCTGACAAGATGTTGTTTGGGGTATATTGGATGAACAGAAGCATATCCTCACGTGTATATATATTTTTTCTTTTTTAAATTTGGCTTCTCCAATCCCACCTGAATTTGGAATGTCCCATTTTGTGAATTATGTACAAGTGTGCTCATAAATGCCCCCTGCTGCTGCCTCAGAAGAGTGAAGACAACTTGCGGTTCTCCTCCGAAACATGCGGCGCCACCCAGCTGCTTCTTTTCATACCGCAGCCACAAGCTGTGCATGCACAGGGTGGAGGTGGAGGAGACCCAATCATACGTGTGCACAGAGAGCAAGCCACGGGGCACCTGGACGGTCAACAGGGGTCGCTTGAGCAATGAACACTTCTATACCCGCCAACTGAATTCCTCCCATATATCCCTTAGGCGATGCAAAGCCAATTTTGCACCGGTTTTACAAGAGACTACGGGCTATTCATACAGAAAAATAATCAAAGTTCACAACTCTTTATAGCCTACTTCATTCCGGTCTTTCACCACATATCACCTCATAACTCGCCAGTACTCTTACACAGATTATTCACATAAAAATATATTTGGTTGCACTGAAAACAATTAATAAATATGCTGTATATGTTGTTATTGTCTCTGTCTCCAAAATTACTGCCTTGGTTAAACTCAGAACTGTTCTGCCATTAAATTAGCATTTAAAAAACTATACTACTTGATGCGCAATCAATAAATATTTAATTTAGATTTCACCCCATTATTAATTTAAATGACTGGGCGTGTTACACGCATTTGCATTGCACTACCTCAAAATGTAGGCTACTCGTATGATTTTTTTTAAAGACAACATTGTCAGTTAAGAGACTTAAGTAATGATAAAATTACAAATGACAGAAATTTAATTTACCATTGCTCAACAGCTTTTATTAATTATTCTGTTGATTGACGAACAATGACTTGCAAATGGTGCGGATTGCAAATAATTTCCCTAATCAGCATTTAATCATTGCAGTGCTTGTGTTTTGGTCCATGCGGTATTAACCAGATACTTGATGTATACTGATAATTGAATAATTAAATTCAGTCAAAAGTCACCAGTATTAACTATTGCAATTAATGTGTGGATAGAGGTGTTTTTGATCAAATACAGTTTACCTAATTATCAGTTTCATATGTTATTCTAATAGGCCTACTAATAGAGAGGCACATAATTTCGGAAATCAAAGTTTAGTTAGTTATTGAGTTAGGACTCAATTCTTGAAGTTATGGAAACAACATTTAGGGTGTAAGACAAGGAAACATTCATTTTGCAATGGTTTCTTTAGCCTAGAAGAAAGTTTAGCAAGCATATACATTTTTTAAAGTGGTTTTGAGGCATCATCTTGTTTATATGGGCTCGGTGTGTAATCACTACAATCACAGATATTTCAGGAATTTAAGGGATTTCAGGAATATTTCAGGAATTATCCCACTTCAGTTTTGTGGTGCTTACGACAGAACTGTTGCATACACCTATAATTGTCTCGGAATTCCGCTCAGGAGCATGCACGCAGGGGGCGGGGAAAACATAAACGGTGAACTTCGGGACGAGTAGGAGACTTTCTGGGCATCAGCTGATACGGAACTCCAATGCAATCACAACCATCCTAAACTCAATTAGCAGCAAAGCCTCTATTAATACGCAGCTGTGGATATGCTGCAATCGACCTGCAGTGTTCAGCATTTTCTCCTTGTGTTCAGCCAGGATTCATTCAATGTTTCACTTGCCTTTAATTGAAGGTAAACATTAGGCAGATATGTTGATAAAATTGATGCCTTTGTATCCGATTGAGGCTTGAAAGCTTAAGGCAGAACTGTTTATAGCATACTTTTGCATGGAATATAGTAGACTACGGTGATGTTCTTGAAATGTTCTTTCTGGTCTAGTGGCTACAACCGTTGAATGAAAATTCAAGTGAAAACCAACTAAGAATGGAAGACCTTGAGGAAAAGTAGTTTAGAGGGCAGAATAGTATCATGATATGCAGTGGCGTAACGTCGGCTGTAAAATAGGCCTTTGGTAACCTTACCTTTATACGGATATTACTCTCAACCTGTTTCTACTTATAGTTCTTAATTATCAATCAAGCAATTCAATAACTGAATAACAAACATCAATGAATATATCAAGTTTTTCTGTGCTAGTATTTTTCTTTGCGTCATAAAATGGGTAGCACTTAAATATATGTAGCGACGGCCTGCGCGTTGGAAAAAGTGGGGATTACTTGTTTCCGTTTATTTAGCTTCAGTAGCCTAACAATCAATCCATTCATTCTCTGAATAATCAAGACCAATTTGTAGCCTATAGTGATTTAGAAATGATAACGACAAAGAGACAACTTAAGATTGTTTAACAAGGATCAGACAATAATCTGAATGCGTTAAAGAATGTAATTAATTTTAAGACGACACTAAAATTAGTCAAAGCGATTTAAACATTAGAAAGCATAAATTTAAAGAGGACAGCCTCTTAAGTGTCTCGAATCGTTGAGAGCAGCGCATAATACAGGCTAGAAATACTCATTTACGAAAATCTACGTTGAACATTTAAACATGGAGCATTTAAAAGTCAGAATCTTCGCATGATAACACAACATCATAAATGTCGATATACAAAAATGCAACACAAGTTTATGTTGCACAGAACAATAATGCTATCTCAAAATAACTTGGTAGCCTAATAATTTACTTCTTGTTCTTGGTTATTGAGTGAATCAATTATTTGATTGACAATCAGGAAAAGTAAACGGAAACAGATTGAGAGTGATCATCTGTTAAAGGTAAGTTTACAGAAGGCCTAGTTCTACTCACGGTACGCCACTGATGATATGTATACACACACATACACAAACGCACACAGACACACAGTACTGTAATTTTTTGTTAAAGATGACGGTTGAGTTTCTTTCTTGTGAACGTTATTTTTTTTTATTTCTGGCAGATTGTTTTGCAATGAATATAAGGCTTTTAAAAAATTACAGTAGGATGCAATATAAGGCTTTAAAAAAACTATAATAGGAACATGGCATATACCTTGAAATTAGGTTCAAACTGTTCTAGAAGCATTCAGCGTTGGAATACTTTTTGTGGAGTACGGAAGAATTACCCTTATCAAGGATAAGGACCGTGCTCATTTGGCCATGGTACATATTTTTATTAAATCCATTCCTTTCAGGTCTATGTGACACACTCCACGGGTGCAGTTTGTAAGATTCCTGGAAAATGGAAAGGAATCAAGTAACTTTTGTATGATGCGGGACATTCACATGGTTAAATTTCATCCCTGCAAACAGACCTCATTGTTGCCCTCACCCCCATCCATCCCCATATAGGCTAGTGAAACTCATAAGTCCGTGGCTCTTGTTTGTTTCTACTGGTGTTTCTCTGTGGAGTAGGGTGGCCCCTGCCTTGCATGCGTGAGGACGTGTGTATTTACACTTCCACTTTAGCCTCGCTTGCCAGCTGTGCGTCAGACTTCACTGCACATGCGGGGACAGCCGCTCTCAACGTGGGTTATATACGCACAAGGGCAGAGCGATCAAAAGCAGCCCTACCAGTGTGCAGCAGGTGTTTCATATTACGCGAGGGAACAAGTGGGTAACAAGCAACGGTCTTCCCTAAAGGCCGTGCGTGCTTACCTCAGTCAGGTGTGTGCTTGTTACCAGGTGTATGCAAGGCTGGCTGAAACAGTGAGGACTGATACACGGACTGATACTGGCTCATACAGTGCAGTCCAAAAAGTATTTGGACTGTGACACATTTTTGTTGTTTTGGCTCTGTACTCCAGCGCATTCAGCTTTAATTTAAGGGTGTTTACATCTATATCGAGTGAACCGCGATCATGTCATCATATTTCATATTTTATATATCTTTTGCATGCCTTCCTGATGAATGTGACCCAACAACATCAAAAGACTCTTGATATCTTATTTCCAGGTATCTTACAAGCGATACTATAACCTCTCTGCATTTGAATGGATCTCTATGAGAATTTGGGGTGGGGGGGGACTAGATTACGCTGTAACAGTATGGAACACATGGTTGTCTAAATGGCTGTAAGTCATCAAGGGTCTGCACTGTGGTATCAAATGAGCCTCAAACCGTCATTCTGCTGCAAGTTGTGCAGTAGATCACTTTAAGGGTTTCTTCTCCTGACTTATTGTTCCATAAAGTTCCCCCCCCCCCCCCCCCACCAACCCAATTCCCGTAGAGATTTGTAAAAGTCCCTGAAAATAAGATATCAAGAGTCTTTTGATGTTGTTGGATCTCAGACATCAGACATCCCTGTGCATGTGGCTGAAAGCTCACAGCACAGATCAGTCTCTCCACATTCTGTCAGGTGCCTCGAGGCTCCCGTACGCCCCTTCAAAATGAGCTGGCTTCTCTGCCAATGCATTGTCTGAGACTGAGGGGGAGAAGCCTGCTTCAGTGTGTCTGGTGGTGACTACCTCATACCTGACTGAAAGAGAAGTAGGCATTGCACAGACTGCATGGAGGTAACTTTGGTCCTTTGCCCTTGTTTCTCACAGTGAGGACCACCGATGTGCTGATAAAGCAAGTGAAGCGTGTGGTGCCTTTGATTGCTCCGTTCATAAATTCTCTCAGCTTAGAGCCGCTGCGCTGTCAGGTCTGACGCATAGCAGATGAGAGGTTCATCTACTTATGCGTTATCACATTTCTCTAAGAATATTGTGACCATGATGGCATGCTTGGTGACACTGCCGCTTTATTCGTATACGATTAAGGGGCGTTACATCTTTAAATGCTTTCAGTGTACTAAATTTAGCTAAACATGGAAACTATTGCTGTATTGTGAATATCTGCTTTATAGTTTTTTATATATAGTATCATTTTTTAAATGTGTGTCTTGTATATCAGACATTTTGGGATTGGGATTTTTTTGTGATTTCCATATTTACACTGGAATTATATAATTATATACATATTTTTGAATAAGTCTTAAATAAATAAATGAAAGCACATACAATAAAAGAATTGTAGTGGTGAGAATGGTGGTGAAATGGTTATTGAGTGAGTGTTAAGGTGAAATAGCCTTGTTGTAGTTCAGAGCAGCTACCTTCCTGTATATATGCTGAATGTCCTGAAGGAAGAGACATGAAAAGGTGTTCCCTGAAAGAGTCAGTGAAATGTGAAACTTCAAACACTCATTCACCATACAGCAAAGGTACAAATGAATTTAATATTCTGAAACTTGGTTTGCAGTGTGGAAATGATATGCCCTCGTTGACGGGCGACAGAGCTCCCCATATAATGGAGTCTCTAAAAATGGCGCCAGTCAGTTTCCATTTCTTGGCACTTGTTGCCAACCATCCGCAGCTCAGTCCTAATAATGAATGCTTTATTTCTCTTGTGTATGTGGACAAAAGGTGTTCAGAGTTTACACTGCCTTCTTGTTCCCCCAATGCCCATAGAATATCTCCACCTTGACTTGTTTTTGACTGGTTTTGCCAGTCTGTGAGGGCATTTAAATTGTGTTTACATTAGACTAGGATCAGCTATGTCTCTGTATGAGCTTTAGCAGTACGTAATCATATGTGCCTATGTCAAACAAGACATAAGTGCAAAAAATCCAAACTGAAGGTACATTGCCTAGGTTCCTCGACCCCGCATTTGCCCCAGCAGGTAGAGAGAGAAGTGTTATACTCTCAAGTGTGCGCCCAAGCACCTGCTTAGCACCTGTCTGTTTCCCTGTTGAGAGCTCATGTTTCTGAAGAATTCTATAAAGGCAGGAACCTGAAAGGGCCTGTAGTGTTTCATTCATACCGTTTTATTTCAGTAACAGCCTGAATGAGCAGTAAATTAATGATTCCTGTGGCTTAACCCCTTTGACCTTTAGGCATATGCACAAAAACATGGCATAGACCTGTTTGGTACAGGTATTGCTCAACCTTCATGTTTTCACTTTATATTGTTTTCAAGAGTAAGCCTTTTTCTTTTGTTGATATTTACCCCCAGGGTTTTCATAATTGGGCTTCCACTTAGGCAAGCGAGAGGCCTTGCCCTCAAAACCTCATTAAATAGAAACGGGTCACTTATTGGCATACAGTTTATTGGAATTGTAATGAGACATTGTAATTACATTTCCTCATTGTTTGTCTGAGGAATATCTTTTATAAGTCTTTTTTGGAATAATAATAATAATCAAAATAAGTGATTTACTGGAGTGTAAGAGCCTTGAGTTTGGCAGGGAGTTTGTTTTGTGAATGTGTTTTCCTGTGGGCACAGTGCTCAGTCACAGTAGAATGCTTGCTTTTCTCCCTGCCAGACCTGGCTTCATGCTGCTCCTTCAGTGGAGCTGTGTGTCGTGCTTGTGTCTCTCATTGAGCCAGAGCAGGCATTTTCTGTTTGTTGCTCAAATGAATGATGTTCATTCGCCCTGGCACCTCTTGTGCTTTTGGTCAGCCCTTTGTCACGAAAACAAACACCCCCACACTCTGTCAAACAATAAAAAGATTGCTGGCAAGCATATTCCCTGTCTTGTATTTTATTCATTTTGCCCTATTCATATTTTTGATCATATACAATAGGTGAACTTCCCATGTTCTTTTCATGAAATTGATTAGTCATTGGCCCATGGATACCAACACCAGTACAAAAACATATCACTACAGTATTAGGAGACAACATTTGCTGTAGACTTACGGTGGCGGCCTGGAAATTGAGATTGGGGTGATTTCTAATTTGCAATTTCATGTCTCTTCAAAAACACTGTAACAATGCAGTATTATGGCCAGTTCAAGAAATGATGTGGCCTGATTAAAGTTAGTCTTATTCCTGCTAAATAAAATAAGTTGGACTTGACTTTCAGGGGGGAAAAAAACATAAAATGTTTATTAAAGGGATAATTCACCCTGAAAGGAATGTTGTTCATTCATTTTATTAATGAGAAATGTGTTTTAACCTCTGCGAGAGTCCATTGGGTGGGCGATCCTTGAGCCCGAGTCCCCCCACCCCCCCCACCCCCCCCACCCCCCGCCCCCCGTCGTGACGCCTTCTGAGCTGTGGACCCTTCTCTGTCTGTTTACCCTCTCTGCTACCTGTTTGAATTGAGGAAAAAAATAATCAAAGGCGGGCAGTCTGTCTTCGCTCCTTAAAAAAACAAAAACAACAATGACGGTTCTCTGTAGCGACTTTTTTTTTCAGATTTGGTTAGTCCATCAAAAAAGGCTCTGCATGGCCTCATTTCAAAATGACTGGACGTCTATGTCAAAATGAATGGAAGTCTATGTTAAGGTAGATATAGCTGAGGTTATGCTTTAAAATCACTTTGAAATACCAAAAATAATTAAAATAAATGGCGTCTTTCAAAAACGAGTTAATTCTGAGCCTGAGGCTGTATGTGCCTGTACAGGCTGTACCATATCCATAAAGATATAGCCTGACCTCTTAAATGATCCTGTTTTCATTAGAAACTTAGTCACAAAAATGCTTATGAAAGATTGAAAACGGAAGAATGTAGGATGTTTTCAAATGTGCTTCTCCGTTTCTCAGGATGTTTCTCTCATTCAAAAAGAAAATGAATGAATTTGAAATGAATGATTTAATTCTTCGGTCTGTACATTGTCAAGGCTCCAGGTAGTTGATTCTTTTCATTAGCAAAAAGAATCTAGACTATTTTTAGACATCGTTTTACAGCCTTGCATACTAAAGTATTATGATTTATTATTTTTTTAAATGGATGTTTCCATTTATCACTGGACTACAAGTGCCAAGCACACATTCAACAAAACAATAGCACTGCCACTTGCTTGACTGATACTGGTCCAATATTGTCTTAAGTCAAAGTGTTCGCAAAGTACATTCGACACACATTTAATTTAAAATTCAGACCCTTTCAAATGATCAAAGCACTGCAAAAGAGCCCATTAGTGACTCAGAAGCACAGGCTGCTACAAAACTGTCTATATGCTTTATATATACCGCTGGACCCGTGCCTTGAAAGCATTTCAACTCGGTTGTTCTGGCATCTTTTTTAGATGGCTATTAGCATTCAGCAACAGTGGCGGTTTCTAATAGATGAAATGGCCATGTTTTGAACCAAAATGATGATTTCTGTGAGTTTCACTATTTCGAACAGACAGATGAAAATGAAAGTTTGCATTGAGAGACTGGCGTTCTGAGATAAAGCAGACAAATCGAGGCTTTGTGCAGATTGAATTGTGAAGGACCAAAGGATCTTCCAACACTATATTATTTGTCTCTCTTTAATGGAAATCTCCATTAAGAAAACTGCTACTGAAACCTGCGGGCAAGAACCAGACCAGAAGTCAGGTTATGAATTTTTAAAGGGTGGCCAGAAGGTTAAACAAGACATTCCTTCACACTCATTGAAGTTACATAAATCGTTGTTGACTTTTTGATGTCTCTTGAAATTTTGCAGCAGGGAAGAAATATGTGTTCTGCCATTTGTAATGATGAGAGGTTGATTGAGATGCCTCCTAACAGATAATGTGGCGATACTGCACGCCCTTACTCCGCAGTAGTTCTTACTTCCAGTAACAACAAAAAAAATAATGGCATGCGCTGATTATGTTAAGCGAAAGACCTGCAATCAGAGAAAGATGGCACACGTCCCTCCGAAAATACGCGTCGTCTCTCCCGGTCTGACGGTAATTGCAATAATTTACAATCTGCGAGCAGATGCTGTCAGAGCGGGGCAGTCCAGGGAGAGTGTTGTAGATTAAACCTCAAGGTTGACGCAAGGATGGTTCGGAAGTGTCGGAATGCCTAGTGCAGGTATGAGTCAGCTTAATAATGCATTTTCAGAGGAAAAGGGGGGGAAAAGTGCACAGCTCTTTGAGAGCACAGCATTTTCCTCCCCAACCTAATTGATCACCCTCAAGTGTATCCTGGGAGCCATTCACAGTGGTTCAGTGCATTTCCGTTGACTATCAGCAGGCGGGGTATGAAATTAACTTTTTCACCCACTGGCGACAGTGGCTTGTGGATTCTAAAAATCAGCCATTTTCAACATTGTACCACCCACGACATTACCTTTTACAGTATAACACAACCTGGTTGGTTACCAGTCAAAGTGGCTGCTAGAGTAAAAATCTTACCAGCCACAGTCAAAATTTTTACCAGCTTTTGGCTGGTGGCAGGTGTTTATTTCACACCCTGTCGGCAGGTACATGTCTGACGCTGCATCCCTTCCAACAGGGTCAGAGCCTGGTGAACTGTTCCTCATTTACTCTGTCCCTACATTTTTCTTTAGTTAGCCTATTTAATTGTATTTTATTAATTACATTTATATACATTAATATTATTAGGTTGCAAAACTCTTGAAAAGTGCTGTATAAATGAAGTGCATTACATGCCGGCTGTTCAAACTGAGTCCTTGCGAATATCAATGTTTTAGCCCGTGAAAGCCGGCTTAAACGAAATAAACGTGAAGACTGAAGAAGAAAAAATGCTACTACATTTTTATTTGTTCTTTGTCGCTGTCAAAGAGTTGGCAGCAATGCCAAGAAATCAAGGTTTTACTCTTATGAAACTTCGTAGCAACATCTGCGCTTTAATGAATGACTGTTTAGCAACATGAGGGAATATCCATATTTACCCCACGCAGCACTCTATCTGTAGCTGTGGTCACTGTCTACCCACCAAGCAGTATGCCTGCCAGTAGATTCAATTGGAACATCCATTGCTTGCAACTAATAGGGAGCGTGTTGCATTCTCAAGCAGTCAGCAAAAATGTGCAATAACAATGTTTTCAAGTTTCATTTTCTTTTCTGCCTAAAATCTATTGCAGAAATGCACAAACAGAGAGCTTTCATGCTGAATGCAGTCTGGAAAGGAAAGTGCAGCACAGCTCCTTGCCTGGTGATGTAAATGATACACAACCCAGTGCCCTGTTGAAGTGGAGCTGAATCCAGGCTTATGTAAACACTACTGCATTCATCTCTGAACCACATGGCACAAAGAAGCGGAGTGCCTGTATTGTGCCTGTATACACTGACCTCGGACCTCAGCATCTGTACCTGTGCATGAATGGTGCAGTAAACAAAACCAGAAACGGGTTGTTCAACTAGCCGTATGAATAAGAAGGGCAACTAGAAAATGAGAAATTTGCAGATGGCATCACGTGAAAAATGAACTAAACCTTGTGCCATGAACGAGCTCATGGCACAGAAGTTTTCGCTGTGCTATACCGCACAGGTTTTTCAGATGACATACACACAGGCTCAGCAACAAAGAGCACAGTCTTTGACTATTTTTGTACCTTTCTCCTACAGTTATTGGAAGGGAGGCTGAAAAGTTTGGAATCTGTGTCAAACGTATGTAAGCAAGGGGTTCTGGGAGTCAGACTCTTGATAAAAGCTAACTCAACATGTTACCAAGTTGTTTCATGGTTTGTGTTTGTGTTTGTGTGTTTGTGTGTGTTTGTGTGTGTGTGTGTGTGTGTGTGTGTGTGTGTGTGTGTGTGTGTGTGTGTGTGTGTGTGTGTGTGTGTGTGTGTGTGTGTGTGTGTGTGTGTGTGTGTGTTACGCACATGCACAGTATGCAATTAGAGTATCTTCAGGTTGGAGAATAGGGGAATAGGAAGTTTGCTGTGGCCCAAATGTGACAAATTGACGAAAAAGTCTCATGTTCCACGAGACATAATTAGATGGTCATTTGCAACGGACGTTCTGTGTTCTATCTCAGACTTGGATTGTCCCATTTTTGTATGGGGAATATTTCTACAGACCCACAGGGATTTAAACATTACTAGGCCGTGTCTGACTTAATTATTATTAAATTGACATTATTATGCTCCGTCTCAGGATGTTCTTTTCTGTACTGAAACGTTGCGTGCGGCCAGAGAAGTCGTTCAAATTACGGAGTGAGCGAATTTTAGGCTCGGAGTCCCACGGGGTCTGAGCAAACCTGTGAAGATTTCACTGCCGTGCATTCTCTCCCTCAGCGTGCAATCATGGTGTTTATTTGCCCTTCCACAGGACTTAAGAGCTGCTGCCTCTGTGGACATTTTTAAGGTGCAACTAAAGACACATCTGTTTAGACAGGCATTTGTCTAGCCATGCATGAATGTATTTCTGTGTTGTTATGTCCTGTCTTGTGATTTATTGTAACTTTTATCTGGATGTTTTGTGTATTTTAATTCCTGTGAAGCACTTTGTGACTTTTGTCTATGAGAGGTGCTATATCAAATAAACATTACTTACTTACTTATTTTTAATTCACAATTTCTGCATATTTTACTTAGTTTTGTGTGATTGCAGTCAGAAGTACATATATGTATTCAGAATCAGAATAGGAATAAGGACTAATTCGTATTGGCCGGTACGTGTACGCAAACACTCTCGTACTGTACATAGAGAGCTATTATAACATATTCACTGCGGCGCGGTGTCTGAGGAGAGGCGAGATGCCAAGTGGAGATGTCAGCTAAACTAAGAGCACGTGTTAGGCAAATGAACAAGGATCCATATGGATGCATTAGAGCCCTGCAGATGACAGTGGCTGCATGAGAGGGCCTGAGCTGTACTGTGTGTGTGTGTACGCTTGTATTCTCTCTAAGCTGCCAATTGAAATGTTGAAAGGTGAAGCAGGAGGGGGACGGTTTCCCTTCTCCCCGCGCTGTTAAATGGCGCCGTTTATACACCCAGCGGGGGCGCGCAGAGAGCGGCCTCCGAAAACTGCGCACGCGCGACGCTGAACTGTGATTACGTGGTAGCGCTAACGGCCCCCGGTAAAGAGCCCTGCGGCAAGCTCACCTCTCCTATCTCTCACCTTCATCGTGTTTACCTTAGAAATATGTGTGGAGAACTGTGCCCTTGTGGGAGGGGTCAGGCCTGGTAACATCTGCACAGTTCCCAGCTTCTTTAAAAAAAAATAAAAATAATAAAAATACAGGTTTGTACAGTTCTGAAGCGAGCGGAGTCAATTCAGCGTGGTTCTCCGCAGTAGGATCAGGAATTCCCTGCCTTCAGTTGTGCTATTCTGAGGGAGGTGGGGTGGATCATGTGCTAAAATAAGTGGCTGACAATATTTTGGCCTGTCTTTGGTCACTGCGTCAGGAAATTCCCCCTTCAATATTCCCCTTGAGGTTTGTGTCTGGCAAGGAGAAAGCCAAGAAAGAAAAAATGAATGTGGCGGTTTGCTGTAAATGAAGTTATCAGCCTCCAGGTGGGTCTGACATGTAAAAGCGCGATGGCTCAACTGATGCAGCATCTTTCCGTGGTTTTTGTGTGGAAAAATGAGGACTAACCCACTACATGAGGACCATGTATTTAAAGCGTGTGCTATTATATAGATTTGTTTCCTTGGTTTCATTTTTAAATGTGTATTACTGAGAAGAACTGAACGTTCATTTCAAGATTCAATCAGACACGTTGATATAGCACTTGTGTAAATGATTACTACTGTTCTCAGTGAGGTTCCCTAGAAACATTACAGTTGAATAATTGAAAGAATCCCACTGCCATGTGCTGTAAGCAGTTATAACCTATTATAACTAGTGTTCAGTTTATTTTCCAAACTTCACTCGCCATCCAGCGCCACAGCCTGGACTGCTTGATCAGTTGCACCTAAAAGGTATTCAAATCAAAGTAGACAAGCAGTAACAACAGTTACAGCAGCGGAACTTCACAGGAGCAGTTTCAGACAAGGTGCAAAGAAAGTCAGGAAAGATATACCAGCACATTTATGCATTCTGAGCACATCTCTATAAGATTCAAGCCTCTCCTGATATTATGCACACTGGCATACCAGATAGGGCTGGTTGCACCCATAAGCCCTTTCTTTATGCAGCCATTATTATTAAGCCATTTTGATTAGGCCTTTTTCCAAAATTACTGGTTGGTTTATGTGAGAGTAGACTACCCTGTGGAGGGCCACCGTCTGTCATTGTCTAGGAATGTGACCTGGGCTATCTTATAACTGTCCATGATCCGATGTTTATAAACATAACATTGTGAATACAAAATTACCTTTCAGAAGGAACAAGGTTTTACATATTTTTAAAAGCAGGTTACCTCCTTGTTTTTATGAGTGAAAGTGTGTAATTTTGGTTTCCGGCCATTATCTCAGCAGGCAAATGATACGTTCCGTGCATTTAGCTTCCGTCTCAGTGCTCTGTCAATCACGTGTATCTGAGACTTTATGGAGTGCAGTCTCGGTAACCCTGTGTTGTGGCTTCAGTAATGTTCACTAAGCCAGCAGGGTTCCATTTATGGCTTGTGGGATTGTACACCATGCATGCATTTATCTGGTGAATACCATCATCTCAGGTGGGGCACAGTACATTTCCCTACTCGCGTTGAGACCGAGCAAGTTCCTTGTGGTGCATGGCAGTGTCGAACACCGTTTGCAGCCGGGGATGCACTGAGCATGTATTGTCCTTTACAAAATCTGGGCGGCTCATTTCCCTACACACTGCGAGTCCTGTCGAGCCCACTGAATAGCGGTGTCACCACGTTCCAGGGGTTCCACGACTTTGGGGTGCTCTACTCGCCTCGTCGTTTGTCCCTCGTCTCATTCAAAGCCTGTGGAGACAGTGCCATGAAAAGCAGGCCTTCATCAAGTCCTCATATTTACTCCATTTATTAACTGGGTAGATGCTGTGTCACATGACTCTCAAACTAAAGTTCAGCTGTGACGGCGTGTAGCCAGTATTGACTAATTATGTGTCTATACCACAATCTTGTGGCTCAAGGCCTTAAGTACTTATTAATTACACGTATACCCTATAGAATATAAATTTTTAGGTGATGTAAGAAGCCTATCTAGGTTATGGCATTGCTTGGGGAAAGGTTGGCCTATGTGGTGGTTTTGAAGTTACCACTGACTGTCTTATGAAATTTGTGCAATTGTTTTTTTTCTCCACCTTTTACATTTTACAGTTTAATGAAGAAAGCTTATGTAGACATGGGGTTTTTCATCTAGAGTAGTTGTCCTAACAGGATTCAGACCTAGGATGGGTAGCCAATTTCAAATCCTGTTTTATTCCAACAAAAACTGTATGAAACACTGTGTGAAAATAATGACTCACCACAAAGAGATGTGTGTTCTCTATGCTTTCAGGCAGGCATCTTAGGCTCTCCTTCATTAATAATGATGAATGAATAATATGAATAGATTTTTATTCATCTATGTTAACAAGTAAACATTTGAACACTGTACTGACAGTACCTTAGTGAACTCAAATATTCATACCTAACCTTTACAACACTGTGTATTCTTCACTGGAAACAAGCATTTTAGTCTTATATTTAGACTTCAAATCTTATTTCTATTTTCTTTGCAAAATAAGACAAATATATTCCCAATGGGTGAGAGTTTTACTCATTTCAAGATGTGCCAACAGGGTAAGATAATGTGAAGCAAAAAGTAACTTAAACAAGTTAATATTTTGTACTTAAGAGGAACAAAAAGATTTTAAGTCTCATTATAAACTAAAACACTTAAGACAGACATTTTATTCCAGTGTTCCAGACTGTTTTAGTACACAAATGTCATCATCATCAGTACATACTGCACTATTAATTTCACCTTTCAAATAATCATGCACCAAGATATACAACAGAGTCCATATTGAGTTCTCTCCAAAGAGAATGTGATCTCTTCAAATCCTTGAGTAGCAAGATTTTAATAAAATTTTAAAATGAATTCATTGAATTATTAAAATCTTCAGCAAACATCAAAAGCACAGCATTATACAAAAAAATTGATAAATGGAGCAAGTGCTTACACATTTCTCAAAGGAAAAAGCACATTGCTGTTGGATTCTGGAGAGCATGAGGTCATGCAGTCTGAAGAAAGAATAGTTTCGAGCCTTTAAGGAAAAGTGAACAAGAAGAGAGTTGGCGAAATCGGAAGGCGCGGAATTGCTGTCCTTGGGGTGTGCCACACTCACCATATTGGCAATTTGGCATGTAAATGCTGCCCTGAGGCCTCGTGCAATAGAGGCTGATATATGCACAGTCTGGGGACCAATACTCTCAGTTGCTAACTGAATGTCAGAGAATTTAACTTGTCAGTGGTTGAGGTTAAGAAAGCCTGACCATGAAGCTTGTTTAATATAGAAGACACATCATTTTAGAAGCGAGAGGGAAAAAATGACAATAAAAACAGCCCTTCAAACATTTAGTGACACTACAAAGAACATCTCAACTAATCTACTGAATTGAATGCATCTCAATTTTCCTGGCCTGCAAAATGTTCTTTGGTTTGTCTTTGATGAACTGATAACGACAATTTATTATGTTTTTATCAAGGGACCGTTTGAAATCCGTTGAGTTTCGTTTATCCCGTTGAGCCGCAATAAAGTATGCCGAGTATTTAAGAGAGCGCTACGCGGCGCCTCTATTCATGTTTTTGGGTATGATGAAAAGGAACAGCTGTTCGTTTTAAGGAGCTGAAGCACTCCTGCTTTTCCTATCGCAGGGGAGACTGTAAGAGATGATGCTGTGTCGGTGGTCAGGGAGACTTGAAGATTGAAGGAGCTGATCTGTGCATTGTGCAGATTTCCCCTGCAGCTGCCTACTCTTCAGTGAAGTTGCTGCCTGTATAAATATGGAGTGAATTCTGTTAGAAAAGCATGCATATTCATTGCTCAGTCACTGTTTGCTCTTGTTACATCAATTCACACTCAAATACAGGTACCATTTTATTGCAAATTCTCAAAACGAGCACATGAAAGAGGTTTTGTACTTGTGCTGCAATGACAATGATAAAGTCAAGCTTTGTAAAAGGTTTCGTCTTGGAACAAAAGTTGAACAAGTGTTTGCTTCTGATAACACAAGGTTTTTACTATAACAAACTAATGCAGTCATAGTATTGTTGGATAATATGTAGCTCCATGAAAGTCATAAGGTAGTGCCACATATGATTCCTAGAGAATTTGAGATCTACTGTAATTGATTAAAACTGCATAGCTCAGTCCTTTTTATTGCCTGAGAAGCCTCTTTCTTCCTTCACTCTAAGTCTAAAAGCATTCCTGAATTATTATACCATGCTAATGAATGTGCTGTATATTTATGAGTAACATAACATCACTGGAAACAAACATCATTGCAAGCCGCTTTGGAGTTACAAGTGTATTTTTGTTTTGCTTTTCACCACAAACCCCCTCAAATGCCCTGATACCATAAGACAGGTCCTCTGAAACGTCTGTAAATATCTCTTTTCTTGCACACAAAAATTGTCTGCGCCAATTAAAAGCCTACGCTAAAACTGAAGTAAAATAGAAAAGGCCAAGAAAGGAAACTGTCCCTTTAAGGCGGCTTTTATAATCACATTTATGCTCACAGTAGATGTTTTACGGAAGGATTTTTAAAAAAAAGCAAGAAGTAGGAACTGCACTCAGGCCTTTTTAAGCCCTCTCAGGTGCTTAAAACATCCTCAAAAAGAAAACAAAAACATGCCAAATATTGAAGAAAATGGATGAATTGAAGAAAAGAAAAATAGATGCATTTTTTTTTATTTGAAATGTGCAGAGAATGTGGATTCATTTATTATTATTATTATTATTATCCAGGAAAAAACCACACCCCACATGCATAATTGAATTCAGATCAAGCAGTCAGTATTGGTAAAGGTGTTGTTGAACAGGTTATAATTCTCACTTTCAAGCTAATTTTGTAATGCAAAGAAAACCAAGGATTTTAATTTGTGAAAACTGGCAGTGCAGTTAAGAGCCTGGTAGAGTGAGATTTAATTAACAATGGCAAGCTAACAAGCACATTAACACATTAAATAGATTCAATTAGCACATTAACAATTAAGCACATTTAGGTCTGTTGGATGACATGTCCTTCTAAAGCACCGTCAGCAGCGTAATGACACCCCCGCTATAATTGAATCCTGATCGCGCCACTGGCTGGCGGTCTCGCACGGTGACGTATAATTGGCTGTAGTGTCGCACAGGGGAGGGCCTGTGGTGTTACTCTGACCTTCCACTGGTCAGTTAAGGGTCTGCAGTCTGCCTTTGGCAGCTGCGTAAAGTGTAGTCCTCTGATGTGGCGACTGCAACTCACGTGGTGAACCGCATGATGAAAAAGAACTGCTGGCCACATTCACAAGTCTGCAGTAACTGACAAAGGGATGCTTCGGTGATGGTGCAGGTCTGTTGTATCAGAAGCATGTTTGAAAGATTTTCCATCTTATTAGGCGCCAGTCTCCATTCTCTGTACAAGCCTGAATATCCTGGTCACCCTTGACTACACTTTCTGAATTAAAGAAGCGTCGCTTCTGCATCAAAGCATCAATTCTCCTGGAGCCAATCAGTGTGTCAAGGACTCAAGTACATTGGTAGGGGTACCTTCAGAACTGCACTCTTGAGTGCAAGCCTGGTCAAGTACCTCTTCAATTTGTCTTTCTTTTTTCTTTTTTTTGCATTCAGAGCAAAAGTTTGTATGTGCAACATGTTTTATATCAAAATTTCATGTATGGACCTCCTCTGGCTTTCTTTTAATAGACGGTTCTGTTTTTCACTTTATTTGTCTGCTGTTCATGCCATAAACCCCTACGGAACAGTAGAGCTTCCACCTCTGCTTACGAGCTCTTCCTCTCACTCCACTTTGGCCAGACGGCACTAGTTTGTGAGGGAAGGAGACAGAGCGCATTCAGCGCTATAAATGCTTTTGTGAAATAATGCTGTCAGAAATGACCCTTCTGTGAATGTGAATCCCAGGATACTATCCATACAGTAGGATAATGAGCGATCCTTAGTGGCATACAGTAGGATAATGAGCGATCCTTAGTGGCATACAGTAGCATAATGAGCGAAGTATGCACCTGTAGCACTGGGATTCTCCCTCTCACAGGTTGTTTACCCCGAGCAGTAGTTTTTGTTTGTCATCTTAATCCGTTCTGACAGAAAATGAAGACGTGAGTCTAGATTTCCCTGCTTGAGTTGAGGCCAGGAGATGGTTGTTCTCTCGGTGTCCAGGGCCCTCCTCATGGGCAGTCCAAGGTCTTTCACTTCTCCTTTTCACTCTGTCCTCCCTTGGTTCCCACTCTGCCTCTCTGGGTCTCTTCTCAACACCTCCCCGCACTCCTTTTGAGGGATTTTACGGAGCCTGCGGGACTGGGGAGTCAGTTGAAGCATACTCTGGCGATGTACTCATGCCTCAGTAGGCACCATACTCATCTTGGATGTGTCCGGCTGTCTCATCCACTGTGAAAGTGTAGTTTTAAAAAAAAAAAATTATATGATTCATTCACAAATGGTCCTGAGTCATCAGAATCGTCTCAGGGATGTAGATCGTATTTTTAAAGTATTATGGTGCCGTCTCAATTGCTCATTCAGTGGTTCTTGCCATGTAAAAGGTTTCTTGGCTTTTGTTCCGTCTTCATTACCATCATGGAAGTTCATGCAATGATGGATGGAAAGGATTGTTGACACCAGTGGCATCAGCCCTATTTAAATCTATAGAATATTTCTCTCTTGTTTATAGGCTAACACTCATTCTTAAAAAAAAAAGGTGACAATTCAACCATGTATATGACTGAAGCAGTTATGTGCAAAGTTGTAAAACGTGGTCAGATACATGCCGATAAAGCTATGTGTTTGATTTGTGCGTGAACACTTGTGAATGCACATACGGGAGCTCCCTCAAACATAAAAATATTTGAAAACTTTTTTTATAAATGCATTTTCATACCTCATAATTTGAGTTCTCACTAAGGATTGTTCAAAGCTACTCCACAAATCATAGCGTGCTTACCAGGCCAGCTCTCATGCACCAATGGGTAACGAGTCAACTCACATTTTGGCTGTGAGCACAGCTCTGTCAGAACTAATGGCAGTACGTGCGCTTCATACCGTTGCCTGTTTCCTCCCATATATTACCATCGTCCTGCGCGGTGTCCGAATGTAGCAGAGTCCCCTCGGCGGTCCCCCTCAGGGACGACGGCCTGGTGAGACTTTTAAAGGATTAGACCCCAATTCTTTAGTCAATTAGTGTGTGGCATTAACTGCCACAGAAATTAAGTTCAAATTAATTTTTCATGCTGTCTTGCTTTGAGGGGATTTAGCCCACTCAAACTTTAACTCTTCCTTTCTTTTATGTCACTATTTCACTTTCGTACTTAACTCTCACGTCCCCCTTTTTTTCATCACATTTTTTTTGTTTCGTTTTTCCGCATTTTGCGTAGAATACAAACTAGAAACTTTATTCATTTATTTACTTACTGTATTTTTATTTTTTATTTTTTACAATATAGACATAGTTCACATGACTTGAAATAGCTACTGTATTTTAAGTTAATTGCTCTGGTATTGCAGAGTATTGGTATAGGTGTAACCTAGATGTTAACAGATTGTGACAAGCCCAGTTGAATTTGAATAATCACCCTAGCCATTGGTTTCCCAGCGATACGATATGAGCAGTTGATTCTGTCAGCACTAAATGTACATGCAGGGTCTGGCCGTGGCTAAATGTGAAGTTTTACTGTACTCGCACACATACACACCTCAGAGTAGGTTCACTTCAGTCCAGCTGCCTGTTTTTGCTTATTTGTTCCTCAATTTCTATTTCTATCCCCACTTTACTTGCATTTCCAGTTTTGGCACAGGTCTCTGTTGGAACCCCTGTTTCAGCTATTCTGTCATTGGGTGTACAGTCTGCATTACTTCTTAATATGTGGAGAAGTAGGATAATTGGTATGAACCAGTCATTAAAATGGCAGATCTCCTCTTAACCTTACCCATTATCCACATATTTGATGGATGTGCGTTCCTGGGCCCTGTGTCCCTCTGAAATAAAGCCCTTAACAGTTATGATTATGTGCTCGGGTTTGCGCATTGACTCCAGTGGAATAGACTTGAAACAGTTTGTTTCATATACAGACGCTGTGGCATAGGTCTGGAATGCATGTTGTATTTTGTACGTATTTACAGAGCTAAAATATTTCTGCCTTTTTGCTCTGGAGTGAGTCTGAGTTGGGATGGTCAGTTGGCAGGCCTGCCCAGCCTTGTAATGGTGATGTAGGAGACTAATTCAGCTCATCTGATAATGGGTCTCTCACACACACTGGGGGGAGGGGGACGTTTTCACCATGGATGTCAGAAGTGCTCTGTTTCCATGGTACTGGAGAGCTGGTATGACGAGGCGGGGTTTCTAATTGGTTCCTCCTCCAGGAGGATTCATTTTGTGTCTTGGTGGGGGTTTTTTTTTTTTTCTGTACAGAAATTATGTAGCCCAAGGATGAAACGCCCCAAAGCCTGCTTGACTCCAGTGTTTAATGGTTGAAGGCGCAGCCTTGGGATATGTGAATAGAATAGTGTTGGTGTTTGCACAGGATCCTTTTAATCAGTTTGCCGTATTTGGTCGTGTTTTTTTTGTGTTTCTGCCTCTGCAATACCGCGTGCGTGCGTGTGACCAATCTTTCCCTCACTGCCTCCAAGGGCCCCAGAGAACGGCTTTGTCAATTGGCAGCTGTGTCCTCCGTCCTTCTCACTCACTTCTTCACATCTGCCATTAAGTCTGACTGTAGGAAAAACAGTCAGGTCACTGCCCCCATGTCTTGAGTGCTTCAAGAGCCTCAACACTTTCTGGCGGTTAAGCCTAAACTGTTCTGGGTTTTTTTTTCCCTTGGTGTTCTTTACACAATGGAATGTGTCTGAAGCTTGTGTATGTCTCTTCGCTCTCAGGCACCTCTCGTACTTTGGTGGAAAGAAAATAACCATGACAACAACCCATAAGTGGGATGAAATGTATTGGCAGATACATACCCCTTACCAGTACAACACGGAGACATTGACACATCAGGGTTTCCTACAGAAATGACCTCACACTGACTCCTTACAAACACGAACATCTATACCCTCCTCCTTCATGTCCAACGGTACAAAAACTTTTATCTCTCTCCCTTGGACTTTCTGGCCTATAGCATATGCCAGATATATGCTTCAGCCAATTACACCGGTTAGCCAGTTGTGGGACCCAGATTTAGGACCTATTTAGGATATGATTATTACTTACTATTACCAAACTAAGAACAAACAAAAATTGACAGCAATATTCTAGGCTGCTTTATGGTTTTTTTGACCTTATTGTGTCAGCTGAAGACGTCTCTGTATTTCAAGTTGGCCTTTAGGAACAGCAGTATGTCCATATTATCATTAATTTGTTTTTTGGGGCTTAATTCAATCAGGTCTACATTTGAGAATTATTTGAATTATGTTGCATTAATGCATCTTAAGTGGATACTGGGGCTTTTCCATTTCTATTTAATTGTTCCCATACCTATTGTCTCTGGGGTACTTTATCTATGTGTTGCTTTAGCAGGAGCAGAACTGTGGATGTGAAGGGAATAGACCCCATTGACCTCATTTAAGCTCACTGCTTAGCTGCTCTTGAACAGTGTGTGTTTCCTGTTTTCTCTAATTTCATGTTGTGCTATTTCTATACACTTATCAGAAAGTACACTAAAGCAGAGCCAGCCCAACCTAATAAATGACATGTGCGGCTGCTTAGGGCCCCGTGACCGCCATGGGGCCCCCTAATTATTCTCATATATATATATATATATATTGCTTAGGGTCCCTCAAAGGCTAGGTCCGGCACTGCACCGAGGACTTCAGATTGAATTTAACCTAATTTAATAGGTTGGGCCAGGGAAGCACAATTAGCCTAATTCATGTTTGTATAGCATGTGATGTCCTGCTGAATTACGCTCTAGACCACAGACTGAATTTGGCCATGAAACCTTAACCAAACCATAGTTTTTAACTTAACTTGTATCACAACATTGCCTTGAGAAAGTTTATTGTGAAACTTGGATGCATCATACATTCACAAACCATTTGCTCCATTCAAAAACATGTTCACTGCATTATATTTCAATATTTATATGTCCTTATCCAGGCTCATCCAAATGGCTCATATTTCTTACGTTATCCATTTGTACAGCAGAATAAATGTAAGCGGAATAAATATAAGCCCAGTGCCCTTGCTTTAGGTTACAAAAGCAGTGTCACATCTAGGATTCATACATGCAACCACTTGGTTAGAAATGTGGCCCCCTAAACACTCTACGCTGACATTTGTTGATGGTATGGTAGAATACGTCTGCTTATATGGGCGAAAAAGTACAGTGGGAGTGGTAGAGAGGCGCTGCTCACCCCGTGTGTTCCTGACTGTGTCCGTGTGTGATCTGCACCTGCAGGCCGCCGACCTGAGCAAGCCCATAGACAAGCGGATATACAAGGGAACACAGCCCACGTGCCACGACTTCAACCACCTGACGGCCACGGCCGAGAGCGTGTCTCTGCTGGTGGGCTTCTCCGCCGGCCAGGTGCAGCTCATTGACCCCATCAAGAAGGAGACCAGCAAGCTCTTCAATGAAGAAGTAAGTGCTGTGGAATACCCATGTTCCACACATTCATGTCGGACACCATGACGCACCTAAGCTTCACATCTCTCCACGGTCTGCGCACTGCATTTAGTATTTTTTGTTACCCTCCCTGAAAGTGTTCAGTTAACAGTGTCTATTGTGGTGGGTGGAAGCTCCCAACATCGTGGTTGTCAGTATGGCGCATTAGCATTTTAACAATGGGGGAATGACTGGGAATGATGGAGAATATGGCCCTTTGTGTGCTGCAGTCATCTGCTGAAATGAAAGGACAGGATTGGATGACAGGACAGGATTGGACAGGTGTGGAAACTGAAAGGAACTGAAATGTTCATAAGAGCCTGAGAACATTGGAGTCCAGAGTGATAATTTGCAAGAAATTATTTCTTTTAATCAAGAGTATCATGGTGTCAATTGTTTAAGGGTCATTTTGCATGTTTCAGTTTAAGGCTCTGCTGACTGAACTTCTGTGTTTGATCGCTCAAGCAGCACAGATTTACGAGGCATGTGGTAATAGAGGAGGAAAAAGTAATTTTGTTGCCGCGGTTGAATTTAATCCGCCTAGTGACATTTCCATTAAAAATGCAATTAATGGACGGCTTGTTGAGTTGCTTTTAATAACAAGTTAACGTCTGTTTTTTTCCCTCCTCTCTCCTTTCTTCCTTCCACCCATTTTTGTCAGAGGCTAATAGACAAGTCGAGGGTCACCTGTGTGAAATGGGTGCCGGGCTCAGAGAGCCTCTTCCTCGTGGCGCATTCCAGCGGTAACATGTACTTGTATAACGTGGAGCACACGTGCGGCACCACGGCGCCACACTACCAGCTGCTCAAACAGGGTGAAAACTACGCCGTGCACACGTGCAAAAGCAAGTCCACACGCAACCCTCTGCTGAAATGGACGGTGGGCGAGGGAGCGCTGAACGAGTTTGCTTTCTCGCCCGATGGGAAGTTCCTGGCTTGCGTGAGCCAGGACGGGTTCTTGCGGGTCTTCAACTTTGACTCGGTGGAGTTGCACGGGACCATGAAGAGCTACTTTGGCGGGCTGCTCTGCGTTTGCTGGAGCCCGGATGGCAAGTACATAGTCGCGGGCGGCGAGGACGACCTGGTGACCGTCTGGTCGTTCCTGGATTGCCGTGTGATCGCGCGGGGTCATGGACACAAGTCGTGGGTCAGCGTGGTGGCCTTTGACCACTACACGACCAGCGTGGAGGAGAGCGACCCCATGGAGTTCAGTGGCAGCGACGAGGACTTCCAGGACCAAACACACTTTGACCGCGACCGGGCCAACAGCACGCAGTCCCGGCTGTCCAAGCGAAACTCCACCGACAGTCGACCGGTAAGTGTCACGTACCGGTTCGGATCGGTGGGCCAGGACACACAGCTGTGCCTGTGGGACCTGACGGAGGACATCCTGTTCCCGCACCTCCCGCTGTCCCGCACAAGAACACACACTAATGTCATGAATGCCACCAACCCCTCCGCGGGAGGGGGAGGGAGCGGCGGAGGCAGCGGGGGAGGCAGCGGCAGCATCGTCATTAGCAACAACCCCGGCACCAACGGCAACAACAGCGGCGGAAGCACGCCTGGCAACTCCCTCCCGATGCCACTGCCGCGCTCCAATAGCCTCCCGCACTCGGCGGCTACCGCCGCGACCGCCAACAGCAAGAGCAGCGCCATGGATGGCGCCATCGCTTCGGGAGTCAGCAAGTTCGCCACGCTCTCGCTGCACGACCGCAAGGAGCGTCACCACGATAAGGACCACAAGCGCAACCACAGCATGGGCCACATCAGCAGCAAGAGCAGCGATAAGCTCAACCTGCTGGCCAAAACCAAAACGGACCCCGCTAAGACCCTGGGGACGCTGCTGTGCCCCCGCATGGAAGACGTGCCCTTGCTAGAGCCCCTCATCTGTAAAAAGATAGCACATGAAAGACTCACTGTCTTGATATTTTTGGAGGACTGTATAGTCACAGCCTGCCAGGAGGGATTTATTTGCACATGGGCGAGGCCTGGCAAAGTGGTAAGTTCTTTGGTGAATTGAAAAAGAGAAAACCGCTCCTCCCCTGCTATGCCCTCCCCCCCCCCCCCCCCCCCCCAACACAAAAACACTGGTCCTCTTACCTGGAGTGCAGGGGAGGGTCTTGTGGCAGGACCTGCTGGTCCTAATACGTCACCTAGGCTCACAATGCAACACTGATGTGCGTAGAAATGCGTTACAGAACCACTGTCACATTTCAGTTTGGCTATGAATACAGCTGTGCAAACCTTGTGACATTTCTTTGGCAATCTGTTTCTGAAAACACACTAGGAGAAGCATTAGCTTCAGAAGTTAGCTAGTTAGCTTCAGAACCAAGGAGGAAGAACAGCTGCAGCCTGGGGCTTTACAGGCCCCATATTTATATGTGCGGTGACCCATCTTCCTACAAGACTACATACAGAGGAGCAGCTGCACTATTGAAGAGAGAAAACTGTTGGCCTTAATAAACTTTATAAGGGTAATGTCTATTATCAAAACACAGGCAACACTAAACCACTAAACTCGTTCACACTGAACCTCACTACCACATGACGCCCCCTAATGTTGGGAGGAGTCCCACATCTGAGGCCTTACAAGGGGGAGGGGGGAAGGGACGATGGAGCGAAGTGATTTTGTTCCTTATCAAGTTGTCCAAATGCAACTCTCCTTGTTTTCCTTTCCAGGGTTTATTGTCATCCCAAAACCAAGCCAACTCACCTAGTGGAACTGTAGTATAGCCACCGTATTTCTGCTGCTAAGAAACCCTCATCACAGAGACATAATGTCGTCACAGCCTGACACTGGCCTTCGCTCGCACAGCATTGCAAGTTTTTGTTTTGTTTTCTTGCGTTTGGTCTTTTCATGGTTTTAACAAACATGGCCCAGTGTATGGCAGAAGTCCGAAAACACAAAGCGGAAAGGGTGGCGTGAAATTTTGGACGGCGGCTAACAGTATCCCAGCAATGTTTCTTTATTTTTGTCTCCTTCCCACCGCCACCTCAGTCCCTCACCTTGTGTCTCTTCTATTTGCTTTCACTGGAGACGGCACCTGACCACAAATCGGTCTTATGAATGTTTTTCTGGAGCCTGTCTGTACAATTTTGGAATGGTGGTACTTGACTATCTTGGTACAGCCTCATCACCCCTGCTTAGTAAACAGAGATGCAGGAAAGGAACTGTTTGCCTCCATCCAAAATTCTTTTAAAATTGAAACCCTTTTTCATTTGCATTATAATCTCACCATTTGACTACTTTGCACTGATTTTCTTTTTCATTTTGACTTTATAACTACTATAAAGGAACAAAAAAAAACTTTTGAGGAAGGCCTGGATGCACTTGGGTTATGGCAAGTCATTATCTTCTGGCTTGGAATTTTTGAATCTGAAAGCTGGATGCTGCAATCATAGTTTTTTAAAAGAAAAATTGTTTGCACTTAATAGTTTGTTAGAAGAGAATGGCTTTACAATTTTTGGGTGCGCAAGGACTCCCTGACAGCTACAAGGTGGAGAAAATATTAAATGATTAAACCTTTGTATCTATTGAGCATTTATTTTAATATTGTTTCAGATTAAATCCTGCTCTG
This sequence comes from Synaphobranchus kaupii, assembly GCA_029718625.1. NCBI lineage: Eukaryota > Metazoa > Chordata > Actinopteri > Anguilliformes > Synaphobranchidae > Synaphobranchus > Synaphobranchus kaupii. The sequence continues at coordinate 24,456,915 of CM056390.1, forward strand.
TATTATATGTATAAAATTGTAATTAAGTGATTGATGGGGCAAAAAAAAACAAATGATCATTACATTAGTGGAAATTCATCTTCATTAAAGGAAAATAGTGATATTTCTAATGCAGAAAAGTATACATATTAATAATATTAAAACAATCTTGAATATGCAGATTTTTGTTTTTCTCTTCTGTTGTACAAAAGATCATTCAAATGTATTTTTCTTAATTAAATGTTTGGTATAGGAGGTCTTTGTATCAAATGCTCTTATCTCCAAGATGAAGCTCAAATGCTTACTTATTGTTACGGATTCACAAAATGTACAGTAGTGGGGCAGAGGAACAGCTGAACTCCGCAATTATTTGAAGCTCAGGAAGTCTATGGTAGACTAAAAAATACAAGAAGTAATATTTTGCTTAACATCATCAATGCTATTCTATGTAACATTAAGTAGCATCCACTAGGAACTACTAAGTTCAAGGTTCAGCAGTAGGACCTTTTTCGTGTGACACTATTAAAAACAGTTTTAATGTACCTTCTTTTGTGACTTTCAATCTTTGTCAATGGCATCAAGGGTTGGGTGACTGCACACAAGAAAATGGCAGCTACGTTGCACCAACACTTTCACATTTCACCTTTTTCTTCATTCATGAACGAGAAAAGACATCATTAACAAGAAACCTTGTGCTAGCATTGTTGCCGTTTGAAGCCGTCTGTCAGCAATTGGTGTAGGTTTATCTATTTTTATGTATCTTTTTTGCTATGCACAAACATTGTGGTCATGGTAAAGTCTCCCAAGTCTTTATCTGACAAATGGTTATAGAACAATCCCTTTGTGTTAAAATATTAGTCATGACGGGGAGGAAACTTTCAACACATTCCCTCCGTGAAAAGCACTGAAGCGCATTAAAATGACATGCTGCCATTATTCTCAAATTGGATCCTCTTAAGGTTTGAAAACAGCAACTATGTTGCCCTCAATTTTCTGAGTCAAACCACCGAAGAGCTTATTGCCATCCCTTCCACGCGCCAGTTTTTCCCAGTGGAGCGTGACAACCTCCCCAATTGACGAGAATCCCGCATCGCTTCTCTTCCTGTAAATCCCAAATGAAACTGCGCAGCCTCCTCTGGTTTGTTTGAGCTACGGGAGACGGTTCTTCAAATTCTGTCAGGACAGTTGTCAAAATAAGAGTGCTTCTTTTAGTGAGGGGAATCTTAACTCGTCTTGTCAAAGCTTCTTTTCCTGTTTGCACCAGGGAAAAAGCCTTAGTATTCAATTGGCTTAAAAAAATAATGTACAAATCGGTCTGATGTGCGTTGGTCCCTTTGCCCCCCTGCGAGGTGCCACACATCTGGTGTTTAGAATAGTGTAAACTAATCCTAAAATCTTGCCCAATTTTACCGGGTTATACTGCAGGTATTATAGCACCTTTTCCCTTGTGCCTCTAAAACCAAGGGATTGATTCACTAAAAGTTTTGCTACTGCAATGGTTGCAAACAACCAAAGGGTTCAGCAGGAACAAAGCACTCACTATGGTTCAAGGTTGAAAGTTACGACCGTTGTCTGCTGCTGACAGTGACGCTGCATGCCTTGGCCGTTGCGTGCCTGCGTCTTTTAATACTTCTGGGATGTCCACGCAAAAGCAGAGAAGAGATTGTTTAAATATAGCTCATTCACAAGCTAGATTAAGTGAATCTGTACCTGAGCATTGAATTCATAAACCTGCACACAAATGTATGCTTCTCCATGGGAAAATAACTTTTTTGCTGTAATGCTAACTTGAAAGGTCAAACTGGAACATGAAGGGAAATGATGTCCATTGAAGGCGTACCAGCTACCATAGTTAATGTGTGAGCCTCATTACTGTAGGACTGTAGCTGTATAAAAGGCAGCAGAGCACACTGGCTATTTGAAAACATGAAAATAGCAAGAGATTTTATTTGTAGTGACCTTTCAAAATATGTTTTCTCCTATTACTTTTGAAATTGCATTCTGGGATGCTGGTTCTGTAAAAACTGCATACTTTTGTGGTTGCTCTCCAGACACATGCAAAAAGATAATTACGTCACTTTAAAGTTCAGAGCCAGAAGCAAACTATCCCAACGCTCCTCTTGTTGCTGCAAGGTTTGAATTCTATACCAAAGCTAGACCTGGTATAGGCTACTACACCCATGTTGGCCTTCAAGTTTAACTATTTATTTTATATGAAACAGTCTTGCTTTTCAAACCCAAAATACGAGGCATTAGTGGTATAAAAACCACTGGAGCCAATGTGATGTAATCACTGAGTCATGGCTGGATGAGAAGTTAACATAATTTCTGCAGGCGCAGTCCAGTGTCGGGATCCTTTTTTAAATATGCTACGGGTGGCATGAATACGTTTGGGGTTGTTTTGTGTTCTGCTATCGGAAGTCATTGCCTGTGGTTCATTTGACGTCTACAAACCTCTCCCTGAAAACCTCTCCCGACAGTTTAGTTCTCCTCCAGTACGGTTTATGAAAGTCTTTTAAGGAGGAGGGTCCAGGGTTAGTCGGGCTGCAAACGTTTCTCATGTATTGGACAAAATCCCCAACTAGGGTGCAATGATAGTGGGGGCCGTGCAGTAACTTCCCCAAAGTCATGGGGGGCGTTGCTCTTCCTCTGTTGCTCAGTAGCCTCCGCGCTTCCTCTGGAGGGGGGGTATGTGGTAACTCTTGAAACCCTGACGATGGGCCTCATCTCTCGGCTGCTGGGAGAAGAAGGCAGGGATAAGAATTTTAGACCCTATTTATAGAAATTGTTTACCGTAGCAAGGAATTATCTGTTGCAGGAAGACATTATTTCAATGATTTCCTTCGGTTTAACAAGGATGCTTAGACCAAGGCAGTGCTTTCTCTGTGCTGATTATTACCCTTCCCACCAGATTCAACAAATGGCAAAGTTGACCTTTCTTGTTTTCAGAGCTCAGCAGCCTGGAGACATAGTCTAGAAATGAGGTTTTACTTATTTATTCAAAGGTGCCCTGTATATTTACCTTGGCCAGCTGCGAGTGGCATTTTTTTGACGGGATGGTGGGAAGGGATCCGTGATGAGTGATGGTGAGAGCTGGGAGGGAGGCGATGGGATAGGAGGAGATTTTTGGCGGAGGGAGCATCATGTTCAGCTTGGGTAATTCACCTGGATAATGTGGAGCGTTGCGTCTGATAAGAGGGTCTGCGACGTGTTTAACGTGGTGCTAGGAAAACAAAAGGGGATTCCACGTGGTATACCTTGCCGTCAGTTCAACACATCTTGAGAAAATACAGGCTACAGATTACACAAAATGTAGTACTTGTGTGTTGCAAAACGGCAATTATTTCTGTTACCCAGCCACAGACATCAGAGCAACTCGTAACAATTCAGATTCTTGTTTAAATTATGGCTCAAATTGCTTTTCCAGACTACCTTCTTAATAACTGTGACAGTCAGTAATTTGACTAACAAGAAAGACAATTATCCTGGATTTAAACTATAATTTCAAATGTAAAACACCACAGAAAAGTATTGACTACAGGAAAAAAAAGTGAAGAAAAAATGTTTATGGTGTAGACACGCGGGATGATTTAAAGGACCAAATGGATGTTAAAGCTCATTTACTAGAGATTTCAAGTACTTTACATTGCTGCAAAGCAAACCACTGCTTTTTATATTTTTGAATTTGTTTTTCCTACCTTCCAGGTAGCCATTGGTTACCATTAATTTCCATACAGTATGAAAATCAACTTGCAGAGACTTGAAAGTTGTTTGAGATAGGTAATCCATCATTGTGACATCCAAATCATTTTTGGATGTCTGAAATGACGTCTGAATAATGTTTTGTCAAAGTTACTTTATTGTTGCATAATAATGCATTTTAAAGCGCAGATTGATATGAAAACTACACCAACACGGAATGCTTCTCCGCCAGAAAGTAGTCAATGGAGAAAAGACAAACAAAATTCAAACATCCTTGACTTCTTAACCCCGACGTGAATGTTAGCAGGAAAAGCAGATAATTTTATGGTGGGTTTATCACCTAAACGTTTAAATTTGAAAAAAATGGGGAAATCAGGTATTTACTCAAAAATCTAAAAATCTGTTGTATGCTTTGCAAATTGGTTTGCAGCCATATAAAGTACACAATATCTGTACTGGGCCTTAACAACCAAAATACTGGTTTTGTCCTTTAAAACCCTCCCTGCGAACCCATGTAAACGCTTAAGTGCAGCGCCCCCTTGTGGATTGGCTATCTCACCTGTCTTCGGCCCTGCCTTGCAATGCGCCACAGGTGGTCCACAGAGTTGGGAGTCCCTGTTGTCTGTGATCCCTCTACAGTCCCAATGGTCCTCCGCAGAGTTGAAGCTCTCTTCTCCATCAATCTTAAGAGTCAAAAGAGCTGACGGGTTATCTTTGTGCCATCATACACATGGGCCACCATATAGTGGAAGCCTATCAACAAGTAATAGAGGTGGTAGAGAAGTGTCCTTTGAACTGAGCGGAACCTGGTTTCGCTGTTTTTAGTGATTTATAAGTTTGCCAATTTCAGTTGGGCTAACCCACTAGCAGCTGATTCCTTCATACTTAATCATCTTTGATGTTATTGTACTAATATACATTTTCAATGAATATGTATTTTGCAGTTATTATAGTAATGAGGCTCAGTTATTTGAAATGATTGATTGTAACAAACCATTCAGATTGGTTTTAACTGAAATAAGTGGTGGTCTCCCTCCTCTTATTCATGGCTCCCTTCCCACAACCATCCCAACTGCCAAAACAGTCCTGATTCAGTCTGTAGTCTGGTGAACAGTTATTTCTTTCTCGTGTCCTATATTGTCTGCTTGCCAGACTCGGATGAATCCTTGATAATTACGGGATGAGAGATCTACATATGCAAATGCTTGCGAGAAAATGTATGATTTTCTAAAAATGCATTCTGCACAAAACGTGAAAATGTGGTTTAATATTTTTGTTTCATATTCTTTATTGTGTATCTTTCATAGGAAAGTGTAAGGGAGAAAATGTTTGATATCACAACCTGTGTAAATGTGCGTCAAGACAGAATCTTCGGAACCAGCTGTTGCTATTGCAATGCAGCAGTGGTTACTAGGGTCACCCTGAAACGTTCAAGTAAATTGAAACCCATTTGAATCATTGGGAGTCTAACTCAAACGTCTTAAGGCTACTTGATCTCTGCCTGTTTCTTCACTAATCATTATCATCTGGAAGGCTGATGGTAGACAGCACTGATTAGACTGAGGCATCCCTGTGTTATGAAGACGAGTGGATGTGTGCCTCTTGCTTTAAACTTAAAGCTGGATTTTTGGATCAGTGCTGCCCATATTAAGTGATCGTTTATTCCGTGTGGATGAGCTGATATAGCACAGTCGGTACAATCATCAGCCCAAATAATTTAAAGACCATTGCATCTTTGCATCATTAACCCCTTAACAAGCTGTGTGATCTCTTAATAGATTGAGGCCTCTTATCACTGGTGCCACAGATCATTGTGCCTTTGCATTTCAAAATCTCCAGGCTGTGCATGTGGTCTTTTAACTGATGTTTCATTATCAGTGATCGTTTCCAGCACACCAACCTGGTTATAGCAACGCATCCCCACCCCATGGATATAGATTGTACCTCGTTCCTTGAATATTACCCATTAGCGAATATGTGTCTCCTCTTTCAAGTATAGTAATGTAGATCACTGATGGACGACACAGTATAGCAATATGCGTTGGCGATATGAGTTATAGGGTACATTGGAAAATAATTACTTACTAATGTATAGTAATGCGGATATTAGTTATAATGGATGAGAATGACTGCGCGGTAATAATATATATCAGTTGTAAGAGTCCTGGACTGCAGTGAAGGAGAATGGCTCAGAGCGGTATGATGTAGAATTGGAGAGCCTCAGAGTGTAATGCGTTTGATGGACTGACCTCAACTCCCGGAAGCAAGGGTGCTGCAGTGCCGCCTTTGCGCTAATGCGCTGCTCTGGGTCGTACTCCAGCATCTGGTAGAGGAGCGACAGGTTGGGGGAGGAGCAGTGCGGGATCAGCTGGGAGATGCCACAGCCCTTGCGGGAAGGGAAGTCGAAGCGCATTGCCCGTGACCTGTGGGGCAAAATGTATGGAGCAATGAGCTTGTTGCAGGGATTAAACATTATCTCCCGTAAACGCCTCTATGTGAACCACTCCACACTGTAAAATTGTCGTATACGTAATCCGTGATGACTGCCTAATGAGGTCAGTATAATATGCTTTGCTTACTGCTTAAATTTGTGAAGGAGACTGGGCTCCGGTGTGCCCAGAACATCATGGATTTTGGACACTTGATCCAGCTCATTAGAGCCTGGGAACAGAGGATTGAGGCTGCAGGACAAAGGAATACAGTTATAGATGACATCAGCGGTATCATTGTTTTATTACAGGGGAAACAACATTAAAATGTGTATCGCAGGTGAAGTGTATTACATCTTGGGCTTCACACACTGCTTTTTAATTTCGGGCAGAGCTGTACTTAAATCATTACTGCTGATGAGTCCCAACAACAGTTGCGTAACACATTCAAAGTCCCTAGCCCCGTCACATGACATGTAATTGGTTAAGAGGAATGCCCCCACCGGGCCCCACAACTGTCGGTTACATAAAGGGAGACACCACAGCGGACAGGGGAAGTTTTGTCAAAGGAATACTTGTTTCAGTGCCCAGTGGTGTTGCTACGCTGTTGGTCGATCACTTGGCGACTAACAGTGGGCTCTCTCTTTCCCCAAGCTGTCACGACATTCCTCAACATCTTCAGAAAGTCAATGGAACTTTGGAAGGGGACTGAAAAGAAAGAAGGGGCGAGCCTTTGGACTGACATTGCGGGTCGGAGAGCGCCAATCCAGCACGCAGGCTTTTGTTTAGTCCGTACATTTCACTGCCATTAAGAATTAGTCTTCCATTTACCAGTGGGCACTTCCTTTCCCAAGTCCCTAAATTGCATAGTAAATGCCGTCTCCTGGGTGAAGTGTGAAAGTCGGGCTAAATCAACACCCACCCACCCCTACCCCCAGAATGGAGTGCCTTGTTTTGGGGAAAACCCATGAAACCTGTGAAGACCCTATTGTGGTGGGGTAAGGGGTGAGACTGATGAGACACTAGGAGATGGTATTAGTAAAACAGACCCTAGGAGAAGTGGTACCTGATGATCTCAAAGAAGACGCATCCCGCGCTCCACATGTCCATCTTGTGCGAGTAGTAGCCGTCTGTGAGCAGGCACTCGGGCGCACGGTACCAGCGGGTGGAGATGTACTCCGTGTGCGGGGGCTTAGTGTACATGCTCCTGCAGGAGCCGAAGTCGGCCAGCTTCAGCACGTCCTGCTGTTGAGACGACAGAGTCATGTCACTCTTCGGGATGGGGTTTACAGTGGTTCGGAGATGATGGTAAACACCTGCCAATTCTCTCTCTTCCTTATATTCAATTTTGGCTGTCCTTTCTTTTTAAGTGCGTTAATGACTTTGGCAAGCTGTCACTGCTATACAAGCCAGAGACCATCTCTGCAGGCACTCACTGTCAGTGTCGCTGGTTAGACAGAGCACACAACTGATGTGTTTTGACATGCTAAGTTTTAAGTTTAGGTTTCTTGGAAATTAAAGTGCATTTTACCCAGAGGTCACAATACACTGTACAAGACATTTAAGAAAGAAAATGCAAAGTGAAGTCTAAAAACAAGCATGCAAAAACACAGGGAAAATATACATGTTATAAAAATGGAAGAGCAAAAAAAGACTGACTCTGCTTCCATTACATTACATTACATTACAATCATTTGGCAGGCATAAGATGTCCTACTTGGGAACAGAGAAAATGTCTGCATGAGGAGGTTGGAAATATATGACGGGGCTAGACCGTCAAGTGATTTGTAAGTCAGCAGCAGTACTTCAACTCTAAATTTGATAGGTAGCCAATGAAGGGATGAAAGGACTGGGGTAATATGTTCTGGTCTCCTAGTTCTGGTCAAGATTCTAGCTGCTGTGTTTTGAATGAGTTGCAATTTGCAAAAGAGTAGTGTTGGGAGATCCAGAGAGTAGAACATTGCAGTAATCTAGCCTAGAAGAAACAAATGCATGAACAAGCTGCTCGGCATCGTTCTAAGAGAGGAAGTGCCGGATCTTAGCGATGTGCCTTAGGTGGAAATAGGCAGATCTTGACATGCTACATGTCAGTGACGTGTTGTTACAATGCATGCTTTGAGGCAGCAAAAACAAGTGTGATCAGAGATTGGAGACCCTCTCCCTTTGATCTTTGAAGCTTCATCTTGTGGTAAAACTTCTACTGCATCTCTGTGAGGCAGAGGCAGAGGCTGACACACACAGAGCCAAAATGTCACCCCTCCAGGGCGAAGGTGAATGGAAGACACAGTGGCCACCTGGGGCCAGGATCAGCCATCCGAGGGACTGGCTCCGAAACGGAGGTCCGCTGTTCAATGCGTTACGTCCCACGATGGAGCTTGTTCCTTTCCAAACGTCACACACTGGTGCACTGCGCTCTATGGCAGCGTGCACCATATGTTCCAACTTACCCTAATGAGAATGTTCTCTGGCTTGACATCTCGATGGAAGATCCCATTGCTGAAACAAGGAGGTAAAGTAAAAATTAAAAAAATACAAAAATCTGCTGATGAATTCTGGAATGTGCACACGTACATATTTGACTCATATGCGTCTCATTGAGTTACCAGTGACCCATGAACATGAAGTCCAAACAGGCCCGGGAGATTGAGATGTTTAATATATTGGTGGTTAATTAATGTTCTTACTGATAAAATTCTAGTCTCAGTAATGTAATCACAACTGCATGCATCTGCTACTTGCTGGTTCATTCATTCATAGCTGAAATTATCCTTGCAGTTGTTTCCATGGGAAACCCTGTAGAAAGTAGAAACTGTATCTAATACTGCAGAGCTCAGAGATAAAATTAGTTAATTAGATGTCACCAATTCATTATGCTGCTGTAAAACAAAAAGCCCAAACTGTAGACTGTCTGACAGCACACAGCTCTTTGACGGCCTCAATTACTTCTTGAAAATGAAAGGATTTTGTTTTTGGTAAGTCAGCCTCTTAGCTAATGTTTGTTTATAGTCACTATGAATGCAAACGTCAGCAGACATCGACTGCCAACTGCCTTGGACCACAATTTAGACTACAAACATATGTACTCTACATCTGTCTTTAAGGGAAGTCACCTTTGTTGAACAGCTCACACCTGTCTTACCTTGTAATTGGCTATGCCTACCTATGCATGTGATCCAGTGACTTGCACAGCTGGTACATGTAGTGTTTGACTTTATTCTCTGGTAAAGGATACTGTCGCCCTGCATAGAAAACAGTTAAACCAAAACAATGAATTATGAAATGCAATACACTGCCTGGCCAAAAGAAAAAGTTGCATACTCTAATATTTAATTGGATCGTCTTTAGCTTTGATAATGGCGCACATTCGTCGTGGCATTGTTTCGACAAGCTTATGCAACGTCACAACATTTATTTCCGTCCAGAGTTGCATTTGTTTTTGGCCGAGATCTTGTATTGACGACGGGAGTGTCGAACCACTCCGTAAAGTATTCTCCAGCACATCCCATAGACTTTCAATGGGGTTAAGGTCAGGACTCTGGTGGCCAATTCATGTGTGAAAATGATTCCTCGTGCTCCCTGAACCACTCTTTAACAATTTGAGCCCGATGAATCTTGGCATTGTTGTCCTGGAACTTGCCCATTGATGGGATAACCTGGTCATTCAGTACATTCAGGTACTCCGCTGACTTCAGTTTATTGCTGCATAACGTTGCTGAGCCTAGACCTGACCAATTGAAGCAACCCCAGATCATAACAATGCCTCCAGAGGCTTGTACAGTGGGCACTATGCATTTTTTTTCACGATTTTTGTTTGGCCAGGCAGTGTATCTCCAGGAAAGTATACAAAGTGCAAACATTTATTTTTAACTAATTATAATTATTGGGCTGACAACCTTGTCAACAGCATGACAGATAGGACCAAATTAATTAAATGTATATTACAAGGAACAAATATAACATGAGAACAGCATAGCCAGCAGCACAGTAATTGAAAATGATGTATGATTAACATAAAGCCTAGCTAATAACATTTAAGTGAAGCAACACCTTTGATGTATATGAAACAATTAACACCTGACAATGATCTACGAGATCAATTATAATTACATGTTACATTATTATTAACATCAAATTAATTGGCATGTACATGAACTCAGGCCACACAGTCCTTCCTATTGGGATGACAGGTATGCTATCCGCCAAGTTACGGCTTGGCGGGGCATGCCCCGTACCTATACAGCACCGAGTTTGGCACTTTTCAGGGTTTCCTACAGAAGTAACCACAATGACCATAGATTCTCAGCCCTTAAAAACATTAACTTCTGTATTTTCTGACCTCATGTAACCACACAGCATTCAGATACAACTTCACACATCCACACAATAAAGCCCCAAACTTGGGTTATTTTGCCGTTTTTCTCCTCCTTCTTCTTCCTATTTTTCCTGCCAAACTGCCTGCCTCCGTCGCGATGTTATCCAATGGGGAGAATTATTCTTTGAGGGTATGGTCCGTATACCTGCTCATCAAGCTTATTGCCCAATAAAAACGCTTCATACTAATGTTTTTTAATGTTAATATAGCTAATGGCTTCATACTTTCCAAGAAGGTACTGTGGCTTAATGGTCAGAGTTGCTTTCTCTCACACAGAGGATGGTGGGTTCGAGCCCAGCAGAGCACATGCTTATTTTCCACAAAAAGAATGTGCAACTGTTAAGTACTTTTCATTTATTAGACTGTTATTATTTTCACATTAACACATTAACATATTTTTATTGCAAAGGCAAAAGAGGTTTCCAATATTAACTGTTCAATGTTTCACTTGTACTATATCACACCCTCCCCAAACCGGACGCTCGCTCTTGTCTGGTTTGGGGAGGGTGTTACGCTCTGCTCTTGTGGTCATGACTGACTGACTGTGGAAACCGAACCTCATCGTACCCTTGCCTCGGCCAACATTTCTTTATTCATTAATTTCTTCACTTCAGCTCTGTTCACTTTATCCTTTTCACACATAACACAATGTCACCATGAAATTAACTACTAGGGAAATTAAGAATTTACAATAATAGCCTACATTAAGAATTTATGATAGCCTCCTTTAAGCTGCAATCCTTTAAGAGATCGGATTTATAAACCGCCAATTCCCCAAACATATATGATTCATGGTTAGTCACTTTAAAAAAAAACTAAAAAAAACAATAGCCTCCGAATGTGGCTCTAGTCTACGCTACTCTATAATATATATAATATAATATATAGAATTATAATAATAAGAAGAAGAATCTCTGGTATGTACTTTCTTAGTAGTACCTATTGTTTTCTTTCTGGCTAAGATTCCTGGGAAATATGCGTTGTCCAATTAAGCTTGTTAGCCAACGCTACTGTTGCCACTTGCCAGAGAAACGTCAGTCTGCTTCTAGTCAGGAAGCAGATACAAGCTAGGCTACTACGAAGCGAATCAACATGCCTTATAGCCTACATTCATTGCACTACAGAAAACTAAACTAAACCTTGCTGTCCGGTACCAAAACATTTCCCACAGGTAACATTCTACACTACCGGAAAAAAAGGCAAAAGACGTTTCCAATATTAACTGTTCAATGTTTCACTTGTAGCCTATTTCACTTGTACTACAGCGAAATGGTGAACGTCAGACCGACACTGACAAATGGCCGATATCACGTGACTATACCCCTTTGGTCTTCTGGTTAGCGTCAAGCCTTAGTATTGCGAGAGTCGTGGGTTCCTACCTCGCCTGGTTGATATTAAAGTGTAATTTCATTTTGGACTCAAACAATGTGCACATGTTCTGGTTTTCTCATGCAAGAATGTTTTTTATTGCAAAGGCAAAGACACGTTTACAATATTAACTGTTCACTTGTAGCCTGTTAAACAATTCAGTCACTGGACACCACGACAGTAATGCAATAGGCTAGCTAACGTTATGGGAACAGGCATCCCATGGCCATTTGTCAAGCAAAGAAAAAAGTTTAAACGCAGAATATCATCTGGTTAACATTGCGTTCTTGCATTAATGTAAAAATGCCATTGGCTACATGTTTTAATCTCACACAAATGCCGACAAAAATATTTGTCTGCGTGGAGCGTGCTGTCCATTGCGCCGCGGTCATGTCTGACTCACTGTGGAAACCGAACCTTCAACACTCGCCTCGGCCAACATTTCTTTATTATGTCTTCATTCATTTCTTCACTTCAGCTCTGTTCAGTTTATCCTTTTCACACATAACACAATGTCGCCACAAAATTAACTACTAGGAAAATTAAGAATTGACGATAATACATTAAGAATTGACGATAGCCAATTACTATAAGCTGCAATGCCTTGAGAGATCGGGTTTATAAACCTCCAATTCTCTAAACATACCTGATTCATGGTTAGTCACTTAAAAAAATTACTATAGCCTCCGAACATTGCTCTAGTCTACGCTACTCTGCAGACAATGTATCTTACTGCAAACACTTTTCATTATAATAATAATTAGAAGAATAATCTCTGGTAGGCTACTTTCTTAGTAGTAGTCTATCTATTGTTTTCCTGCTGGCTAAGATTCCTGGGAAATATGCGTTGTCCAATTAAGCTTGTTAGCCAACATTAGTTTTGCCAGAGAAACGTCAGTCAGCTGCTAGTCAGGAAGCAGGTACAAGCTAGGCTACTGCGAAGCGAATCAACATGCCTTATACATCCATTGTGCTACAGAAAACTAAACTAAACCTAGCTACATGGTCCGGTACCAAAATATTTCCCGCAGACAACGTTAGACTACACTACCGGGAAAAAAAACTGCGAAGGTGTGCTTATGAAGTTCAGCAGCTCGTAGCCCAGACATGGAAGCTTGGAGTTACGTATGCGACAAGCCAGTGTTGAATAGCCTAACGCTATTTCTGTAGAATACTAATACGCCTATTTTACAACTGTATTTCCATATTTTAGGCTGTATGTATTTCTTTCAGCTACAATGTGTTACATGCTTCTTCATGATCCATAGTTCAGGTGGTGCTGTTCATTGTATTTCATTAGAAATTAAAGGTTGTATCAGCGATTTTGGGTGGAAACATAAATGATCACATTCATCTGATTTTTCCTCACGATCCGCTAGCTGCCCGCCCCATAAGCAGGCCGTCAAAAAACCGCGTCTCTGTAGGCAGCCTATGCTCCGAGATCGTACACAAAAACAAATGGTACTACCAACCACTCAAAACCAAAATAAACAGTATTCCAACCAATCACAATGATCTGCACAAACGTGACGTCACTTCTGAAGCGAAATCCCAAACAAACATACTTATGAATAATTATGTTATGTTTTAAAAAATAGTGTTCAAGCATCCAGAATTATAACCACGTTAATAACGTTTGTAAGAAACCAAACCGTTTGTAAATCCGTCAAGATTTCAGCGAGATAAGAGTATTAGCGTTTGTGCAGATCATTGTGATTGGTTGGAATACTGTTTATTTTGGTTTTGAGTGGTTGGTAGTACCATTTGTTTTTGTGTACGATCTCGGAGCATAGGCTGCCTACAGAGACGCGGTTTTTTGACGGCCTGCTTATGGGGCGGGCAGCTAGCGGATCGTGAGGAAAAATCAGATGAATGTGATCATTTATGTTTCCACCCAAAATCGCTGATACAACCTTTAAATACAGCTCATCTACAAACTCTACAAGCTCATCTTACATTATTAATGTAATTGTGGGCTATCGGTAATAGGAGAAATGTTATCATTCTCGTCAGTAGAGGGCATTATGGTTACGCAAATGTCTGCATGCATTTATTTGGAATGCATGTACTATTCTGTATGCATGTCTCTCTCGATCTCATTATCTTCATGCATTGTTCATCATTAGTTAGCTACCAAAAATAAGTGATATCTGAACAAAAACGTCTCTGACGTAAAAAAAAGCCAAGTTACTCACGCATAGCCTACAGAGCGCTGTCTATAAGTCCTTAATTCCAACTTGCAAAAACTAGGCCTGCCTTTAAAAGTATTGATATCAAAATGTGGCCAAGTTACAACTAACAATATTGCCTATCGTAGCTCACGCTAAATAAACTAGCTCTATTCCAAAGCAATGCTATCCAAACTTTCCTAAATTATTTAATGCAACTTGGCCCTGTGTTTCTTCATCGTACCATCTCAAGGGAATGTGGTCTGTATGAAAACTGTATGTTCCACATCAAACTGCAAAATGAGAATAATTTATAGTGGAAATACTCTGATTCAGATGTGTTGCACTTAGAAATTCAACAGAAAAATTACTACACTATAGGGCATGTTTGAATAATTGTCTACATCCACTGCTTTGGGTCAATGAAAAGCACAGAATGAATAAAATGTATTATTATTATTATTATTATTATTATTATTATGTATTTATTGATTTATTTATTTGGAATATTTGGATTTCTATCAAAACTTGTGTGGTCCTACAGAGCATATCCTTGTGTTCACAAAATTCTGTTCGCAAATATCATAACTATTATTATGTTAAGAAAATTAGTACTATTACTTATTTGCCATCATCTGACCCACAAACCTGTCTGGATACGTTTGTAAAAATGCTATATGTACGCTATTTAAAAAATATGACTTATTTTTATCTGCATTTATTTATTCATCCCCCCTTTCTCTATTGTACATGATGTTTCTTGATAAAAATGTCTGCTTGTGAATTGTAAAGAAATCTGTAGCAGCAGTTAACATTTTAAAACCTGTACATTTTCTAAAGTAAACTTGCCAACAAAGTATAACCATATCCTTTCTGGAGTGTAATTATTCATCAACTGTTAAAAACATTAATTGAAATCACATGTTGTTCCATGAGGCACAATCTCTTCATATGCTAAGATGAAGAAACACAGGGCCAAGTTGCATTAAATAATTTAGGAAAGTTTGGATAGCATTGCTTTGGAATAGAGCTAGTTTATTTAGTGTGAGCTACGATAGGCAATATTGTTAGTTGTAACTTGGCCACATTTTGATATCAATACTTTTAAAGGCAGGCCTAGTTTTTGCAAGTTGAAATTAAGGACTTAAAGACAGCGCTCTGTAGGCTATGCGTGAGTAACTTGGCTTTTTTTTTTTTACATCGGAGACGTTTTTGTTCAGATAATGCTTTACTATCTCTAGAGCAGTGTTTCTGCATGGCTGCAGTGCCTGTTGGTTTTCACTGGTACTCAGGACTTATTCTTGGGTCTGAATAGGTTACTGATTTTACGGTAAAAATGAAAACCAGCGGATGCTGCGGCCAATCATGACCACTGCTCTAGAAAATGGATCCATTCTGTGACGTGGGAGTCATAGCACCATTGCCATAAGGCCATTTAAATAGATAGTAGATATTGTATTTTCAATGGTACCAGTCAATTTGTGAATAGAGCATTGTGGGTTCCATATCTTACTGGTATACTGCTCCAGCAGAATGCTTAGCCTTAAACAGATTCACTAATATCAGGTGTGCTAATGGGCATGAGATGTAACCAATGTGGAGTAGGAGGCCCTGGTGTCTGCCGAGCTAAAAATACATTGTTTTGTAATTCCTGATGCCTGCGCAGGCAGCACACCTGGGTACAGCAGCCCATCCGCAGCAACACCAGGGAAACAAACAAAACTTCTCAGGCGTGTAATTAAAAAGCGAATAATTACCTCGCCATCAGCAAAAATCTGAGTTGCTAATTTCTGTAATTAGACTTACTTTCCTTGATGTGCCGTTTCTATGCATTTGGCCATGATAACTGGCTCTGAAAATCATTGGACATTGATATTTCACTGCAGTGATAACTGTGGGAGAGTTCAGCTCCATTGTTGCACAAGTGACGGCCAATTTATTTGACAATTATGCAGCTTCTCTACAGGCCATCATTTCCCCTAAACTGCTGAAATTATTCAAAGTGTAGCTACAGACACAGTAGATTCTATTACAGGCTATGCTTTTTTACTACACTGTGGTTTTTAGGTCATACATGGCACTACCCTGAGGGAGGTGAGAATACAAGACAGTCATTATGGTTTATTAAGACTTTTTCAAATTCTTTTCAGTTCAAAAGACAGTAGGTTATGAGGATGTAGCAATCCTCTATCCCGTACACAGAACCAATCTACTTGACAAGTTGACACGATTTTATTATTTCCCTTACAAAACTGGATAGTTTGCTGCAAACTTGTGTAGTGCATTTACCACAAACTAAATAGTTCTCCACAAAATGTTGCCAGACGTTTGCCACTTTGCCAGTAGTGGTGAAATTCTGGTGAACTGCAGCAATGGCAGTTCCCACAATGCTAATTTGCATGTGAAAATATGAGCTTGCCGCAAACCTGAGGCAATAATGCCAAAGGTTTGCCGCAAATTTGCCAGAAGGCCTATATTTTTGTAAGGGCTGTGCACCACACGCAATAAATGCATTAACGAGGGGCAAACATTCTGTACCATCCAAAATAGATTTTGTCACATGCACAGACTAATATCCATAAGGACTTATAAAATGGAAACAGTGTGAAAGCAGTGTTGACTCCTGGTTCTGTGCTCATCGTACCATCTAAGGCAGTTAGAGAGACGAGCACTCCCCCTAGTGAAACCTGAACCCTAGTCCATTTTAGGGCTCTGTCTTGGTTGCAGCCATTCTGGCTACTCTCGATTTAAGAGGCCTTGCGAGGTCTTTAAATGCATACCAAGTTAGGAGTGCTTTTAAGATGAATTAATATTTATACATAGTTGTCATTCTCACTTCTACAAGTAGGTGTACATTTACACAATTATTGCTCACTTATCAGTAAATACCTGGGAAGCTTTATACATATGCCCCCCCCCCAGTCTGCAATGACAGCTAGAGCCGTGCCTGACCACATGCACTGTCACCCTACAGTATATGAAAATGATGCTTACACTCAATCGTATAATCATATATGGATAATTCTGTATCCAAATTTCTGATGTCTTTACTGACTTTGTTTTGAGTGATCCATTAGGTAATAACTACATTATGTTTCTGGGATCACTTGAATGATGAATGCAATGCATATTATTATAGTACTTTAAAAAGAATGCAAACAAATGGATTGGGCAATGAAATTATATCCATATAATATATGAAAAGTTATTTTTATTGACGATTAAGCTTTTTTTGGCAAAAGTGACCCACGGCATTAATATATTAATACATGTCAAATAACACTGATTCTGAGAGAAATAAGTAACATTTAGATCAACTCAATATGAAACATTTGGTATCTGTTGGGAATGCTTTTTTATTAACATTCCTTATGTTGGGATAGCAGGTATGGGCAAGGTATGGGTAATGTAAGGTGTTTGTATTCAGCTGTAATATGACCCATAACTCATGACATTATTTCCTAACTGCTACATTAAACTTTACTACAACAAAATGTGGAAGTGTAATTAGTCATTTCAATCTAATTTCAAAGCTCCTAAAACCTTATGGTAGCCCACGGTTTTACATATTAGAATTAATAACATATTGACTTCAGCAGTGGTGAAAGAAAAGTCCAAGCATGTTCAGAGATTTTTGAAGAGGCATTTAGAAAATATATCCATACATACCTCGTATTAACTCATAGATGTTCATTTCCATCAGTTCACATATCAAGGACAGAGATCCAGTTTCTTCATCGCTGGAAAAAAAAATCAGCAGGACAGCTTGAATACACCTTCGCTCATCAGTGCATACAGATTTGTTTCCATTTTTTGTTTTGTTGTCGAGCTAATAACTCTTTTACCTCTCGAAAACGAAACTATATTAAATTGTATTAAACGATAAAAACCCATTGTTTTGTGATAGTGTTAGCTATTTTAAACAACTGAACGTTGCCCACATTATACATGTACAATGTTGAAAAAATTATTGTCAAGTCCCAAACCCATTTTACTCACAAAACAATTTCGTGCAACTGAATGATATTGGGATGGGGGCTGAGCCTCTTCATAGCCTGCACCTCCCGCATGTTGTTCGCCTGCTCCAAGCTGGGAGACAACGCAAAAATTAAACTATATTCTGGTCCAGCAAGTAGCAAACAACTGCACAATATCTGATTTTATGTTAAAAGTGCTATTTATAAAAAAAGACAACACAAGGTAACGGCGTTGCTGGGGTTAAGTACAGGCTGACCTCAGCCTACCCCCAAGGTCACTTGCAGGGCATGATGTCATCCGTGAGGCCTCGGATGTGTGGGTGTGGCCTGCTCAAGTTTCAAGGTGTTCGCATCGTGCACATAAAGGATGCTAGCGCACCACCGTCAAAACAGGACACGTCTTTTTTTAGCGAGTGGCCTCACATCAAACATTAAAACATTTGGGGGAAAAAATCACCTGTCCATGGGCTGCTTCATCGTTTTACATGCATAGTAATTCCCATCTTTCAGGCTTTGAGTTTTCACCACCTCGGAAAACGTCCCTTCTCCAATTTTCTTGATTATTTTGTAATCTAAACAAGCAAGAAAGCACCGCATTAAGTCAATGTTTGCTCTCAATACGGAAACTTGGTTTCATTTTTCTATATAACGTAGCTATTACCTCAGTGTAGGCCTAGCTAGCAAGCTAGCTAACATAAGGTTGAGATGACTCGCTTATTATTAGGAAATTATCATCGAAATAAAACAAATTAACACCTATCTAAGTTGATATTGTAAGCCCTTGGAAACACATCTGTTCACACAGTAAACACCTGACTGGCTGCACATAAGTACATTAAAGAGAAAATCATGAAGTTGGAAAATATTTGAGCAACCATTTCAGTTAACGTTATCTAGCTAACTAATACAGTCAAACATTAACTTACCATCCATCCCTCACAGCCATCCAAACCGTACAGTCATCGGCGCTGCATACACATGCAGTTTGCCCATAACATGGAGATTTAAATCATACATTACGTTTACATCGTAAGGCACAAATAAAACCAAAAATGCTTAGTTAGCTAGTTAGCCAACTTAGCTAAGGTGACAACAGTTAAAAACTCGCCGTGTTACATCCGTCTCCTTAGCAACCGGGCACGCCTCAACTCTGACCCGCTCTTCTGTGGCTAGCAATCTGTAACGTTATCCTTTCATCTCCGTGACAATATCGAAAAGTAGCCTACTGAACTTCGTTCTCAAGGAGCTTAGATGGAAATGCAATATTTTATTATCGTTACTGTTATTTGTGCGTTGTCCTTAAGGAAAATAAATATTCGTGCCAAGGATGCCAACCACCGCGTAATGTAGGTTGCTAAATGGTATAGGCATAGATATGATTCGCTAAAAGATTCAAAAGAGATATTAGCCTACTAAAGACAAAAAAGAACCACCCCCGATAAAAAAAACACTAGCACTAGGTCACTGATCAGTTTGATGTCATGATGTCTCACCTCTGGTTCTGAGAATGTTGCTGAGAGCACGTCCAGATCTATTTCGACTTTTCCTGCGATTTTCGTGTTGCTGTCCATATTTAATATCTGCCACGCTTTCCATTATAGCTAAAGTTGTCATTTCTTAATTGAGTTTTTGGTTTGTTTTCATTTCGTGGCTTTCATATAATACCCCATAGCCATAGGCTTCTCGTATCCATTAAATTTGATTTATTTTGGATATATGTAGGCTATGTTTTGTTAAATATATCAATATAATGTAGTTGCTCTCGTTTAAGCAGTAACAAGACAACCGTAACTAATACCTCCGGCATACAGTGCACTTCTACCTCATAAATCTCTAAACACACACCCTTGAACATTCGTCAGTGGACAGTAAACGTCATTGCACGCTCAATGTAAATACTGTACTTTTCGTCACCTGCATGTTCAGAGCTGTGGCACAAAACGACTAATATATTTGAATGGCACAATGACAAGTGTGTGTCGATGTATTCGTTTTACATGACCCCATAGACTTTTCTATTGGTTCGTGGGCCTCAGCATCATAAGTGTAGGTTATCCTAAAAGTATTTGGCGACAGGTAGAACCACATTTCAAGATTTACACTCTAGCACCTCCCACTGGCGCTTCAGTAGTATAACCGCTTCCAAAAATACCAGGTTATGCTTCAACCATTAGGGGGCAATATTCTCATTGCATTGGACAATGCACGGAGATGCAGCAATATATTGTTTACATAAAGAATTACTTTTTTATCGCGACCCAAGGAGTTCTCTTTGGTTAAATTTAAATTGTTATTTTTCCAGAATGATAATTGTCAAAAGACTGAGTCCCACTGTATTGCTCAGGCTGCACTGCAACGTCTATTCACAGGCGCGGTCCCACTACTGAGCGGCACGGGGGCTTTGACCTGCTCCGTTTCCGACCTGGGCCGGTTCACCCCTCCTTAGACGACCTGGTAGTCCCGGGCTCCCCCAGGAGCACCATATCGATACCGAACTTAGCGAGGACACCCGATCGACATAGTCCGCAGCAGCTCAGAACCCCTGAGCTCAAGCAATCCGCCAGCCTCAGCCTCCCAGTAACTTGGATTACAGGCGCACGCCACCGCGCCCGGCAGAAAATGTGGAGGCAGTAAGTGCTCATGAAGTGTCGAGTTGATGACGTCATTTCAGTGGTAAGGGCGCCATCCTGTGGCTAAATTCTATATCTACAGAGGTTTTCAGGTTTTTGCTTCGGTAATGTCACAAATATTTACACAAATTGGCTAATGATTAGCTTCTGAACATACACAGCACATACGCATACAAATTATTATTTTTAAATGCTTAGTTTCTACGTTAGTCAATTTGTTTTAATTGTAAAAAAATATATATACAATTTTAAAAGCAACAACAATACACAGTAAGCCAGATTCACAAACTTTATTTCAAGGCGCCAAATTACCAGCTTGTGGTGGACCCCCATGGCTTTATCAAACACACATTACAGCCTCCAATGCCAATGGGTATTAAAACACTCCATCACATCAAACGTCTAATCGTGATGTGATTATATCACATATATTATGACAGACTAGGTCGACTCTCATTCTCCACTTTTTGGAACGCAGAATGATTAACTTTTTTTTAACGACAAAAGGCTATGGCTAATAACACGATCTCGGTGCTGTATTATGTTGTGACAATGCATTTCATTTGGAATGTTTTGGATTTAATGAAAGGGAAACATCTGGTTGATCTACTGTAGCTATAGCCTAGTAAGTTAGTAGAAATCAGTGGCTGTGTCCGAATCAGAGCCCTATCTACTGCGTCCTGTTTACTGTGTACTAGCATACAGTATACGATTTACTTCATGCTATTTAGTGACATGCATTATGCAAAAAATATCCTCCATACTATTATCAGCGAAAACGAAAAAAACAAGTATATCATCCGGGGATATTATGAACACTGAATTTTCAGAATTGTCGCGTAGCCTACGTAGCAGCTTTTTAAAAATGTATACTCAACTAGAATACTCAATAGTAGGCAAGTGCGCTGATTCGGACACGGCCCTTGATTGATTCGTGTAACTTAACTGGCACCTGAACGCTCCGGCTCGAGTTGGTCATCATTTTATTAACGTGAACCTTTTAAAGTTTGATATAATTAATTGGTGTACATGCTTTTGTACATCATAATTTGATGTAGGCTACAAGAAACTAAAAACACGCAAGAAGCCACTGAACCTCAAACCACATGAACGTACGTGGGCTACCCCTGATTTGCAGCATCTATTCTATAAGGGGTGCGTCCCAATACTCGAAAAATGCACCCTCCTTTCTTCCACTACCACCTCCTCTCCCCCGTGCCCCGGAAACAGATCTTTGTGTTTTAATCTAATGTTGCTGATTACATCTTAAATACGTATAATGGTTGCATATTAATGAATGTCTCCACGCAAACCGCAATGTCAGGTAGGCTACATTGTATACTGTACATGCAAATACTTGTTCTCAAAACGTTCAGGCAGTTTTGCATACTTCCGGGTAGGAGTGGTAGTGGGGGAGTGGAGTAAAGGAGATGGGGAGTGAAGACTATTGGGACGCACCGGTCTCTGATACAGTTCTGTGGGCGTAAAAGTATAGCAAGCAAACGGGCTTCCGTAGGCAAAGTACGCATGCGCATGGTTTAATGTCGGATGACTGTTTCAGGCATGTTATTGCTATAGCTGTCTGGTTTCAAAACTTCAGTCACCATGAAAAGTAGATTTAATACAGTGGATATAAGGGCTGTCATCGCCGAGATCAATGCTAAGTAAGACATCATTCGTAAATTTTCATGAACATTGCATTGGACAGCTAGCTATAGTATGCTTTGCTAGCCGCGACTGGTCAAATTCACATGAACTAGAGGAGGCGAGCGAGCGTCAACTTAACATTTAACGTTAGCTTTATCCTAGCAAAGACCATAACTAGCACATAAGCTTATTCACGTTATTTAACTGGGCTTACAGACATGAGTTATTTAGCTAACTAGAGAAACCAATATAGATAGAGTTGCTGTCCACTGTTAACAGTATCGATTGGAGGGCAGCTGGCAAACTTGTAATCTAACATAACATAACGACACCGGATATAATCTAACATAGCCTATGACACTTGCAAAAATTCAACGACGTAACATTCTATGTGTGTGTGTGTGTGTGTGTGTGTGTGTGTGTGTGTGTGTGTGTGTGTGTGTGTGTGTGTGTGTGTGTGTGTGATCAACGAGGATTTATCCCACTTGCATTTCTGTGACAGCATGGTTGGCACTGTCACTGATTTTGTCTTCCCGCCCTTGCAGCTACCTTGGTATGAGAGTAAACAACATCTATGATATCGACAATAAGACTTATTTAATCCGTCTGCAAAAGTAAGTTGCATTGCTGCTGTGTACCATGAGAGCAACGTTTAAAATACTTTTTAAAATTCTCCTTATTGAGCTGTATCAAGGTGGACATATAAACCCTTAACTGTATTAGTGAAGGATCATTGCGTGATTACATTATTTATAATAATGCAAGGTTCTTTATTTCAGGCCTGACACCAAGGCTATACTGTTGCTGGAGTCTGGAATACGCATTCACTCAACAGAGTTTGAATGGCCCAAAAATATGATGCCCTCTGGCTTTGCCATGAAAGTAAGTAATTCTCTATTGTCCTCTTGTGCCATTCTGTTCAATGAGATGAACTAATGTCTATTAACAATAGTCACTATGTGTCCTCGTAGTGCCGAAAACACCTGAAGTCTCGGCGGATGGTGATGGTGAAACAGCTGGGAGTGGACAGGATCATCGACATTCAGTTTGGCTCCGACGAAGCAGCCTACCACCTGATAATTGAGCTTTATGACAGGGTGAGAAACTTACATGTTGGTTTGGGTGTCCATTTCAGGTGTTCATGTAATGTTGTATTCTGTGTGTTTGTACGACTCGGTGCAATTATTGATGTACAGTGGTCTAGCATTTTGTTCCATAGCCATCCTATTAGGAAATGAGGTTACACACATTCCAATTAACTTATCCATTGCCAGTTCAAAAACGTCTCTCAATAGGCCTATCTTTGATATTGTTTTACAGATTAACCATTTATTCCAGTATCCAGTTTTTGGAGCTGTGAATGGGGGGAGGGGGTGGCACTAGTCTAGTATATTATAATATATGTTAGTGTGAGTCTTGCAGTGTAGGAGTGTCACAGTAAAGAGACCTAAAGCATGGGTTTCCCCTTTCCGCAGGGAAACATAGTCCTGACAGACCACGAGTATATCATCCTGAACCTGCTGCGGTTTCGCACGGCTGAAGCAGCGGATGTGAAGATTGCTGTTAGGGAGAGATACCCTGTAGAGAACGCCAGGACCCCGGAGCCCCTTATCAGCCTGGAAAGGTAACGGGGCCACTTCAGGAGAGTGGGACAGCTGGCGGACAGGTTGGGGATTGAGGGAATTGGTTGATAGGGCAGCATGATATTTTTCAGTTTTTTATTAATTAAAAATGTTTTAAAGCTGTATCTTATGAATGCCTCTGGTTTCTGTCTCAGTGCACATCATATATAACCAACTGTTAGTGATATGTGGTATTTATTTTGTGAACCATTCTTATTGTTGTTTGGATACATGTAGTTGCTCATCACAATATCTTGGCATTGGCTAAATAATTTTATTCTTAAAGGCTCACTGAAATCCTGTCCAGTGGCACGAAAGGAGAACAAGTGAAAAAGATCCTCAATCCTCACCTTCGTAAGTGATATTCATCACCCTCCAGGCACCTGCCTTGAAGTGTTCCTACAGCCTCCTCACTGTTGGTTTTGTGTTTCTGTTTCTCCAGCATATGGGGCCACCCTGATTGAGCATTGCCTGATAGAGGTGGGCTTCTCCGGCTTTGTGAAATTGGACAGCCAGTTTGACATTGCCCAAGGTAACCCCAAGGAGGGTCAGAGCTATCTTGTGTAATAGGCAGGTCTCACTGTAAAAGTAGATCAGCTCAACTTGTCCAGGTGGCAAGTAGACTACTAACTTTGTCTATGATTCGTTTTGATTGACACGCTACAATACTCCCGATACGCCACGCCTAACGTTTCTTAAAACCAAATTTCTAACCTAGCCAACTTGCTAGTTGACCAAACTATGTCATGCATGGCACTTTTTGTGAATGGACAGGTTTAATCAATATAATTAGTTATATAGCTTGTTTGCTTATGCTAAATCATAGCTAGCATATCAAGTTAGCTGGCTAGCCATTTGTCATTGTACATTTATTGTAAAATTCTGATTTTAGCAAACTGCTTACTAGCTTCTAAAATGGATTTTCCTTATCATTTACAGCGCTAACCTTGTCCTTTTATCTAGCTTGCTATTGCAGTAGTTAGCAAGTATCACTGAACAACATATTGTACTCCAATCAACTTGTATTTATTTAACTTAACTAATTACTTGCGAGTCAACGTTTACTGTGAATCATTTTGGGCGTGAGAATTTATTTTGCCCTGGAATAACCAATACTGTATCCAGTAAGCTGCAGAAGACATTTTCATTGATGCTCTTTTGTTTAGATGCTCCAAAGGTTCTGGAAGCTCTTCAGAAGGCAGAAGAGTACATGGATAAAACTGCAAGCTTCAGTGGGAAAGTAATTATTCTGTAACAACTCTGTCCTCTCATCATCATTAAGAGGAATGGTTGCAATATCACAGTCTGCAAAATGTGAATTTCGACATTGTAAACAGTAAATATTGAGACAGATATTTTTTCTTTCATGTTTGTGCTTTGAGTATGTCCCTTCATTCATTGTTTCTGGGGAGTAACAGATGAAACATATTCACTGCTGACTGTATTATTTTTGTTTTAATTGTAGGGCTACATCATCCAGAAATGTGAGAAGAAGCCAAGTTTAGCACCAGACAAGCCTTCAGAGGATTTACTCACGTATGAACTAGTTAAAAATGTTTCACGCCAATTCCACGCTTTGTTTTTGTGTTGTTGGTCAATTTTCATTTTGTATTTTATTTTATTTTATTTTTCGGATTGGGATCTTTTTTTTGGAGGGGGGTTTATTTATATAGTGTTGGATGTTGTTTCCTTCAGCATAATTCTCCTCTCTGTAATTAGATTTTCAGTTGAATTGACTTGCTATTTTTTATGACATTCATATGACTGACAGGTACGAGGAGTTCCACCCCTTTCTATTTGCCCAATATGCCAAGAGCCCATATGTGGAGTTTGAGACGTTTGACAAGGTGAGTGAATTTTGTTTTTTTTAAAAACAAAACCAATGTATAAGTCATGTATATACGACCTTTAATTTTTCTGTCTTCAAAACATTCAAGCTCGATTTATTACTTTTGAGGCAATTGAAAATGCTACTTGCGTATCTATGCCTCTAGGCAGTGGATGAGTTCTACTCGAAGATGGAGAGCCAGAAGATTGATGTGAAGGCCCTTCAGCAGGAGAAGCAAGCTCTCAAGAAACTGGACAACGTGAAGAAGGACCATATGCAACGGCTGGAGGCATTGCACCAAGCCCAGGTGAGCAGTAGTGCGGAGACGCCAATGGAACTTTTAAGATTAGCGCGCCTCAAATGAAGCATCCCAATGATCTCACAAGAAATAAGCAAAATTCATTTTCAGACTGGTCATCTTGTCTATTCTATTCTTCTATTGATTCATGTTTTAAGCCATTTGTGCTGTGAACGGACAGGGAATGGAAGACGGTGGGCATAAACCTTTCTTAAATAAGGATTTATTTCAAAGAATACATTTCTCATTACAATATGTTCCTCAAAGGAGAAGAATGTATGACTTGTTTTCTTCCTGTTTCCTAAAATAATGTTTTCTTGAGCTAAGAATGTAATAATATAAAACATATAGTGATTGATATTATACAATATTTAAAGATAATATGTAGGAGAGTAGAACTAAACTATCTATGGGGAACAAGTGCAAAAGCTGAAAGATGTGTTTGCTTTTTGTGTGATGACGATTACAGTTTTTCTTTACAGTGACAATGATGTGTGACGCTGGTAATATATGATGATATACGATGATGGTGACGATGATCATGGTTTACAGGAGGTGGATAGGCTGAAGGGTGAGCTGGTGGAGATGAACCTAGCCATGGTGGACCGGGCACTGCAGGTGGTGCGGAGTGCGCTGGCCAACCAGGTGGACTGGACAGAGATTGGCCTGATCGTGAAGGAGGCCCAGGTGGCCGGTGACCCTGTGGCCTGCGCCATTAAGGAGCTGAAACTGCAGACCAACCACATCACCATGCTGCTGAGGTGAGTCTTCCACAGAACTACACAGACTGTAACAATCACTGCTGTTGCGGTAATTCTGGGCCCATTCTAATCCAAGCATATTTGCACATAATATAAAATATAAAACATATAAAAATGTTAATAAAATAGTTAAAATGCACCTGGCTTGGTCCATACGTTGAGGACCAGTGCTGTAGGTAACCGAGCCACTGTGCTCTGTGAGGCAGCATGAGCAAGCTTTTCCACCTGTTGCGTTTTCCCTAAGTTAATTTAACATCTTCCTGCCATCTCTTCCCAGGAATCCGTACATTGGCTCAGATGAGGAGGGAGAAGAGGTGGAGGAGGCAGAGGAACCGGACGAGAGTGCGGGGCAGAAAGGGAAGAAGAAGAAGAACAAGAACAAAGTCCAAAAGACCAAAGCACTGAAGAACAAACCCATGCTGGTTGACGTGGACCTCAGCCTGTCGGCCTATGCCAATGCAAAGAAGTGAGCATCTGCTTGCTCTATACAACTTGTGCATGTGGACTTTAAGGGGACTTCCAAAACTGTCATATCAATATCCAGCACATTGGTTTATAAACAATCTCACCATTTGGGACATCACTACTAAAAACTGTTTTTAATTGTTGTATCCTTGATTAAAACTTTGCTGTTTAAAATGTCCCTTCAGGTACTATGACCACAAACGGACCGCGGCTAAGAAGGAGCAGAAAACAGTGGAAGCCGCACAGAAGGTGATGTGAAATTATCATAATTTCCCAGGCCCCCAAACATATGAGATTCACATTATTTGGCTTGTTTTTTATGCTAAGGGAAGTATAAAGCTGGCCAGCTTGTCACTTGCCTTGAAGCAAGTGTGGAAGCATTATAGAGCCGTGTAGCTAATTTGTTAGCTAGCTAGCATTAAAATTGCTACTAAGTACATTCAACAACATGGAATGAAGCCAATAACTGTCCTTATTTGCTATAGCGGAAAATGATCAGGGGCCTTTAATGTTTTGGTAGCCTGAGAATATTTGAATATGCTCAATAGTGACACAGGAAAAGATCGTCCATCAGTTCGGAAACATTGTATGTGTTGTGGGGGGTGTAAAGGGGCTAATTAAAGGATTAGGTCAAATCCCCTTTGTTGATCTCTTTTGTGTTTCAGGCTTTTAAGTCTGCAGAGAAGAAGACCAAGCAAACACTAAAAGATGTTCAGACTGTGGTGACCATCCAGAAGGCCAGGAAAATCTACTGGTGAGATCCCTGTGTGTCACACACACACACACACACACACACAAGACTGATATAGAGCATGGATAGAAACCTCAAAGTTTCCCACATCTGTCCTTTATTGTGTTTACATGTTCTTACTTATGCAGCTTGTTGACATCATTACGATAAATAACTTAGTGAGGGTAGTACATACTTTACTTGACAGAGTGCAGTATACAAACACAAATCACAAAGCCATTAGTGATAAATGGTAATAGAAGTGTACATATTAATTGTTAATTTAATATTGTACGTTAAGTGATCTGAGCCAATGAGTCTTCACTTTATATAAAAATGTGCCGATTGCTGTAAATCCTTATGTTCAGTTGTGGTGAGAAGTAAAAGAGACCTTTGTCTCCTTTAACGTGGTATCAATACATTTCTTCCCTTCCATCTGCATTTTCTCAGTGATATCAGCCAGCATGAGGAGGATGAGTTCAATAGTAGTTCATTCTGAGTTATTACATATGATCAAGGATTTCTTAACATTTCTACTCGCAGGTTTGAGAAGTTTCTGTGGTTCATCAGTTCTGAGAATTACCTCATCATCGCAGGGCGGGACCAGCAGCAGAACGAGATGATCGTCAAACGCTACTTGAGGACAGGTGAGAGGGACGCTTTGGCTCAACACATGATAGCCCCCTACCACTGAGGTGATCATTAATTACCACAAAGGAGATACTCTGCTGCTGCAGAATTATTTATTGCCTACTACCACACACCGCTCACGGTCAATCACTACTATACAGATGGTTGTCCATGACAAAACACGTGATGGTTTGTTAATGAAATATATAGTGTATAGTGAAAATATAATCTGAAGAAAAACATTTGTAAACGTACAAAAATACCCACATACAGCCTATACAACTAAGAAAAACAGCTAAAAGACTGGCTGTAACAAAAACCAGAAAAGAAACGAGCTTTCTTTGAGATTGCACAGTACCTCACCATACCATTCAGGTGTGGAAGCTCCGATTCTCCCATTGTCTTCCCAGGTGACATCTATGTCCACGCTGACCTCCATGGTGCCACCAGCTGCGTCATCAAGAACGCGACAGGTGAGTCAGGTGATAGAGATAGAGTCAGGTGATAGACTACTCCCTCACCTATTACATAGCATACAAATGTGTACTTTCATTGGATGACAAACCTGAATGTTTCAATGAGGATGTGGGAGTGGCAGAGAAGGATGAAGCAGTGTTGGGCCAGACTGTGTCTTCTTATTCTTTTCAGTGGAACTCTGAATTAACTGAAAAGATAGAGTACAAAACTCCCATTCTCTTAAGTAGATCGTTGAACCAGTGGCGTTATAGCCCTTCAGGACAGTGTTTTTGTTCACCCCCTCGTGGGGTCTGCTCTCAGGCCTGTGTCATGCTCATGCAGTGCCGTTGCAGGTGAACCCATTCCTCCGCGCACGCTGACGGAGGCGGGCACCATGTCAGTGTGCTACAGCGCAGCCTGGGACGCCAAGGTCATCACCAGTGCCTGGTGGGTGCACCATCACCAGGTGAGTTGGGAAGTGCCTTTCCTCAGGTGGATGGTGCCTGGTATCATTGAAATTGGAGTAAATTGGAGGACAGCGAATCCGTATAAATAAATTAAGCTGCTGAGTTGTGATTGAGCGCCAATGAATGTGTTGCAGTTTGTCCTAAACCTGTTTTAATAACCCTGGTGGGACTACCCTCTTACAATGATCCAGGACCACCTCATTCTTTCTCAGTTCTACCCCCAATCTTGTGCAAAATGCACAGTGTCCCACTGTCCCTAACCTTTATTAAGCAGGTATGGTTGTTGTGGGGGAGTATCAAACTGCTGGCCTGACACCGGTTTGTGTTTTCACCTGTCCAGGTGTCGAAGACAGCCCCCACTGGAGAGTACCTGACCACTGGTAGCTTCATGATCAGAGGTGGGAAAAACTGTTTCTATTTCCAAACATTTACTACCATTGCTGTGATGTGGGTTATATATATACAGTGTTTCCCCTAGATTTTTTTTCAGGCCGGGTGGTAGGCCCCTCGAAACTACCAGTGTTGTTGCGCGTACACGGTGTCATGAAACGCGCGTGCGTGGCAGAGGTAGTATCATCGCGCAGGTCGGGGGTACGGAGAGTCGTCGCACACATGGGGAGGGTGTTGGTAACAAAGTGGTGCATTTCTCCATTCTGAGCTAAAATAACATTTGCTCACAAAGGCTTATGGTAAATAAATATTATTTATTTATAATATTAATAAACTTAAAACAGAACTTATATACAATAAACCCCCCTTAGCTTCACAAATGATATTCAGAACTATATACTATATAACTATATATACTAACTATATGTAGAATCAAACTCCTGCCTCTGCAGTATTAGCTTTTACTCTACACTAAAATGTAAGAGTTCTGGTCAGATAGCGAAACGGACGAAAGTGCGCCATTTTACGTAGAGGCGGAAACTATAATTACACCCTCATAATATCAGCGCTGCCATTGAAAATTTTAATTAGGCCAAACGGGAAACCGAAGCTGTTTTGGCAAGGGTTTTTCCAGATGCTATTTTGATCATTCCAGCATTCTGCGGTAAGGGAAATATTGCAGCTACATAACAAAAATAAAAAAGATTATATAAAAAAAAAGAATAATATAATTATTATTATTTTTTTTAATTAAAATTATTTATTTTCCCTCTTGTCCAAGCCGGGCGGCACGTGAGTTTGGCCGGGCGGGCCGCCCGGCCAAGATAATGGTAGGGGAAACACTGATATATATATATATATATATATATATGTATATATGGTGGGCTTTGATGTTCAGGTAGCTACAGGTCAGATTCCTTATTGGCAGTTTGGTAAGTGAGGTGAAGTCTGGGCGTGGGAGTATATGAACCTGGATGTCTCTCTTCTTAGGGAAGAAGAACTTTCTGCCCCCCTCCTATCTCATGATGGGCTTCGGTTTCCTCTTTAAGGTAAGACGACACTTCTCAGGTTCAGGAGCTTCTGAGACAGGTGACCTTCTGGAATAGTCCCGACTCTCTTTGGTGCGTGCGCATGTGACGGCGGTTACGGCGTTGGTTACGATGAGACTGATGATGTCGACGATGGTCTGTGCAGGTGGATGAGCAGTGCGTGTGGAGACACCGAGAAGAGCGGAAGGTGAAGACTGTGGAGGAGGACATGGAGTCAGTGACCAACAGCACTGCGGACCTGCTTGTTGATGGGGAGGAGCTCATAGGTACAGATTAATTTGCCAACATGTATATTCAGTACACGGTAACCTGAACATACGCACACTTATTCACATTCTGCAACTGATGCATGCAATCACTGAATCACATGCATCACAATGATGTTCATTGACCATTTTTAGAAATAGGTTTGTAGAGCCCTGCATTTCCAGGAAATAGGTTTTAATGCCAGCAATGTAGTCCCCCTGCACCAAGGCATCTTCCTCAGGAAGCCACTTATAGTACTTTCTGAATGATATGGGTTAATCATGATTACATAGTTACATGCACCTGCACCTTTGATTCATGGGCAGTGCTCGCGGTTACCGCAACACATTTGTATTATTTGTTCAGCAGTGTTCACTATATTGTATCAATAAAGCATTAGTGTTTCCTGGTAATGGAATGTGATTTAACTGATGATTTTGTATTTTTAATAGAGAAAAGTACGAGCCTAAATCATAAATGCCCATCCATACTAAATACAATAAAAATTTGTAATCCTAGTTGTCCTATTGTAATCATATAAAATTTTAACTTAAAAACAATTTTTAAATGGTATCTTGAATTAAATATTTTAAATGTTTTACGTTTATTTAAAAAAGCAACCAGAAGAGTAGAAAATCAAATAACTTCGGCACCTTGTAATGTTTATGTAATGTTTCTTTATGGTGGATATTGCTGAAGAAGTATGTCTGAGTTAAAGCTTATATTTTATTGCTTATTCCATTGTTAGAATTGCTCTTTCTTTATCCAAGTAAGCACGGCATAGCACTCAGGTACATTGTATCAATTAACATAAGTTGCAACTAGAGTGGATACAGAGGCATAGCCAGTCTCAGCAGAATTAGAAATAGAATTGCAGGCTACAATACCTTATCACTGAAAACCTTTTAGCAGGAAGTGTAAGTTTGGAGGGTTAAGTCCATTAGTGTCGTATGGAATTTTAAAATCTTTCCAGGTGAAGACAGTAGCAACGAAGGAGAGGATGACACTGGAGAACAGGGAGAAGAAGGAGAAGAGAATGGAGTGAAGGAAGAAAGCATTGCAGAAGAGTTGGAAGAGGAGGGGGGGCAGGACTCCAAAGAGCCAGAGAATCTGCTGAAGGAATCCATGGAGTCAGAAGATTCAGAGGGGGAGTCTGACCACCAGGAGGCGCCAGAGGGAGAGGACGAGGAGGAGGACGAGGAGGAGATCAGCTTCCCTGACACCACCATCCCCCTGTCCCACCTGCAGCCTTCCAGGTAACACAGCCCCCAAATCATCAGCATTCAGCTGCTTCCAGAGCCAAAACCATTTGCTGCTTCTGTTAAGGTGCCAGGTGGTGACCTTTTTCTCCCTGTCGATGGAATTAGTAATGAAATTGAAGAGAAAGGAATTGACTTTTGTTAGAACTGAAGAATGTCTATGGTGTTATTTATTTTTTTTATTTTTAAAAGCTTTTTAATTATATTCTTGTAATTTTTCTCCCAATTGTGACTGCAGAGTCTTAGTTGTAGGCGCATTCCATTGCCAAACGATTTAGAGGAGCTTGCATGTGCTCCAGAATGCTTGTAGAGAGCGTCTTTGCACTCTCCAGTCCACCAGATGATCTGTACAGTCATTGTACTGGAGGGCTGCTCCTCGTGCGATTCAGTGCCAAGTAACCTGCTGATGGAAACCCTTCCTCCCTGGGTGTGATTAGTTCCAATTATGTGCTGTCCTGCAGGGTTGCCAGTCACCATTAACACTTTAACGGGCAGGACCAGTCATTGGGATTGAGTGCTTTAGCTGAGCTTGCACTGAGCCCCCCCAAGTGTACTGTCATAATGTCGGGAAATACAAGTAATTTACAGGAAGTATAAACTGTCTGTTCCATTAGGGGCCTCCAGAGTGCACCTACTGGCTTCAAACAGCAATTATCCAATCAGGTGAGACAGACCATCACATGAACACCATCCGCAATGTCCTAAGAGTCTGAACAATAGTGTAACCAACGCTTTCCCTACGGTCCTTTATAAATCTTGTGAGTATATCAGATGGTAGTTAAGCGGCTTGCTTGACAGTCTGCCTGTGTTCCTACAGTCTGACGTGGATATGCAGGGGAGAAAGCACCTGACAGCCAAGGAGCGAAGGTAAGATCCACATGTAATGGCATGTAATTATGAGCTAGCAATATTCAGCAATGAGCATTTGGGAATGCTGAATATAAATTTTTAAATAATGTTCCTAATGAGCTATTTTGTATGGAGAACCAGAAATGCAAAAATGAGGAATTTATGAATAAATATTACATAACTTGATAAAATTATTAGAAAATACATTTCAAACGTAAATGGACACAGGAATTAAGAAATGGATAGATAAAATCTGAAAAAAGTTAAAAAATTAGTTCTCTCTAGTGATATTATTAATTCTCTAATATTTTGAATGATAACAGAATATTAGCAGGCATACAAGCATGGTCAATGTCCTGCATTATTTCTATATTTCGCTAAAGAACCTTCTTTGACTAATTTTTCCACCCTATCTTTCAGAGATATGAAGAGGAAGAAGAAAGTGCAGGATGGCAGTGAAGATCAGGAAGACACAGAGACCAAAGGCGAGGAGTCCGTTGCAGCCAATCAGGACAAAAAGAATGCAACAAAAGGCGGAGACTCCCAGCAACCTTTGAAGAGAGGCCAAAAGGTAAGGTTGTTTTTCTTACGTTTTCATCTATTAACTGAGCTCTATACACCCTCAGCAGGGCCAAATGTTGTTTTTCTAGTTTTAGGTCTTCTGCCTTTGAACATCGTCCACCTGGTTCTGGTCCTTATAACCATACCTGGTGGTATCATGGTTATAATGTGCAAAGAAATCCACACACTCACGTTGAACATGAGAGTGATTAATCATTCTTGCCATCTGTGGGAATGCTCGGTCATTGGTTGTTTTTGGTATTCCCGTCCAGAACAAGATGAAGAAAATCAAGGACAAGTATAAGGATCAGGATGAGGAGGACCGGGAGCTGCGCATGAAACTCCTGGGGGTGAGCTGCTCTGTGACGTCATCAGAGGAGCCTATATAGAATTCTTCCCTGCTACTCTTGTCTCACACAGGGAGATATCAATACTGCTTTGTCTTAGTGGAGCACATGTATAGGAAACCTGAATGCAGATTTTCTACCATTAAAGGGATAGTTCGGAATTTTGGACATAATGTCTCAATTACGACTTACCCATGATGTAGTTGATCAACTTCCACCATTTATGTAATATTTCCACAGAGAATATTAGGTCAGCACAAAGTAAAGGATTCAACGATAGTTTGACTTCAAAAATGATGGTATAAACACTCAAAATAACCCAGATAGACTGTCGTCGTATTTTATTTGCTTTGGGTGCACTGTGCGTTTGGTAGTGGATGCTACCGGTTACCATAGAGTTGCGCTAGTATTAGGAACGTGTGTATGTCCAAAAGAAGGGACAGTATGGAATTAGCTGAAAATGGTTTCCATCAATCAACTACATCATGGGTAAGTCGTAATTGAGACATTATGTCCAAAATTCCGAACTATCCCTGTGAAAGAAAGCCAGATACGAGGGAGCTCAGAGCTGAAGGATTTATTTTTTCCTCTCTCAGTTTTTTCATTGGTGTACCTGGTACCATAAGTCAGTAATATTGCCGATCCCCTAACAAGACGGACTTAACTTTCCACTTTCATTGCATGAAAGGAAAATGCAGTTAGTTACACAGTAAATATTTCACAATTAGAACACAAGATTTCTACTACATTGGATCACTTACCAATTGTTCCTTGTTGTCAGCATAAAACCTATAAATCAGTTTATCGAGTTCTGTCTCAACACCTCTGATAAAATGTAGGTATTGATGTAAGGGTAGAAGCAATTTGATATGATCTGTGAGCAAATTTCTAATCTTCCAAGATCTACTTATGATTGCCTTAATGTATAAGTAGCAGTAGACTCTAATAATTGTGTGTGTACTAATGGTCCCCCGCTTGCGTCCTTAGTCTGCAGGCTCCGCTAAGGAAGAGAAGGTGAAAAAGGGCAAGAAAGGGAAGGGGAAAGAGGAGCCAGCGGTCCGGAGAGGTCCCCCGAAACCAGCACAGAAACCCCGGCCAGAGGCTGTGAAAAGACCAGAACCCCAGACTGGAGAGGAGCAGGGTCCAGCAGGTGGTGAACAGGAACAAGATGAAAAGGTAGAAAACTTGACTGGCTGGTGACATACTTGGGCACGTCCCAATACTCGAAAAATGCACCCTCCTCTCCTCCGTCCTAATCTAATGTAGCTGATTTCATATTAATTACACATTGTTAGATATTGTCTGAACGTGAACCGCAATGTCAGGTATATTGTATACTGTACATGCAACTACTTGTACTTGAAACGTACAGTTTTGCATATTTCCGGGTAGGAGACGAGTGGAGGAAAGGAGGTGGGGAGTGAAGAATATTGGGACGCAGCCCTGGTGTTCTCAGAAGCTAGTGTCTGGTTAGTAAGGCACTGTGATTCTGATTGTGTATACCTCTGTGATGCAGGAGGCCGATGACCCGGAACAGGACAACCCTGGAGCAGAGGTGAGATGGAAGAGCGGTTCTCTCTGAACAGCATGGTTGCTCTCCTCTTGGATGAACATGTGCAATTGTCTTGTGTGTGATTGTACCCGGTCTGCTCTAGGAGGGGGAAAGTCTGCTGGTCTCTCTGACAGGTCAGCCCCACGCAGAAGATGTACTGCTCTTTGCTGTGCCTGTGTGCGCCCCTTACACCGCCCTCACCAACTACAAGTAAGACTTCTCTGGAACTGCACTTAGTACCGCTGCATTTAGTCCCAAGCAGAGATCAGCAACAGTGAGGGGTGCCATTTTGGAATGCTGAGGTTTTTAAATTTTTTTTTACTATAACAAGTCTTAGAAATTCTCCCCCTAATAATTACCCTGCTGTGAAATTCTCTTTAAATCTTTATTTTCCCACACCTTAAAGGGTTTACATTTTCTTAATATAACCAAAAGTTGCTGTTGTCTCCTGGCTAAATATGAACAATCTTTCTTTCCAGGCACAAAGTGAAGTTGACTCCAGGGACACAGAAGAAGGGAAAAGGTACGGTCACTGATACTGCTGGACAATGACTCAACCAAATGCTACTCTGTGAACAAAACGTGACCGTCTCCCCGCTTGTCCTCCTTCCACAGCGGCCCGAACGGCAGTGTTCAGCTTCATGCGATCCAAGGAGTCCACAACCAGAGAGAAGGACCTTTTTCGCAGCGTGAAGGTACAGCAAGTACCTTATGCCAGCAAGCTCCATTTATCTTTAGCCATATGCTACCGCGCACTTACGTAACATCTGCTCTGTGTGAATGATGGACTGAAATGCGAGTACCCCAACTAGTCAGAAACAGCACAAACTGTAATGGATCCAGTGCAGAGCAGCCAGATTCCCTTCAACATGACAAATTGGCCACTGCCATGTTCTTCACAGACTTCCAGCCAGATTACCTTTTTGTTACAAGAAAAGTTCAGGTCATGAAAAAAAGTAATATTCTTTTTTTATTATTATTATTTCAGGACACAGATTTATCAAGAAACATCCCTGGCAAAGTGAAAGTATCAGCACCCAATCTGCTGGCAGCAAAGAAGAAATGAGTTGGAAACCTGCCGACAGACTTCTAAATGAGAGAGCAGATAAGACACCACAGCACAGGAGTGCTACCATTTGCCAATTTTGAAAAGAAATCCCAATTTACAGGAGAGACAGGGGTTTGTAGAGTCATGCTGGGAGCTGCGTTGTTCTCGATGCAGATGCCTTTAATATTCAATATGAAATTATACCTTGAAAAGGCTTCATAGCAGACGATTGAAACCTGAAGATTAACAAAATTCTCCCCTCATCTACTGGCTCTTTTCCAGTTGAGCCTTCTATACAGTCTCCCACCTAAGCAAAATCTAAAAGCTTATTTTTACACGTGCATCTTTTCTTTAAAACATGATACCCTAACCCCTTTTAAAATCTTGTACATTTTATGTTCAAGATTGAAAAAATGGCAGGGGGAAAATTTAAGTACAGCAAATTGGACAAAGCTGAAAATGTGGATGAAAAATAAAATGTACAACTGAGTAGTGTAACAAATACTGTACTGTCTGCTGAAGTTATTTTAGTGCAAAACCTTCAAATAGCACAGTTCTGTTAGATCTCATTGGTTTTCCTCTAGACAATGTAAACAAAGTTACAGTGGGGACAAATTCAAAACATCAAAATTGCCACTACCAGTGCTGAAACTAGTCTCTTGTAAAATATACTTTTTAAACAATTTGCAATATACACACGACAAACCTACACAAAAATATGCTTGTTTTATATAATATACATTTGATAAAACTAGACATTTAACAAAGGCAAACAGTTACAGTGTTGGCTTCCTGCATTGGGCAAGTACAACAGCTGCAGGAGACCCAAGGACTGGGCGGAAAACGGGGTTTGGCAACACCGATACTACAGAGCGTCCCCAGTCTTCCGACTTCCCCCTCAGAATGGCCCGGACCGGGAATCAGACTCTTGCATTACATTCACCAGATATTCAGTAACAGGTACATGGGCAGTTGTTTTCATCAAATGCTGGGTATTTTCAGCCCAGTGGCCAGGAGGGAATGCGCTGGAACATTCAACGAGAGAGGAAGTAGCATACGAGCTCTGGGGGTTGGGGTTGCAGGAAATTCCCCTGTACCAGGGCAACCAAACACTCTCACCCATTCACTCTCATTCATACACATTCAGGAAGAAGGGGTCTAGGACCCCAGTGTGTTGATGCCATCAAGCCTCTGGGACAGGCTGTGCAGCAAGTGTTTAGGTAGGGAGTCCCAGGACCCTGCCAACCGCTCCCTATGCTGCAGCACAGCCTCCATGCAGAACCTAGGGAGGAAGACTCCATTAGTACAATGGGATGTGAAGCATACTCACATGGGGACTATGATGCAAAGCATGCAATTAGCCCTTTGTAGCTGAATGCTGGGGAAATTGACAGGGGAAAACAACCAAAATTGCAGCTTCTCATGCGTAGCAACTGTTGCTAGCCTCTACTTCCTCCAAAACAAACTCTTTGCACGGCTTGTTGACATAAATGCAGCGTATACTATCAGCTAACTTTTATCTTCTTTCGTGACGGTTAAAAGGTGTGCTGGGGCACACGGAACAGTGATTCTTGCTACAGCTCAATCGCGTTTTTTTACGTTCCCTAAACCTAAAAGTCAATTGGCGAGACGTAAACAGTGGATTCGGTTATGTGGACGACCACACAGGCAGCTGAATGTCAACAGTATCAGCGGACACACTTATCGACAGCCTCATAACAAAAGTGCCTAAGTCATTTTTTGGACATTTTGAGATTTTCTGCCTAAATCACTTGATTTATCATTCGTCAACAGTGTAAAAATGCTCAAGTCACTGCAGGTCGCTGTGCACTTCCTGAACCACTTTATGCTATGTTCAATGATTTGCAGTCAATGAAGCACGTCTTGCCTCAACACTGTCACCATTATTTTGACAGCTTACCCCATAAATCTGCCTAGGAAGTGTCAAATTTGATACTTTCTCTGTACCAGTAGATACTTGACATTTGCCTAAGTCATCAGTGGATTCTCGACTTTTGCCTAAGTCATGTATATAAATGCCTAAGTCCCACTCAGTTTTCAATATTTTTGCTTAAGTCATCATTAGCCATTATGTAATCATAATACAAAGTCACATGATCTGTATTTCATTTAGCAGCCATTGATATGTGTTTGTAAAAGAAAGAGTTAATAAATACTCATTGACGTAGAATTGCAGCAGTTTTTTGCCTTTTTCTCAAAACTACAAAAAATGACTTAAGCACTTTTGTTATGAGGCTGTCGTTATGTTTGCTCCAAGCTAAGTCACGTTTCATTAACAAAAGTTGTGATAGGCATACTTAACGTTACATGAGTTAGCTAGTTAACTAGCTTATTACTTAGTAGTTGTTAAGACCTAGCCTACTATAAACCAAGATGTGACGTTAACCCCGTGAGTTGACAGGTACCCAAATTCAGTCACCAGTTGCGATTTAGCGGCTATTTTATTTTTTCATCATATGGCACGTTTACATAATACAGCGCGCCGGTAAGCGTTTGGCATCTAGTGAAAGAGGAAATTTCATCAGTTGTCAATGAAACTGTCAGGAGGCGGGGCTTCTCTCTCTTCCTCTGAGATCGGTAACACTTTGCTTCAATGTTGTTGGCGATAACTTGCACGTTGTGTATGTAGCCCTCCATGGCATACTGCAGACCTTGTCTGCATCTAGCAGAGATTTAGTTTGCCCTACCCCATTAGACCGAAACTGGTCAAGAATAGCAGACGGAACTGTCATAGCTAACGTTAGTTAGCTAGCTTTATAGCCAAATAATATGAACTAATCAACCTAAACTACTGTATACAGTATACTACAGTTATGGCTACTACATCAAGTTTTCACAGTGACAGTCAGTGAAGCCTACAGTGAAGTCTTTCCATTAAACTTGACGTTTTATCAGTTGGTTTAGAAAATAGATGTTGAATAGTGTTATGAACGTTAGGGCTAGCTCTCGCTCAAGCTGGTGAGGATGCATCAAGGAAGGACACTTTTCAGAGCCATACACTTGTTACACTACAAAGTAGTTTCTACGTTGTTCTCATCTAATGACCAAAGAAAGCACCCAGGGTGGCATAACCGAGGGTCTCCAGATTAGTCTTGGCCATTTTGTTTTTCAGTTGATCAATAGGTATAAAAGCTAGAGGAGTTTGAGTTTCAGCTTAGTTTGAATGGTTCCCTATTTGAGATGGAATGTTCAAAACGTAAGGCTTGTCAGAGTATAAGGGGGAATTGGATTGATGTTGGGAGTTTATGGCTGTGTGAAGTGGAGTGGCATTGAGTGCAAAGGTTTAATCAGGAGAGAAGTAGAATAGAATCTATTTGGGGCTGGGACACACAGGAATAGCAATGGGTACTTATCTGTGCAATTAAATGAAAAATGTGTGCATTTACCGTACAAGAGACTTGGGCTGGACGCTGAAAACCAGTATTTCATTGCTGTGAGCCTGTTGAGAGAATACAAAGCACTGGCTTTTTAGACGGCATTATCCATGGGGCAGAATCGGTCAACCCCAAACATGCAAAATGAAACAATTTCCCCATGTGTGGGACTTGCACTCACCGCCCTCTGGTGGGACAGTAGATTATTGG
Organism: Synaphobranchus kaupii; assembly: GCA_029718625.1. Classification (NCBI taxonomy): domain Eukaryota; kingdom Metazoa; phylum Chordata; class Actinopteri; order Anguilliformes; family Synaphobranchidae; genus Synaphobranchus; species Synaphobranchus kaupii. Next base: position 24,497,350 of record CM056390.1, read on the forward strand.
CGCAGCCCCCAAACACGAACACTTCACCCTCGAGCCCAGCACAGGCTGTGTGCCACAGCCTGGGGACACAATAAGATGAATCAGATCCACATCGCTGGGGTTTGAACTCATAACTGTTATTTCAGTGATAAATACATGAGCACTAAAACTGTAGCACAGTGTAGTTCCCCAGCGCCTCTGCTTTATTGAACAATTTGTAAGATAAATGGTTTGTTTTCAATGGCGTCACAGTGTTATGTAAACAAAGATTCCGGCACCATTTTCCTTCCTTCGGCTTTCCGCTCACCACTTTAATTAAACATTACTAATACCAACCAATTCCTGTCTCAACAGCAGCCTCTAAAACATAACATTACTAAGTACCCATTTTAAAAAGTACGTAATTGGTATTTCAGAAGAAAGAAAAAATGTGAAACATGAGAAAAGGTAAACAATTTTCAACAAAAATGGATTTAGATCCCAAGTGTTCAGGAGAAATCTGTGGATTTATGTGTCAGTAATGTGACAGGACGTGGGTGTGAACAAAACCGCAATGAGCTGGTTTATGACTTCACATGAAAACAATTATTACTTTACATTATCGCATGATAAAGACATATCCAAATGTGTATGCCTAGGGACAACACTATGGATATACAAGGACATGCTATTCATTTACTTTGTCCAAATAAAATTGAGAAAATAATTTCTGAAGAAATTTTATTTTCTTGTTTGTTAAAAACTGCTATTAACTTGTCAAAGAAACCATTACTGACAAAATGGCAACTAGCATATTTGCATGACATAGACCTTACATGTACATGTACTGTGCTACAACATCTGAGACCACGTGGTTTCACATAGCAAATGAATACAGAAAATGTCTCACTAACTTTTTAATAATGAAAGTAAATGGCAGAGGTCATATACAAAATGACCTACCTAGGGCTCTCTGTGTTATTGTGCTTGAAGGGCTTCCACTCGTTTTTGCTCACACAGTATAGCCAGGCATCACCTGAGTGGCAAGAGACAACACACACACACACACACACACACACACAGTGAATAACTCGCACCTCAGTGTATTCCAGAGGCAGAGCTTTGCTAGTTGACTCTAGCCTGGCTGTATGTGTCAGGCCAAAGTCAGTTCAGGGGTGTATTCAAGCATAAATATTTTAAATGATCAAAATGAATGCCAGTGTCTAATATCTGTGTCATTACTATGCGCATCCCTGTCTGAAATACATATGGCATAGCAGTTTAACATTTTCAAAACTGTTACTGTTGAAATTAATCTATATGCAATTATATTATCACAGAGGATATTTTATTGAAGAAACTTAAAATTGGCAATTCTTTTCTTGATTCAACAGTATTGACAGGAAGACTTTTAGGCATAATTGGTTTACAACTTCACTTTATCTAGTGAAGTGAAGTGCAGAGCTCCAGAATGAATACTGAAGCCACAGTGGCACTCTCATTGTTTGATTTTACAACTTTTTAAGTTAAGACAAATTATAATTTGAACTGAAACGTAACAATATGGATACCCTGTATTATTGGTTCTGAATGCTGGTGCAGCTCATTATATGCTGAGGGAAATATTCTCTAACCGTAAAGCAAGCAGATATGCAAATGGTCCAATAAACAATCTTGCTGTCAACATAATGCCCATATGCAGAAGATTGAATAATAAACAATATTAGTATTCTAGTAGTAGAGTGCTGTTTTATGTTGCATACAGTTACGACACGACATAACTATATTTTATAAATGTACCTATTAAAAAGCACTCAAAATATTTATTATTAAAATATTACAGAATTGAAGTGGCACATTCAAAACATGCACATCTTTCCCCATTTAACAGCAATTGATTTGGCTATGCAAGGCATAAGACTTACTTCACCTAGACAAATGTCTCCATTCAGGGGTGCATTAAATGTTAAAGATGGAAGAAAGTATTTTCCATCTCAAGGGCAAACAGTGTCAGTATGTGATTCACCCTCTTTTTTTAATTTTTTTTAGCTGGACCCTGGCGGCCAGCCTAGAACAGGCATCGACCGTAACCGAGTGATTGACTGGCTGACTTCCCCATTGTTGAAATGCGCATACGCGGCTACCACACTCCAGTCCAGTAGGTGGCGGAATGCACCTACACTTTGCAAACTTCCATTAAACGCAAGCCTACTGTTATTGTGTGAGTATTTTAGCGTATTCAAATGCACAGGAAATCAAAGAGGAAAATCTGGATAACAAAACACCAAATATCTCCAATAGAGCTATAGGCTACTTAAAAGTATATATCTACATCAGTGATATCATGTTAAGAATCAATTTACCGCTAAAGCTATAACTAAGCTATAACTTGATAACTAAAGCTAACATTTTCCAAAGAACATTTGCTATGACATCTTTCAAATGTGAATCTAACATCCTTCACAGCTTTTAAAGTCTTATTTTGTTACATCTGTTTTTAGCTACCTAGCTAACATTGGCAACAATATTGCAATTACAAAGCCAAGTAGCAGCGCTAGCTTGACACACTAACCCCCCACTAACTATCGCCCATAACAGCCAATCAGAGTTCCGCGCTTCCTATTTCTCCAACCGATATGATGACATTTCGCAAAGAATTGTTCCGCCCTGCTTCACTCATTGCAGCAATGGAGGATCAAATAATTGTGGTCCAAGCCTACCCTATCCTGTTCAACCCTAAAAAACATGTTGAGTTTTATGCACCACTAGATCTATCGAGACAGATGAGATCACTAGCTGGCTAGTGAAAAAGACAAATGTATCACTAGCTGCACCAAGTAAGAGAACACAGCAGGAAGCTCTTACCCCACCCTCAGCATAGTAAACTTGAGAAACCCAGCCAACCGAGTCACTCGCTGTGTGAACGCGGGGTTAGCCTACCAGTAGTCCCAAGTTTTTCCGCCATCTCTTGTATGGCATTCATTTGGCTGTTCCAATTGTAAAATCGGTGACATGGCATCAGATAATTGGGGTTTTTCTTCCCACAGGTCAGCGAGTAGAACCTCTCTTTTAGTTGTCCAAAAGGATGTCATTATAGGCTACTTGAAAACTAGACTAGTTATCTGGTGATGGGCTTGGTTAAAATTATTATTTTTTTAAACATAGGTGTGTGGGCCAACAAGCTGCATTGTTTAAATTAGCGCATGCACAGACATTTGATGTAATAGAAACATTTGGGGCCATGACTACTTAAAAAATATATATTTTTATTGTATTTGACAGAATCAATGGTCCTCTATAGGTCTCATCGACTCTCAATGGGGAGGAAGTATCTTCTGGAACCTGCGAAAAAACACGACCATTTATGGCCAGAAAATCGCATGCTTCAGTTTCTGCGAGAGACTGTTCCACTGTTATTACCCAGGGTCCGGCTCAACTAGGCTTGCCTAGTCTTGTTCTCAGCTCTGTCCTTAAATTGCCTGGCTAAAGTTGTTTTTGGCTTCATACTGTAAATATCTGCCTGAACTGTCCGCTCAACTGAAGTAGGCTCAAGGATGGAAGGCATTCCAGCTCTCCTCCCAAAATGCCCTAGAAATTAGGAGTGTGTTCTGGTGACATTGAGACTTTGTGTTGTGGTGTGTGCCGTGCACAGCTATGACTCACTGAGTGTTTGTTTGTCTGTCGTGAAGCCTCCAAACAGGAAGATGTGGTCTGGTGACACAGGGCTGAAGGAGTGCCAGGACCGGCCCACTGGACCATGCTGAGGGACGCTCCTGTAGGGGGCGATAGACATTAGGAAGTTATGGCAAGAAGCGAACAATCCACATTGCAAAAAAAAGTCTGCAAAACAGACTGATCGGAACAGCATTTTATACTAACAATTAAAATATACAACTTTAGACAGTAAGGCTAAAAAGGCTTGAGCACGACTTACATTTCATTCCATTCCCAGGTATCCATGTTTATGTAGTACAGGTCATTCAGACGGTACTCCTGTTACAGTAATAAAAATAAATATGGGACATTAATTTCAATTTAAACAACAAAATGACATTCTCAATCTGCTTAGTTTATTATACCCTTGTCCAGGGAGACTGTAATATTTACTATATAATCAGATTTCATTAGAGCTCAAAGGCACAATATGAGCCTGTCACATGGCATTCCTTCCCACAATCCTATGAGTGCACAGCTCAAGCCACTACACTCCCCTCAGGCTAAATGATTTACTTAATCAGAACAGTCATAAGTACTGAAAATGCTCTGGTTGAAAACAACACTTACCCTGTAGCGACCCCCAAACAAGTATCCCCGGTTTCCTACGGTAGCGCAGGCGTGGGCAGCCCGGGGAGAGGGGGCATTTCCCTGGTCGGTAAAATGGGAGATTAAGTTTGAATAATTTCTGTAAAGCCATTTGGCTTGTACCTTGTATTCATCCATTGCACATTATGGAATACAGTGCAACACATTTGTTTTAATTCACTTGGTCCAAAAGACAGGCTACTCTGATAGGTGGTGGATGTAAAGCCTGCCTCAGAGTAAGCTGGGATGGAAAATGTTGATTTTGAAGTTTTGGGAAAAGGTGTGGACTGTGGAGGCACATTTGCTGTCAGAAGAAACAAACACATCCTTGATGTGTGAATTATTACAAATAATACTTCTCTAAACTGTGCCAGTCAAGCTAAATGTGAGGCTACTGAAAGTATACAAAGTTTTAAAAACCAAATGCTTAAAAAAAATACATTTAAAAAAGTTATTTACTCAAACAGGAAACACTCACCACACAGGGTAACAATCATCAGTGCTTCAAGGCATACTGAATTTTGTTGGAACATAATATTGTATAGCTACCTGGCCCCGATATGAGTCGTAATATTCACGCTCATCTTCATGACTTGCTCCAGTGGTCAGCAACTGGCCAATGGAGAATGACGTTTTTTCTCTCCATTCACTCCCATTGCATGGTGAAACAAGTCTCAAAAGCACACTTTTAGCACATAAACGAATGCAAATAACGCGGATTATGCCGATATATAAAATCACAACATTCAGAACCGAACGTTTGAAAAGATAAAAGGCTCCATTCATGATATTTTACACTTTTTCCAAACAGTTCTGGTTTGGAGGAAGATCCGTCGTTAGCTTATGAGGAACTTCCTCGTTTCATTGTTGCGCCAGTAATGGTTCCACCACAGAACTTTATAAGAACTCCCACCCACTTCCTGAAGCGTGCATTAGTAAACAAACCGAGCAAGTTAGCAAAGAAGTTAGCAACAGTTGATAGTCTTCTCATAAAATAGTTCTTCACAATCAAAATTTGTTTCGAAAGTTTCAAACGTTCCTTTCTGGATGTCATGATTTTATATAGCAAGAAAAGAAAACGGCCAGCACTCTCCAATATACTTAACATTTTTTAATAGCAGCCGTCACGGACGCGTTTCGGCTACACAGCCTTCATCAGCATACATGATTTTATATATCTGTATTATCCGCGTTGTTTGCATTGGTTTATGTGCTAAAAGTGTGCTTTTTGCAATGGGAGTGAATGGAGAGAGAAAAAACAACATTCGCCGTTGGCCAGTTGCTGACTACTGGAGCAAGTCATGAAGATGAGCGTGAATATGACGACTCATATCGGGGCCAGGTAGCTATACAATATTATGTTCCAACAAAATTCAGTATGCCTTTAACTATTTGCCGTACCTGGCTGTATCACATCTTCCAAAAACCCTGGGACAGATAACAACGACATCATGTATGCAACATAGCAATATTGCAATATCACATGCAACAATACCTTTGTGACAGGCTGAGACCAGACAAAAGTTTCCAGGTCCAGGACATGGATGTGGTTGTTCCACCCTCGTCCGGCACCGTTAGCCTGCAATAACACAGATATGGCTCTCAGAACGGTTATAGGAGATTCTGTCTCTGCTAAAAAAACTTTTGTTTATTCATTTCAATTAGTAAAGTCCTGCCTCTGTCTCACCCAGAATGAAGTCTCGTCATATTCAAAGGTTCCAAGATGACCTCCGAGTGCAGCGTAGCCATAACCTCCAAAGAACACCAGCCTTTATCATTGACACAAGGAACAGGGGTCAGATGCTGCTGGTTAGGCGTATGGCCCTATTTGTGTGGGAAAGTCCACTGTTACATGTTGACATCATGCCCTGAAAAACTAACACTACAGATGGCACAAGCCCCCAAACTCTGGTCTGGTCCACTAAGATAACTGAAGCTGGTCCTCACCTGTTCTTATGCACCCAGCAGCCCAGCTTATCCTTACAGGAGGGGAACAGCCCCTTCAGATCCCTCATTTTCTCCCAGCGCAGTACCCCTGGTGTCCTCAAGGGGAGCCGGTAGAACTGTGGACGATTGCAGAGACACCGATTAACACCAAGGGTCTGATTGTTGACCTCCCTCCCTTCTATTATACACATGGACCATTCCTCTGCTTACCAGGATCACACATCTCCTAAAGCAAAGCTTGTGTCCATACAATTATGATAACCGTGACTGTCATTTGACTTTGGGATGGTCAGTGCGGGTAACGATGAACTCCAATCTTGTCAGGCTATAAACCGCCAAGTGACATAAAAAACATCAACCCAAGCTGGGTGATTGAATAAAAGAAACAATGTGGACGGCACCATTGACCTGAATGAAAAAGCCTAAGCATTTAAAACCGCTTGCTGGTGCGGATGGTACGCTATGCATGACAAATGCCACACGGGCAAGGATGGGGCTGCTGCTACCATGAGGGCCTGTGTGAAAGGGTCAAAGGCCCTGTGGGATGTGGTCGTGTGAGGTACCGACCCGATTAGTGTTCCCCCGGGAGTGGTGACCTCCAAACAGATATAGGACGCCCTCCACACACACGCCACAGCTGCCCGACATTGAGGGGGGAACATCTCCTTCGGTCATCCGCTTCTTCCTACAAACACAAGGGGTTTATTGGAAAGTGTTTTTTTTTGTTGTTTTTTTTTAAAACCAACAATGATTTATATATACCTACTGAAATGTATTCAATAAAACACTTTACACCTTGCTTCCCAGTCACAACAGCAGAGGCAGACAAGGTAGTCACTTAGTCAAGCCGGAAAGTCTGCACACCCCTTTCACCTTCTCCACGTTTTATTACGTTACAGACATATTCTACAATAGATTGAGTTCATTTTTTGTCTCAAAATTCTACACAAAATAGCCGATAATGCCAAAGTGAAAACAGGATTTTAGACATTTGTGCTAATTTATTAAAAATCAAAATGTAAAATATCATATGTACACAAGTGTGCACACCCTTTGATATGACACCCAAAAGTGAGCTGATGTGCATTTTGTTTCCACTGATACTGCTTGAGATGTTTCTACAACTTAATTGGAGTCCACCTATGATAAATTCAATTGATTGGACATGATTGGGGATTGCCAACACCTGCCTATATAAGGTCCCACAGTTGACAGTGCATGTCAGAGCAAACTCCAAGCCACGGGGTCAAAGGAATTATCTGCAGACCTCAGAAACAGGATTGTGTCAAGGCATAGATCTGGAGAAGGGTACGGAAAAATCTCTGCAGCTTTACAGGTCCCAAAGAGCAGTGGCCACCATCATTCGTAAATGGAAGAAGTTTGGAACCACCAAGAATCTTCCTAGACCTGGCCGCCCGGCCAAACTGAGCAATCGGGGAAGACGGGCCTTGGCCAGGGAGGTGAGCAGGAACCCGAGGGTCACTCTGACAGAGCTCCAGCGTATCCTTGTGGAGATGGGAGAACCTTTCAGAAGATCAACCATCCAGGCAGCACTCCACCAATCAGGCCTTTATGGTAGAGTGGCCAGACGGAAGCCCCTCCTTAGTAAAAGGCACATCACAGCCCACTTGGAGTTTGCCAAAAGGCACCTAGAGGACTCTCAAACCATGAGAATCAAGATTCTCTGGTCTGATGAAACCAAAATTGAACTTTTTGGCCTGAATACCAAGCGTCACGTCTGGAGGAAACCAGGCACCGCTCATCACCTGGCTAATACCATCCCTACAGTGAAGCATGTCGGTGGCAGCATCATGATGTGGGGATGTTTTTCAGCAGCGGGAACAGGGCGACTAGTCCTGATAGAGGGAAAGTACACCGAGATCCTTGAAGAAAACCTGCTCCAGAGCGCTCTGGACCTCAGACTGGGGCGAAGGTTTACCTTCCAACATGACAACGACCCAAAGCACACAGCCAAGAGAACAAAGGAGTGGCTTCGGAGAAAGTCAGTGCATGTCCTTGAGTGGCCCAGCCAGAGCCCAGACCTGAATCCAATTGAACATCTGTGGAAAGAGCTGAAAATGGCTGTGTACCGACGCTCCCCATCCAACCTGACGGAGCTTGCAAGGATATGCCAAGAGGAATGGGCAAAAATGTCCAGAAACAAGTGTGCCAAGCTCGTAGCTTCTTTCCCAAGACGCCTTGAATCTGTAATCGCTGCCAAAGGTGCAGCAACCAAGTATTAGGCTAAGGGTGTGTACAGATATGTAACCCCTAAATAACCTATTTTTGTCAGTAAAATAAAATTGCATATTTTCTAAAAACCTGTTTTCACTTCGTCATTATTGGCTATTGTGTGTAGATGTTTGAGGCAAAAAATGAACTCAATCTATTGTAGTATAAGTCTGTAACGTAATAAAACGTGGAGAAGGTGAAAGGGGTGTGCAGACTTTCCGGCTTGACTGTATTTAAAGATATAGTAAGAACACGTCCATTCAGCCTAAATGCTACAGCTTGACCTTCCATAAACTTGGACTTAAGGATCTTACCGACATGCATGCATCAGCACAAATTCACATTTTCTGTAGATTACACAATAAGAATCCAATTACCATCTTCCCGTCTCCGTGTTGTAAATCCATATCTCATTCCTTGGCAAGTAGAAGTCAAAAAAGCCTGTAGTCTGGGTGTTCTGAGATGTAAACAAACAAAAAAAATAATCAAGAGAAAATAAAAATACTGAACTTAAAAACGAACTTTTATAGATTGATAATAAAGTGAGTGATGTTTTTGACATATACCTTGTATCCTCCCCACACAAACATATAGTTCCCATCAAGCACAGAAATATGGCCACTGCGCTCTGCTGGTGTGTCCATCTCGAAGGCATCCTCACTGGGTGGGGATACCTCATGGTCTTCCAACTGCTCCTCTTCCTCCTCTTCTCCCACCCAATCAAACTCCTCATCTTCCTCAGATTCATCTTCCTCTTCTACCCCCTCCACTGCTTGTAGATCAACAAGCTCGTCCATCTCGTCTGCCATGGTCAGCTAAGTTACTTTCTTAAAAGCAGACAAACCTCAATTTAAACTTAAAACAAATGCAGCGAGCGTGACCGCTACCAAGTACAACACAAAGCAAGCAGCACAAACATCTCAGCATACAATGCGCCGAAAATCAGTTTTAATTAGCATTTGCTTCTAACAAAAGCAATGATAAGAAATTAAAGCTTTAAACTAGCACTGGAGATACTAGTTAAGTGAACATGAATTGCAAGTTAGCTAACGTTAAATAAGTCTAGTCTTTCTGATAGTGAGAATAACTAATTACCGAAACTGATGGCAAAGCGTTATTTCGAGTTAGCACAGGAGGTAACGTTAAAGGAACCAAGTTAACTGACGTTAGGAAACTCGCAGCCCACCTGATCATGTTTTCATTTGGCATCAGGCTGCATACCGCTAGCGAGTCAATCCATAGTGTACGTTATGTGATATAGAACAACGACAGTGTCGTTTGGCTAAGCTGCATGCAAGTTATTGTTTTCGATCAAATAACATGTCACTGAGTTTACTTGTTAAGATTTAGTTAATTAAATTAAAGTCATGCGCCACCTTAGCTATCCAGCTAACGTAGCGATGTTCTCCAGCAGCAGTGTTGTTTGCAAGTACTGCTTGCAAGCGAACATAAAACACTGTAACGTTAGCTAAAAATATCATTTCCTGCTAATCAAGCATTGCAGTTGGGTATATATTTGGCTTAATTCAAGTATTTTTTTAAAGTGCAAACTTACTTTTTGCTGAAAGTCTGATATTTCACAGTTCGTCCTTTTACTGCTCAAGCTAAGTGGCAGCTAGGTCGCTCTTGTACGGCGCCCTTGTTTACACCGGAAGTGTAACTTGGTTTCTATTTCCGTAGAACCTTGCAGCGAAGCAAATCGACCAACAACGTCGCCATGTTCATAAGGTCAATTTGCGACCGTTTCCCAAACCCCACAACTAACACAATTCTCAGTGAGTAACACAAACTATTTTATTATGAAAACATTTTCAACATTTTATTATTTGTCACATTTGCTTTCCATAAAAAAGTAAAATGGTTAAAACATAATTACCTTGTAGCAGCTTAAATAATTTTATACTTTATTCCACCAATACAGAAGTATAACAAGTACAAGAAAAAAAGAGATAAAAGTCAATGGGATTCTATGACATTTTTCTACATGCACATTTTCACACAATAACTGCACAGCCTCTGAACAATAGGAAAAAGCTGGCTTCTCGAATCTAAAAAGTTAATCTCCAATCTTGGTTCACTTATAGACCTTGAAGTTTGCTGAAATAAACAAAGAATGAAACTAGTTTAGTCTCTCATGCACAATACCTACAGGTAAAGCATTGAATATTCTTAGTTAGCCATACATTCATAGTGATTTCCAGACTACACAAACAACATGGCAAAATGCATTCAGCAATCTCTGGTTATCCTGTTTTACTTTTCCAACAACAATGTGGAGAAAGGGTTTGCCAACCTACAATGTTTAACTATGACTAAGGTACGTAAATGGTTATAAATGAGGAACTTACCTATCCTCAACTGTCCGGTTAGAAGGGTAGTACACCTTAAAAGTAAACCCACTTCTTGGGAAGGAACCCTTGAAGAAAAATACAATGAGGTGTCATGTCACGTCAATTCTCTCCCCAACCTCCCCACTTTTTTTCAGAACTCATAACTGTACAATGCTCTCACATTACCACTGCTCCGCGCGCACAGCTGAGCACGTGCTCTCCTACTTTAGACTTGCCTGTAAAGTAGTAACTATTTTCTGAACAACAAGGCACACAGTGTGCTACAAGCTGGCAAGGAGGTACTTATGCAACAGTGACCCAAGGCAACCTTGGAAATTTAGAGTGACAGCTCAATTTACGGAGCCCGGCAGGAGACATTTGAATGAGATTTTTTTAATTTGTGCACATGAGATATACACCGTGCTCACAAATGAATGTAAATCGTGCGCAACAGAAATGAATTGTTCTCACGACATGCTCTCATGATTTAATTCCACACGTAGGTTTACAGGTGTAAAGCATGTGACCGTAATTTACATGCATGCCCGGTGTCTCCAGGTGAATCTGTGTGCAGAACACGTATGTTTACCCGCTGGTAAGTAGGAATGAAAACTTTTAAAACATTTTTAAGAGTTAAAGTCCTGAAGTCACTTTCAGATTAAATTAACAGTTCAGGTGAAATTTATGCGACTTTTCCATAGCGGATTAACACTCCCATCTGCAAACAGTTATTCGGTTTAGCTAATTATTCAGATTCTAATTCTACTTCCTCCATACCAGCCTTTGTAAAGCCAGCAGGTCATCAGACACTTCTGTATACATCTAAAATATCCTTCATTGCACACAAACATTGTCTTGGTCAATCTAAAACACACAAAAACATAATATCAAAGAACCCAATAAAGTGACCTATTTTAAGCCCTCAACACTCTGTGGCACGGCACCAATGGTGTCGTGCCTGCTGATTCCGAGACACAGTCAACAACTGACACAGTCCAGGCTGCACTCAAAGCAAGCTGCTGTACAGACCGTGTCACTCTATTTTATTTTATTTTTTTCAGCCTATGCTGTTGGTAGCTCCAAAAATCTATTTCCCTAGTAACAAAATATTTAATTTGCTTCGGATAATTTTCTTAAAATCTTTTCTCAATCATGTCACATTTTAAGACCAACTTGGATTGGATCGGATTGCCAATGCTTTACCGGGTTAATGCAGAGGCAGTCAGTGCTGGAAATGTTGAAGGGGTCATATTTGTCTGCAAAGACAATCACGTCTGGCACGGGGTACACCCTCAAGGCATAGTCATAGGCCCAGAAAACCGGGCTGACGTACAACGGCAGGGGGGTCAAGTGGCCCTGGGACAAGATGGTCTTTACAAACTGTGAAGAAACAAAAAGACAAGATGTTAAGTCTGTCTTTGAGAAGTCATACCAGCCACCTGTTACAAAGGCAAATGTCTTTAAAAAATTATCCTGAGTCACTGACCAAACCTCTACCCAGTCCAAACATTTATATGCAATAATACATACAGTACATATTAATTAAATATATAATGGTATGGTATAATTAAAGTGCCAATGGCAAAGGTACAAAATCTGGCCCTGCATGGCTACAAAACTGGTTTTATGCTCCCTTTGAACACCCCAAAAATCTGGCCGTTATGGAGAGCCGAGTACAAGGGAGACATGAGGTGTAGTGCAAATGGAGTAGAGGACGGAGAGGTGGTGAAACTAGGGAGGGGGTCAACATTCTAACCTATAATCATTTTGTTATTGATCTTGCAATACAAAAACAGAAAGTTATTTTTGAATTACACTGTTCATTAAGAACTAAGGCAGAGGCGGAGGGAGCTTTTATTAACGTTCACACTAGCTGAAAGTAACTTTGAATTCATTTAAAAACCACGGTACAAGGTTGGCATTGTCTGACGGTCAACAAGCTCGATACTCAGTTTTCACGTGTGGAGGAATATGTTTCAGACAAAACAACATGCCTCTAAACAGGCGTCACTTTTGTGCAGATACAGTACATCCTGGCTTTAAATTGACGCGCTGACATAAATATCCGTGGACCTGCAGAGAGCCTGCTGTAAATGATTCCCATTACAAGGCAGCAGACAGCTTAAGTACATTTTAAGTTGTAGGTTAACTGAATCAAGTGGTCAGGTGGCTGACAGAAACACAACCCTGCACAGACTGCAGACCTCCAGGACAACGTTGCCTTGGACCACGGTATTCTCCATCGACAATGGTTAATTTGCTAACTGAACTCACATGGTTAGGAATATCCAGATTTCCGCTGGGCAGGCGCACACAATTCCTGCACATCTTGTTCACCAGGTCTTCCCTGATCACCACAATCTCCTGACTGCAGTACTGGATCCTGATAAGGGAGGCAAAAGGTAGTCCAGAATGTTTAGTGCAACATTGACGGCGTCACTTGTATTGCGTTGTTGTTGCAAAACAATAATGCACGCCAAATAAAATTGCAATAGCTTGTGTAGACAGAGCACACTGAACTGCAATGTGCCCGCACTATTTTGGCAATCGTGACCAGGAAAAATAATAGTAATATAAGGAATGGGGAGGGCGTTTAGTGTTACCTGCATGGGTTGGTGGTAAAAACAGAGAATGGCACTCTCTGTCTGAATTCCTCAGTGATGTAATCAGCCAGGGGAGGTCTAGAGAGATGCATTCCCATAACTTAAATAGAGCATTTCCAAAGGCAAACCAGATACTATTGCTTTCCTGACACTTAATAGCTTAGCACAAACAACACTTCCCTCTTATGCCCTGATGATAAAAGCTAACGTTGTGTGACATCAAACAACTGTAATCTCCTTCCCCTCACCCTTGAGAAGCTGCACTGCAAGCACCCTGACAAAAGAAGGCAGTAATTGGAAAGCTGTCAGAATCAAAGTCCTGCTGTTGCCTAATTGAGATAATGACTTTTCCCATTTCAAAGTTTGCTGTGACAAGAATTAGAAAGTTTCAAATCAGGCAACAAGACATTCAGGAAAAAGGGGGTGGAAAATAACCCCAAAAGGATCATGGTCCTATGCACTGAAAGTTAACATTTTCTATTCACCTTACATATTGCTTAGCCTGGTAGGACGTTCATTCAATGTTGCAAATGACGCACAATGCCAGTGCTATACTCACCCTGGAGCTGTTCGAATTGAGCTAAAGACGATTTACCTCAATGCAAAAAGATGTCTGTCTTAACAAGTGTTTCAGCCTTGTAATGAGACTTAAAATCTTATATTTTTCTCTCAAATAGAAAATATTAGCCTGTTTTAAGTTTTTGCTTTTTTGTAAGTGAAATTATCTTACCCCATTGGCATATCTTGAAATGAGTAAAACCATCTCACCCCACTGGCAATCCTTTTGTCTTATTTAGCAAAAAAGTAATAGAAATAAGACGTTAAGTCTGAATATAAGACTAAAATGCTTGTTAAGGTTGACTTATTTCTTGGTTTTTGCAGTGCTCCTGAAAACGGTTCCTTTTGACAGCACAATCGCATTTTCCATGACGGAGGTAAATGTATTAAATGTACTGCAGAAGCAGTGAGATCTGGCCTTTGAGGCACACTGGTGACCTCTGTACTCACCTGGGTAAGATTGTGCTGGGGCCAGGGTCTTCCGGGCCAGGAACGAACACAAAGCGGCTACTGCAGTGTTGTAAGAAAGACCGCTTCGTCAAAGGTGGTGAAAATCAAACCGCCTGCACGTGGCAAGCTCTCATTTAACGAGCAGATGATGAATAAATAAATATTGGGAAGCAAAGTGAGGACTGTGGAGAGCAGACTATTGTAATGCTTAAAATACAATTTTAATGATGATACCTGGCAACATTCAGTTGTGTTATGTATTCTTTTTAATGCTGTTCCCCCATTTTTTCCCCAATTTGGGAATGCCCAATTGTATACAGCAGAGCTCATGCTGAATTCTCTGCAGCCATTATGGGAGAGTGTAGACAAGCATGCACTCCCCTCTGAAGCACATGTTGCCAGCCAGCTGCTTCTTTTCATACTGGATATGAAGTTGTAGAAGAAACTTTGTACGTAGCTTTCGCAAGCAGACTGGAGGTGCTCGATCACCCAGCGGGGGTCGCTAGAGAGTGATGAGACTCAGATACCAGCCGAGTGAACCATCCCTAACCATATGTGACACCAATGCCAATTATGCATCGCCCCGCAAGCAATGTGTGTGCCTTGGTGTACACATTCATCAGCTCAAATGCGATGACCACACTCTTGACGGCTCACCTGCTATGGATACTGGGATGTTCGCATATCAGATCTGCTAGCACCTTCAGAGACTCTAAAGGGAGACATTTTTTAAATTTTTGTAGCATTGTACAAAACCTCCTGATTAATTAGTCAGTTACAATACAATTCCAGTAAAGCCAAGGCACACATTCAAGAGAATGAATGTGATTCCAGCATGGGGCCTGACCATCATCCACTGAGTCTCACCTTTGAGGGATTTGACCTGGTTTTTGCCATAAGGAGCAGAGGAGAAGTTCCCACAGAAGATGAAGCAGGTGGGAGGCATAGCCGAGTATCCTACAATAAGCAGAAAGGAGGGAGTCATATGTCAATGTCCAGCTCCTTTTCTCAGGGGAGACTGGAGCCAATGCATACTCCAAGTCACAGTCTCATAGGAATTCCCCCCAAAATCACCTCCTTTAACACTAGAACAGTCATGGCCCTGAATCTGGGAAGATGCACATTACTCATTTCTTTGCTCTGGCTTTCTTTTCCCTCTCAAAACAGCCCTGTGCTGTTTCCTGCACTAATGGTGCTATATAAATCCACTGTGCATAGTATTAAATTGTATGCAACAAAAGTTGCATTCAGTTCCAATTTAAACTTCCAAGTGCTGTAACAATTATAGCTGCATATTTCAGCAGCTGTCTGTCAAATCTCATCATTTCGTTTTATTTTGTAAAACTGCATCCTACCTTTTTAAAACCACCTTCTAACCCCAATATTTTATTTTTGAACTACTGGGTCGTAATTTTTATCTTGTTTAAGCAATACAATAACAATAGCAAAGCCCTGCCAGTTGGCTTCACAGCGGCACTAGAAAGAAAACCCAGACCAGTACACACTTATACACACGCATATACACACTTTATTATTCTTTTTCTTGGCAGATGCCATTACCCAGGGTCACATTCAAAGAAAGGCTAAATCACCATACCAGGCTTCTAGGCTGCACAACACCAAAATAAGTCTGTTACTGGCTAGGATAAGTTGGTACTTACAGCTAAAGAGTGAAATGGTGTGAAAGCATTAGATCACCTGAGAACATTGTGTGAATTTTCTCCAGAACCTCCACGCTGTCCAGCCACACATCTGAGACAAAGATGAACATGGCGTCCTCATTCTCCTCTTCCAGCTGCCTCAACTTTGATGAGGCCTTCACTGAAGTGGACGAGGGGCCACCAAAGAAGTTTATGTCCCCGTAGTAGGCCCTGAAAACAGCAAAGAGGCAGGCTCAACCAACCAACTTTTCATACGCCTCCACCAACACAACAGATAAATGGCCAAAACTTCATACAAAAATGCTAAAATAAGATTTTAATCTGTAATGCTAAGCTAATTTATAGTTTGATTAAGGTCAACTGCACTTCAACATTAGGTCACAGAAATGCCCTTGCAAAAGTGATGGAAGAGCAATGCCTCTTGAATCTCACGTTTGAGGCAGCTATCATCTGCAATTAAATGAATGTGCCTTTTCCATGAAAGGTGACTCCATTCACTCACCTATGCATGAAATAATAAAAGTGTAATCAAAGTGTTCCTGGCTTGGCTTATGTGCAATCACTGCAGCAAGGCCATTGTTCTACGTTTGGAGATAAACCGTATCGGAAGGGCTGGGTGGCACAATGGCTAGCTTCACCGAGTAGAGAACAGAGGTTCACATTACCCCAGATTGAGGAGCAGGAACTTTTAGTCTGCTGACCTGGTAGTGGAGGAGGGTTCGGTGGGAGGGAACCCAAAGGCATTGACGTGGAAGACGGAATCCTCATACCAGCCTGTCAAAGGGAGAGAGGAGGTTAATTTGCTATGCTATGCTGTGAGGAGGGTGATAGTGCATTACAACATCTTAACAACTTAACAGCTATTTTTTGCTCTTTCTAAAAATAGGGTTAACAACTGGTAACCTGAGAGACCATAGCTCCAGCCAGCCAGCACATGCCTTTTTAGTCTAAATGACCATGGCAGTCAAATATAACGACGCACATATACTAAGAATGTGTCTAAGATTTGCCGATAACTCTGTCCAAAAACTCTTGTTAAATGTGCTCATGCCCACAGATGAGATGTCCCTAATCAAGCCCTAGCCCCAACCCCATCCCTAACTACATATAAAGAGACTGGCTGAAACAATATCATAGCTGGGTACAAAAACCACTGGATGAGGTATGCAGATATTACAATTATGGACAGATATTACAATTCAGCTTTATACATCCTTCTTTACCTTCTGCCAGGACAAAGCAAGACTCTGTGTACAGACCGCTGTGGAACTGGTGAACAGGGGGTTAAGGAAAATCTAAACACATCTCTGAAGGGCCTTTTGGAGGAGCACCTTCCTGCAGGGTGCAAATATTAACATATGTAATCAGATGGTACGGGTGTTTGAGGAGGGGGCGGTTGCTTGCACTGCAGCGCCACCATGAGGGGACACGGTTCTATACATCGAACAGTGTATGGTTAAGTACGGTCCTTGTTGGGCAGCTTGCTGCTGGTTTAAATAAGGATATTGCTTTGGAGATGTTAAGTTGCACTGTGCCACTGGGGTCCTCCAAGTATAATTTTCCCTGAGGGAGGAAAAAAATCACAGCAAGAATAAATTACAAAAATGACCCATCCAATAAACTTTTCTGGCAAATTTACATGGCACTGCAATGTTATCTGTTTGGAATTCCATTAAGGTATCCCATCAGGTAAACATGTCAAAGCAGCTCACTGTCAATTGCTATCTGTGACAAGGAATAATGACAATTTTTTACAAGAATACTTTCTGGATATTTTACAAGATCAAGACTGCAAGATTTGAATAACAACCCAAGTCTAATGAGTGACACAGCAGCTCATTTAAAAAAGAAAAGAAAAAGGTCTCAGGTTTTCAAAATGGTATTACCCCCGCATATGCGAAAGTGTGCGGCCTCATGAGTGACAGTTGATATAGCACTATGTGGTGATATGGCTTGGCTCTTACCTCTTTAAGCTGCGTTACCATCCCCAGTACAATTACCTCCCTAACCTTTGCCGTGTTTCCCAGCAGAGCTTCCACTGTCTTCAACTGAAACCAACACCGTTTGCACAACAATTATCATGTGACCATGTTTTTTTCTCCGACAGCATCTGGAACTATGAAAGGTTCTCTAAAGCCAACAGAGGGCATTTTGAGTCCCACCTGAAATTTGTTCCGGCCTTCCTCGTGTGCTGATCCAATCACAGGAGGCGTGAAGAGCTCGTGTCTGTGCGTTCGCTATGGAAACCGGGGACATGACATCACTGAATATAGACTCCACAGCAGCAGCCATGTAATTGGCATGCTGAAGTCATTTTAAGGATGCGAGTTTCTCCTTTGGGAAAAGAGAATTAGGAGGTGGGAGGAGCAGGACATGATGGACAAGTAGAGGTGGGGTAGGAGGATGAATGTTGGAAGGGCAGAGTTGCTGGAGGGTGCTGACCTGCTGGAGGATGGTGTAGCGTTCCCTGAAGAGCTCTGCCTTGTCTCTGGCAGCACCACAGAGGCTCGGGGCGGGGTGACTGGTCATGGCAATTCTGAAAGGGAAAGACATCTTTCATCTGTATAATAGTGTAATCACACATTACATATTTGAGCAATATCCCCTAATGCAATCTCTTCAAATTCTAAGCCATCCACAGAGGAACAACTACAGAGCTCATGACTCTTAGGGGCCGCTATACAACTGCAAATAACGGGATTTTAAAAATGGAAAGCAGTCACTGTGGAACATGATTCAAAACAATCTTTCTCAAAAGGGTTTTATACATTTTTATATTACAGGGGTTGTGCAACAGTTGGGTTTGAAGGCCATATTCAGGTGAGAATCTGGCACATAATGCCCATGTCACAGTTTGCTCCTGAACAGACCAGGCCATAGTTAAGTTACAGCTAATCTGCACACACAGCAAGACGTCAACACATCAGGCCGCACGCTCCACAGACAGGGCACAACTGCATCAAATAAATACCCACTGCCCACAGGTTGTGTCTGTACTCACGGCACAAATTTCTTCCTCTCAGTGCTGTAAATATATCTTGGCACGTCAAACGCTCCAATAATGTTGAAGACATTGTCACTGAAAATAAGCAGCAATAAAATCAATTCACAAGGACTGAAATATGACAGCCAGGAGCCAGCACATAAAATGCAGGTAAATACAGAACAAGCGGAGTGCCTGTGGAAATCAGGGCACTGTTTATGACAGGGTGTTAACTCACATGGTTTCGTCGCATGACTGGCTGCACTCCTGAACAGCAATTTCCACCACTGACAGCTCAATCATACTACAGGACACTGTGGGCAGGAAGTGTGATTACTAGACTGAGGCAAGCACAACACCAAGATAATTAAATAAGATGCAATGCAGCACAGAACTGCAGAAAAACCCACTATGCACTACATTAAAATCAGAAGTGTATCTGCATCGAAGGTTTAGAGTATACAGTCAAGCCGGAAAGTCTGCACACCCCTTTCACCTTCTCCACATTTTATTACGTTACAGACTTATACTACAATAGATTGAGTTCATTTTTTGCCTCAAACATCTACACACAATAGCCAATAATGACGAAGTGAAAACAGGTTTTTAGAAAATATGCAATTTTATTTTACTGACAAAAATAGGTTATTTAGGGGTTACATATCTGTACACACCCTTAGCCTAATACTTGGTTGCTGCACCTTTGGCAGCGATTACAGCTTCAAGGCGTCTTGGGAAAGAAGCTACGAGCTTGGCACACTTGTTTCTGGACATTTTTGCCCATTCCTCTTGGCATATCCTTGCAAGCTCCGTCAGGTTGGATGGGGAGCGTCGGTACACAGCCATTTTCAGCTCTTTCCACAGATGTTCAATTGGATTCAGGTCTGGGTTCTGGCTGGGCCACTCAAGGACATGCACAGACTTTCTCCGAAGCCACTCCTTTGTTCTCTTGGCTGTGTGCTTCAGGTCGTTGTCATGTTGGAAAGTAAACCTTCACCCCAGTCTGAGGTCCAGAGCGCTCTGGAGCAGGTTTTCTTCAAGGATCTCGGTGTACTTAGCTGCATTCATCTTTCCCTCTATCAGGACTAGTCGCCCCGTTCCCGCTGCTGAAAAACATCCCCACATCATGATGCTGCCACCGCCATGCTTCACTGTAGGGATGGTATTAGCCAGGTGATGAGCGGTGCCTGGTTTCCTCCAGACGTGACGCTTGGTATTCAGGCCAAAAAGTTCAATTTTGGTTTCATCAAACCAGAGAATCTTGATTCTCATGGTTTGAGAGTCCTCTACGTGCCTTTTGGCAAACTCCAAGCGGGCTGTGATGTGCCTTTTACTAAGGAGGGGCTTCCGTCTGGCCACTCTACCATAAAGGCCTGATTGGTGGAGTGCTGCCTGGATGGTTGATGTTCTGAAAGGTTCTCCCATCTCCACAAGGATACGCTGGAGCTCTGTCAGAGTGACCCTCGGGTTCCTGCTCACCTCCCTGGCCAAGGCCCGTCTTCCCCGATTGCTCAGTTTGGCCGGGCGGCCAGGTCTAGGAAGATTCTTGGTGGTTCCAAACTTCTTCCATTTACGAATGGTGGCCACTGTGCTCTTCGGGACCTGTAAAGCTGCAGAGATTTTTCCGTACCCTTCTCCAGAACTATGCCTTGACACAATCCTGTTTCTGAGGTCTGCAGATAATTCCTTTGACCCCATGGCTTGGAGTCTGCACTGATATGCACTGTCAACTGTGGGACCTTATATAGGCAGGTGTTGGCAATCCCCAATCATGTCCAATCAATTGAATTTATTTAAGTTGTAGAAACATCTCAAGCAGTATCAGTGGAAACAAAATGCACCTCAGCTCACTTTTGGGTGTCATATCAAAGGGTGTGTACACTTGTGTACATATGATATTTTACATTTTGATTTTTAATAAATTAGCACAAATGTCTAAAAACCTGTTTTTACTTTGTCATTATGGGCTATTTCGTGTAGAATTTTGAGACAAAAAATGAACTCAATCTATTGTAGAATATGTCTGTAACGTAATAAAACGTGGAGAAGGTGAAAGGGGTGTGCAGACTTTCCGGCTTGACTGTATTTGTACTTTTCCCCCCAAACAAAATAACAGCAACCTAACCAGAAAAAATAGATAAAATGGCAGCTTTAACTTACAAGGCTGTTTCTCCACTGCATCCAGCACTTTCTCGATAGCATCATCCAGCTCAACTGCACTGACAGACTCCAATACCTCCACCAGATACCTGCTGGCTTCACTGCATGAAGAACACAATTACCATCCTGCGATTGCTTCAGCTGTTTCATTACAAAGTACAAAACATTGTGTATCCTCATACACATGTCAAATACGGTTCAGTTCTATCACACCACAACTATGAGTGCACCACAACTCCTGGCCTAGAACGATCCATTTGTACATAGTTACCAGTTAATGCATTGCCTATGTATCAGTGGTGTATCTCAGGGATGACTGAATTACATGAACTTGTGTTTATACTGCATGGAACTCCCAATCACATCATGTGTCATTAACTACAACAATCAGCCCGTTCAGATGACATTAGGATCAGTTGGCGTGAGTAACGTTACAGTGAAATCACTGATTATTTCAACCAATATAAAATCTGTAACGTTCGATAAGTGTAGACATAAACTGATCTTTATGTCATATGGGATCATGTGACAGCAATCATCGATGATGATACAGACGGACGCAGCATACAAAGACTAACGTGAGATAACGTTATATGTATATAAAACAGCTGCTAAGCGCCTCCGCTAACTTTTATAAAGTGTACGGATGCAAACAAAACTACTCCACTGTTGTTAGCTAATGCGAGTTAACTTATCGAGCTAGCAATATTGCTACATCTTGTGATTAAAAAGCTTCACTTGTAATTATTCACTTATTTGGCAATGTGTTAGGGAAACGCAGAACATACGGTCGAAGAATAAGTCCCCGCATTTTGAAGCCAGCAGACACTTTAGTCTTTACTTTCCGACTCTCCATCTTCAACAGTTCGCGCTAAATTTTGCAGTTGCACTTCCGCTTCAGCCACAACTTCTCCGGGATGACGTCGATCGGTAACTCGAAACGGATATAACAAGGAGACTAAGCTTCTTGAAGTGTATCCTCGTACAGATAAGAAGTTCTGCTTATGTACTTGCTTCTCGGGTAGTTTGGAAGTTCCTATTCTGTTAAATCCTAGTGAACATTTTTGTTGATAGTGACAAAACGTGAAGCATATTTCGTTTTGTATCTTGTTGCTAAAGACTATTTTTGTAAGAGGTTGCATGGTCTTAAAGCTAGTAGGCTGTCATAAAGTAGTTGTCAACATGGAATGTTTTACTTTCGTGATTTCCATGTATGGTACATGAACATAAGATTTTAGATTTCCCATCATGGTCTCTTCGACATTTCTGTCGCGGCGACTGTATTTGCATGCTGTCATAAAATTGGTTATTTTGAATAGGCGAGTACAAGCACAAAGCAAAGGCAAAATAATAAATTGTCATTCACCAGCAAGCATATGGGCAATTGTTTTCACGCTGTTATTGCAGTGATTGCACAAAAATGCAATTTTTGAATTAATTGCATTCATTTAAGGATGAAAACAACTCTGACGCCCTTCCGTTCGCGTCATGTTTGCATGTTACTAGATATCCTCTGCTGGAAACAACTTCATGGATATAGTCTGATAACGGTCTGTCAGTTCAGTTCATATTTTCAAATGGATTGGGCCATGGACTACACTGCAGGGGTTGTGGCCCGTGAACGAAGTGGCCACACGGCTGTATTGGAAGGAGGTTTTCTATACGTTTGGGGAGGTTATTTGGTAAGCAGAGGAGTCTCGCCAAAGCAAGATAAAATCGGACTGGTCTTGTTTAAATTCCAATCTCGTTCTCTCATATTTACACACTCAACACAATCTAACACAGTCGGGGCTTCTTTGTGTTGAGAATCAGTCGGAATGCAGTGTACTGCAGCACCATGGGCACACTTCTGCATAAATGTATGTTGTACGAAGTAGCTTTACGGTCAAAGGTCCAGAGCGGAAAGTTTTTTTTTTAGTAGTTCATAAACTCCACTATAGCAAGCCAAAGAAGAATTCAAAATCTGAATGTTCTGATCATTTTGGAGTGTTTAAACCACATAGGCTTTATATAGGTAACATTACATTTGTTCAATTTGGTTTGGATACATTTGTGAAAACATAAATACAGGCCTACATACGTCACCTACATGTGTGGGAAAAAAAATCCTTAAAAATGTAGTAATGTTTATATAGCCTACAGTTTTCTACCAGAATATTTCAGCAGCCAAGTAAATAGAGACTAAAGAAATGTTGCACAATTAAAGTGTTTCACATTTTGGTTGGGAGCACGGAAAATAATGTGCTATCATCCGGCTCGACTGTTTGTACATTGTTGTACATTCGCTTAATAATCTGTTACCATATTTTGTTCAATTGTTGCTTGTAGTCAATTGCTGATGACGAAGTTTTCCTGCCCAATGATGAAATCTGGCTCTACGACATAGAGAGTGGTGTATGGTAAGAGTTACCATGGATTTGTATTTCTAACACTAATTATTGTCATTGTATTATTTGAACAAATGTGTATTATATAAAAAGGAAATATTTTTATTGTCGTATTATAGAGATTTAAGAAGAACTCACAAATTAAATGTTCGTATACTTCTAAATTGGAACTTATAAAAATAGTATAACAAATCCCATTATAAATGGATATACCCCATATGCAAAAGGTCTGTTAAAATACTATAAAAATCACATATGCCATATTCAAAACTTAACAAGAATTAATGTTTAAAATCCAGTCTTTTCAGTGTGGTTTTTATTATGAAGATATGAATTCTGCTCACATACTGCTTATATTGTTTATGAGCCAATGACTAGATTCCATCAAGACTATACTGAAACTATGTATGTTTAGTGGTTAGGGAGCCAGCATTAATACAGGCCATGAACTGGCACCTAATTTCCATGTGTGACTTTGTTAGGGAGACTCATGTGATGCGAGGGGAAGTCCCTCCCCCCATGTCTGGGATGTGTGGCAGCTCTCTGGACGGAGAGATGTACATCTTTGGAGGCTGCGATGATGATGGCCACACCAATCAGGTCAATGCTCCAAACAGCGGTATTATTAAGCATGTCACATAGACTCATTTGTATTCACTTCCTGTGACACTGTGCCAGCTTTGCCCAAGTGAAATTTCACTTCCTTTGTAGCTATACCATGTGAACCTCTTAGACGGGGAATACACCTGGAGAAAAGTGATGAACAGCAGCGGAGCTCCACCCACCCCACGAGATAAGCTGTCCTGCTGGGTGTACAAAAACAGGTAGGAGCACGGCTATGTGAGCCTTTTAGATCACTGTTAGGTACACCTTTTAATGCTAAGCATGACCATATATCAATAGACTTGTGGCAGTCTCTCAGCTCAAAAAAAAAATGCACCTCATTAAAAAAAGGTTGCAATCACGCAGGACATTGTTAAGACCACCTAACGAATCATAAACCATTTTTATTAGCTGTGGAGATACAAGACAACAAATGAATATGGATTTTGGAGAGCTTTTTATTCACATCAGAAATGCTCAAAAATAACTGAGAAGGATCAAGCCAAGCGTAATGATATCATACTTAATATTAGCAAGCCAACTGTTGTGGTTAGCAGAGACAGTGGCTGTATTGTAGAAGCAGAGGAGTTGCACAAGTTTATTGTGAATCGCCCAACAGAATTCCCTGCAGTCCTTCTACCTGGGCTCCACTGCCCAGTGCCATTTCCTTACCCACAAAGCATTTGAACTGAATTGCTTAATTAAACCTATTATTTTGCCTGACAGTTAACCCATGATGTGGTGGGTCTTTATTATTTATTAATTTAAATGTTGTTTATTCATTGGTTTACACACACACACACACACACACACACACACACACACACACACACACACACACACACACACACACACACACACACACACACACACACACACACACACACACATATTAGCAATATAGTTGCAAGGGCTGTAATTTGGTTGCGACGAATCCTCAGTCACTCCACAATAGCTCAAGTATATTTTTTCAGTAAAAAATATTTAAATGTCTTGTTCAGAACCGTATTTTTTTTTCCCTCATTGATTTTATTTCAAGGGGAGTTGTAAAGTAACACCTCAATGATTGAATGCCATTGGATCCATCGAATAATACCTCCCATGGAGACAGAGACAGATGCTGTAGAGATGGGATAAATGTGCCATGATGTCTTGTTATAATATTGTGCCTTAAGGTTGCTTTTTGATTAACAGTGACCATAATGGCTATTGGCAGTATATGCATTTTGTGTATAAGTATAAGACTTGCATAAGTAGATTACATACTGTAAGTAGTCTAGTGAGTAGGTCAAGGATCCATTCATCCTGTTATTAAGAAAAGCTAAGCCGAACAGCAGAATAGAGGCCACTTTGTTTAAATAAAAATACAGTCATTTCTCATTCGTCTCCATTTTCCACATATACTGTTTATCACATCGTATTTCTAGCTGTATCTATCAATGTGTTGGTGCATCGATTTGCTATTTGTTTAAAGCCTGGATTGTTTACAGCCTATGAAAAATAATTTATGCTTCCAGTCTCTCTCTCTGTCCCCTGGAGAAACTGCCGGCAAAGTGGAAAAATATACTCTAGCGCACTGCAGCAAGCATGACCAACTCACTGAGTGAAGGATGATGTGTTTTTGCTGTCCTTAGGGATTCAATTAATCAAAGTATTACAAGTGTACCTAAAGCATATACTCTAGTGAAGAAAGCAGCAGGTGATTGATTGAAGCAGGTAGAAATAAAAAGAAAAAAATTGGATATTAGAATAAGAATAATATTGTGCTATGCAGATAAATCAAGTAGATGCACAATTTATGATAGAGCGACACTTCTTACTTCATTTTTGTTTTTGGTGGCATGGATGTGTACTCTGTGATGCCATTGTCATTTTGTAGGCTCATCTACTTTGGTGGGTACGGTCACAAGCGCCTCATACAGCTGGACAGTACCAAGACGTTCGTCGTGGATGAGGCATTATGGGTAATGATCCAATGTTTGTGCTTATTTTACAATGTGGAGATGGTAGCTGCAGGTTTGAATGAACTGAATTGTAATGCAGTAATGGTAATACTTGTGTGAATATGTTCTCAGGTAGAAGAGGTCTTTTGGGGGTGGAACAATGAAGTCCATGTATTTAACCCAAGCACAGCCTCCTGGAGTGAACCTCACACTCACGTAAGGGCCTTTATTCATGGCTGAAGATTTTAGGATTTTAAATCGTTTCCGTAGACCCTTACAGATGTAAAAAGTGTGCAAAAATAAACATCACCAGTTAATCAAAAACCTATACGTTAGCAAATTACCCCCAAACATTGACATAAGAAAGAACTCACACCAAGACGCAAGCTGCCAGCAGAAAGATTCAAATGCTGGGCTTTTGCCAGACAGTCCGTGAAGGGTTAGCTCTCTCTAACAAGTGAGCCTTGTTCATTCTATTGACAGGGTCTTGCCCCAGCACCCAGGGCTGCCCACGCAGGTGCTACACTGGGCAGTAGAGGGTACGTGTGTGGGGGCAGAGTGATGGTGAGTACCAGTGCTTTTGCTGGATCTTGCTCCATATTGTTCCATGTTAGCACTGCTCCACTTCAGCAGTGCCTACAGGGTCAGGTCTTAATTGTGTCAGAAAAAATAGTTCATGCTTGGGGCCACTGTGTGTAATGTGCGCACAGTTACATCAAGCCTGAGTTCTGGTCCTGTAACTGTAAATCGGGGAGTTTGGTGGACTGTGGGGTGAGGCCACTGCTGTGGTTTCTCTCATCAGGAGGCCAGGATGAGTGATGTTCACTGTCTGGACCTGGAATCTTGGACATGGACTGAAATGTAAGCATCTCTCAATACCATCAATTGTTAAAGAGGAGTATGGGGGGAAATTGATGACCCCGTTTGCAATTTAGATTTTATACTGTATATAATAATAACAACCGATATTTAAATTATATATTAATATATTATTATATATAAAACTAATTTTATTTCATATCTAGGGTCCATAGAAATTCCTGACTATGTTATTGAAAGGCATGCTTCCATTGTTTTACCCATTATCTTCAAAGAATCACCTTAGAAAGTATTATATAAATGCCCCAAGATATGATCAATTTTACCATTTAGGATTAATTAGAAAGAGCTATTCAGCAATATTATGATGCATTTTAAGGAAAATGTCAACAGTGATGCATGGACATGCCAACAATATCTATTAGAGACAGAGTACAACAATATCTGGTTCACTGCAAACCAGTGGATAGCATTTGTTTTGTGAAACATACATTTATCATAAAACTGCAGCCAAAAATATACTTACATTTAAAATCTCAAAACCTCAAAAATAAAAACTGGAGTTTGACAGAAGCTTGGGGGCATCTTCTGTCAAAAAATAATCAGAGAACAGGACTCGCTGCCATTACTTGCTAAATATCTTGATATGTTTTAAAATCATGCATATTTGTTGTTAATCTGAGCTGGTGGTTCAGATTATTCTTTTATTTGAGTGATGTGCTCAGCCGTGATGAGCGTTGCTTGGTCATGTGATGGGGCGTGGCCTGGGCAAGGTAAACCAATCACAATCGGTGCACAAGTCCCATCAAAAGCATTGAGGTTCAAGACACCAAACAGTATTGAAAAATTTCCACCAAACACTTCATGTGACCAATTTGTAAAATTAGATTTTACAACAAGGTTGGTGAGTACAATAGTTGAGGTGGCCCACGTTGAAAGGCATTATGACTGTGTCCCCTCAGGATGCAAGCCCTTCAGAGTCAAATGTTTAGAACCCACATTAGAGCTCAGAACTTTCTTCCCATGTAGCGTGTAACAAGGGTCTTTATTTTGCCCATTTTCTCTGATTATGTTCTTTCTAGTATCCCCATGTCTCCAATACCTATGGGGCGCTCATGGCACACGCTCACTGCAATTTCGGACAGCACCTTATTTTTATTTGGTGGATTGAGCGTTGACTGTGCTCCACTGAGTAAGTCACCCTCTCTCCCAGCATGCCTCTCAGAAGCCTTTGCCCCTAGTATACGTGTGTTGCTTCATAAATATTGTATAAACCAAGGTGTTTGTCATCACAAAACACCCATATAATTATCTCTGCAGGTGATGGCTGGATATTCGATGTCCAGACAAAGTTGTGGAGAGAGTTGGCGTACCCACACAAGAACAAGCCAAGGTACATGTCCCCTGCCTGGGGATCAGGATATAATATGTTCAGAGAACTTCAGACTGTTCTGCCCATGAATAAAACTGACCGTGTGTTCAGTAAACTGAGTATTCCTTAATCCCTGCCTTATCGCTGAACGTCCTGTTCTCATCATTATTTATTCTTATTTTCTTATTCACGAGAAGCTTCTTTGGCTGTTTGGGTACCTATGAGCTGCCATTACCGGATGTGTCAGTTACGCAGTCCTTTGGTGAACTAGCTGCATGCGTTTTGGAATAATCTAAAAACTGAGTATGCATTGGCCAGTTTTTTTTAAAAGATGAAAATATGCATTTGAGCAAATGTGCTTGGGAAGATTCATGGCTGAGCTCATGATATCATAAAAATGACAATCAGTATTCGTTTACTTTTGCCTGTGTTTTGCATCACTATGCATAATTTATTGCCTTTTTTCATTATTGCCATTTTTTACCACTTTGTTCAGAAAATCTAAAAACTATTCATTTAGGAAGTGCTTTAACTTAGTTTGTGAATATGCTTATGGTATTATACCCCTCCTTCACGTATGATAGCCAACAATCTCTATACTCTCTGCTCTCAGGTTGTGGCACACAGCAAGTCTAGGGAAGGACTCTGATGTCATTGTGTTTGGGGGAAGTCGCGACTACATCCTTTGGGTTGATAAAGTATGTACTTCCCCAGGTCCTGTTTTTTTTTTTTTTAGAAAGATGAGGAATGGCCAGGTTCATGCCTCGCTTGTTAACTCTACTTTGTTATCTCACATAATTAGTCTACATTAATTATAATATGAACTATTACAGAGATGTCTGCATAGTGTTATTCACATTGAAGATGGTGGGTTTTTGGAGGTAAGATTTAGAGCAGGGATACTCAAATCTGGCCAGTAGTACTGCTGGTGTTCATTCCTCCCCTCTATTCATGGACTGATTTAAACCTGATGCATCAGGTGAGTGTAATCTCTGGCCAATCAGTGATATTATTGGACTATGGACTCCGGCAGAAGAATAAATCAGGAGTACTACTGGCCATGAAGTCCAGATTTGAGTATCCCTGATTTTGAGAATAAAGCTTGTGTACTGATGGACTTCTGACACCACCAGAGGGCGCTTAATTAAACAAACACTGATGAGAACTTTTTGCTTCTCTAGGGTCACTGCAACGAAGCCCTTGTTTTCCAGACCCAACCATACAGCCTCATCAGGTACAGTATTCTTATTCTAATCACTGTAAACAATATTTGTCATTTAGGATGCAGCTGAATTATTCCAATGTAAATACCCTCAAATGAAAGCTGACAGTCTCCACTTTAGCCTCATATTCGTTGCTTTATTCAAATCCAATGTTCTGGACGCATGGGTGGACAACTCCAGTCCTAGGGGGCCGGTGTGTATGCAGCTTTTTGCTGCCAGCAGTTACCCTGGCTCAATAAGCTAATTAGTGACATACACCAATATCGATTTACTCGTAAATTAGACCAGGATAAAAAGCAACAATACATGCATACAGGCACAGGAACGTTCATCAGCTTCTGTTCATATCACGGATTGTAGCTAAAATATCAGATTATGTAAATGATTGGGCTAATTAAATAATTGGTAACTGGTGGAAGCAAAAACCTGCATACACCAGCCCCCCAGGAGTGGAGTTGCCCACCCCTGTGTCTGGAGTATAGAGCTAAAACAACAAAAATTGTGTTCGGGGCAGAGTAGGGAAGCATTGTGCCTGCTCGATTGTCAGAGCCAATGAAATTTTTAAAAAATCTACAGCCATACCCCTCTGAATGCATTTTCTTCACCTGCATACTGATACTTATTGAGATCTGGAAAGGGGTGAGATTATTGGTGATTTAATTTATAGTGCAGCCCACTTAGCATATCAGTCATGAAAATATATGGGGTACAATCTTTCCTATTCAAAAGCTAGTAAAGTAATCCATATGTAATAATAAAGCGTTTAAAAACATGAAATATTTATAGAATGTACAATGTATTAATGATTTTAATTTTCAGCTTAATAAATAAGATAATTACAAGCATTTTATATAGTCATGCATAGCCTATCCAATATCTAGCAACCTTATGCAAATGTTTTTGTAAACAAGTGTATGGACTAAGACCTTCACAGACACCTGCCTGACAGGTTTAGATCACATGTTAAGCGAGTTGACTGGTTAGATCACAAGTTAAGTGAGCTGATGACCATGCCCCTAGCATGTGAATGAGCTCTGGCCACCATCACAGATCTCACCACAGGTTCATTACTCTTATAAAATAAAGCCAAAGCCTTGGTAAGTATTTGGTGTATTAGACGTATTTATGCATTCCTCAGCATTCCTATCTTGAAGCCCTTGAACCTTTGTCAAGGTTGACAAGACCGGCTACACAAAATTACTGTTGGGCCCACATAATGTGAAACAGATGCCTCTTGCTTCAAGTTAATTTTCATGAAATTTCATGAAATTTAAATACTTGCTTAGACTTTGCCCAACCTTCCAATAATGCCTGGCTTGAAAACACATAGAGGCTGTTGCAGCGATAATCACATGATACTAATGTGTTTTATTCTTGCAGGTTATGTGAGGATTGCATAGGGAGGAACCCCAGGGTGTTGTTGGACCGGTTGTTGTGGTTACCACGAAGGATAAGGCAAGCAATACTAAAGAGGATTTCTTTTTTCAAGCCAACTGAAAAATCTCAGGCAATAAGCCATGCTACATAACAGCATATGTACGAGCTAGCAAAGATTGATAATTCTATGGCATATGATTATATCACTGGGCTGGCGTTAGGTAGGCCTATGCATTGCAATTAGACATGTTTAAGGTGACCTGCTGAGTTTCTTAAATTGGGCATAGTACACTGTAGTTGTGTCACTGAAGACCCGTGTTTTTACCGTTTAAAACAATCTTTTCATGTTTGCTTATATATTAAATGTAAAAACAAAAAGATATGTATTTTACAAATACAAATGAAATAAAACCCAAATGTTATCCTGATTGTTCTTGTACGTAGTTGCTTTAACAATAATTTAGTTTTTTGCATTCAGCTGACACCTGCTCACAAAAAGCAACTTCTAGCGAACTCATAAGCCATTGGCCGTGACCGAATATGATCCCTTCACCCCTTTGAGGGTGCATATTTGAGTCAACTTCGTCAAAAAGCTTTTGAGTGGGTGACCTTTTCTCACAAATGGAGGCACTTAAAATCCCAGGATGAAACCCTTAATCTACGGTGGCTCTGAAGTGCAAAACACAGCATTCAGCTGACACCTGCTCACAAAAAGCAACTTCTAGCGAACTCATAAGCCATTGGCCGTGACCGAATATGATCCCTTCACCCCTTTGAGGGTGCATATTTGAGTCAACTTCGTCAAAAAGCTTTTGAGTGGGTGACCTTTTCTCACAAATGGGGGCACTTAAAATCCCAGGATGAAACCCTTAATCTACGGTGGCTCTGAAGTGCAAAACACACAAAAAAAACGAACAACGCAAAAACAAATACTTTCGGCTCTGAAGTGCAGATAGAGCCGCTGAAGTGCAAAAACAAGAAGAAAACACAAAAACATGCAGCTCTGAAGTGCAATACGCAAACACACAAAAAGAAAAAACACAAAAACATGCAGCTCTGAAGTGCAATACGCAAACACACAAAAAGAAAAAACACAAACAAAAGCGTGCAGCTCTGAAGTGCAACATGCAAACATACAAAAACAAAAACTTACTGCTTTGAAGTGCAAATCAGTGAAATCAAAAGCGCGAGTGCCTCTGAAGTGCAAGACCATTCGTAAAGAGGATTTTTTTTTTAAACGTTAAAAAAAACAGACACATAGGCTGTGACCTAATATGATCCCTTCACATATTTGATTCAACCATAGGGATTCAACTTCATCCAAAAGTTTTTGAGAGGGCGACTTTTTCTCACAAATGGGGGCACTTAAAATCCCAGAGTAAAACCCTTATTTCGGGGTTTTGTTGAGGGGATTCAGGAGCACACTCATACGACAATTTTGGGAAGCAGGCCTAAAACCTAGAACTTGTAGTAGCTTACAAGAACGGGACATATTACAAACTACTCTTTATGTTTGTTCATTCCATCTTCAAGATCTACACTTTGTAACCACTGTTACGTCCCAAAGTTTGCCGGAATTATAATAACCCGGTGAACACACTAATGGACAATAACACACAAAAGACACTAACCAGAAAGAGCAAACGTCAAATTACAATACCAAAAAATAGTTTATTACACAGAAGATATAAGATGAGACAAAACGCACAATACATTATCACACTTAGGCCACAGGATGGACAGAACAGTAGGCAGTCTAGAGCTATGGTAGACTAACCTGAAACAATGCTACTTTATACCGAGAGGTAGGTAAAAGTGAGTCTTCTGGAAATTCTAAGCTGAGTCTAGTTAAAAAGGAAGAAAGAGAAAAGAACTGTCTGTCCACCTGCAACTTGTCTGTTCACACAGACTAGTGACAAAACACGGCAGCAAATGAATGATGCAGAAAACGAGCCAGCGAGAGAAAATGGGAGAATCTGCACAGCGATTCGGCTTTTATTCATTTGGCCGTTGTCGCCGCTGACGCACCTACAGAAAATACAAGCATGCAGACTCCACAAAACAACGGCGCGTAACACCATTGTGATTGTCATATGTAAACTGATTGATATTCTCAATAAAAATATAAAAATACAAAAAATATTATGAACTACTTCCTCACTAGTTTGGAAATTTGCAGGATTTCTTTCGCACACTGCTTGCAAAATGAGCGGACAGGGCACATATTAGACAGGGGTCTGAGGACAGGGTGCAGGGAACAGGGATTATAATATTGCACTTCATAGGCGCTCGCGTTTACTTATGCTTGTGATTTCACTGATTTGCACTACAACGCTGCAAGTTTTTGTTTTTGCGTTTTTTCTTTTTGTATGTTTGCGTGTTGCACTTCAGAGGTGCAAGTTTTTTGTTTTTGTGTTTTCTTCTTGTTTTTGTGTTTTGCACTTCAGTGGCTCTATCTGCACTTCAGAGCCGAAATAATTTGTTTTTGCGTTTTTCGTTTTGTTTTTGTGTTTGCCACTTCAGAGCCACCGTAATAATCTACACTTTGTAACCATTGTCATATGTTAAAAAAATATTACAAACTACTTTCTCACTAGTTTGGAAAGAGTTTTGCAGGATTTCTTTCGCACACTGCTTGCAAAGTGAGTGGAGAGGGCACATGGTAGACAGGGGTCTCAGTGGACAGGGATTATATTCGTTCATAGCCATTGTCTGCTCACTTGATTGCCATAGCAACAGTACAGACCTATGCCACAGACTCTTGTTACTATGGTTTCGCAAACAGACAGCTCTACTTTGAAGTGAAAGTGGCGCAGGTAATTGTCGTCACCATAAAACATATTCTTATTCTGTTATATTCTAAGACATAGCTTTTTAACATTAAACGTAAAGGTTTTCCAAAAAATGAAATTAGTAACAGTTTAGCTGGCTTCAGCAACGTTATATTTCACGAAAGAATATTGTCATTTGAGATTGGAAAGTTTGAAAGACAAACTTAATTTTTGCGGGTATTTTAGTAAATGAACTAACGTTAGCTATCGTTACGTTAGTAAGTCTTGGTCAGCTGCTAGACGCCATTCAGAATGGATAACGTAATGGGTTCAAAACTTGAGGAGCTGAATTTAAATCCTGAAGAAATTAATCGCTTCAGCAAAGCTTTTAAAGATGAGAAATTCAGAGAAATGTTGAGAGACTACGCCGAGGAAATATCAAACCCGGAGAACAAGAAAAAGTATGAGGAAGAAATCGCATTAATGGAACAGGAACGAGGCATGGATATCAAATTCGTCCACCCTAAACCAGAACGGGTATTGAAGACAAGTTTGAACGGTAAACAAAAGTGCTTTATCAACATTTGCAGCAATGACTTGATAGACAAACCCGAATGCAAAGCTGAGAGGGGGGTCGATGGCAGAGTTGGACAGCAATGGTCACTGCCCTACAGTTTGACACCAGGAAGACCGGACATGGACCCGAAAGGTATCAAATATATGATATATGATGTTATTTTTAATCCAGACGCGCTTTACATAGCTGGGAAAAATGATAGGTTTATGAAACTGATTGAAAGCACCGCACTCCAGGGAGTCCGAGATCAGTTTAAAGTTAAACTAGACGAAAAGAACTTCAAGGTATTGAAAATTAAATACAAAGGAGTACCAAACGCAACTGTCATTCGTAAACCGCTGCTTGGTCATCCCGATAAAGAAAAACACGCAGAACCAAACGACCCCCTCAGTTTCCCGTACCCTTACGACGACAGCCAGAGTAAGTCGCACAAGGCTCAGGAGGGCCCCAGACCTAAAAACTGTGAGCAGAACCAGACCAAAGTGGCCCAAATTCAAGCTGACCTCGATAATACAACAAAGCCAACTGAACCACACTACACTGTGAAGTACAGGTCATATGTTGATTTGCAAGACTACAGGTGTTCCAGAGATTCTGCACCAGACCCACGCCCCAAAGAGATTATCATCACCATTGATCTGCCTCTGCTAAAATCTGCTGAGAAAGCTGATCTGAACGTGACTGAGAAATTTATCGTTTTGGAGTCCCTGAAACCATCTTACAGGCTGGAGCTGCCATTAGCTTACCCCGTGGATGAAAATAAAGGTGGGGCCAAGTTCAATAAAATCAAGAAGCAACTGACTATCACTTTGCCTGTTTTGCCACTAAAGAATCCACTGAATATTGAGGCTAACAGTCAGCATCTTGCCAGTGATGTGGTTAGTGGAGAGCACAGCAGCGATTACATAACTCAGTCAGAAGATATTGGAGGAGGTCACGAACCTGCATCTGAACTTTCAGAACTACCCATTTGCCATCAGCTGGACATTTCAGCGGCAGCCTCAAACGCTCAGCCAGCTGGTCCTGAGAAGAAGCAACCAGCTATCTCCTTTGAAAACAACAGCGATGGGTTTGAACTGACAGAAGGTGCTATTGAGGAGGCCGAAGAATACCTCAGTTGTTTCAGTAGCGGTGAATCAGACTGTCATACCGATACTTCAAAGCCCAGAGACCTCCATTGCAAAGAAGCACTCCCCGGTGTGAAACAAGCCAAAGTAGCAGCGGACTGTGAGGAGAATTTCAATGAAGAGGTAAATCATTTCACAAACGCCTGCCGTGAAGGTTCTGTTCACGGCCTTTGGAAGGCTGCCCATTATGAACCTGATTGCTATGCCGTAGTTTCCATTGAATGGAAGGTAATATACAAGACAGTGACATATCCAGCTTTAATAGAACTCACTGTCAGAGAGTATAAAGTCACACTCAAACCGGAATAAGTACATGAGACTACCTACTATGGGCAGTTTAGTTCCCGACCACATGTAGTTTGGAAAACCAAAAAGACTGTTGATTATCCTTTGGCTTATATCATATTGAATATTTCAGAATTGAAACACCACCAAAATGTGTTTCTGCTTTGTTCAAGTATGCAAGACCACATGTGAGGTAAGAATGCACTGGTCTGATGCACATTTATGTGAGAGGAGGATGTACACTGAAACTGAAATTAGTGCTCTCTCAGCAGCTGACTGGAAAGGATGTATGCAGGCCTGCAGAAAGGAAGCAGTTGTTGTGAAAAAAGCATAGTAGCATCTTTACCTCATTAGGGCCACAAACATGTCAAAATAGGGCAATAATGTCACAATTGTCATGCAAGGAGAATTTATTGTGAAACAACTAAATTCTCAATATCATTAATGTGTCATTGTTTGCCTTTTATTAACCCTCCATCCAGGGCATGAAATTAACTTTTTCACCCACTGGCCAGAGTGACTTCTGGATTCTGAAACCAGCAGCCATTTTCAATATTTTACCAGCCACATTACCTTTTACAATCTTATCAGCCACAATCAAAATTTTACCAGCTGGTGGTGGCAGGTGTTAATTCACACCTTGCCTCCCTCCAAATAAATGTAAACTGTAAATGTGGAACTTGAATACTTCAGTACTCACTTCACATATCAAGGTCTTTTGAAGAAGCATTATTGCTTTTAAAAATAATTAATAAGGTATCAAGTCTACACTCCATTTGTCCATACTCAAAGGTTGTACACATACTGCGACTTTCTTTAACATAATGTATAGTTTGTCATTTCCAGATTAGAGTAGGTTCTCGGCATACATTTTGAGTTGTGTTAAATGAGCAACTGGCCAATGGTTTAATTCAGTTTGGCCTATTGTTCTGAAAGGCAATTTGAAATACTATACAGTGGCATTTTAGGCCTTTAATGAAGTCATTTGAGTCAATGCCAGGTGAAGATTCGTATGTCATCAGTTCCTAATTTATTCTGAAAGGAAGAGCTGAAGAGTATTACAAGCTTGATCTCCAGCCAAAGAGAAGGGACTGATATAGTATGCAATCTTTCAAGCCTGAGCTATGGGAAAATCAATGCTGCCTGAAATTAACAGCTGTCAGCTGTGTTTTGAAAAATGTGTTTGGTGGCACCACATTGAAAAGTCCTTCAGATTTGAAAATAACTGTGTTTTTCCATCTCCTATCCAAACGGACTTATCTGGTGTGGATCATGGAAAATGCAATATAACAGTGTGCCTGTAATTTATTTTGACAAATCAGTGTGACTGAATGTGTTGTCCTGGGGGCTTATGAAAGCTGGTTAGATGTATGCGTGTTGCCATAATGAAAACATTTTTGCATTCTGCCACCGTCAGTAACTCTACCCCACAATGCTAAGACTGATTCACTAAGACCTTTAGCGTGCACAAAATCTTTCAGCATACGCAAAATGAATAACACGACCAATGATTGGTGCTAAGCAAATACCATTACAAATCATTGGTCATGTTGTGCGTATGCTAAAAGGTTTTGCACATGCTACAGGTCTTTTAAATAAATCCCTTAATATTTAATAGATCAAAGACCAGCGGCAGTTTTCCTCAGGACATTAGCATAAGGAAAGAACACATCTGGCTGGCCTTAAAAGAAGTACTGTATTCATTTCAGTGCCCTTAATAAAGGACAGATTAATTTAAGTCATTCCAGGAAACAGATCTATTAAAAGTATTCGTACTCAAAGCAAAACTTACTTATGATGAGTGGCGTGTGTGGCATATTTGTAAAGCTTTCCCCCGTGACACAGAACAACAATTCCCTCAGTATCTGAGGTAGAATATCACATTGTAGCAAGAATATTTCAAAGTTCATAATCTTGATATAACATTATATACTGGCCCCTGACTAAGCTCAACCCGAATTATGAAAACAGGAGGTAGTAATTAAATTCCTCCGATTTCTCAACCACAGTATATTGCCCCTTTTTGTTTTTAATTATTTGTGCTTGGAAGAATACAGAAAGCTTTTGACCAAGTGGCTCACTGGGAACTAAATGTTTCCCTGGAATTGAATGCTTTAGTACACTGTAATATCGGCAAGAAGAGAATGTACAGTATCCACACATAACTCATTTGAACACTATAACCTCAGTTTTCATCCATGTTATGATAGCGTTCAGATTCATCTGGTGATCTGGAAAGGCAACATGATGATCAGACTTTAACAGCCCTCGCCGTTCTTCACCGTGCATCCCGATTGTGTTTTATAGCCTCCTCCTGCCCCTCACCCCAAGAAGATTGACTGTTTTAATAACTTTTCTTGCAGGAGGAAGCCGACATCTCTCATCAATCTCCGGATAATGTAGAGGATGAACAATCAAAAGCCGCATCTGCTGCCCCACCCAATCTGGGCTCTGGTGTCCAAACTGGGACCTGCTCCCATGGGGCTGAGTACAAAGGTCCATATTGTGAGCTTGGGCCAGAGCCCCGTTCAGTGCCATGGTCAGCATCAGCCAAGGAGCAGGGATCCCAGTGCTCTCTGCCCCTGGGTGATGTCACCGGAGAACAAGGGGTCCAAGTACCGAGTGAGATCAGACAAAGCCAGCCCGGCCCATCTAGAGGGTTGAGCCCTGCAGCAAAAGGTAGAGATCGTACAGAGACGGATAAATTCAGTGCAGCTGCGGGAGAGGCAGAGAAGGCGAGGGCCGAGCTGGATGAGGACGATCTTCCCTTTGACAGTAAGGCCCTTCCGGTTGTTCTGACAGAGATCAACGGTGATGATTTAAGAGCCGGGGTCATTAGTGACCACACCACCTCCGCTGCCTTCTCCTTCCAGAACTCCCTGTTGTATGAGCTGGACTGACACTTCTCGTCTTAAGCTCCTGTGGAGATGCTACGTTTGTGTAGCCCTATTTGCAACAGTGGTTTGCTAATGATCACGTTTTGATTTTGATTCCAAAAATTACTTTACACAGGTAGTAGTCAGATGTATGTCAGTATTGAGGGCAATGACTCATGTAAAGCAATCTCAACATATCAGATTTCAAAACATGTGAGAGAATAATATTTAGGATTAGTTTTTACCATAAGTTTTATGCTAAAAGGCACAGAATATTTGGAATTATAAAACAAAAATAGGTTTGCCATTTCTCAGCTCAGTTCCTTTTTTTTCTTTGGATGTTAAGACATTTGCATTCCTCTGAGTGCTGCTTCCCTGTTCAAGGTGCATTCAATTTGCGAATTTGGAATTTCAGTTTGTGCTCTGTCATTCTGGGATGCTAGTTTTGTAACTGCAGCTTGTTCCAAGGGCTAGGTCCCACAAGAGCATCAATCTCAGAGAACAGTATGCAGACAGATCAGCACTGGCCCTGAAGACAACCTTATAGTCTCTGTCAGGCAATGTGTTATGCGTAAGTACATTTACTTCTTTGTTTTAAACAGAAAAAAAAAAAGCTTGTGCATTAAGGAAGTTTTTCCCTCTGCAGTGTTTGGAGGAGTCTCCGCCCCCCATTCGCTCACTGTTCTGAAGCACAGGAGTGCAAATTTCATTGGCTTTCAGCATAGGTTTGAATGCACAACGCATTGTGTGTGGCTGACGTTTACTGCAACAATAAAAACACACTGTTCAATTAGCTTGTTATTAGCTCATGTTTTACCAGGGACGAGTTCTCGTTAGGTCTACTTCTTCTGGAACACAAAGTCAAAAAGCCACATTGTTCTTAAGTAACTTGCCTACATCTTTAGCAGGCTTATTTATCTGGATGCATTTCTTGTGGTAAAGGAGGACGCTGGAGCTAAAATGAATTAAAACAGAAGATCCGTAAATGGGACAAGGCTTCCTCTAGGACCACGCCTGATGTCAGAAAATCTATGCAGCATTAATACAATTGAATTAATTATACATGCACAGTGGATAGCCAAAACCCAGTAATTCAGATGATTAAGGTACCCTGACAAGCACGTCTGTATTTTGTTTAATACAAAAATTGGTTCCCTGTCAGACTTAGTAGGCAGGGTAATTTCATCTTTTCCAGGGCCACTTTCCATTTATTATTTAGTCATCTGTAATCTGATCATGGAAAATAATTTCACACTTTCACACTTAAAAATACTTGCATTTTTTCATGCATTCTTTTCATTTAACCTAAATACTTGTGGTCTTGGCAAATAGGTGTTGTCAGAGTCATCTGTCTGGCATGGTTCAGCTTATACCACACAGGTGTCAACAACATGAACATGCAATGCTATTGGGAAGAGGTAGAACAGTAAAATTCCCGCTATTCCTTAATATCTACCTATCATCTAGCAATGGCATTTTGTGAAACCCTGGAATATTATACCATTCTTTGTCTCAGTGTATGCATTCTACATGAATGCAAAAAAGGAAAAATTCATTTAAAAATGCTTCTTAACAAAATTCACTCAACCACTGCAGTCATTCACAAGAAAAGTTTTACTTATGTTAATAAAAGACACTCCAGTATAAGTCCAAACCCCATTTACTTTATTTGGGTCAGTCCCATAAAACAACAGGCAAAATAATGGTCCATGAAGAAAAAAAGATATATTTTAAAGGCTTTGAAGAAGGATGCGAAGGAGGCAAAAAGAAGGTCACTGTAACCTGCGATAGCTTTTGCAGAGTTCATGGTCCCTGATGTCCCCCCAGCCCCCGTTCTTGACATGAGGGGACACCCCAACAGCAGGCACTCTCTTGCTAATGAGCAAACTCTTTGGAAACAGCTGGTTGTTGCTGCTCTGGAGGATGCTCTCGATCTTGGTCTTCTGGCTGGATGGCATACAGGCCTTCTTGTGATGCATCCCACAGTCTCCGGCATGGAAAATGCGGGGTGCCTCACTCACCATGACCTTCCAAAACTCAGGCAAGCAGGTGACAGTGAGGTGTTGCAGTGACCAGTCCCAGTTGTAGTCGTCATAGGTGCAAAAGGTGTCTGTGCACTGGATGAGCTTCTGGTAGGTCTCCCTGCTCATAGCCATGCCCATGTTGTGCTCTGTGGACTTCCAGGCCTTCACCTCCACCTTGTTTGCCTTGCTGCTGTAGCCGATGTGGCTGTAGGCCCCCAGCGACAGGATGTCACATTCAGGGCACTGATCCTGCTTCAGAAATGCCATTAGGTTGAGGACATGGTAGAAGTCAGGTGACAAGAAGTGGTCCTCCTCGATGAGGAGCACCAGCCCCTTGTGGTCTTTTAAGGCTTTGACTCTCTCCCAGACAAAGTGCAGTTTCCACCACCAGTGGTGCTTAGTTTGGGAGAACTTAGCCTCTCTGTAATGGCCAAAGGAATCAGGGTACTCTGCATTGATGCAGCCCAACTTTAAGGCGTCTTTCTTGGGAATGTCTCTGGGGCAGTCTTTGGGGTCGTTCCCCGGGAACTCTTGAGGGTAAAGTTGGATGCTGAAGGGGAAGAATATCTGAAGGACTTGGCAATAATCGACAGTAGCGACTACCTGGTTGATCTCTGGCGACCAATAGTCATGACTAAATATGAGCAACACGTTCTCTATTCCCCTTGCCTTCCGAAGGGACTCTACAAGCAATTTCAAATACTCAGGTCTGTTGTGGACTTGGACTACCACCACCAGCTCATCTTGTTGATGTGCCTTGAACTTCTCCTCGTTTCTGATAGTCTGGTCAAAGTTCAACTGAAAAACAATCCCCCTGTAAACCAAAGTCATATTGTCCACCTCTGGTTTTGCAACTTTCTCAGGCTGTGTTTCATTAAAAAGTCTCCTGTGCCCAGGGGTGACTTGCGCCCTGTTGTTTCTTGCAACTTCCATCTCTTTTGAGAATATGTCACTCTTCTTCTGCTTTCCACTGCTCCAAAAGGCAAAGGCACATGCCAGCACCACCAGAGTCAGTATAAACACTTTCCTCTTGTAGATTCGGAATCTCATGACAGGCAGTGTTATTCGGCTATTTGACTGTAAAAAAGGACAAAAAATATGGCAGGCTTACTATCCAAAAGATCTGCTGATGCGTTTATGGACACAAACCTTTATTTTGTTAAAAGTAAAAAAAAAAAATGTTTGAAAATGAAACTGTTATCCTTGCTTTTTCTTCACGTTTGATTCTTGGAATGTTGTAAACATGGATCCTCCTAAAATATCACCAAAGCCAAACACATCCTGCAGGACATGGTGTGCTATAACTGCAAGCAGGTCTGCAGCTTGCATCAAATCAAGCTGCAGATAACCCCCTGAAAAACAAAAGAAAACAAACACAGATGAGTAGTCAGTCTTACTATTAATACATACAAATACCTCAGTCACACTAAACTGCTATCTTGGGTTTGACACAAAAATATACTGATATTTGTTATGTCTGGCAGGTACAGTGAGCTGAATAAAAACATCATTATACAGGAATAGGGGCCACTTGAATACACTTTATTTTAAATATATAGGATTGTATATAAATATATGGATTGTTAAACATTTGTTTATTTACAAAAGCAATGTGTCAAAACAGCATGAAAGTGGATCTCATATTCTCAATTATAAATTTTGCTGTGGTGCAGATTTGCATAATATATAAAAGAAAATGTAATACGAATAACACTGTATAAAGCACCGGTACATATTTGTATATGTCCATCAAGGATGTTAAAGTTTCATGATGACATACAAGTGTCATGTCACAAATTGTCAAATAGTGCTCTAACAGTACAGTGGGGTAAAAAGGTTTGGGCACCCCTGATCAAAATGCCTTTTACAATTAATATCTTAGTGAACAGAAGCTACAAGTTACAAACATGACACATTTCTTCAAATTTTAAAACAAGATTACTTTTTATTTTTTTACAGTTTCAAAATAATTAAAAAAAGGAAAAGCCCTGTGCAAAAGTTTGGGAACGCTTTTGGATTATTCTTTGTTACTTTTTAAAAATATGATTACTAAGGCCCATTTTACTTGTTAGGACTTCAATGAGTCAAGTGAATATAATTCCAGGGCTGAACTATTTATTCTGAAGTAACTCCATGCCTTCTAAAGCATCCGACTGTGGTGGCTGTTCTGTCTGGTGTTAACAACTCTAAACAGTTGTCCAAGGATGTCGGAATCAAGATAGTTCACTTCCACCAACAAGGAAAAGGCTACAAAAAAAACTCAACGTTTCAAACTACCTATTTCCACTGTCAGAATCATTATCAGAAAATGGAAGATAAATGAAGTCAAGGCAAGATATGGAAGACCAAGAACAATATCAGATAGAATGGCCTGAGACCTGGTGATAAATGCTCAGAAGAACCCACACATCACTGCAAAAGAGTTTTTCAAAAGAATTGAAAGACTCTTAGCTGGCTACAGGAAGCGTTTGCAAGCTGTTATAGTTGCCTGAGGAGGAGTAACAAAGTACTAACTGACGTTGCTCCCAAACCTTTGCACGGGGCCTTTACTTTTTATTATTATTTTGAAACGTAATCCTGCTTTAAAATTTGAAGAAATGTGCCATGTTTAACTTTGTTGCATTTAGAGGTCAGGTTAGCTTCTGTTCACTTAGATATTAATTGTAAAAGGCATTTTGACCAGGGGTGGCAAAATTTTTGCACCCCACTGTGCATTCAAATAGTGTTCTGAAAGAATTAAGACCTAATGAAAAATGTGCAAAACAATCATATAAAACTATAAATAAGGTTTAAAACATAGGCTACACTATGATTATAATAGTCGAACAGATTTTACATGCAACTTGTCCTCCTCTCATTAACCCTTGTGTCAGTCACGTGTTCCCCTTTTATTTGTACCAAATGGGTTATACCTGGATGCTGGTATGGTAGCTCTTAGGGAGAGATCACCAGTCACATTAGCTCCTCTGCACACATGCTGCATTTAGCAATTCTGTGTATACTAGAGTGAGTTCCACAAATGGCTTTATTCCCCTGTGCTACCTGGACCTTCACTTCACAAATTCAATCCAGGGCATCTGTCCAATCCACCTCTGCCTCCACCTCCCGGGTGACTGTTGACATCTATGAACTACTGAAAGTGTCCTGAACACCGACTGATTAAGCGTCGTAAGATTTTAAGTTAATTAAAAATGCAGACGTTGTGTATTTATACATAATTCCATTTACAGCACAACTGGAGAATGTATAATACCAAGCTAATAATTGACCAAATACTCCGAGTAATAAAATTAAATTATTTTCGAGTGAAGTAAATATGGCACGTGCTATAACAAAGCATTTTTAGCATTTCCACTTTGGTTCCTTTTTAAATGTTGTGACACAGTGCCAAGTAAACTAAGTTATATCGATTACTCGCCATCTTGCAAAAGATACGCTTTCATAAATGCAACTGAGTGACCACATAACACTCCAGTTAAGCTCATGAAAGTGCTAGTTGAGGAAACCAGTGCATTGCTGATGTGCAATCACGCCTCATTTGTACATTGGGTCAGCTGTATAGACAGTACGGACTGAATTGCATTTTTCTTTAAAAAAACACTGAGGCATTTATGAAGTACACAAACTGACATCCTGCTTATGGTTCTGCAGTATTTTATCTTACGAATTTCTAAATGTAACGTTGGCGTTTAACTGCATAGCTGTAGCTACAAACTTGATATTCCCTCACGTCTTTTGGCATTCACACCTTACACCTCTTGACCATGAAAGTGTTCTTAACCTACTTAAATACAGATAAAATAATCATAAAGCAAGGTGCTCTTTCACATTTGCAATGTATGCATTTT
Source organism: Synaphobranchus kaupii (assembly GCA_029718625.1). NCBI lineage: Eukaryota > Metazoa > Chordata > Actinopteri > Anguilliformes > Synaphobranchidae > Synaphobranchus > Synaphobranchus kaupii. The sequence continues at coordinate 24,541,766 of CM056390.1, forward strand.
AATTCCCACATTGGCCGCACAAAGATGCCCAGCTAATCGGAGAGCTAGGCTACACATTGTAAATAAGCTCGCTAACGTTCGCCAAATCATTTTCGATATCATAGTTGCAGATTAGAACATCTCTACGTTATATATTGCAAGCTCGATTTGACGATGGCGATGACTTGCTACAGCTCATTTCCCTCCACCTCGTAACGTTCTTTGACTAGAAGTTGCGGTTAGCTACTATTTACAGGAAGTGAGAAAAGAAATCAAGTGCCAAACATCATCAGTTCCAAGAATAATGTTACTTTGTATTCGATAAGAAATTAACCGTAACGTTAGCTGAAGGGTGGTCGCGTTTACACAGCAGTCGCTAGGTAGTTAGCTTGCTAGCTAATTCTGTTTTCCAGGCACATCTGCAGAGTACCCTCGCCTGAGCGCGGTAACGTTAGTATCAGTTCGCCAGCTCGCAACCAATTTAAACAAAAGGACATATGACTAGCTACATCAGCCCATCACAAAAACGTCAAAGATGAAGTAGTAATCTACTAGCTAAAAACTGTCAAGCAACATATCGTTAGCTTGCTAGCATTATACATACCACAACACTCGCACCGCTGGGAGCGGGTAACATTCGAAAAGGAAACGTGAATCCAACCCCTCTTCGTGTTAGGTAACGTTAGTTAAATAGCTCATTATTGCAGTAACAAACCACATTCTTTCCTCTTGTGGCTAAGTTACCTTGTCTAAAAGGTGAAGTGCTCCTGTTATATTGCTTGAGATCCGCACTGATCAACAAAACATTGCCGTGTGGTGCTCATTCTCCTCCATTCTTTCTATCCGATTGCGATTTTTCCCTCAAGCGAGAAGAACTGAACCAATGACCTCGGTATCCCAGAATGCATTACGCCTCCATGGGACTCACAAATAAGATCCACTCAAAAGAACCGAAAGAAGACGGCGATGACGTCACTGATTTTCTTAACAGCGCCACCCTTCAACATTTAACACCATAACACATCTAGGACATTGTAACCATGCTCGACACAGGAAAAGTTATCCATGACAATGGAAGTTCCATTTAATAAGATGGCTGTGGATAGAAGAGAAAGAGAACACAACATGTTTTTAATTTCCTAAGAACTCAGCATTCATGGGTATTCTTTGGCAATGGAAATTCAATGCAATAACCTGGAGACAATTTTTTCATTCTGACTTTATTGAATTACTCATTTCCATGTGGATGTACAATATAAACTCTTCAATAACCTTGCATTCATCACAAAATACACTTGCTTACTGCACATTATGGTCTGTAGTATTCATGCTAGTAACGTAATACACAGTCCCCACCTCTTAGGTCAACCAAGGGTGTGTAACTTTATCAATCTGAGGAAGACAGAGGTATATTTCTGACAGGTTGTTTCTTAGTGAGGTAACTGGTTTTAGGTTAGGAGACTTCCTGATCACACAAAGGAGCCACATATTTCTCAGCAAGAAATAAGGACAGCCTGTGTTAGTTAAACCTACACCTTTGTTTGCATGATGTCATGTGTTACCTACACCATTAGCCAGGTATCACCTCTTGAAAAAGAATGCCCAATAGCAAGCACCTTTTGTGTGTAAATGTAGACATGGGTTTTGTATCAGGAGTCTGCAAGTAAAAGCCACCCTGTGCTGAAGTGGAGGGATTCTTAAAACATACATACTTTGAAATACCATCTGGCTTCAAATTGGTTTTTGATTATTTTCTGTGATTACAAAGTGTGTAAGTTTAGATAAAGATCACCCACCAGTGGTAAGGTCCTTTTAATATATTTGCAAATAGCTTTATGCTGCTGCCTTTGTAAATGTTATGAACTTCATATTAATGTTGAATCTTTTTGATAAGAAAATGTAAAGATATAGTTTATTTTCTGGGGCTTATTTTAGTTTTAGTGTATATTTCTGATTGGGCCAGACAGTTGATATTGACCTTTTTATACTTGGTTTTACAATGTCTTTTATGGGGGCAGTCAGGCATCACGGTTTAAAGTAAGAAAACAGGTTTCAAGTAACTCCAATAAGTAGTTTGTACAGCAACCTTAAGTTTCCAGAGGTTGTACATATTAGTTAAATTTTATGGAGTTCATTCACAATTATAATACCCATTTATATATTGATCCAGTACTTCTTTGCTTCTCAGTTCTCCGACAGCGCAAGCTCTTCACTCCCAAGGACCCATGTAGTAAACCACACCACAATTTCCATGAGCACAGTGGTCTTGGGTTGAAGAAATAGTTCCAACCAAAAATAAGATTAAATTTAAATTTTAAAAAAAAGATTGAGTAATGTACACACATACAACCTCTGCAAGCATAACATCACTGTGAAAGCTGCTCTGGAGTTACTTCAATTGCATCTTATTGCATCTCAAATAGCCCCCATACCAGCCACGATATAGCCGGGAGGTCGTCGAAAACTCACTGTAAATATGTCAAATATCCTTCATTGAACACAAAGACTGTCTGGTCCAATCAGAAAGAGACACTAAAACTGAATTAATATGAAAACTTCATTAAGAAAACCATAACTTGAAGATTTGCAGAAAATGCTTTTAAAAAATGTGTAGCCCAATCTCTATAATCGCATTACAAATGTAACAAATATATGCAATCAAGTAGAGATCTACAGTGTATTGATGACCCTTATGGTAATAGACACTAGCTTATATCACAAATGTGTTCATAACATTTAGCAGTTCAAAGGTACATTTTTTGCCTTTCCCACTTCAAGCTTACAGGCCTCCATTACGGTATTGATTATCACCTTTAAACAGAATGCACACAGGTGCTGTGATTAATCATTCTGAGGCTTTCTTTTAAATACCAGCAAAATTATATTACATGGAAACCAGGCAGATTTGGAAAGCATGACATGGATTCTTCCCAAACATTCTTTTTCTGGGCAAGTTTTGGTACAATTAAAATTTCCTGTGCAAAAATCAAGTTTAAAAAAATAAAAAATAAATCTGTTGCTGAACTAATGGGGTACAACTCATTGGTGCCATCTTGTGTACTGTTAAGTGCATGGCACACAACTACAAACTCCATCTTAGGGAGTACTGTTCAAAATGTTTCCCGGTACGATTAGATTCCCAGTAGTGGTTGCTTCTTCTGTAGCATTTTACGCAGAATATTAACAGGTTTACCCTGAGTATTTATATCTCACAACAGAGTTTATGATCAATATTTATAATTACTCAAGGGAGTTGTATTCTTTCACCGTCATTTTACAGTGTCATCATTGTCAAGCACCTCAAAAAAAAAGACATTTTAATTGAATATCTGACAAATATAAATTAATACAATGGTAAAACAGATGAGTAACACATGAGAAACACATGAGAAACCTCAGCGATGCACACCGACTAATAATAAAAAGGAGTTTTGATTTGAACTGACTAGAATGTGTAAACAATTCTGGAGTGAACCAGAGAATGCTTGCAATAACAAGTTTGCCGCTTACACCAGTGCATGCAAAATACTGTTAGGAAAGGCCATTTAGATGCACTCAAGACATTCAGAAAATTAATTGGTACTGCTCTATATCTGCATTTGAACATATGTTTGCATGAACACAGAGAAAGACATTGTTCATGGGAAAGACTAACAAATCAATACTGCATGAATGGGTTTAATTTCCCTCGTCCTTTTTCCAAAAGCTGCCATTCAAACTCTTCCGTCAGCCAGTGTAAAAGCAGTGCACCATTTTCACTCCCTGATAAGAGAGTATATACAAAGTGAGCTGGACTAACTGTCCAGAGGGCGTTCTCTTCTTCACTCCAGCAGCTACAACAGAAGCCAGCTACAACAAAGTGCATGTTCACTTGATGCCTCAGCTAATGCACTTGGCATCTGTGACTGCGCATGTACTTGATGCGGAAGAGGACCTTGCTCTGGGGTACATCAAGTTGTGCATCGCGACTGGCTCGCTGCCTCCGATGCAGACTACCGTCCGTGACACTGGCAGGTGAACCCGGGCCCCGGCAGGATCATCTCAGACTGCGCTGCAGGCAGCTGTCCAGGAACTCGGAGTAACAGGTGAGCGAACAGAAATGGCGCTGAACGGGAGCCTCCGTGCCCCCCATGCCGTCCACCAGCACCACCGTGTGAGAGACCAAGTGCAGGTTCATGTTGACCGTGGTCTGGATGTAGGAGCTGAGGCAGGCCCGGCCACAGTCGCAGGTCTTGGCCAGCTCCAGCTCCTGGCACAAGTGGGCAGGCAGAACACGTGGCCCGTAGGGAATTCTGTAGTTGAACCAGAAGAACAGGGGTGAATTCCACATACCAACAACAAGTGGTGGCTGCGTCTGACATGAGGCTAATGGTTCCGCATTTTCAAAAGGAGTTGCTACATATTTCCATGCAACAGGAAAGCATACCATTTCATGTTTTGTGAAAACGTGAACCATTTTGATAATTATAGTTTCATTACACATTTCAAATGACAAATTTCTCTTGTCATCAGTAATTTGGTAGATCATACTTTAATTATAGTACACCTTATCAACTGGCTCCAATATTTCTTAAAGCAACAATCACTGTATGTGATTTGCAATTAAATTTACTTCAGCAAAGGTTCTATTTTAGAGATCGAGGCTATTTCAGCACAGGTTCCATTTTAGAAAGTTAATTTAGCACAGGTTCCATTTTAGAAATTGAATTCAGCACGGGTTCCATTTTAGAAAGCTTTATATAACCATTTTGAATACGGAATAAACCCCAGTTGGAGGTAAAAATCAGAGACAGGACTGGAGGAACACAGTCACTGATTTTTTTTGGGACAGAAAAGTATTTCTGGTGACATTTTCCTTCAGCAGAGAGACACTTTAATAATTCAATCTGAACAGGATCAGATCATTGCCATGTTATTATTGTCATCAAACCTATGAACTTGAAGTCACAGACTCAGTAACCATCTCTTCAGGTTTCTTTGAAGTCTCTGCTGTAGCCATGCACATTCATCCAGTGGCCTGCTAAATTAAGAATAAAGATAACCAGCAATTCTCAGCCAACAGATGCTAAATAATGACCATGACCCAAATACAGCACACACCAGTGCTTTGACCAAGAGTCCTTGAAAAAGAGCTTCCGTGAGAATTTTTCGAAAGTTTAGCTAGATACTTTGATGTTTTGTAAACA